>JAREYC010000005.1:9137500-9737500 GCA_030015325.1 Cryptoblepharus egeriae | reverse complement strand
CAACCACAGTACCTGTGGTTCCAGACTTTTCATTCTACCCAGATTTGGTAGAACAGATCCAAATAGACCCACTGAGACTGCTGCGGCAAAGGGACAAGTAAGGGAAGGGAACCCAGGGTAAGGGATCACGTTCCTCAGGCTGAGCCTCAGCCAACACCAAATGCGCACTTGATACAGGCATACTAGCCTGTCTGTTCGAGTGCAAATTAGGATTGGACTGTAGCCTGTTACCAAAGGACCGTAGACAGGTTTCCAAGAATATTCCAAGGGCACAATCCTAAACAGTTGCAGCAATTGTTTATCCTTTCCAGCATGGATTAACAACTGGTACAGAAACAATAGGATTTTAACCTTAAAAAAACCAAAGGGAAAAAACACCATTGATTCTTGCTCAATACATTGCCCAAAAAGAGTTGAAAGGCAAATCTGAAGCGGATTTGTGCATGTTGGATTCTCTGAACATGCTTTGGAGCCTAACCCTACAATCCAGAGTAACTACGGGAGCACGTAAGAGACATTACGTGCACCCGTAGTTATGGCACCACTTAGTGAAAAGCTATGGGAAATTCAGATTGCAATCCAGAGCAAATTGTTCTTACACCGGAGCAAGGACTCCCATAGTTACTCTGGATTGCACCCTAAATTGCTTTGTGTCACAAACTTATACTTCCAGGCAAGTAATTTTCTTCCTGGAAAATTCTACCAATCTTCTAGGTAAGCACATATTCTCAGACCGCATGTCCCTGTAACCGGCAATTGTGAAGGCTTACCAAGAGAGAGACAAAACATCCATTCTGTATCAAGAAGGGATTCTTTTAGCAAGACAGACCGTCTCCAGGGGAGTGCATATGAGAAAATGGCATGAACGCTGCAGGACGTTCCAGCCCCCTATTGAATATGAGTGGAAGATGTTAGTATTGTGAAGACCCCCTTTTGCTGTTTAATGGACAGTTCTGAAACTGTAGCTATATTTTATGGTAATCACTGACATTTTACTCACTCCGTTTTCTAGAACAGATTGAATCCTGGAAAGCGACAGTCAAACCACTAAAATTCATACAGTGTATTCAATTATGAACAGATTCTGCAAATTAGAAAATATATAGACTAAGAATAGAATGTGCCTGTTCTTTTATACCCTCTTGTTCCTTTGTTCTTCAAATCTTACTGACTGACTGAATCATCAGATTGTGTGTGGGTGTAATCTGACATCATTCATAAAGAAACATCAGTGCAAATACCATAGTTCAAGTCCTGATTTCACCTTCCATTTGAATTATTTTGTTCTTTCCTTTGGACTAAAATAATTTCCATTAAAAGAAAGGTGGAATTTTTTTAGTTTAAGTGAAATGCTGGCTGTTGTGATTCACCTGTGCTGAAGTGAAAGCTTTTGGAAGGGCTAGAGAAAAAAATAAGGGCAATCCTAAACAATTTAGGCCAGCACTACTCCCTTGATGGTGTGGGGAGGCTGGTGAATGTCTGTGCACTGTCCTAAAACCCTCCTCCTCTGGAGTGGTCCAATAATGCTTTATGGTGCTTTTGCAAGACTCCCAGCCCAAACATGGGATTTGTATAAGGAACTGTGGTGGCATAACTGGGGATTAAGATTGCAGCCTGAGTGGATTTGGATAGGGGAAAAGAGATAGGGATAGGCTACACTGGGGTAGGAATGCATGATAATGTGTGGCTTTAGAAAAATGTTGGATGATGGCAGAGCCCAGTTTGGAGATCAGAAATAGGATCCATCGTTCCAAAGGATAATACTCTCCTGCAGAGACAGGTACTAAACCCAGGAAGAGAATTTGCTTGTAATTTGAAACAATGGGTGGCAATGATTCTAGAACAAAGGAAGAAAGAACATCCCCATAATGAGCACTTAACCTTTGCAGATAAATTCTGAACATGGGGAAAGCAAGTGATGTGGCTATGGTAAAACATAGGAATTAATCAGTGCATTCCTGTACATGGATACTCTGTTTCCAGTATAAAACCTTCACCCCTGGCCTTTTACCTCTAACCCCAGGAACGCTGTATGCTTTCCCTCAGATGCATACCTGTAAGGCAAACTGGATGTTGCTGTTCCAGCCACACTACTTTTATTATAACTTTTCACTTTCTTCCCTCAACTCTTTCTGCTTTTCAGTACTGCTCTTCCTAAATATCTGTACAGAAGAATACCTTCTACTCCCCATATCTTCGAGAAGGATGCACTCTTAGAAGAAAACTGAGTATCGGTATTTATTTCTTCACCAGAACTGCAGTATTTGCAGATGTCTTTTCTTCATTAGAAATTTGCACCAGAACATATACCCCCAAATCCAGAGTAACTACCGGAGCATGTAAGAGACTTTATGTGCACCCGTAGTTTCTGCACCACCTAGTGAAACTAGGTGTATGTTTCCTATGGGAAATTCATACTGGAATCCAGAGAAAGTTGTTCTTACACCGGAGCAAGGACTCCCCATAATTACTCTGGATTTTGCCCTTAATGTTTGCTTGTGAACTTCATGTCACTCACATTGCTATCAATGCTCACCCAGGTGACTCAGTTCAGGGATGGACTTTGTGTTTCCAGACTGGGAACATATCAAAATTCTCAACCTCCTGAAAAAAATTTGAATTGGAATATTTCTATTGAACTGACAGCAAATAGATTTCTACATTTGAAAGGCTAATGTTGTGGTGTTTTGCTAAATTCCCAGATATCACTTCAAAGAAGGGGCTCACTCTAAATTCACGCAGCATGTGTGTTAAATAAATATTTCTACCAGAAAAGGAATGTTAATTTTGAATGGCAGGAAAATCTATATTTTAAACCTGTCATCAAGTACCTGTGAATAAAGTAGAAAGGCATCACTACAACAGAGAAACTGAGACTCATTTTTGCTTCTTGGAATTGGAATTATGATTCTGGGTGACATATTATAAAGACTAATTTGGGAAAGGAACAAGAACGATTCATGCTTCCTATCTGCCCCTAAAAAGAGCTACCACATTCCATTATGTACCCAAGGGTGTTTGGGTATCCTAATATTTTTATTTGAACAATTGATCCATATGACACATCTCAAGCTCTGTAAGCAAAGTTATATGGCCATGCAGATCTAATCAAAGCCATGCACAGCTTTCCTCTTAGCACTCTTGGGCTAGTCAGCGATAATGATATCATTTTCAAGAGCTCCAGAGTCACCCCCCATGTACCCATCATAAGGCTTTCTGCACTGCAGAGGGAACTGATTACAATCAGAACTCACTTTCAGTAACGCATACCCTACAAGAACATGAAACTAGTAAAATAATTCTTATAATTAGATCTCAGATTTTATAAAATTCTTAGAATCCTGGCTATAATATAGAATTTTTCGTATATGAATATTGACCTTCAAATCCATTGAGATTTGCATCTGTAATAGGAAATCTTGGAAAGTTGTTGTCAGGCTCAATAATTCCTGATTAGAGGAATGGTTTGATTCAGAATAATGTAACCATATATATCTGTTTTCCTAAGTCAATTTTCTCAAAATTTTGAGACATTTTCTATTTTGGTCATTGATGGTTTGCATTTAAAATTATTCGGAAACTACATATATAGTAATGAAGACCAATTTAACTTCCCTTAACATATTAGAATAACACGTTAATTATGCCACAGGCACACAAATTTTCATAGAAATGAATGAGGTTTGTTCTACTCAAAAAACTCAGTAGAATTAAAATATAATAGCTGTACTTGAATTTTTATTCTTTTTCCCAAGAGATTGTTGTTGAGGGCTAAGCTTTCTCCCCACATAGGCAACTTTATTCCTATGCAACTGTGCTGATAGCTGAAAACATAGCAGAAGTAAAAAAAGACACTTTATTCACCAGAAGTACGTTAATATACCCTATTGTGTCTGTTACACCTATGAGAGCAAAGAACTCACAACAAAACATCCCCTGGTCACAACATCCTGACCTTCCTTTTATTTTCTTCATTTCATCATAGTAATTTCTCCCTTATGTCAAAGTAAAAGCAAAAAAACCCCTAAAAACCAATAATTGCCTACTCAGAAGCTAGCACTTAATACTGGTGAATCTTTAAAAAAAAAATCTTGTCCGTCAGCATCTACAGCATGAATACAAATGTAGCCTATTTACTGACACATCAGATAAGATAATCCCATCTGTTGGGGGGAAAAATTAGATTGGGAAATTGGAAAGATCAAAGATACGGGGAAATAATAGGGAGCACAATTTCAGACAGTACTGCATTCATTTTATGAAACCTACCCTACATGGTGTAATGCTGTTGACTACTACATCATAAAGCTTGATTCCCATGTTCTGGCCAATAAAAATGTTATAGCTATGCAGCACTGATGCAAACAGCTGGATGAATAAATGCATGTATATTGCTCAAATTACAAGGAAACTTATCACCGTTTCAATATATTTAACTCTGGAGTAATCAGGAAAACACAACCCTGTTTGATATAAGGTGGGATGAAAAATAAATATGTTGTGAATCACATTTCTGGAGAAACTGGGAGTTGTCTCTTATAGTACACAAGGTATATGGATGCATGGCTCAATTCCGATGTGATAATGTTGCAGAAGGGAAGCTATGACATGAATACTTTTGATAATCACTGTTGGCGCAAAGGGCACTTCGAAATTGGTAATAACTATTTTATCAATCCCTCCTCACAAGATCTTCTCCATTCTAGTCCCAGACCACAGAGGCAGCAACATTGCCCTTGTAAACACATGACCCAGCCCTGATAAGCTGCGAGTATAACTCTATCCTTGCTTCACGTGCATCCCCTATGATTGAAAGTGAGTTATGTGTAAAGAATGCACTATACCATAAGCGCCTGCAGGCGAAAAGAGATTTATTAAATCCATCAAAATCTTCAGTCTTGGGAAACATTCAGATACGATTTTGGATTAAGATCCCATTTGATCATTAATGTAATACTGTTTTAAAATCACATCTTATTCCTTAAAACATATCTATGTTCACAAGGGCAAAATCCAAAGTAACTATGGGGAGTCCCTGCTCTGGTGTAAGAACAACTTACTCTGGATTCCAATACAAATTTCCCATAGGTTTTCACTAGGTGGTGCAGGAACTATGGGTGCACATAAAGTCTCTTACGTGCTCCTGTAGTTACTCTGGATTTGGGGAAAATTCTAAAAACTAATTTAGCATATAGTTAACCTAATCAATTCACAGGCAATATGATAGTGAGATAGTAAAAAATATATAGCAGGTACTAATACCTGTTAGTATTTTTAAACTAATTAGCCATCATTTATATAAAACTACTAGCTCTGTTTTGTGGAAGTAACGTTTCAGTAGCTTCTTCACTGTGGCCTTCAACTAAGGTGGGTTTGTTACCACCAGAAAAGGCATCACAACTATACCCTGGCATCCTGGTCTGTCCACCCTCACCTGAGTTGCCTTTTCCTCTGCTGGAGGTCCTCTTTTTTGGGAGATAGGGCTGGAACCCAGCAATATATCAGAGCCCAACCCAGCCTTTGGTTGCTCATTTCTACTCAGTTGTCCACAGCCAGAAGAGGCAGAGCAGAACAATGGAAATGGTAGCATGGCAGCATCCCCAACAAATTGCAGGATGAATTGTAGGCATATCAGCCTGCCTGCTCCAACCCTTCTCAGGATTGCTCTGTCAGGCTTTGAAGAGATTGAAATTCTTCAGATCAGGGGACAGAAAGAGATAGTCATTTTCAATTCGTCATTTTAGTGTCATTTTAATATAGGTCTTGTGAGTTATATGTGGGATGCAGTCACAGAGCAACTCTTTGATTAAGTTATACCCTTAGCTTAATCCCTTAATAATGCCCTATGATTTCCCTTGGTGTGGGGGAAATGGACAGTTCTACAGTTTCTCCATACTTTCAGAAACCATTCACAATAAATTCTTCCATCTCTTGAGTTATTGTCAAATGTATTGCTCCTTTGGCACTCCCAGCTGCTTTAATAAGTACGGTTTCCCAGAAGAACATTAACAAGTTAAAGTGGGGAAAATGCTATTTTATTCCTTAGGTGATGAACATATACATTGCCTAGACACCTAACTATAAAAATCATTGACAGATCGTAACCCTATATCCAATTTCTGTATGCCAAAAGAATTTACAGGAAAACTATAAAATGGAATATTAACCCTGTGAATGTTGGAGAACAGATATGCCCTAGCAATGGCCCACCAAGTCTCATATTAAAAAAAAATTAAAATAATCTTCCAAATAGACAAAGTAATTGTCACCATTGGGTAATGGTAGCTCAGTTACAACCTGTCTCTCGTTTTTTAACGTTTTGAAATAACATTTTCAGTTATGGTGCAACTTCTCTGTAAAACATTACTGAAGGAGGTCCATGAAACCCCCATGCTAAATGTTTTTAAAGTCTCTCTGAAAATTTTTGATTGCTGATATTATCATTGCTGGTTGCACATTGTTTTCAAAATGGACCCTTTTGCCCAAAGAGTTTATGCACATGTTATTTTTGAATGCAGCACAGAAGTCTACTAAACAAATGGAATTTCAATCTGCTTTCTAGAGATAAAGGTATTAATTAATCCTTGACTTTACAAATAAAAAGTCAATTTACATCATCTGAAAAGTTTAGGTACTTGATAAACTTAGGGCACAATCCAGAATTAGGGCAGTGAAGAGTGCCCTAGCTCAGGGTTTCTCAACAACCGGTCCAGGAACCATTGGAGGTCCTTGGCAGCTGCCAGACCGGTCCGCGAGAGGACTCCACTAAGTGCCTCTTCCCCTCCTCACAGCAGGAAGGCTTTCGGAGGATTGCAATCTCAGAGACCAATCCTATGCCTGTCCACTCAGTATTAAGTCCCATTGTAGTCAGTGGTGTTTACTCCCAGGAAAGTGTGGATAAGATTGCAGCCTCAGAGTCCAATCCAATGCCTGCCTACTCAGAAATAAGTCCCATTAAAGTCAATGAGGCTTACTTTCCAATACGAGTGACTAGGATGGCGTTGTGCATTTTCAATGCATCAAAAAAGGTTGAAAATCCCTGCTCTGAGTAGACATGCACTGAGACATTGGCTCTCACCTGCAATCTTATCCACATTAATCCAGCAATAGCTCTATTTATTATAATGGGATTTACACCTGGAGGCAGCTGTTACCAGAGGTAGAACTCTCCCCCACCCCTGGGCTGCTACCTGGAAATTTTTTCCACAGAACCGATCTCTGGGGCCAAAAAGATTAAGGACCACTGACCTAGCTGGGCTGCCCCAACTATTCTGAATCCAGAGCAGAGAGTTATGCTGGATCCAGAGAATCAGGAAGCCTGGGCTGCCCTAACTGCTCCAGAGCATGCTAAGTAGGCACCAAGTCAGTGACACCTGGGGAGGGCTTGCTCCTGAGGAGACCCTCCTCAGATCACACTGAACAAGGAACAGCTGTGGTGCCTAAATTATAAGGAAGCCCAGAAGTTCCTGACAGCCAGTAACAGCTGCAGCATAAGACTCCAGTATAGCAAAACCTCTAGTGGAGGAAGGATGCAAGGGGCTTGTTGGAGCGGCCTGCTGTATCCCCAGGTTAGTGGGCTGCCATAGTTGTGCCATATCCTGAGGTTGAGAAGCAGCGGTTGCAGCTAGGCTGGCCAAGAACTCAGTTTTTTGTCAACACTGCAGTTCTTACTTTGGCTTATCATAGACCCCTATGGTCTACTCATTAATATCCCTGCTCCTTATGTGGTATAACTCTGAGGAGCTGGAAAAGGAAATTTCTGCCCTGGAAACAGGTTCAGGATTCAGAGTAACTGCTCTGCCCTAGGCAGTACTATACATGCCCTCAACATGCCTCTCTTAAGCTGCCCCAGTTAAGGTAGTCCAGCTCCATCTGACTTGGGGCAGCCTATGTTGGCCCAGCCCATGTTGCCTTAGGCTGCCTCAAGCCTTTTCCAGAATAACTTGCAGTTAGTTCAGCCCAGTGATAGGGTAACCCAAGCGCATTTCTGGATTGTGCCCTTAGTGAATATCAAATTAGTAGATACTGAATCACTGAACCCATAGAAAAAAATCGGGTTATTTTCCAGGGTAACCTCTTCTTCATATACTCTGTGAACCTGAATCTGAACTTGAAGTCTGTGGCCTATCAACTGCATAACTACATGCTAGATATATTCTTCATGCCAGCAATCACTTGATATTGAAGGTTGCTAGCCCAACAACAAGGATGGAAAACTCATCAGTGCAGAGGGGATTGCTTCACCCATCTTTCACCTGTCTCTTGCTCCTTCTCTGGGCTTGTCCCACCTCCAGAACAGCCTGCAGTTATCCTTTGCAAAGACCTTTCATCATTCTATACTCATCGTCACCAGCTAGAGATGGTGGAAGCAGATGTAAATGTGTCTGATGATTCTCCATGGCCCAATGCCAGTGCCTATCTGATGCAGCAGATTGGCCCTATCCAACTTTTTAAAAAAGGAATATAATTGATTAGATGCAATTTCTGCAATTTTTTAAATGCTTATTGTAAAAAGGATCTTTTTCTCCCTCCTGCATATTGCCAGCACTTCCATTTTCTTACAGATATTGTCTTTTTTCCTCCTCTTCCTGAAATTGTTAGTGCCTACCGGCCTATTCATAGCTGCTGTGAGTCTCCGATCTCCCAGGTTCACTAGAATATTATTAGGGGATAACAAGAACAGAACAGCAGATAATGAGAAATAAGCGGTGGTTTTACCTGTGACATTTAAGTGAATTTGCAGATAGCAAATTCATGTGTAAAGAGAACTGACCATATTTCATTAACAGACATGAATGCTTGAAATGGAAATGACTCGTTTATGCTCCTTATTCTTTCATCTGTAGGCTGGTCCTTCTTGATTTCTGCTTGAAGTCAGCCTGAGTTCATACAGAAGTCAGATGTATGATGCTTGGGAAGTATAAAAGAAAAAAAAAAGTTTTCTCACAGGCAGGATGCAATGAGGTTAGGGCAATTACCAGTATGTACAGCACAGAATTTTATATACAGCCCATGTTCTGATCCCAGACATGTGTAGTCCAAAAGTAAGACCTGTTGATTTTAAATGGTTGCTACTTCCAAGAAAGTATTGCTATGAAGCCCCTAGTTTGAAACAGGAGATCAGTACACATAGGCATACTGAATCTTTAATTACCTGTCAGTAGCTTTTCAGAATATTATTTTTGTTTTATCCTTCTTTAAAGGCTTTTGAAGACATCCTGGATCCAAAGAAGTCTGCTGGCTTTGATATACGATCAAAGTTGCTTTGGTTTTATTTTTTTTAAGAGGATAAGGAAACTGTAAGTTGTAATTCAAACCAGGATTTTTTTTCTTAATATCATCAGGAAGAAAATGTTGTGTTGCATCTTTAGGATGAAAAGACGAGGAAGCAATGCTTCCACAGGAAATAATGAATCAAAGCATAGTCAAAGAAATTCACAAAAGCCATGGAACGGATCAATTCACAATGATGTTCTATTCATCATCTATGTAGGTTGGACTCAGTACACAAATGTAAAAATTTCCTTGATGTAGAGCGCAATCCTATCCATATATACTCAAAAAAGTAAACCCCAATGTGTTCAATGGGTCTTACTCCCAGGAAAGGGTGTTAAGGATTGCAGTCATAGTCAACTTGAGGTGACTATGACTGTACCTTAGCATTTAAATAAATACCCCTAAAGCCTTTTATGTATGCCCCAAAGTGACTCTACATAAGAAGAGCATCACTGGATGAGGCCAAAGGCCCATCTAGTCCAGCTTCCTATATCTCACAGTGGTCCAACAAATGGTTTAGGGAGCACAAAAGGAGATATATATCCTGGTGCCCACCCCTGCATCTGGCATTCTGAGTCAGCCTACATCTAAAATAAGGAGGTTGCACATACTCAATGTGGCTTGTAAGCTGTGATAGACAAGTAGACTAGACGCCATCTTCACATATTGTGGAAAGGTGTTCCACAAACTAACTATATACTGGGTAAATAAATATTTTCTTTGGTCTGTCCAAATTCTCCAAACACTAAATTTTAGCCCCTGCACATTTTTTTGGTTGCCTCTCATGTTACAAGCAACTTGTACCAGCCTGTGACTGCCTCAACTTATGGTCTGAATATAGTGCAGGTCCACTGACCTGCCTCTTCCAGCGTAAGTTAGGACAACCTGCCCATTTTTTTCCATGTAGATACTTTTTCTAAAGAATCCCATCAAAGTGAACAAATCACACATGTTGCACTGCTAAATATCTTGCCTCTAGGATATGAGCAATACTCCAAAGATCATATTATGTTTAGCTTTGGAAGCGATGATGTTGATTTCTGCAATGTTGCATATACCGTAAATACAGCTAGAGACATCTTAGTGAAGATGGGAGGGAAGCATGTTTTTCAGTTCATTTTATATTATTACTTTCATATTAAAAAGGGGGGGGGGAACCTGAGTGGCAATCTCAGAGAAAAAAACCCTACAGGGAAATAGCAAATTGTTTTTACTGAAATGGTTTGTATGCTGTGCTGCTCAAACTCATACTGAGCTTATAATTTTGCTTATTACACTTCTGTGAGATACAAAATTGAGGTCTTGACTATGGCATTTCTTAAATATCCCATAGCATTTTATGCTTAAAAATAGCATGTTAATCCTATTAACTGGCTAAATTCCAGGCTGCATAATTATATTTACCTTTCATTGGTGCCTTTGATACTCTTATCTGATTTTTTTCTAAATTTAGTTATTTTATTCCAAGTTTTTTTTAAAGAACTCATTTACACTGTTGTCTGAGGACTTGCTCACAAATAATTTTAAGTTCTGTTGATTTCAGTCCTAGAATAAAGTATAAAATCAACACTCTTGTTCAAATTTATGGACCTAAGGAGTATCTGAATATTGTGTCCTATATTTTCTTATGACCCAGGATTATGTGGAAAACTATGGGCACAATCCAGAGTAACTACGGGGAGTTCTTGCTCCAGTGTAAGAACAATTTACTCCGGATTGCAATATGAATTTCCCATAGGTTTTCACTAGGTAGTGCCGTAACTACAGGTGCATGTAATGTCTCTTACATGCTCCCGTAGTTATTCTGGATTGTTGTGGATATGGTATCAGAAGCTCCAACTTGAAACAGCTCTGCATGAGCTCTGTTTTTAATTCTGCTCTCCTACTTTTTCATCTATCATACAATTTTGAACACTCTGGGAAAAAAGCTATAATCTGTCACTGATCTGAGACTCATAAGGACTTAGGGGGAAAATGATGTATGCATTGTTGAGATGTTCTCAGAAGTATGCAAGACTTCAATAATTTAGGGATTTAAAGGTTATCGTGATCACTTTGAAATATGCTTGGAACCCAACAGGCAGCTAAAATATTATGCTCCCTTGAACTCTTCCTTATCAGGAGAAAAATTGTTCCATTCTGTAGTAACAGAAACTTCCAAACTATCTTGAAAAGTTGCCACATAGAAAGCTTTGCCATCATCAAAATGGGACACTACCAAAGTATGGATAAGCAAAGCAGAACTATGCCTAAGAGAATATGGAGTCACATCGATGAATGAACTAAGCCACTGTTAGAGGTACTACTATGGCTCCCTACCATCTTATGCTATGTAGCGCACTGACAAACTGCACATTGCGTAATAGGGGGGCGTTGACCAGGCAAATCTTTCGTTACTTACCTCTTCGTAGGCTGCCTATCCATCAGTGGACTTACTCTGACCTATGCCAACTAATTTGATTGTGTACATCCAAGGCAATGTAGGCTGCATGTTGGGCCAGAAAAGCAGGGAAAGCGCTGCTGGTACTGAGATCCACCCTTTCCTGCCCCAAAACCACCTTCTACCTGCTCCTGTCCATACCCTCTCCAAATTATTTTCCATGCTGATGCCTTACTTGCTCTGAAACAGGCTGGATAAGTCTCAGGTGGGTGCACTGGTAGCTCACAGATGCACAAGAGATGCAAAATGTTGTACACAATTTACAGTTTATGACACTGTAAGATGTTCAACAGTGGATAGGGTAGATCCACTGCAGTAGGCCTTCTATAGGACTCCTGCAGTAGGATCTCCTGCAGTAGGCATTCTATAGGATCTCCTGCAGTCGGCCTTCTAGATCTCCTGCAGTAGGCCTTCTATAGGACTGGGCCGCCTGATAAGGTTGCCAAGGTGCCAGACCATCTCTTCAAGGAGGCACGTAATCCCATCTAGAAGTAGAAAACTCAGATTCTCCCTATTATAGAGTTGGTCAAAATCTGTCTGGGTTGGCCCTCACGCAAATGCTAAATCCAATCAGGAATTAATTCAGAAAATGTGGAACTCCTGAATTTGCCAGAAAAGAAAGAGAGATCATATCCCCCCACATTTATAACATGCTGCCATCCCAATGAGGAGCATGCTGCCTCAGTGTTGGAGACTGATCAGGATTTTTGGTAGAGGTAATTAAATATATTTTCTTCTTACCTCTGTCTAGTCCCCTTGCTGACCTATAGGTCTCCGCAGACCTATAGTTGGGATAAGTCTGAGGAGAGAAAAGGGGAGTGTTTTGAAAAAAGGGAACAGGATTCTGATACACATGGATGTCTCTAGGATTCATCCCATTCCTCCCATCTTCCTCAAAACTACTGTGCGTTCCCCATCCATGATGACACATCCTTGCCATGCCTGGGTTGCAAAAACAGCTGGTTGCTATGCCTAACCAAGCAATGGTATGATGTTCACATCATTACTGGACCTTCTGTGACAGCAGAATGCTCATTCTGCCTATAGGATCATGCCACTAATTATCCCCCAAATCCAGAGTTACTACAGGAGCACATAAGAGACTAGTTACTGCAGCACCTAGTGAAAAACCTACGGGAAATTCATATTGGAATCCAGAGTAAGTTGATCATACACCAGAGCAAGGACTCCCCATAGTTACTCTGGATTTTGCCCTATGTGTCTTTAATTCTATTGAAAACATACCATTTTGTTGTGATCAGCTTTACCCAGAGAAAAGTCTTCATCAATCCTTTTTTATATCTTTTTTAAAGGAATAATACTTTTACCTTTCTTTACTACTGTCTTTAAAGAAAGGATTTTCTTTACTAGAAAGTCTGAGCTTAGACTGATGAATGCTTTAGTGGAGAACAATCTTAAATAATTTAGCAAAAATGATGTTTTGTGGACTTCCTCAGTTACCCCTGAACTGATGGGAAAGAAATGCATTGCTCAGTAAACCTTTAAAATCATTTAACCATATAAGCTTTGCAGCATTGCCTTAGATGTGATTTCTTAGTCATCTGGAGACCAGGTTGGTACATTTATCCAACCTGTTAGTGGCAATTTATTCTGTCCAAGGTGGACAGCAATCCTATGGGATGCAAGAAGAAAAAGACCAATGCAGCCCTCGGGCATTGCTTTGAAGTCACAAACAGCATGCGAAAAGTTTCTGTTTATTCTGTGCTTTCCTCTCCAGCATCACTTTTCCAGTTAGAAGAGTTAACCGGCTGCAATAAAACACTGAAACCTTTTATAATGAAATATTTTATGAGGCTTTTTATGGAAGGCTGGTGAAGAATTACTTCTTGAATATTTTGAGTTATTTATTCTGGATATTAATATCATTTGGTGTTGCTACTTTGCTTGTATTTAGGATTATAAAAGGTAAATGTATCTCCTGTAGATTGCAGATTGTCCCCCATAGTCGTGGCTGACGGTGCAGTTCTCATCCCCTTTTCCAACCCAAAGACCCAGCATTGTCCAAAGATGTCCAAAGACATCATCCAAAGACATCATCTGATGTCATGTGTCCAATGCACACTGAGGTGCACAGAATTCTTTTACCTTCTGTTACCTTCCACAGAATTCTGGTACCTATTTATTTTCTTGCATTTACATGCTTTTGAACTGTGAGGTTGGCAGAAGTTGTGCAAGGGACAGGCACCTCCATCCTGTAACACCCAGGTCTTGAACCCAGACTTGCTGGTTGAGGGCATGTTTAGCATTGCCTTGGGCAGAGCAGTTATTCTGTATCCAGAGCCTGTTTCCAAGGCAGAAATGCCCTCTTCCAGCTCCTGAGTTATACCACCTCAGGAGCAGGTATAATAATGAGTATACCTATAGGGGTCCATAATAAGGCCTATGTAAGAACGGCAATGTTGACCAAAAATCTGAGTTCTTGGCCAGCCTAGCTGCAACACCTGCCTCTCAACTTCAGGATATAACACAACTATAGCAGCCACTAACTGTGGATACAGCAGACCACTCCAAGCAATCCTCTTGCATCCAACCTCCACTGGAGGCACTGCAGCTGCAACTGGCTGTCAGGAACTGCTGGGCTTTCTTATAAGGCAGGCACCACAGCTGTTCCATGTTCAGTGTGATCTGAGGGGGGGTCTCCTTAGGTGCAAGCCTTGCCTAGCTGTCATTTACTTAGCATGCTCTGAAGCACTGAGGGAAGCCCAGGCTTCCTGACTCTCTGGATGCAGCATTGGGGCAGCCCAGCTAAGGCTCTCCTCACTGCCCTTACTCTGGATTGTGCCCTTAGGAAATTGTGTATAGGATTGCATCCTTAAGTATGTATTTGCTTTCAACTTCATTCTCCCATGCGGTATTTTGCAAGTTCTTGTATCATTGTTAATGGCATAGAATGGGTTTGCTTGAGGCTCTTAGACAGGGAGATGATGGCATCAAAGCTGACACTAACATTTCAGTGACATCCTGTGACATCCTTTTCACAGCAGCTGCAGAAGCACTGAAGCCTCTGAATCACAACATCATATAATATGGCTCCGCCATATTTTATTTATTTTAAGAAGCATTTTTTCACATTTCAAAATCTCCTCTGCATCTTACAATAGATGTGTCTAACAATCAATGTGGTTGTATGAAAGTCACAACAAAGTTGTCATTGGCTGAGCTGCCATATCTTGGTCACAAATGTTCATCCCTATGCATGTGAGTGTAATTGCTCCTGAAATATCTTCAAGAAGATTATATTGTAGTGTGGTATTCAAATGAGAAGTTAACAAATGTAGCTGCCTTACTGTCATATGTGATGGAGCTGCTGACAAATTGCAAGTAGTGCTGTATTCATGCCACAGTCACTGGAATGCTCCAGGTAAGGTGGGGTTGTTCATGAGTAGTTTTGGAGACATAAGAAGGTGGGAGGGTTGGGGTGGAATAGAAAGGCTCAATATCAGTGAAATAGGCACTTCCCATATCCTATCACCATATTTCAACCTGCCCTGGCTTTTCCTCTCCTTGGACATATGCTAAAGGTCCAAGACAGGGCTGTAGCAAGGGGGGCAGGAGGAGTTGGGCCCCCCAAAGCAATCAGCTAGCCCACTCAGGATTCTCCAGCTTGATGAGCTCTCCCTGATTCCCAGTGCCCCCCACAGCCACTACTTCCCAGGACTTGCACAATCTGGGTCAACTGAGGCTCCCAAGCAGCCCGCAAGAGCAAGCATGTAAGTAGATAAATAGGTACCAGAATTCTTTGGAAAGTAACAGAAGATAAAAGAATTCTGTGCACCTCAATGTGCTTTGGACACATGACATCAGTCGATGTCTTTGGACGATGTCTTTGGATGATGTAGTAGTCTCAGGTAGTCTCACCTGCCTCAGATCATTTTTTAAAAATTTTGCTTGCTCAGTCAGTCTCAAAAATTAGAATTAATTCTAGAGGATTAATTAAAAACCACAACGGGAACATTTTCAAGTGAGGAAAGGAAGCATTCGGGATTCTGGCCTGTCAGTTTTCCTCTACAATGCCACAACACCCCTTTATACTCCTTTTATTTATGTTACTGCAGCAAACACAAGGGTTTATTGAAAGTGACACATGAAGCAATTCGAAGATCCCTCCCACTGAGAATATTCTGAGAATGTTCCAGGGTAGACAGACAAGCAAGTGGTGCCTTTGAGCATAATTCATTCTGGAAGCATGCTTGTAATCCAAAACACTTGTAATCCAAAGTGGACTTTTGCATAGGAAATAATGATAACTCAGACAATTGGTTCTGCAACCCAAAAATATTTATATAAAAATATTTACAGTATATAAAAATGATCAGAAACACTGTAATATAATACAGAACACTGTAATAAAGAAAATTCTGGACAGTACTGAACTGGCTCATGTGACAGAGATGAGAGAGAGGTTGATGACTTTCACTATAACTGAGTCACTGCTATTCTTTGGCTCAGTTGAATCTTTGTCTTTTTGTGCAGCTTTAACATTCCCAGGCTGCTGATGGGGAGCAGCATTGGAACACTGATAAGGCACACCTTCCACACTGCCACACGGATTCCCCCCCCCCCCACACACACACCTTCCACACCCTGATTCACTGATCTCACACGCACACCTGACACTGGATGCCACCCCAGACCTCCCTCCCAAGCACCCACCTCACTACCCAGCTTCTCCAAGAGGCTGCACAGGAGCCTCTTGTTGGTTCTGAAGACCTGTTGGACTTCTTAGAAGGTTTGTGGAAAAGGCAATGCTGGTTGCTAGTGCTGGTGGACTTGGAGCAGATGGTGTTGCTGAGGCAAGGACAGGAAGCCACTGGGTGAGAAAGAGAGAGGCAGTGGCAAAGTTGGTGGAGACAGGGCAGTCCTGGAGAGCAAGCTTCCTTCAGAGGGAAGTGATGCAGGGTAGGCACTTCCTCAGAGGAACATGTTTTCCAAGACAATGCTCTTTAACCAAGTCAAAATTTCTGAGAAAACTCTGCTTGTCTTGCAAAACACTCATAATCTAAGTCACTTGTAAACCATAGCAACACTGTATAGGGCTGCAATCCTTTGTACTGGTTAGGAGCAAGCCCCTTTGAAAATAGAGAGATGTAGGGTGCAATCCAGAGTAACTACAGGGAGCCCTTGCTCTGGTATAAGAATAATTTACTCTGGATTGCAATATGAATTTCCCGTAGGTTTTCACTAGGTGGGATTATAGGGTTACTTTTGAGTGTACATGTATCGGCTTTTGCAGGAAAGCGAAGGAAATTTCTTCATGAGTTTCTGCACATCCTTAGATGGAACATGTTTTGGAACATGTGGTTGCCAAAGTAACATGTATTTATTAATGTATTTATTAATGTATTTATTAATTCAGAACACAGAACACATATTTATTAATTTTTGCCTGCTGATGCCTTTTCATTGCAACCCCTCCATGGCCACCTCATGTTCAATCTCTCCTTCAATTACCTTTTTTCTTGCGATCAAGAAGCATTCCGGAATGGAATACGTATGTGTGGCTTTTGTGTTGGTGAAAACAGAGCCAGATGGTAATGAAACCATGTCTACTGAGAAGTAAGCCCCATTGTGTTCAGTGGGTCTTACTTTCAGGAAAGTGTGTTTAGGATTGCTAATTCATCCATAACACATTTGTTTATGTTTCAAATCTCCTTGTTTCAAATCCAAGACTCTGCTTGGCAAAAACTTTGAGGAAAATTGTACACATCAGCTGACTACTGGGTTTTGACACCTTGGTCGTAACCTTAGTTCCCTGAGCTATTAAAATAAATCATAAAAGATGTTATATCCCAGTGGCAGGGAATGCAAAGGCCAAGCAGACAAAACTTCTCCTCTTAAAATTCCCTCTTTACTCCAACCTTCTGTTCCCTTTTTCTATTGTCTCCATGGTGTCATTACCAGTTGTAAACTCCTTGGGACAGCAACTTTTCACTCTAGGTAAAGAGCTCAGTCCTAACCATCTCTACTCAAAAAGCCCCATTGTGTTCAGTAAGTCTTACTCTCAGGAAAGTGTTTTTAGGATTGTAGCCAAAAGTGTCATATACTGATGGCATTATGTACAATTGCATTTTACTACTACTACTACCACTACCACTACCACTACTACTAAGGGTACAATCCTAACTTAGGCTGGCACAACTCATTGGTCTTCCCTCTCCTGTGGTGATAGCTGTGCACTGAAATAATTCTCCTCCGGGAGTGGTGCAGACGTGTCTTATGGCACTTTGGTGTCACACCCAGGTCAGCACAGTATTATACTGGGGCTTAGGCCAGCCTAAGTGGATGTTAGGATTGTAGCCTGATACTACTACTAAGGGCACAATCCAGAAGTGTACTTGAGTTATCCTGTCACTGGGCTGGCCCAACTGGAAGATGGGCCACCCTATTCTGGAAAAGGCTTGGGGCAGCCTAGCTGGGGCAGCCTAGGCAGTTCAGGAGGGCATGTTGAGGGCATGTTTAGCATTGCTTAGGGTAGAGCAATTACTCTGTATCTAGAGCCTGTTTCCAGGGCAGAAATTCCCTCTTCCACCTCCTCAGAGTTATACCACCTCAGGAGCAGGTATAGTAATGAGTAGACCCATAGGGGTCCATGACAAGGGAGAGTAAGAATGGCAGTGTTCACCAAAAATCTGAGTTCTTAGCCTAGCTGCAATCCCTGTCTCTTTACCTCAGGATGTGGCACAACTACGGCTGCCCATTAACCTCAGGATACAGCAGGATACACTCCAACAAGTCCTTTGTATTCACTGTAGACTGTACTGGCATCTCATCAGGGACTCCTTATAAGGCAGGCACCACAGCTGTTCCTTGTTCAGTGTGATCTGAGGGAGGTCTCCTCAAGAGCAAGCCCTCCCCAGGTGTCACTGACTTGGTGCCTACTAAGCATGCTCTGGAGCAGTTAGGGCAGCCCAGGTTTCCTGATTCTCTGGATCCAGCATAACTCTCTGCTCTGGATTCAGAATAGTTGGGGCAGCCCAGCTAGGGCAGTGGTCCTTAATCTTTTTGTCTCCAGGGATCGGTTCTGTGGAAAAAAATTTCCAGGGAGCAGCCCAGGGATGGGGGGAGAGTTCTACCTCTGGTGACCTGGTAGGAGGGCTTAACCACCTTGAGCACAGCACAGCTGCCTCCAGGTGTAAATCCCATTATAATAAATAGAGCTATTGCTGGGTTAATGTGGATAAGATTGCAGGTGAGAGCCAATGTCTCAGTGCATGTCTACTCAGAGCAGGGATTTTCAACCTTTTTTGAAAATGCACAAAGCCATCCTAGTCACTCTTATTGGAAAGTAAGCTTCATTGACTTTAATGGGACTTATTTCTGAGTAGACAGGCATTGGATTGCAGGCACTCCTCACTGCCCTCACTCTGGATTGTGCCCTAATAATAATAATAGCAGACCCTACATCACACAGTGTGAAGCTGCTTCTCATTCTTACCTAGCAATCCTTTTCTCCTGGATAAGACTCTCTTCCAGGAAACCCTAAAAAGAAACCAACCATGGTAGTGAATATTAAAAGCCCCCCAATTAACATTCCTGACTTTATTAAGGCTTTCCTTGAACCTACTGAATTCCTCTTGCTGTGTTAAAGAGGCTTTGTTTGCTTCAAATAAGGGGGAGGCATGTTCATTAACATAGCTATCATCTATGGTGTAATTTAATTGATATATTTCTTCCAGAATAAATAGCTCCATATGGTAGGCTATCAATTTATATTATTATTTGACAGCTTGAACAAAAGCCAAAGGAAAGTCCTTGCAAAAATGTCGCCAGTTGCATTAAATATTAAGGCCTAGCAAATGTTTCTGCAAAATCTCTTTAGTACTATTACTTAAAAGAAGGAGGAATCACTGCCATTTATTTAAGTTAAAACATGTACAACCAAGGACTTCTAAAGCTATCTACATTGGTGATCAGGATTTATGGGTGGTTACAGATGATAACACAAGGGACAAGGCTACACTAAACTTCCCCATGTTCAGTTTAAAACAGAGTGTAACTTTGCACATATTTCAAGCAACTGTTTGCAAAAAGTTGCAAACCTACTGCAAAAGCTCAAATATGCTTACGGATGTTTGAACCATGGGAAGGTCAGCAAGCTTGCAGAGGTTCCAGTGACCATAAGTCTGCTTGCACACGGGTTCAAACATATACAGGGACATCTTGATTCTATTCAATAAGAGTCAAGCCAGGAAATTTAAGATTTTGTAGATTGCTTGCACTAGAACTGCCGTACAACTAGAACTGCCGTACAACTGATATGTGTGGTAAAATTCTCCTTTGGCACATAATACAAGTGATGAAGCTACTCAGGACTGAAAGAGTTCATTTCAGGGGAGTTTGTCTGTCTATCATGTTCATTGGGTCAGCTGAACACCAGGCATCAGGACTTTTGGCAGTGAAATGTGAGTTGTATGGTTGGAATGTGAGACATGGTAGAACTTGAAAATTATAATGACATCTCATCAAGAGCTGACAGACAAATCACTTTGCCTACACTCCATGTCCCTTAAGCCACCGTTGTCGTGCCAATTTTACCTAATGGGGGGTATTTTACCAAGCAAAAAGGGGGCAAGGGAATTCCTTCTTAGATGAGACATTAGAGGCAATTTATAAGAAGCTTAATGAGTTTTGCTAAGATTAGCAGAATTTTTTTGGGTCTGCATATCCCTCGGTTGGCCTCGTATTTCACCCCCAGCCAGATTTAAAATGAATGCCAAGTTGAAGATTTCAACCTAGTACTGTTGAGGAGTTTAGATAAGGATGATAAATGCATTATGATGGCTTATATATCTCATTATTCACTGTGTAACATTGTATTAATATATTTAATATCACTGAGGATCCTCTAGGTTCAGGAAATGATGTTAATTGGGTTTTCAAAACAGAGGGTTTTCTGTGAATAAAATGTGTGTTTTTATTTGTTTTATTTATTGGGGGGGCCTGTTTTTAGGCAGCATTAGGTGATTTGTATTCTGTTCTGCTGGATATTCCTTGATCTCCATTAATGCCTTTATTATTCACTAGGCCTAGAGGAGGATATGAGAAAATTGATGTTAATCTTTGTGTGCTTTGCACTCTTCTGTGGATGACAAATCCTTTATGATCTTCATCCCTGAAGATGTTGACAGACTTTATCCTATGGATATTACGAATACAAGTGACCTCTAAGATATTACTCCTAAATGGGAAAAGCTTTTTGCAACCTTGTTTTTAAGGATATGAGGCAGGATATTTGCAACTTTTTCTTCTTCAGCGTGAAATGAACTGCCAATATATCATTGTTATCCCTCTGTTGAAATCATGTAGATCTTGCATCTGTCCTTATATTACTGTAGAAGCTCATGTTTAGATCTGGACTGAAGGGGCTGAGAACAGGTTCAAAATTTCAGTGAGATTTGTTTGTAACTAAGATAATAGATCATCATTATAGATCATCATCATTCCTTTATTTGATGTTTTTGTAGACGACTATAAAAATCAGCAAGATAAAAAAAGAGAAGGAATGCTTGTACAGGTAAGTTATGCTATGAGTTTAATTTCTTCATTCATGAAGCATAACAAAGATAATCTAAGAAGTAGACATTTAAGTAGACCAAAGAAAACTATATTAAAGTGATAGTTGCACTGAGGCAGAATAGTTTTCATCAAAAGAGATGAAAGATGCCATGTGACACAACACAACCACAAAAAAGGAAAAAAAATCATGTGCTTGGATAAGTCCTGAATCAGGGCCAATGGTTTTGTCAACTGTGGGAATGAATGATCAAGAATAAATAGCAGTACTGTGGCGCCTCACTTAAAGAGCTTAATTCGTTCCGGAGGCATGCTCTTTAAGTGAAGCAGATTTTCCCATAGGAAATAATGGAAACTCAGACGATTGGTTCCACAACCCCCAAAAAATATTCATATAAAAATATTAACTGTTTATAAAAATGATTACAAGCACTGCAATATAACACTGTACAAAGCACTGTAATATACAGTAACACACAACACTTCAATAAAGAAAATACTGTACAGTACTGAACTATACGGTACCTTTGAAAACCTTCATGGCTGGTGTGAGGGTTACAGAGAGGGGATGACTTTGGCTGCAATCCTAAAGACACTTTCCTGGGAGTACGGCCCATTGGACACAATGGGGCTTATATCTGAGTAGACGTGGTTAGGATTGTGCTCTTTCACAATCACTAATGGAGTCACTGCTATCTATTGGCTCAATGGAATCTATTGTCTTTTTGTGCAGCTTTAACATTCCAAAGCTGCTGACGGGAAGCAGCACTTGAACATTGATAAGGCACACCTTCCACACTGCCACACACAGATCCCACATACAGACCTGACTCAGGCTGCTCCCCCTGGACGTCCCATGAGTTCCCTGGCAATGGAAGCCTATTCCAAACTTTGCCCAGGGCCCCACTGTAGTTCAAGCTAATCTCCTCGTCCCGCATGTGAGTTCCCTTGCCATGGAAGCCTGTTCCAAACTTCCTCAGAAAAGCTCTTTATTCAAGACAGTGCTCTTTAAGCAAGTCCACATTTCTGAGAAAATTTTGCTCTTTATACAAAATGCTCTTTATTCAAGACACTCTTTATTCAAGGTACCATTGTAATAGGCATAGGCAAATCAACACAGCTTTGCATGTTCAATTGTGATGCCCTGTGGCAATTATGCATTCAGCAAATATGTGTAAGAGGTCTACTCTACATATAAGTACTGTATAAGCTACAAAGCTGCCACACACAATCAGGAACCCTAACATATTCTTTGGAGGTAGCAGTGTCAGTAGGAGTTCTAGAGATAGCAGATCTCAGTGTGTGACATCTTGGGTGTGACACTACTAGTGACTAAAACAATAACAATCTAAAGTAACTATCTTTCCAGCCCTGAAATAAGTGCAATGCAGCTTAAAACTAATAGAACAAACTTTCCCTTACCTTGAGGAGACCTCCATGACTGCCATCCAACCTTAGAAAGCATCATCACAACCCACTGGCACAGCTATGCCACTGCTGGAAAGTTGGTTATGAGTTATCATTTATTATCATTTGATTCGTAGTTTAATGCAGAATGCAATAAAACATACTGCATTGAAATACCTGTAGATCAAAGGTCATAGTGAAATTATGGTGCTGGACTTCAAGGAGATCAAATCAGTCAATCCTGCAGAAAATCAATCATGACTGTTCACTGGAAGGACAAATATTGAAGCTGAAGCTCAAATATTTGGCCATTTGAGTATCATTTTGAATAGACATGGTTAGGATTGTGCTCTAAGTGATGTAAACCCTAGTGATGTATCTATGTTGTAGGGCCCTGAGTTGTACATACACATACATAGCATTCCTAACACAGCAAGCAAATCAGCAGTAAGTGGTGTGTGGCCATTAGGAGTGGTCCTATTTCTTCCTCCATGTGTCCAATGCACTGAAGGGGAACTTTTGAAGAAGTGTTCGTGCAGAATTGAGGAAAGGAAGAACACTTTTTTCAGCCTTGGGGCCAGGCAATAGAAAGACCTGCTCGGTATACAATTATTCACTCATCCTTGTACATGTTTCCATATGTATATTCCCCAACTGAATAAAAATCTTGTTTAGTGAGGTAATGAAAAACCAGGGTTGATAATTTACTATTTGACCAAATCCTCTTGCTTTCTTTGGTTCACATTAGCCCCTTCACATGCAACCCCTGATTAATTCGTGCAGGAAAATCATAGCATTGAATTGCAATGTTATGCCAATGAAACATGGTGACAAGAGAGGAATGCAGGGATATTAAAATCTATTTCTTAACTCAACCTGCTCTGGAATCTGTTCCAATTGGCAGAATGCCACCTTCACCAAAATCATGTGGCAATCCAATAGGATTTTAAATGTAAACTGCAAGTGCTGTAAAATTCTGCTGAATTAATTCTGCACATAAGCTTAAGAGTTGACAACTGATGGAAGCATATACGACATAAATATATACGGGCAAAGAAGATTAACACAGCGTCTTCATTTCTTTTCTCCTACAGGAGAAACTGTGTTCAAGGGGGAAGCAGGTGGATGTGCAATTTTTAATATTCCGGAGGTGTCAATGAAGCCTGTTTTATTCCATTTTGATGGCATTTGTATCCCTTTTAATTAAAAAGGTCCTCTTCATCATTTAGCTTTTGCACAAGACATTAACTTCTAATCTGATAATTTGCATAAAAGCTGAACCTTGTTAAGACATTCCATAAACCAAACACAGAACTAGGCTGGCGTGCAAATGTGCATCAGCCAACTTTGCCCCCTCAAGGTGGGGAGACAGGCAGGGGCTGCTGGCAGCCTCTGATTGGCTGCAGGGCCTGCTGGTGGTGTGGCTGGTCTGATCACCAGGGCGCATGCCCCAGCATTCATTCAGTCCAACTGTTTCTGGCTACAGGGACGGAGCTCTTCAGCTCCTTCTCGGGGGGGGGGGGGTAATCTCACGGGCACTTTTCTCCACAGCAGGGCTTTTTCCTGCCACCTGCATGCCCCTACAGGGGCTAGTGGCTCAGGCTGCACTGCCAGGGGGGCTGGATAGCACATTGGGGGTGGGCAACTCTCCCCTTCCCATGCAACATTGTGATCCCCCCTTAGAGGGATGGGAATTACAAGCCTCTGTTTCTGGGGCTGGGGGCTTGGCCGGTGCTGGCTGGAGCCAGCTAGGGGCACCCGCCTTAGGTGGTGTAGAGGAGTTGGTCTCCCCCTTTTTTTGGGAAAAAAGGAGTTTGGGCTTCTGGTCTGCCATTCTCCTCCCCCTGAAGTCAGAGGGCTCTTTGGAGCTTGTGGCTGCCCCGGTCTTTCATTGGAGCAGCATGGGACCTGCTTTCTGCCCCATCAGTGTTGGTGGTATCATGTTAAGTGGGCTACATGCAGTGCTGGGATTCAAATAAATTAACAACAGGTTCTATGTCCTAATAACCTAAATTAACAACAGGTTCTATGTCCTAATAACCTAAATTAACAGGTTCTATGTCCTAATAACCTAAATTAACAACAGGTTCTATGTCCCATTAGTAACAGGTTCTCAGAACCAGGTTTGGGGTCTATTTCTGTCCTGAGCCATTTTATGGACTGAGAAGACTATAATAAATGTACAAATAATGACAGTTGTTACATTAACAACACAAGATTTTGCAATCCAGTATATCTGAATACATGGGCAGAGGCACTATCAACTTCATGAAATTCTCCAAGGTTTGTGACATCTCCCTGGCATGCCTGAGCAAAAGACACTGATTTGAGTTAAAATGACCCAGGAACTTCAGGGATTGGGAGTGAGCAAAGGATGTATGAGTCTAGTTGCTTGGGAATGACCCTCAGGACTCCCTATCTAAAAGCATGTGAGGTCACCATGCTATCATTTATAGATGCCATGCCACCATTTTCCCTTATAAGAACATGAGAAGAGCCTCCACTGGACCAGGCCCAAGGCCATCTAGTCCAGCTTCCTTATCTCACAGCTTCCTTATCTCACTGGGGAGCACACAAAAAGACACTTGTATCCTGGTGTCCTCCTCTGAATTTGGGATTCTTTGATAGCTTACATCTATGTACTGTACCTACATCTATTTATACACATACAGAGAGAGAAAAAGTCCATTACTACTAGCAGTAATTACCCATTGGTGGTATAGCAGCAGCCTCAAACTTTCACTGTATGCAGTACAAGCAAGCAAGCCTGCTTGCTCCAGTACAAGTTAGGATCATACTGTTAATAAAGAAAAAAGGCTTAAATACTTTCAACATGGAGCTTGAAACAAACTGAATGTTTAGTCTTGTTCAAGCTGACCTTGTGTTGTACAGAGTATTATCGACTCCCTTTTCTGTCATATGGCTATTGAGGGCGCTATAAACATGTGGGTTATTAATTCCAGTTAGTGAAGCATGAAATAACTCTATTATGAAAATAAGCAATTTCAAGCATTTATTGGAGACAAAATAGCAGCACCTGGTTGGCTGCTTTTTAATTAAGAGTTCCCAGCCTCATTTCAAGAATATATGGCATTCGTTTATATTGTTATCAAGTTTGCTTCACTATGCCAGATACAATATTTGACACTTGGTATCAAATAAAATTTGTACTCCGAAGTGTAAAATGGCCAAAGGTTGTGCAATGGCTTATTACACAGGTGAAAACTAATACTGGTGACCAAAGAACATCAGCACCATGTAGACACTGATTCCAAAAAAACAGTGGTACCTTGTAAGACAAATAACTTGTAAGAACGCTTTGTAAGATAAACTAAAATTTCTAAGGAATGTTGCCTTGTAAGACAGTGTCTGATAAGACAGTTTTGCAAAGAAAATTTGTGGTAAACTGAACAAATTGATGGATCTGCATTGTGAACAACAGAAAGAAATTCTGGAGGAGATCTCATCTGCAGAGGAGGAGGAGAATAAGGAGGAGGAATCCCTCACATCAAATGAGATTAAGGACATTTGTAAACACTGGGAAATTGTGCAAAATTTTGTAGGAAAGCACCACCCAAATAAGACTAGCAGTGCGAGCGATGAATCTGTAAAATGACATGCAATGTCGCATTTCCGTGAAATCCTCAAAAGGAGACAAAAGCAAGTGTCATTAGAAGGTTCCTTGTTAAAGTTGTTCAAAAAGACACCAGTAACTCTTTTAGTCATCCTTGGGCATACTGGTTTTTCCTTTCTGTTTTACTGTACAGAATCTCATAGTGTTCTTTATTAATATTACAGAAATTGTGTTCTGTGTTATAGTACCTGTTAGGAATGTGAGTCCCTGCAGGATTAGCAGGGCTAAGCAGAGTAGTTGTGCAGAGGATGAGAGGGCAGCAGCACAAAGTAAACACACAGCTGTTTATAGTTCAAGATAACTATATTGTTCAAAACGACAGGCAGAAGATAAGTCCAGTAACACAGTCCAAGGTCAAAGCAGTAGATCAGTCATATACATACATCCAGTTGCAGGGTTATTCCAATCTCAGTAATCCAGTTAAACAGTCCACAAGTCAGTCCACAGATACAGTCCAGTCTTTCAGAGTATCAAACAGTAATAATACTCCTCCTCAGTAACCCACACTTTGCAATAATCTCATACACACTTAAATATAGTGAAACACCAATCAGTTAGAGATATTGCAGTCATGTGACCAGTGACTCAGCACTTCCAATTCTGCTGAATCAAGCTGTAAGAGCAGTTACAGATTGCATCAGCTAGATTGCATCAGCCTTCTGCAGTATTGCATCAGCCTTGAATCAACTTGCCTGACCAAACATGTTTCATTATTAGATTCAAACCCTAACAGTACCGAATTTTGAATTCAATTACAGTTAATATTTTGATATGAATATTTTTGGGTTGTGGAACCAATCGTCTGAGTTTCCATTATTTCCTATGGGAAAATCCGCTTTGTATATAGAACGCTTTGTAAGACAAACATGGTTCCGGAATGAATTATGTTCATCTTACAAAGTAACAATGTATAGGATTATAATTAAGGAACTTCTGAAAGTGTGTCTATAAAATTAGTTCAAAGCAAACAACAAGGATATCAAGGAAAAATGGAAAATGTTTGCACATGTGTCTACAAAGCACTGTATTAGGAGACTCCAGAACAGGAGCACACTTATACCTACCTAATTATTACAAATATAAACAAACAAACAAACAAACACAGACAGACAGACAGACAGACAGACAGACAGACAGACAGACAGACAGATAGATAGATAGATAGATAGATAGATAGATAGATAGATAGATAGATAGATAGATAGATAGATAGATAGATAGATAGATAGATAGATAGATAGATAGATAAGTACTTTAAGGGACAAAAAAAACCTAAGTAAGTGTCTTGTTGAAGACCTGGATTTTCCATATCAAAAACCAAAGGAAAACTAAAAGATAAATCTTCTATTCCTAGCTTGAAAGGACTCCAGAGAAAAAAATCCTCCCTAGATAAGTTTTCTATTTCTTCAGGGCTTACAGACAGGCCTGTAATCATTTTTATGGATTTATAGAAACTTTTTTTGCATAGTGCTGCATGGATGGTTTTTATTTCAGAGAAAAGATGAAATTTCAATGTTCAGAGGTATAGGAAAATTGAGTGCAGTCAATAAACTGAGATAGATACTTAGGGTCAAGAGAAGGGCTAATAAGAACTGTGCGCTTTTCCAGGGCAGTAGTATCCAGTGGTTAGCATACTCACTCCCTTCCTGCCCCCTGTTCTTGCCTGTTTGGACACACAACTGAATGGGGGGATAAGCTTTGGCAGACGGAATCTGCTGTTTCTCTGGGCAGAATTTCTCTCCTAGAAAAATCTGAACCTCAGAGGTTCCTATCAAAATTATGCTTCTAGTAGTGTCAGCAGAATGAGGAGCTGTGTCAATCTACTCCATTTTCCATACCAGGAATCAGGCACACACACACACACACACACACACACACACACACACACAATACACAGAGTGGTGCCTCACATAAAGAGCTTAATTCGTTCCAGAGACATGCTCTATAAGTGAAACGCTCTTTAAGTGAAGCAGATTTTTCCATAGGAGATAATGGAAACTCAGACGATAGGTTCCACAACCCCCAAAATATTCATATTAAAATATTAACTGGATGTAAAAATGATGACAAAACACTGGAATTGAATTCAAAACATGCATTCAGTGTGCATGATCCTATGAATTCTACTTAGGCTGCCATCCTAAAGACACTTTCCTAGGAGTAAGCCCCATTTCACACAATGGGGCTTACTTCTGGGTAGACATGGTTAGGAGGCTGCAATCAAAGACACTTTCCTGGGAGGCTTACCTGGGCTGCTGCTGGAGGTTCAAGGTGGTCAGTGGGGGCACTTGGGGGCAGTTAGGGGCAACTGCCCCCAAGTTGGGGGCAGTTAGAGGCAGCAGCGCTGGCCGGCAGCCCTTTTAAACTGCCTCTGTGCAGTGCGTCAGGACTGCATAGCATGTGTGCCCATAGCGCACTTGCTTGTTAAGTGAAGTGGAACATGTTATGTGAAGCAAGATTTCCTGGAAATTTTTGCTTGTTATGTGAAACGCTTGTTAAGCAAGGCGCTAGTTAAGCGAGGTATCACTGTATATAGCTTAATTCATTCAAGTTATAATGTTTTGTCATGGTCACTTTTGCAGGTATCATGTGAGTAGGATAAAGGTCAAGGTAAAGGTATCCCCCACAGGTTATTCTGCTAGTCGTGACCAACTGTAGGGTTTGGTGCTCATCCCTGGGGCTCAATATCCCCGTCTCATCCCCTAGAGTTAGGGTTATCTTAGAGCCAACCTTAGAGCCCACACGATGGGTGGTTTAGCTTCTGCAGTTTTGATTGTTGTATAAAGTGGCTGGATATCTCATCCTGTGTCTCAAGTACTTCTTGAGGGCCATACACTTATAAAGTAATTCTTGACTAAATAATTATAATTAAACAACTAGAAAATAAATGTCAGACTGATTTGTATGTCTTTCTCCATGCAGGTTAATAGAAGTATTTACTATTTGATTACCTGCAATTTATCAGTCTGATTAGGACACATAGATTGACAGCAAAATCCTACATGTGTTCATTTAGAAATAGGGTCAACCGTGTTCAATGGGGCTTACTCCTAAGTAAGTGTGTATAGGATTGCAGGTTACAGAGATGAAAATGAAGCAATTAGTGACTCTGTAAAGTTCTCCACCAGCTTTATGAGGATTCAGCAGAGTCTAATAGAGAACCAGACATTAAACTAGTAATTAAGCAAAAGCCTTTAGTTCTCCTTGTCTCACTCCCCACTATTAGACATTCATCTTCTGAATATTAACAGTTGTTCAACTGTTAGCCAAAAACATCAGGGTCTTTAAAGTTTATAGGATTGCTCTGTTCTCAATAACCTTGATAAATGCTAGGGAATAAACATTAGCAGATTATCTTAAATGACTTCTATTTAGGGAGAGCCCATAGCTCAGTGGAAGAGAACATGTTTTACATGCATAATGTTCCAGTTAAAGGATATGAGATAGTAGAGGAAGAGATGAAATTTTTTTGAAACTCTGGTATTCTAATTAGATAATGCCATACTAAATAGACCAAGAGACCCGATTGTGACAAAGTCAGAGCTATGATTGATATGTGTGATTTGTGTGTGATTTGTGTGACTCTCTGCCTTGCCTATACATAGTTCTACCTCCCATTTCCATCCAAAAAGAGACGTACCCCCAAATCCTGAATAACTACGGGAGCACATAAGAGACTTTATGTGCACCCATAGTTAGTGCACCACCTAGTGAAAATCTATAGGAAATTCATATTGGAATCCAGAGTAAGTTGTTCTTACACCGGAGCAAGGACTCCCCATGGTTGCTCTGGAGTTTGCCCTAATTCTATCTCCATTTGACTTAGATCCAACTGGGATATGCTGTGAAATCTCAACAGAGTGATCCTGACTTATGGCCAAACCCTGTTCTAAATATACTGCTATCCACACAACATGTAACAACTTGTTAACACTTCCCAGAATTCTTATTGCAGGGACTCTGCCCCAGGACAACTCCATGCACAAACACCCAAGTGGAATCTCCTCTCAGCATCATCCCAACAAGAAATAATGGGCAATGCACCCAGATAGAAAGATCTAATGCTGCAATGCACTGATTCTGCATCTCTGTTTCATGTATCTATCTTCCCCCATTCTGACTTTTCAGGATTAGCAACTCTGTCTTTGATCTAAACTGTGGGTCCAGTCCAGCATTCCAGTGCTGATACATATATGCCAATGGAACATGCTCTGCATCCTATGATTGTGACGGTGAGGAATCATGAAGGACTTCTGCCTTCTGCAGCCTGCATTGCAGTAGTATTGGTTCTGGAATCTCTGAAATCTCTGCTGGAAAGTTATACAGGACTAGCGAAAGTGTACCCATGTTGCAAGAGTAAAATTCCCCATACAACATACCTCAAATGCGCATAAACCCCCCATGTGCATCAGCCCCCATGTGCATCAGCCCCACATGTGCAACATTTCCCATGCACATCAACCCCCATGTGCATCACTTCCCCATGCACATCGGTCTCCGTTGCGTATCAACCCCCATATGCATCATTCTCCCATATGCTTCAAACCCCCATGCGCATCAAACCCTCATGTGCATCAAACCCTTATGCGCCTCATCCCCACATGTGCATCAGTCCCCCATGTGTATCCCCTCCTGGTTCTTAGTGACTCCCTCAGTCAGAGAAGGAAAACCCACCCCAAATTTCATGCTTCTAGGCCCACCAGTTTCATGCTTCTAGGCCCACCATGAGTGAGTGAGTGAGTGAGTGAGTGACTTTTCATATATATATATATATATATATATATATAGAAGAAGGTTAGATCCTGTTTTTCCTACCATTCCTGGGAATCTCACTTCCCATGACAAACCCAAGCACCTGGGTGGGGCAGACCAGCACAACTGGGACATGTAGCAATAGTTCTGAATAGTTTGGTGTGGGCATAATCAGAGGTGGAATAAGCACCTTGTTCCTTGGCTCCAGCTCATCCTCTGGCTTCTGTGCAACTCCAGACCACTCCATCCCCACTGGGTGATGGAGATGTCAGCCATAGCTGACATAGTTTGCCTTGTAAACACTCTGGCATGTACATCTCTGAAATACTGTCAGCTATTCTGCTTCCCCCTCTATAATTTGGGCCTGAATTTCATATCTTTCTTCACATTGTTAGGTAGAACATTAGGTCAACTACCAAAGAATAAAAAATGAACTACATATCAGTTCTGCCTTCATCATCTAGTCAAAGCAGATTTGGCGAAATCCATGTCTGAAGGCATGAATATTCCATTGCAAGGAATGACATTGGCATCATCAAGGACAGAACAATATTGGATTTATGGGCTGCCAGGTACCATAAAAGAAGCCATCAGCTGAAGCTCTGCCCTCCATGTCATGGGACATCACTCTGGACCAGACATAACAAGTCTGGTCATCTCAGTGATATGATTAAAGGAACATATCTAGCTTGTGCTTTATGAATGGAGCCAGTTCTTCCATTTTCAAGTGGGCAAGTGATAACACTGAAGGCCAAGTAGCTTTTCTAAAAGTATTAAAAAGTAGCACACTGTTGCCCTTGTCATTATTGGACTAGAAGGCGAGTTAACACAGCATATTCAAATTCAGCTATTGATTTAAATTACGTCTTTGAGACAAAACATTTCATACATTGCAATTGAAAGTACAACTCTGTCCTCCCTTTCCCCAGTCACTGCAAATAAGATACAGTGGTGCCTTGTAAGAAGAACATAATTTGTTCCAGAAGCATGTTTGTCTTACAAAGTGTTCTTCTTACAAAGCGTATTTTCCCATAGGAAATAATGGAACTCAGACGATTGGTTCCACAACCCAGAAATATTCATATAAAAATATTAATTGTATGTAAAAATGATGACAAAACTCTGTAACTGAATTCAAAACACTGTAATATAATACAGTCAGTGGTGGGCTGAGCCTCCCCCAAGATCCGGTTTGCCGAAAGTTGGGGTCGGGGTCAGGGTCGGGGTCAGGGGGCAGGGCAAGGCGGGGCTAGGGGCGGACCCCAACCCCAGCGCACTGCGCATGCGCCAACCCCCGGTGCATGCGCAGTGCGTCTCCTCCAGTTGGAGGAGACACACTACGCACGTGCTGATCCCCAGGGATTGGTGCATGCGCAGTGCATCTCCTCCAGCTGGAGGAGACACACTACGCACGCGCTGATCGCCAGGATCCTCCAGCTGGAGGAGACACACTACGCAGGCACCAAGGTCGGCGCGTGCGTAATATAGGGGGTGGAAAAAGATGGCGGCCGGCACGAACCGGTCTGCCCTCTTTTTCCTTTTCCTGCTGCTGGCGGTTTGCCAGCGGCAGGGAAACAGGAAGATCCGGTAGGCCTACTCGGGCGAGTAGGCCCACCCCTGAATACAGTACAAAATTCAAGTTATTGTAATATTAATTAAAAACACTGTACTATACTGTACAGTAAAACAGAAAAGAAAAACCTTTATGGCCAAGGATGACTAATTTTCACCAAAAGAGTCACTGGTGTCTTTTTGAGCAACTGTGGCTGCAATCCTAAAGACATCTTCCTGGGAGTAATATCCTCATAGCTTTATTTGGGCCTGAATGCTGCATGAAACAATAAAAGCAACATGCAAGAATCCTGCCAGCTAGCTGTATTTGAACCCTTTTAGGAGAGGTAACTATAATTTCTCTCTATCAGGTACGGGTCCAAAGAGACATGCCCCCAAATCCAGAGTAACTATGGGAGCACGTAAGAGACTTTATGTGCACCCGTAGTTACTGCACCACCTAGTGAAAACCTATGGGAAATTCATATTGGAATCCAGAGTAAGTTGTTCTTACACCGGAGCAAGAACTCCCTGTACTTACCCTGGATTTTGCCCATGGTGTATGTTTAAGGAGACCCATAGGTAGTTGCAAGGAAGACCCACAAGCAGTTGTTATGTATTCAAAGGTAAGTAATCTTTTATAACTATTACAAGGACTTAAAAGAAAAAGGCTTAATACTGACATTCAGCCCAATCCAGAGCAACTAATCTGTCCACACAAGAGCCCTTAGGTTGCCCTATCTAACACTAGGTTGGAGCAACTGAAAGATGCTCCAGCCCAGTTACTCTGAAGGAGGCTTAGGGCAGAGCAAGGCAAGATAGGGTGCCCTAAGAGAGGTGGACCTGCTCTGCCCTAACTGGGGCAGCCTAAGCAGCTCAGGAGAGGCAAGTTGAGGGCATGTTTAGCATTGCCTAGGGCAGAGCAGTTACTCTGTATCCAAAGCCTGTTTCCAAGGCAGAAATGCCCTCTTCCAGCCCTCAGAGTTATACCACCTCAGGAGCAGGTATAGTAATGAGTAGACCCATAAGGGTCCATGATAAGGCCCGAGTAAGAATGGCAGTGCTGACCAAAAATCTGAGTTCTTGGCCAGCCTAGCTGCAACCCCTTCCTCTCAACCTCAGGATATGGAACAAACTACGGCTGCCCACAAACCTCAGGATACAGCAGGCCACTCCAAGAAGCCCCTTGTATTCACTGTAGAATGTACTGGCATCTCATCAGGGACTCCTTATAAGGCAGGCACCCTGTGGCGTCACCAGACTGGTGCGGCTGGTGTGGGCTGCATTGGGGATGCGCTCCGTATGGGGTGATGTGCCGGAGGAGTTTGACTGTCCTTTGGCAGGCCCCGGGCGTCAGCACCCCCATTCAGCCCTGCTCCAAGGCGGAGAATCAGCCAGAAGCTGCCACTTGTCTGAGGAGCTGGCCTGAACGGCCATCTGAGATGCACTGCGCAGAAACACACTGAGCATGACGAACAGCTTCAGAGGAGACTTCCTTAGAGCAGAGAAAGTCCACGCCTCTGCACAGCCATTCGGCCTCACTCAGGAGGCGGAGCGGCAGCCGAATGGCTTCAGAAAGAGTACTGCACAGGCACCAACTCTGACGCCTGCACAGTCTCCCCCGAAGCCAAAAGGCTTCAGAAAAGTACTGCGCAGGTGTCAGAGATGGTGCCTGCGCAGTACTCTTTCTGAAGCCAGTTGGCTTCAGAAACAACTGCGCAGGCGCCAACTTTGGTGACTGTGCAGTCCAGGTGGGGGGGGGTGCATCCCAGGGATGACGCACAGACTTCCGCACCAGGTGATGTGCAGTCATGTCACCACTGTAGGCACCTCAGCTGTTCCTTGTTCAGTGTGATCTGAGGGGTGTCTCCTCAGGAGCAAGTCTTCCCCTTGTGTCAATTACTTAGCATGCTCTGGAGCAGTTAGGGCAGCCCAGGCTTCCTGACTCTCTGGATTCAGCATAACTTTCTGCTCTGGATACAGAATAGTTAGGAGAGTGCAGTTAGGTCAGAGCAGGCTGAATTTGCTCTGGATTGCAGCCATTTTCTTCTTTCTCTACTTTTTAGAATGCAGAATTTTGCATAAAACTTCTTTTTCTCTTTTCAAATATGTGTATTTTGTTTTATTGACTTTACATTGGAAAAAACATACACAATCTAGCACTGTGCAAAATCAAATCCAAAAGGAAAAGAACATAATCTGAAATACATTTATTCCTGTGTCGTTACACAGTGCTTTATGGCTCCTCTGCCTCTTTTGTAATGAGATTGATCATGCAGATGCAAAACATTACAGCTTCTGTTTAAAGCAAATGAATAAACAATTTATCTTAGTCACACCAAAGAAAACAAACTACACAATTTTTGGAAACAATACGTTCCTAGACTGATAAAACTCACATAATGAAAAGAAGGAGATGGCATTACCTCATGCAAAGTGACAGTTCTAAAGAGTATTTAAAATTCTGTTCAAAACCATAATTCATTTATGTAGGAAGGGTAGACCTTTTCATGCCATTAAAGTTATTCTGGACAAAAAGCAAACAAACCCAGACAGGGCACAATTTGTTTTCTTATTTCGTTTACTTTATACATGGATCCCCCTCCACACACTCATGGATCCAAGAACCACACAGAGCAGATAAGCCCACACAGGAATTTGGAGGAAATCAGTTCGGGGGTTGAAAGAGGTAGGGGGTTGAAAGAGGTGCTGCGGTGGGCTTCAGGGGGTTCTCACAGGTTCTATAGAACCCTTTGCTAATGAACGCCTGGTTCTGAGAACCGGTTACTAATGGGACACAGAACCTGTTGTTAATTTAGGTTATTAGGACATAGAACCTGTTGTTAATTTATTTGAATTCGACCAGTGGGTTGGTGTAATGGGGTGGTGATAGGGAAAGGGATGAGGGCAGATGTTATAAGTTCATATTGGAGCCACAAAAAGGATCTTTGAGCATCCCATAAGATGTTGACATGGACATCTCTAGATACAGAACTTTGGGGAAAACACCAAGAGCAGCTGCTGGAAAGAGCCTGAGAAGCCACAGTGCACAAGTGGGATCCCAGCCAATCACTTCAATCATAAATGTATTTCTGAAATATTTTTTGACTCAAAACCTTGAGCAGTGTAGTAATTAAAATTAAGACGAGCACTCCCTGTGGGCTTGCATAATACTAAGACAAGAGATACTGTACAAGGACTAGGACATACTAGAGGGGAATGGAAGGAGAGGAACAAGTGAGGAAATGTGTGGGAGTGCAAACAAGGTTTCATGTCTTATTTAACTGACTCTAAACTGATGGGGCAGTTTGAATATCCAGAGGCTTGGCATTCTGTAGATGACTGAGATAACAAAGTTAAGTGTACTTGGCTGTTGGCAGGCACTACCAGGAACTGACTAAGTTCAGCAGTTAGACACAGGAGTCCATTAAGCATGCTAGTTTCTGTCTTGGTTTCCATGCAATCTCTTGTATGAAATAAAGGCACTGGTTGATTTGGCACCTTCGAAGGTGGTGAACCTTCAAAGTATGTTATAGAAAAATATAAAAACAGGAAAATTGAAACTAATGTTGATCTCTCATCCCTCCTAAAACACCAGTCCAATTTATGGTGACCTTCAACCTTCACCATGACAAAAACATAGCTTGAGTTGCCCACTCATATATTTTCTACCAACATAAAAGCTTTAACCCGTGTGTTAGAGAGTCCAATGCTATACCACATTCAGCTACTAGATGGGGTTAATGATGGAATCTAATAGAATCTGAATTGTGAGGAAGGCGAGGCTGAGATGATGTTAGGCACTCACATCAGGGCAACTGATGGGGCAACTGAGGAGGCATTAGGGGGGTATGGGCAACTGAGGAGAGCCATTGAGGAGAGTGGAGGCAAAAGGTAGTTGAGATGCTGGAAATGGAGATGGTTTTATACTTATTAATGTTGTTATTTTGTACCTCTTCAAATGATAGCTGTTGGTTGTTACTAGTATTAATAATGGTAAAGGTAAAGGTGTCCCCCACACCTTTAGTCGTGACCAACTGTAGGGTACAGTATTCATCCCCATTTTTAAGCTGAAGAGCCATTGCTATCTGAAGTTGACTTTGTGATTATGGGCACAATTCAGAGTAACTACGGGGAGTCCTTGTTCCGACGTAAGAATTTGCTCTGGATTGCAATATGAATTTCCCATAGATTTTCACTAGGTGGTGCCATAACTATGTCAATGTAAATGTCTCTTACATGCTCCTGTAGTTTCTCTGGATTGTAGGGTATGTGGCCAGTGAGACTATACACCAAGATGCACTGATGCTATCACCTTCCTACTGAGGTGGTCCCAATTTATCTACTTGGATTTCCATGCTTTCAAACTGTTAGGTTGGCAGGAAATGGGTAAAGGACAGGAAATCATTCTGTCCTGCAGCACCTGGGTCTTCAGCCTGCTGGTTGACAAGCACAACATCTTAGCCACTGAGCCACTACAGCCCTACTAATATTAATATAATAGCCCAAATAGTATGTATGCCAGTTTGAGTCATAAATCCAACTTTATATGGGCTGTTTTTGGAGTTGACAATTCTGATTATTGCTGCCAGTTATAGTAGATGACTGTCAATTTTCCCCACATCTTGACTTTTGAAGTTCTCAGCTTTTAAATGGAAATTTGCTAAAATGTTAAAAGTTCTAGGGGGCAAAGACATAATAACAGAGTGTGGTAATTGAATGCACATAGAATTCAACCCTGATAAGGTTGAACAGGGAGCGAGATTTTTTAAAATGAGCACAGCACTAATCTATATATTCTGGCCATGAGTACATTTAAAAGTACATTTAAATGTACTTTTAAATGTACATCTGAGTACATTTAAAAGGCTCATTCTTATGTTAAATGCCTTCATTACTACATTTTGGGCAAAGTATGAACCAGCCAAAGTATGCATTGGTTTCAACTGCACAAGCCTAAGCATGTCTACTCAGCATGTCTACTAAGCATGATTACCGTTCTGTCAGTAATCATAGTGTTTTGCTCTTAGATATTGCATCATCAGATCTTATTTTGTTTGTACTCACTGAGGGTGCGATCCCAAGCAATTAAGGCTAGTGCAATTCACCCATCTCTTCACTCCCATGGTGGAGTGGGGAGGCCAGCACATGTAGGCTGCAGGCTGTATTCCAGAACAAGTGTTCCATTCTTTTGCTTGTAAGTTACTTAGGCAATATTTCTTGAAAGCATTGGTCTTTTTATTGTTAAATATAATTTAGGGTGCAATCCTAAACTAAGCTGGCACAATTCATCAGTCTTCTCATTCCTGTGGTGATGTAGGGAGGCAAGCACATATCAGTGCACTAACCTAACCCTCCCCCAGGAGTTTTACAGAAGTGCCTTATAGCAATCTTGTGGCATTCCCAGTTCTGCAAAGGATTTATGCCAGGGATTAGGATGGCCTAAGTGGAAGTTAGGATTCTTTCCTCAGATTGCAGGAAAGAATTTGATATTTAGTATGCCTGGATGGGGCATTTTGAATTCACCCTTCTGATATTTTAAAGTCTTGTTGAGGTTCTTTTCACCAGGGAAACATTTTTTTTAGATTCCTAAACTGGAGAATTCAGTTTAGGGCTATATCTTCAATAAAGCATCAGTTAATATTTAAGAAATGTTCCGCATCTAGGAACAGTGTTGATGGATTGATTTATTACGGTTTTAGACCAGTGCAAAGTAGATCAAGAGTGCAAAAGTAAACCTCATTGTGATCAATGGGTCTTACTCCCAGGAAAGTGTCTTTAGAATTGCATCCTAAATCAGCTCAATTACACAAAGACTATAAAGAGCATAGAATATAAATAATGGATATAACAAAATTATGAAATCTAATATAATGAAGGGTAACGTAAGAAACTATATAATATAATGTTAAAATACAAAAGCTCTACAAAATAGAGATTCCTCCAGTAGGTGTAGTTAACATAGCTGGCATCCTGGAGAAAGGGGGATTAGCAGCTGTGCAGGAGAATAGATTTGTTTCCTCAGCAAGACTCTCCTAGTGTTTGATATCTCTCAGCCTGCTGAGGATGCTTCTTTTGGCCCACTCCAGTGAGTTATGACTCAGCAAATCCAAGGAGGAGACAATCGAGCAGAGCTTATGAAGGAGATGCTTATAGCCCGAAGAGAGCCAGGAGTCTATGACCAGGGCTTGGATCAACTGTAAATTCCCTGTGTTGAAACAGATATTTAGCCATAACCTAAACATAGCGGGATTTAGCCAAAACCTGATAAATCTGGTCCAGGCTATGTATTCAAGTCTGTATGCCCTGCCCCCAGGCATAGCACTGCATAAGGTACACAGTGGGGTAATCTGACGATCTTGTAATGACTTTAAAGAGTCACCCAACAAGCGGCAAAAAGTATACATTTACCAATACTAAAGGATTTGGCTGTCGATTGAGTTTCAGCACCAAAGTATAACAATCAAATGAAGGCAGAGATTCAATTGCAATAGACAGATTTGTGGAGAACATCTAGGAATAGTGTTAGGCTGTGCTGGGAATGAGCTAGCCTTACCAGCAGCCAAGCAACAATGGAAGCAGTTGTGGCACTGTGTAGGGAAAAGTGCAGTGAGAAAGACACAGACACAGCAAAATTCCTTGTAGCAATCTGGATTACAAAGCTCCACGGAGCAGGCAATATACACAGTAAAGTTGCAGTCCAGAGTCCAGAACACAGAAAGGCAGTCCAAATCCAAACTGAGCAAATCAATACACAAACCAATAGACTCGTGAGCCTATGAAACCAACACCCTCTGGCAGAACTTGCCTTTCTGTATATAGGTATCCCCTGCTTTTTTGATGTTTCGCTTTCTGACAATCCACTCTTTCAACACCTTTCAATTATACCCAGAGAATAGAATGCCTGAACCTTTAACCATTGCATAGAAGAGGGAATTGATGCAGGTGTAGCTCATCATAGAAGGGTTTTAAAAGCAGCACCTACCCAGATTCCTTCTTTAAATTCTATATGGTCACCCCGCTTCCCCATGTTTTATGTCCTGGCTTAATCCCTTTGCCAATGCAGTTAATGAGAATCCATTTTCAGAAATCTTCATGTGGCAGCAGGAATTTGCAAAATAAAAGGGGCACATGCAATTTGCTAGCTAAAAAAGCACTGGAAGCAAAATTTATAAACTAAAAAAAGCGGGTTCCACTTTACAATGGTTTTCACTTTCCTGTCCAATAAGTGGGGGATTTCTGTACAAAGGTCCTCAATCAGGAGGAAGATGACACAGCATCTTGTGATAATCTTGTGACACAATCACTGCACACATCATGACACTGCCTTTCCATTCACTTACATTAAGGTCTGTTATTGCATCACACCTTACTTTTACTGCCTTACTGCTGGTGACCTTCTGAAAGGAGCCTCCTTCCCAGATTCATAGGGGCTTTAAGCCCAGCAACAACAATGCTAAAACACAGAGGGATCACAGGAATCCTCAACAGTTTAGCATATGATTTGACATGGGGATACTTTTGTAAGGGGGACAGCCACATATAATTTATCAATATGTATTCAAAGCCCTTGTTTTCATCTAAATTCTGATTCAGCCCTATGCACAGGGACATTGTTAGTGAAACAAACATAATTTTATTTAATGCTGCTCCAACGTTCCCCCGCCCCCATACAGATATTTTTCTTTTTGACCTTTTGAGAAAATATTCCCTTTCCAACACACTATTTTTACCTGCATCAACATTTGTTCTGTTATACTTGGCCATTTTGCTTTTATCTACATGCTTTTCTTGGGGAGCAAAAAGAGTATATTCAGAAAAACCAGCATGGCTGCTACAGAGCTTCAAAAACTCCATGAATTTCTCTATGAAGCCCTCATGAAAATTGCCCACTCTAAGAAAATAGAGAAAACATATCAGAGAAAGTGATACGGTTGGGTCAAATCGTCCCTAGTTTTGTGTTGAGTCACGTCAGAATGAATAACCAAGCCTAGCAAACCTGGCTCGCAATTTGTTATTATATCCTGCTTTATTTCTGTAATGAAACTCATGCTGCAAGGGTCAGGTTCTCAAACTTATTTCATCCATACATATTCAACCACCCCTTTCCTACATCAATCAATCAACTGTCTCAGTGGCAGTAGAAACATATCTCCCATTGATATGGGAAGATACCTTTCCTGATTTTCAATAAAGAGTAGTTCACGAAGCAGTTTACATAGCAAAATAAATCAATAAATGGTTCTCTTTCTCAAAGAACTCATTGTCTAGAAAGTGACACAGAAGAGACACCAGCGACAGGTACTGTAAAAAAGGCCAGCAAACAATGCAATTCATTCAGCGCCACTGGAGTGGCATCACTTGCGGCATACTTGGCGAAATGGCTGGCCATCACTGAGCTCGAAACCTCCAGGTTTTATAAATTACACAAAAACAACACTTTTCCCTGTAAGTACTTAAATGTTTATTTGACTAATTGGTTTAGATGTTAAATGGCTGGCTTAATAGACTAGCTTTTTTATTATTCATTATGGAGAACGCTAAAGCAGGCTTCTTCTCTTTTACATTAGCAAAAATGTGCTTTATTTCTCCCTTGGCAATTATTGTATGAGTTCATTTTGCTCTGCTTGTTTAGGAATTTAAATTTTCTCTTGTTATTCCTATAACTTGGATAAATTTAATAAATGGCCAGTATTGTGTGATTACTCAAAGTGTAATAATTTAGCTGATAATGACCCAGAACAGGCAAACATGTCTCTATTATTTATCATCCTTCTTATTTGAAGGTGGTATATCAAATAGTAACTGGCAACTAGCTTTATGTGACACCTGTGACATTATTTCAAGCAATACACTTACCCTACAATCCAGAGCAACTACAGGAACACATAAGAGACATTACGTGCACCCATAGTTATGGCACCACCTAGTGAAAACCTAAGGGGAATTCATATTGTAATCCAGAGTAAATTGTTCTTACACTGGAGCAAAGACTCCCCATAGTTACTCTGGATAGTGCCCATAGTCTGCAATCCTAAGCTCCAGTTGGACCTGCACAAATCCTGTGCTGACCTGGGAGTGTCACAAAAGGGCTGTAAGGCACTTATAGGGGTTAGGCCTGTTCAAGATAGGCATATGCTGATCTCTCCACACCACCACAGGAAGATATGCCAGGTGAGTTAGGCTGGCCTAAATTGGTTATGATTACACCCTAAGCTAATGTAACATTGATATTGTTTCAGGGATAGGCAGGAAATGTGGAAAGCTGCTATTGACCATTGTAAAGTGTTGCACCAGGGCCATGATCCCCAAGGATTCAGATCACTTCCCGCTCATTAGAGCAGACGCTTAAATGTAGATGTGCAAATGATCTGCACTGTTCATTCTTCCTTTGCCACATCTAAAGGGAAGTTGCATGGGTTAGACAGGCTGCATCTAGATCTTGTCCTGGTGTATTTGTTCCATATTAGTTTCCACTGAGATGTTACGACAGTATATAGCACAAGCCTCAAATGACTGTGGCGCCACTAAACCACCATGCTTCAGATCTATCAGCTCCAAAAGTGGTTCTACAGCCTGCCAATCTGAAGCAGCCCACCTAACTGCTTGAGCCCATCTAACTGCTCAGCAGAAATTCTGAGGAACACAGTTGCTGGTGCAGCACTTTTCTGATTCCTGTGCTGTTGGTAGCGAGCCAGAGAGAAACAGACTAGCTATGGCACCAGCAGTCCCAACTTTATGCTGATCAATTGTATTTGAGCCACCAGCATAAAGCCAGCGTAGGATGTATATGCACATTTCTATGTAGCAGATTTTTAATTAATTAAGCATGATGGTATTCATGAAAATATTCCACTCCAAACAGCCCCAACTCAGGTTAAATAAATACACCTATTCACAATCAAGCAAAGACTGCACACATCAAATACACAACTACAATATAACCTACAATATCACCTAATTATATGCGATTTATTGATACATTATTTTAGTGACGTGTGTTTGGGGGATATTACAGTTGCGCAGTTCTCAGCAACCATATATCTATTCATAAGATGGAGACACAAGTTCTCATGAATGCTGAACTATGGGCACAATCCAGAGTAACTATGGGAGCACGTAAGAGACGTTACGTGCACCCGTAGTTACTGCACCACCTAGTGAAAACCTATGGGAAATATATTTTGCAATCCAGAGTAACTTGTTCTTACTCTGGAGCAAGGACTGCCCAAAGTTACTCTGGATTTCACCCTTTGTGTTGGTTAACCATTAGTAATAAGCTCCTGAGACCACTGCAAGAATGAAACAGTTGCATGGATTTATAAAAAAATTTTTTTCTTTATGTTTATAACTCAGAGCCTGGATTGTGTAAAGATGATTATTGGTGGCTTGGTATCTGCTTGATGGCAGATAACATAGCTGTATAACATAGGGCACAAGCCAGAGTAACTACGGGGGGTCCTTGCTCAGAGTAAAGAACAATTTACTCTGGATTGCAATATGAATTTTTCATAAGTTTTCACTAGGTGGTGCCGTAACTACGTCGACGTAAATGTCTCTTACATGCTTCTGTAGTTACTCTGGATTGTAGGGTTAAACTGGTTGTTATGGTGGTCTGTGCATCCATGGCCATCGCTTTAACACTGGACTCCTGGAAGGAAGTCCATTGTTACAAGTTGGAGTTCATGTTGGGTCAGCAACAGACCAGTTGAGCAACATGTTTCTACAGCAAACTGTACTTCATTAAAGATTTTCTTGTAAACGAGAGCCACAAGAATGGTTTATACTTTGCCTCTCTTTCCCATATCCTTTTTTACTAAGCCCATGAAAGTCATCCAGACAATTAATATTCGCCATAACAAGTAAGCCAGGCGAAAATTTTCATCTCATTAAACAAATGTGGCCGTACAGCAACCCCAAACAAAACAATTAGTTTGGAGGCACCAATACCATTTTGAAACATAAAGGCAAAAATGGCTTGACGTGTCAGTCCACAACTTCTCTGGTGTTTATCAAAGCTGAGAACTTCAAAACATGTTACAGAAAACAGAAAGGATAGTTTAAGCTTTGATTACTGCTGTCAACTTCAGTTTCTCAGTTCCATCCAAGATGTACATTGTACGAAGCTCCGAGCAAAACTTATATGTGTCTGCATTAACTTCTCTTCCTGCACTGGAAGCATTGCAGCTTTGATACCTGAGGAGACTGTAATGAATACATACAAACACACACTGAGGGGACACAGCTAATAACAGAAAGAGAAATTTGAGCCCTAGAGGAATAGATACATGCTCATCTATGGTGTTATATATTTTGTTATTTTATCTTTTACTCATGAAATCTTAGACTGTGTGAAATGAACGATATTGAATGATATTTGTCTATGGGATGATAATGAACTATATCTATTATTATTTTTCCATTTTCTTTGTAAACCGCTTTGTGAACTTGTTAGTTGAAAAGCGGTATATAAATACTATAGATAGAATGAATTATATGAATGATAATGAATAGTATGAACAATAATGAACAATATTTGTCTATGGGATGGCCAGAAGTAAACTAAAGCAACCAATGTTTCCCCCCCCCCCCAAAAAAAAACATAAATATTCATATTGTGCTACCTGTAAATAGTATGGCTATCTACCAAAATTCCACTTTGTGGAGAGACACAACATTGGGCACCATCCTCTATCAATGGAAAGAGGAAGCATGTTGGGAAGATCCTAAAACTCTTGGTGAGACAGTGTCCAATCTTATTCTCAGCCAGACTGTGGCATGCAACACACTGTTGGTGAATGTACTGCTACCTATGGGAATTGACAAGATTGGCAAGACAGCCTAGGAGAAATAATAAAATATTTTTTATCTAATATTCCAAAAGGTTGCCTGTTCTCTGACTGGCTTCCTTAGACATATACTAGCTCTTTTGCTGTCCTATGTGTGGTTGCAGCAGCGATTCTCAACCAATGTGCCATGGCACACTGATGTGCTGTGAATGGTGTGCAGGTGTTAAACAGAAGTTTCAGGAAAAGATCATTTCTTAATGATCATTTATTAGTGACTTGTGCTGGGACCTATGCTGGCCTACCTGGGGTTAGGATTGCATTCTGGCTGCAATTCTAAACTTCAGTTAGGCCAGCATAACTCCCAGCCCAAGTCCTGTGGTGTCCTGGGACAAAAGTTCTGGAAGGCATTTCTGCACCACTCCTAAGTGGGGGTTAGGCCAGTGGACAGGCATGCGTTCTCCTCCCCATGTCGCCATGCGAAAGGGGAGACAGGTGAATTGTGCTGGCTTAGAATGGTTAGGATTGCACCCTTAGCACTGGCCCTAAGCTGGCTCTGGGGTAATTCTGGTGGGAAGCTGATACTCTGCTACTCTAAACATTTCACCTGAAATGAAGTGCCTAGGAGCTTAGAGGGGAAGCGGAGAGGTGGTGGTGTTACGGAGAAAGGGAAATGGTGGAAGGTGGGAAGCGGGCAGGGAAGAGATGTGACAGAGAGGGAGCAAAATTGAGAAGCCCAATTGTGGGGCTACTATCCTTATTGTGAGAAGGGTAGTTCCAGAAAAGCTACCAGTTACTGCCCAGTGTACTTGGGATACCACAGCATCCATTGTGGTACCATGTCCATCCTGATGCTCTGGGCAGTTTAGGATTGGGCTGACAATCCAGTGTGCATGGATGCCACATAGGGCACAATCCAGAGTAACTACGGGAGCACGTAAGAGACATTACGTGTACACGTAGTTACTGCACAATATAGTGAAAACCAATGGGAAATTCATATTGCAATCCAGAGCAAATTGTTCTTACACCGGAGCAAGGACTCCCCGTAGTTACTCTGGATTGCATCCTAAGATCCACCTCCTATCATCCTGGTCTGGCTGACACCCTTTTCCTGCTGGCAATTTACTGGCAACAAGTGCAGTTCAATGAGCCGGTGTTGCCTACCTGTGGCATTGGAGCTTTTCCTTTGCAGCAGTGGCACACAGAATTGGAAACCATTTGTTATACCAGTCTGTAATGGACCTCACACTAATGTAATGCATGGATGGGACTGGGGAACTTCACATGGAACATCATTTCAGTACACTAGTAATCTACACTTTACACAACTGAACTGTTTCTTATAATGCCCCATCATACATTAGACAAATTGCCTTTTTAAGGAATAAAGTGCAACAGGAACTCTGACAATTAGTTCACTTACATACACCAAAAAGTATCAGCAATAGGTTTCTTGCTCCTGTCTATGTGCAAAAATTCGCACGCCATCAGACGCTATATAAGCGATTATAAATTCATCAAGATGCAATTATGGTTTTAGACTCTTTCCCAGCAGAGTAACTCATTACAAAAGCTTAAGGTCTTGTCTTAATTGCCTCACCGTATATTTCAGTTACTCAAGTTTGAAAATAATTTTCATTTTTGACCTTTTGCATAACAGTTAACTTGAGCCCTTCAAAGAGAACCAATTAGGAAAAAATTGCTTACAAATGGGTTACTGAGTGTTATAACTAATCAGGGCCAAAAGCCTATAAAAAGAAAGGCGGCAGAGATTGAGAGAGAAGGTAAAAAGCATCAGCAATTGTGTTTGAAAAGTGAAAGGTCTTGTTCTAGAAATAATCTTTGCAATAATGATTAACGCTACAAATCCAAATATTTTATAGTGTTCCAATTCTACTGATCTTTGGTTATTGATACAACTTTGCAAAACATTGGAATGTAAAACTTTTTATTCTTCGATGGGTAGGTTTTATTGCAGCTCTCTCTATATTTTTATAGAGCCTTGGGTGCCCTTCAGGGAGAAAGGCGGAGTACAAATCAAATCAGTCAATCAATCAATCAATCAATCAATCAATATTTACCAAGTGTGCATGTAACTAACTTCCTGATAAGCTTGTCATCTGAGAAGTGGCAAGGAGAATTATATCACACTCTGTCCCTCTTCAGAAAACTGATGATGGAATTGAAAATTCTCACCACTACTTGAGGGATCACTGTTTGATAAATCACTATTACTTGATGGAACTGGTTATTATTACTTGGAAAAGTATTTTCTAAAATTAAAAAACCCTCTTCTTAAGTCATAGAGATATCAAGTCAATGTGTGATATTTGATAGATCAGACAGTTTGTAGATCTGATATTCTATCACAGTAATTCCATATGTTAATGCCTTTACCTTTATAAGGTAAAAAGTGGGGAAATATTTCCTTAAAAGATACTAAATCCTGTTTGGAATGACCAAATTCATTCTGAATGCTGTGTAGCCATTTTTAGCAGGAACAGATATTGCAGTGCCTTTTCCAGTTCATTTGTCTCTGAACTTTTGACTCTCTTAAAGGAAACATCACTTACCCTGCAAGAGGAAGATGCTATTTTACCATGTAATGGGAGCACAGTAAAAAATAGCCAACATCTCTGTCTGTGGTGTGAAAGCAGAGGTATGCCTAAGAAAGAGTCTGCACCCCTACTGAGTAAATTACTGACTTACAATTTAACAATGTATATTTCCTTGACAGCCATTAATGCTCCAGCAGGTGCTAAATTATTTTTAGAGAGAGTCTTTAAAAAGAATCATTATTTGCCTGGTTGAAACCACTAACAGCTGAATCCTATGCACATCTATTTAAAATTAAGAGCCAGTCCAATGGGTCTTTGTGTGCTGTTGCTGCGCTCCATCCACTCCACCTAGTGCCACACTTGGATTTGTAAGCATGTTGTACTTGTGCCAATCAGTTGCAAGTCTCAGCCATTTTGGCACTGCTGCTCTGGGGGTGCCAGGCAGTTTAGGGTCTCATTATAGTCAATGGGGCTTAATCCCAGTAAGTGTAGTATTAAGACACTTTCTTGAGAGTAAGACCCATTGAACAAAATTGGGCTTACATTTAAGTAGACATGGTTAGGGTTGTGCTCTAAATCAGGGACAGCATTTCAGTGAAGAGAGGTAGATGGAGGGAGGGCCTCATGGGACTGGTAGAGGGATGAAGATGGAGAGAACAACACAGTGTTTGTAAAATTGACCAGATATGGAATACAAAAACAAGGGAGTGTGGTTTTACTATATGGCAAGAAGAAAGACTAGAGCAGGAAAGGGTGAGAGGTTGTAAGTCTATCTAGGGGGCAAAAGAGGTCTGTGGGATCTTTACTCTCAACTGAGTGGTAAAGAGAGCTTGAGAAACAGTTCTCGTTGACATGTGCAGATTGAGAAGATTAACAGGTTATGAGAGCTGGCTGCAGTGTGGTTCACCTTGAGAAAAGTTTATACTCAGAAGTGTAGAGTTTTTCTTGAATGTCAAACCAGCTGTGCAATGCTGAGAAACAGCTTGCCGGCTTACAGTGGACCTTTGGGTTTGAATGAGAAACAGTTTGGAGTTCTTGAGACAAGCTGTGGGTTTTCCCCCATAGGGTCAGGGTTAGAGTCTTTGGCCAATAGTGACTTATTTAAGACTTTCCTGTGTCTATAAAATATACAGTTATCTCCACTGATTGGAAAGGTGTTTTTTTTTTTCTGCCTGTTTTGAGTCAGAGAAAGATAACTGAATTAAGGTTGGCGGAAAAACAGGTAATTGCCAAAATGGCCTTGACTGCTGTGTCTTTTCAAAACTTAGAGGAGATTCTATTAGCATAAAAATGGTGAAGAAGCTTGAAGGTTTGAGTCCATTATTCTTTTGTAGGACAAAGAGTCTTGTTTTCAAGTGGCAGTATGTTCCAAATGTTTCTGTCATTATACAGGTCATTATTCATACTAGGCTGTGCTTGGCGCAAGCGGTAAAGACGCTGTGCCTGTTAACCAGCAGGCCAGGGTTCAATTCCTGGGTCGGCCCCACAAGACAGGGTGAGCTCCTGTCCTTAGCCCAGCTCTGCGATGCCAACTGAATCCAATCGTATCGGCTCTGCCTTTCCATTGGACTAGTTCAGTGGCGTGGAGAGGGGGGATTTGCTGCTTGGGTAAAAGCCTATCCTCCATAACAATCTAAACCAGGCTTTCATGCTTCGCATGCAGAGTATGCAGCGCCGAGCACCATACCATAGTCTTTCAAGACTGATGGAGGCCTGCTATTCATACAGATCACGTATACATTATACATTATTCTTTTGTAGGACAAAAAGTCTTGTTTCCAAGTGGCAGTATGTTCCAAATGTTTCTGTCATTCTACAGGTCAGATGAAGCTATTAAGAAAGTGAATTTATCCTTCATGAGGTTTTTCACATCAAGGATGCGGAGAGGCAAAAGCAAAAAGAAAATAGTTGCTTTTAGATCCATCTTCAGCCCTATGCATTTCTAGCCTTAATCCTGAACCTGCATTCCTGACACTGGTATAGATTTTTTTTTAAAAGTGTTTGTCTGGGGCACCGTTGTGTAGATAAAGGTGCTGGGTAAAAGTAGAATAATAAAACCAAATAAAAATAATTATAAAAATAATTTATTCTCTCAGCCATAGAGAAAGAATACCTACATCAAAAACATACCAGTACAAAATATTTGAAAAATCTCATATTAAATGTTCAGGTCTGTGGTCTAGAATATCATCAATGTATATTTACTTGGAAAATTAGATGCAGTTCCTAAAATAATAACAGCCAAAAACAAACTAAAAACTAAAATTAGTTATGCTTCACTGAAACAGTTTATATTGTGGCATAAGCACCTACATTATCTTCAGTTTGCAACACTAGTTAATTATGATACTAATTAATAGCTGTCAGGGGTGTCCTTCTGTCAATAAAATAGGAACATAAATTAGTCTGATATTTTGAAAATAGGTTACATTACTTAATGAGTGCCTGCCTCTGTTTGCATATATGTCTCCATGTACTATATCTAGTGTTTTATTTGCAATACAACTGCTTATATTACAGTGCCTTAAGCAGGGTAACCAAATGCTATAACCAAAAAAAGGACAAGCCCCCTGAAAAATGTAGTACACCCAAGATAAATAAAGGACAAATGTAGAACATGTAATATATGTATGAAATGTAAAAATAGTAAGCATATATAGTATGAACTGAAGTAGAAATGTAGGACAAAATAATCATATATACTGGTATTTATTTCATGTGCTTAATTTAAACACTATATTACTTACATTAAACTTAAACCTATTACACTTGCCTTACAATCCAGAGTAACTATGGGAAGACATAAGAGGCACTTACTCTGGATTGCTCTATGCATTTCCCATAGGTTTCCCATAGGTGGTACCATAACTATGTTGGTATAAAAGGTCCCGTAGTTACTCTGGATTGTAGCCAATATCATTACATATGATTTATGAATTACAAGATGGCTGCATGCTGTTTGGTTACAAGGAAAAGGAGTACATTGAAGTTTTTCCAGTATAAAAATAGGACATTATGGTCATCCTAGCCTTGAGAAATTTGTGGCAGTGCATTAAGGAAGTTAAAGGGTTGATAATGAACCCTCTAGCACTGGATGGACATCTTAAAATGTTTGCAAAAATTCTAACAACACAATTCTATTCTGGGTCAGCCCATGAGGTTTCCTGCACCAAGATAAGTCCAATAAAATATGGTCCAAAATGAGTCCAGATAAAAATAGTAGTTAACTTCCTGCTTCCTATTAGCTTTGATCTAGTTTTTCCTTTCCAAACAATGATGATTTACAGATTCCCGTAAAAGGAGGGAATTTTCACAGTAGCAAGGATCGAAACAACATTAATGTCTGGGGGGCTCTTCCAGCCATTTGTAGATCTACCCCAGGATCCACAGATAACTGAATCCATGAATACCAGATTCATGGATATGGGTGCCAGCATTAATTTTTATGTGGTTTGGAGCACCTGGGAAGGTTTCCATAACCTAAATTAACACCCTGATATAATCATTGGGACTGATAACTCAGTTGTTGTTGATGATGATGATGTCATTCTTTTTAGGTCAGTAAAAAAAATTGGTGTTGAAGCACCTCATTGGACTGTGAGGTCCTCCTGACATCCAAAAGGGAAAGGTCAAGCACTCACATTACCTTCCCATATCCAGTCCCACAGTGATAGCTTGGTTAACATCCATTAATTATAAATAGTGGGATAAGGCAACACCCACTTTGTGCATTTGCCCTGGTCTTTTGGCTTCATTGAAAGGGAAAAATGGAATCAGCAAGAGTGATAATTTGCAATCCTGCGTGGTGTAATCTGTAGTAATTTACAGAAGTTTGAAGGCACAGTTGTGCAACCAGAAGAGATGATCACACAATGAAAAGGAAACATACGGAGACTGAAAAGTTCTATATATGAAAAAGAGCAATATTATAAAGATCATATCAGATCTAGGATAGCCTGCCAACTGTGCAAATGCCCAGAATATGGGGCTGCCATGGTGTAAAAAAATGGCTCCCACAATGGCTTCATGCATCTGACAAGATCCTGCCAGCTTCTCAAAAGAGGAGGACTTTTGTCCCCTTACCGCAGTTAAGGGAAGGAGCCACACAGTGGTGCTTCTTGATTCTGTAGTAGCTCTTGAACTGGTGCAGAATAAAGGAGTCCCATGTTGGGTCATGAGGTCTGACCCAGAACTCAGGATCCAGTGGAACTGAGCTCCACTGATCCCACCACTTCTTGCCCTACTCCCTTCCCCATTTCTCCTTCCTACTTTTCCCCCATACCAGAATGCCTCCCTTCACCTCCTCTCCTGCCCCTCTCATCTCTGTCATCTGGGCAAGCACCAGGCTATGCTGGGCAGGTATTAATCCCTGGAAAACACTGACTTGACATTGACTTGTGGCATGTTTGAAAGCATGTGTGCAATGGTGAGACAGCGTGGATGGAATAGAATTGGGTCCTAAGCAGCAATATCTTATTATAATTCTAATGATAAAGAAAGGTGGTGCAGGTGTCCTTGTTATCCACTAGGGTTCCATTCCAGAACCTCCCATCAATAAAAAAAACAGTATATAAAGAAAACAATGGGAAAATAGGTTTACAGATCCATTTCCAATTGCGCATGATTGAATAAGGATATTCTCAGTATCAGCAGGGGTTTGATTCTGGGACTGAAAAGTGGAATGATTGCATGCATGACTACCTCTCTACAACAGTAGAAAAGCAGTTTATATTATTGTGATTTGCAGTAGCCATTCACGTTGAGTCAAATCTGTGTATAAAACATCCATATATAACAAGGTTGGACCTGTATATAAATACAAAAACAAATAAAATAAAAAATTCTTTCCTTACCACTCTCCCAGATGTAGCTCACTCACCACCACCTCCAAAATGTAGCAGCACTGCCCAGTTCACACTGCATAGTAAGGTATTATGGGACATGTGGTGCAATCTATTAGGTATAGACACCATTTGCTTTTCACATATCTCGTCTTTTTGCATGTTCAGATCCTCAGTGGATATAGTGAATACAGCAACATATGGCGTCAGTATTTTCACTGCGTTGTGCAACCTGTTGTAATATGTTTGTGTAGAAACTGTTTATCTAATCAAGGGAATATTGCATGATGTTAACAATCAGCACTTTTATTTTGACAGATGTTTTTCAACTCAGTATGTGTTGTTTTGCACAATTTCTAAATGTGCTGTTAATTAATTCATTCTGAATCTAACCACATCATTAATTTATTACCATTTAGCAGGTCATTATAGCTATTAATTGTGTATCCTGCTTAATGCTGTCCTAATTTGAAAGGTGGTTGATAATTTCTGTAATGATTCTGTCAATTATGAGTATATAATTGGGCCACTCAGGATTGTTGCTGGGGGTTGGCCATGTCTGTTACTCTATTGGTGTAATTTCTCTAGATAGACATTACTGAAATGGTCTAAGCAAAAGAAGCTTTCATTGTATTGCATTGCATAATGTTATTTGTTGTTCTCTTAATTTTAAACCACCACAAGTGCTGGAAGAGACAGTATCTCAAATGTGCAACCTTTTGGGAGGCAGCCAGTGGTTACTCCATTTATTATTATTTTTCGTCCTAACTCCCTTGAGATGGTATTGCCCCCAAGAGCATATAAAAATGGCAACCACCTGCTGGAGGTGACTACACATTGGAACTCTAGCTGTGTTACACAGATGTTGGTCAAAATATTTTTTTAAAAAGGGTTTCAGTGTTATAATAATAATAATAATAATAATAATAATAATAATAATAATAATAATAATAATAATAATAATAATGAAACCAGCACAAAATTGTTTGCTGTGTATTGATGATGATGATGATGATGATGATAATAATAATAATAATAATAATAATAATAATAATAATAATAATAATAATAATAATAATTTCCTTGTTTTCCAGTCCAAGTTCTCCAGTTCCTTCTGTGTCCACTTCACAATGCCAGCAGTATCCTAACTACAGGTATGGCCCAGGTATTTATAGCTTTATAATGTTGCCACCATTCAATTTGCTCTTCAAAATTTTTCTAACCCTCTGAATATACCCTTTGCTGACCACAGTTTTCATATGCCCGTGCTTGATATTGTCCAGCTGCAGTATGCCCAGATATTTGTAGGCTTCAGGTTGGTGGCATTTAATGGTTTAACCATTCAGCATTTCAATGCCATCACTTTCCGTGATCTTCCCTCTCTTTAGTGCCACTGTGGCACATTTGTCCAGGCCAAACTCCATGTTGATGTCAGTACTAAAGACTCGGACTGTATTGGTGAGTGACTGGATTTCTGCTTCTGACTTTCCATAGAGCTTCAAATCATCCATGTACAATAGATGTGAAATTTTCTGTGAATTTTCAGCAGTTTGGTAGCCCAGATTTGCTTTCTGTAGGATCACTGACAAAGGGATCATCACGATGACAAACAGCAATGGGGACAATGAGTCCCCCTGGAAGATTCCCTATCTAATGTTGACAAGTCCATAACTTTCATTGGCTACAAATAATTCTGTCTTCCAGAGTTTCATTGCATTTTCAATGAAATTTGTTACATTTTTGTTGACCCCGATGGACTCTAGACATTTTATGATCCAGCTGTGTAGTAATGAATCAGAGGCTTTTCTATAGTCAATCCAAGCCATGTGCAGATTGGTTTTCCAGCTTTTACAATTCTCCAGTTATCATTTTATCAATCAGGAGCTGATCTTTTGTGCCTCTGCTTCTCCGTTTATTGCCTTTCTGCTCCATTGGTAAGATGTTATTTACTTCCAAGTAATCCTGAATCCTGTCCAAGCTATGATGCCTGTCAGCAGCTTGAACATGGTGGGTAGACACATTATTGGCCTGAAGTTTCCTGGTGCTATCCAATTGCAGAAAGCCGCTCTTCTGGGTTCAGCACGAATTATACGCCGCTACATCACACAGTCCTAGACTCTTGGGAAGGGTCCGACTGGTGATGTGAATGAAACCAGCACGAAATTGTTTGCTCTGTATTTATGTTTGATTTTCAATAATAAAAATTTGAATAGAGGTCTTGAAATTCTCATCTCGTCATTACTCAGGATAAGGAAGGCTCTGTCTGATATTATTTTTCCTATATGGGAAACAACTGCAGGGTGTATATTTCCCACAAAGTTCCGGAAATAGCAGAAATTAGTATTAAAGAGAAAGAGTCTGAAATGTCATGCCTTCATAACATCCATAACATTCCAGTTACCCTCCAGAAAAAAAGCATCCTGCAAGCATGGAGCAAGTTTGATCATAGTTACCTCCCACGAGATCTTGGACTTCCGATATTCCTAGGAAGGATTGGCTCCAATACTACTGAGATAACATTAGATGAAGCTCACAAATCCGGTTCGCAAGTGATTATATGCACAGCGCAGTTTGAGAGAATTATCACTTAATAAACAGTTATCTGTATACACCAGATAGCTGTGCCAGAAGATGGCTAGAATTCAACATGCGCTGTTGGTGCTGCATTCTTTCTTCTTTTGAAAAAGCATTATTCACCTAGTTTTAATAGCAAATGTGAAGAAGCTGTTGTTCATCTTATTTTAATAACAAATGTGAAGTAGCTACTTGCCTGAAACCCCTTGACAACTAAATTGACATTATATAAACTATCATCCAGCTGCAAGAGACTGTATAAATGGACTTTTCTGCTCTTAACTGATCCTGTATATTTAAGCATAAATTCAATTCCCTGGTGGATGGACTTTTTTAAAAATTCTGAAATACCTTAAAACATAATAAATTAGAATGCAACGAAAGCCTTCTCAGCAGTTTTTCATTCTGTCTATGTTCTCAGTGAGTTTCATCCTAATGTTTCTATCTTCCTCCAGAGGAATCCCGATTTGGATAAAGGATTCCTTCACTTTAGGAAAGAAACATTAGGATGAAACTCAATTTAGAATGCAACCCTAATGACACTTCATTGGGTGTAAGCCCCATTGATCTTGGGTGTTTATTATCAAAGGTTTCCTGAAATATCGTATGTAAGTCTTTACATTATACTGTTTCTATTTACATAATATTGTATGTAAGTCTATGGGGTGATCCTGGATTCGCAGCAGCTCCTGGATGTCTAGGTGTTTGTTATGGCCAGTAGCACCTTTGCCCAGCAACATTTGGGTTATGTAGACTTCAAACATTTATCATCAATAAGGTTTATTTTACAAATATGATAATCTCTTTTTGATTTCTAGAAAATAATAAACTAGAATAGAAACAAAATAATAAAATGAATGAAAAAGAAAATTTCAAAAAAGAAAACAAAGAATAAAAGAATAAAAAAGAGAAAAGAGAAAGCTCCTATATATCTGTTTTGTTGGGTTTTTTTTATAGAACAAGTGAAAAAGACAGTGTAAATGACAAATACAAAACACTTGAAAAATTATCATTACTGTTCTCGTGTTAAAAAATGAATAAAGTGCTTTATTGCGTAACTAATGAAATTTACCCACTATTGTAAATGGAGGAAATCCTCTGGATGCCATTGGCACTACAACTCCTATAGTACCAACTGGGACATATCACCTTCCAATTTCCTATCCCACAACAACTTAGAAGCAGCTCTCAGACTCACAGCAAGTTTGAGAACTGTTTATATAGGGCATATGCAGATAGGGCTGCAATTGCTGATAACAGAATTGAACTGGGAGGATATGTGAAGATTGTAGATAATCAGGAATTGGGATTAAGTTCAATTCTTTTTTCTTACTCTTGACCAATATTGTCAAGTATGTCTCTTCATTCATATTCCCAGAATAAATATTTACCAATAAGTTTTCTTTTTAATGAATATAGACTTGATTTTTTTTTAATTCAAGACCCTTCTCTTGTTGACAGTCTCAAACACACAGACACGCACACACTAAACACTGCTAGGATTGGAGAAATTCTTTATCAGAAAAGTTTTCTAATATTTGCTGATTAGTACTTTAACTTTTTAATGGGCTGTGCATCTTCACTTGGAAGGAGGCACAAATAAGTTAGATTTGTCCTTGTCTCAATTATGCCAGATGCTTTATTTGTAACAGCAAAGCACTAGGTATGGCTCTGAGTAATGCACCAGCTTCAGATTAACTTTCCAAAAATGCTGAGATAAAAAGCATCCGGTTATGTTGCAGTTTTGAACATTCATGCTGAATAAGGAAACATGTGAAGGATGGTATTACAATAGTTGTAATTGGTTTTGCAATAATAAATGGAATTAAAAATCCCTCTACTGTAGTATTGCATGTATGCAGACAACATCAAATACTTTGTGACAGCTTTCCTACACTAGTTGCCACTAGTACTCCTTTTCAACGGCCTGAGGCTGACATTTCTGAACATGGAGTGTAAGTGGGTGATCCCATCATAAAAGAAACATCCTCCTTCCCAAATTTTATGATTTTTACTACAGGACTGTGGCCTGCATTAATCAGTTAGGGATTCCCAGAGGCAGGTGTAGGGATGAAAACTTACTTGTACCCCTTTTCACCGGCCTGAGGGTGACAATTCTGAACATGGAGTGTAAGTGGGTGCTCCCACCACAAAATGTACATCAGAGTTCCCAAATTTCCCGCTTCTAAGGGCAGAGGTTGGTCCAGGATATTGATGCGTTAGAAATTCCCAAAGACGGGTATAAGAATGAAAACATACTGCACGCCTTCAAACAGCCCCGAGGGGAAAATTTCTGAATATGGAGTGAAAGTGGGTGCTCCCAACACAGAATGAAAATCAGACTCCACAAATTTCACACCTCTAGTACAGGGATTCTGGCATGCGTTGACCAAAGGCAAGAAAAGGGATGAAAACACACTTACACCCCTTTTCACCGGCACTCCGTTCAAAGAAGGAATATCTGCCTCCCCAAATTTCATGCTTCTAAGTGGGGCAGGACATTGATCAGTTAGGGATTTCCAAAGACAAGTACAGGGAGGAAAACACATTGCGCTCCTTTTCACCCCCTTCCTTTAGGAATTTCCGAAAATCAGTTCTCAGCGGGTGCTTCCCTGATGGTGCAAGGAACACCCTCCCCAAACTTCATGCTTGTAGCACACAGAGACACTGCCGTGTAGTAGCAGAATTAAGCCTTTTTTAAAATCTATTTTTGTACCGTGTTTTTTGGGGTGCCCGGGCAGGATGAGGCACCTGAGGACCTGACTCAACACTGGCCTCTGGGTGCCAATGGGCCCCAGTGGACAGCAGCAAGTACCAGGATCCTGACCAGGCACCGCCGGTTAGTAGCAGGCACCGGCAGATAGTGGGCACTGGGCATGGCTACTGGCACCACATAGTCTTCTAGGTACCATCAGGTACCACAGACCAGTGGGCAGTAGGTGAAACATGCACCCGGCACCATGTATCATACCAGGCAGCCACAGAGATGGTGAGTGAAGAAATTCTTCCGCCACCAAGTGTTTCATGGCAGCTTTTCAGGTCAGAGTGAGTGAGTTCCTTGGAGAGGCCCCAACGAACCATCTATGAAGAAAAGACCTGGAAACATCACATCCCGTTATCCGTTTTTCATTTCTTTCCTCCGTTGCTTTGTTCCTCTGCCCAAGAGAAGGTGCCAGTATGCAAATGGGCAGTATGCAAATGAGCACAGGGCATTCTGGGGAAGAAAAGCTGCTTCTACCTTCCAGCTGAGGAAGGAGCCCCATGACAAAGAATGCAGGAAGCGGGTCCTGGAAAACTTTCAGCCTTGCAAATACAACCGTGCCTTTCAACCATCCCCCCAGAGCCAGGGGTACCCGTACTGGCGAGCTCCAAATTTAGGGGCTGCATGTGATCAGCCTTCAATGTTAAGTATAGGGATGAAAACACGCTGCACCCCTTTTCACTGCCCCGAGGGTGACATTTCTGAAAACGGAGTGTAAGTAGATGCTCCCATCACAGAAGGAAAATCCGCCTCCCAAAATTTCACGCTTCTAGGTACAGGGATTGTGGCATGCGTTGATCAGTTGGAAATTCCCAAAGGAAGGCCTGAGGATGAAAACATGCTGCACCCCTTTTCTCTGGCCTCAGGGTGACATTTCTGAACATGGAGTGTAAGTGGGTGTTCCCATCACAAAACGAACATGAGACTTCCCAAATTTCTTGCTTCTAAATGCATATGTTGGTCCAGGACATTGATCAGTTAGGGATTCCCAAAGGAAGGGGAAGGGATAAAAATGCGATGCACCCCTTTTCTCCGGCCCGAGGGTGAAATTTCTGAAAATGGAGTGTAAGTGGGTGCTCCCATCACAGAATGAAAGTGAGACTCCCCAAATTTTACACCTCTGGTACAGGGGTTGTGGCATGCGTTGATCGTTCAGTGATTCCCAAAGGAAGTAAAGGGATGAAAACCCTCTTCTACCCCTTTTCACTGGCCTGAGGGTGACGTTTCTGAATATGGAGTGTCAGTGGGTGATCCCATCATAAAAGAAACATCCTCCTTCCCAAATTTTATTATTTTTACTACAGGATTGTGGCCTGCGTTGATGTGTTAGGGATTCCCAAGTTCAAGTAAAGGGATGAAAACACACTTGTAACCCTTTTCACGGGCCTGAGGGTGAACATGGAAGTGTAAGTGGGAAGTACACTCTGAACATGGAGTGTAAGTGGGTGTTCCCATCACAAAACGAACATGAGACTTCCCAAATTTCCTGCTTCTCAATGCATACGTTGGTCAAGGACATTGATCAGTTAGGGATTCCCAAAGGAAGGTCTAGGGATAAAAATGCGCTGCACCCCTTTTCTCCGCCCCGAGGGTGAAATTTCTGAAAATGGAGTGTAAGTAGGTGTTCCCATCATAAAAGGAACATCCTCTTTCCCAAATTATATGATTCTTAATACAGGATTCTGACATGCGTTGAACAGTTAGGGACTCCCAAAGGCAGGTGTAGGGATGAAAATGCGCTGCACCCCTTTTCTCTGCCCCGAGGGAGAAATTTCTGAAAATGGAGCGTAAGTGGGCGCTCCCATCACAGAAGGAATATCTGCCTCCCCAAATTTCATGCTTCTAAGTGCTGGGGTTGGGGCAGGACATTGATCAGTTAGGGATTCCCAAAGGCAAGTACAGGGAGGAAAACACATTGCGCTCCTTTTCACCCCCTTCCTTTAGGAATTTCCGAAAATCAGTTCTCAGCGGGTGCTTCCCTGATGGTGCAAGGAACACCCTCCCCAAACTTCATGCTTGTAGCACACAGAGACACTGCCGTGTAATAGCAGAATTAAGCCTTTTTTAAAATCTATTTTTGTACCGTGTTTTTTGGGGTGCCCGGACAGGATGAGGCACCAGAGGACCTGACTCAACACTGGCCTCTGGGTGCCAATGGGCCCCAGTGGACAGCAGCAAGTACCAGGATCCTGACCAGGCACCGCCGGTTAGTAGCAGGCACCGGCAGATAGTGGGCACTGGGCATGGCTACTGGCACCACAGAGTCTTCTAGGTACCATCAGGTACCACAGACCAGTGGGCCGTAGGTGAAACATGCCCCAGGCGCCATGTATCATACCAGGCAGCTACAGAGATGGTGAGTGAAGAAATTCTTCCGCCACCAAGTGTTTCATGGCAGCTTTTCAGGTCAGAGTGAGTGAGTTCCTTGGAGAGGCCCCAACGAACCATCTATGAAGAAAAGACCTGGAAACATCACATCCCGTTATCCGTTTTTCATTTCTTTCCTCCGTTGCTTTGTTCCTCTGCCGAAGAGAAGGTGCCAGTATGCAAATGAGCAGTATGCAAATGAGCACAGGGTATTCTGGGTAAGAAAAGCTGCTGCTACCTTCCAGCTGAGGAAGGAGCCCCATGACAAAGAACGCAGGAAGCGGGTCCTGGAAAACTTTCAGCCTTGCAAATACAACCGTGCCTTTCAACCATCCCTCCAGAGCCATGGGTACCCGTACTGGCGAGCTCCAAATTTAGGGGCTGCATGTGATCAGCCTTCAATGTGAAGTATAGGGATGAAAACACGCTGCACCCCTTTTCACTGCCCTGAGGGTGACATTTCTGAAAACGGAGTGTAAGTAGATGCTCCCATCATAGAAGGAAAATCCGCCTCCCAAAATTTCACGCTTCTAGGTACAGGGATTGTGGCATGCGTTGATCAGTTGGAAATTCCCAAAGGAAGGCCTAAGGATGAAAACATGCTGCACCCCTTTTCTCTGGCCTCAGGGTGTCATTTCTGAATATTGAGTGTAAGTGGGTGTTCCCATCACAAAACGAACATGAGACTTCCCAAATTTCCTGCTTCTAAATGCATACGTTGGTCCAGGACATTGATCAGTTAGGGATTGCCAAAGGAAGGTGAAGGGATAAAAATGCGCTGCACCCCATTTCTCCGCCCCGAGGGTGAAATTTCTGAACATGGAGCGTAAGTGGGTGCTCCCATCACAGAATGAAAGTGAGACTCCCCAAATTTTACACCTCTGGTACAGGGATTGTGGCATGGGTTGATCAGTTAGGGATTTCCAAAGGCAAGTAAAGGGATGCAAACACACTTCTACCCCTTTACTCTGGCCTCAGGGTGACATTTCTGAAAACGGAGTGTAAGTAGATGCTCCCATCACAGAAGGAAAATCCGCCTCCCAAAATCTCACGCTTCTAGGTACAGGGATTGTGGCATGCGTTGATCAGTTGGAAATTCCCAAAGGAAGGCCTAAGGATGAAAACATGCTGCACCCCTTTTCTCCGCCCCGAGGGTGAAATTTCTGAACATGGAGTGTAATTAAGTGGGAGTTCCCATCACAGAATGAAAGTGAGACTCCCCAAATTTTACACCTCTGGTACGGGGATTGTGCCATGGGTTGATCAGTTAGGGATTCCCAAAGGCAAGTAAAGGGATGAAAACACACTTCTACCCCTTTTCACTGGCCTGAGGGTGACATTTCTGAATATGGAGTGTCAGGGGGTGATCCCATCATAAAAGAAACATCCTCCTTCCCAATTTTATTATTTTTAGTACAGGACTGTGGCCTGCGTTGATGTGTTAGGGATTCCCAAAGGCAAGTAAAGGGATGAAAACACACTTGTACCCCTTTTCACGGGCCTGAGGGTGAACATGGAAGTGTAAGTGGGAAGTCCACTCTGAACATGGAGTGTAAGTGGGTGTTCCCATCAGAAAACGAACATGAGACTTCCCAAATTTCCTACTTCTCAATGCATACGTTGGTCCAGGACATTGATCAGTTAGGGATTCCCAAAGGAAGGTCTAGGGATAAAAATGCGCTGCACCCCTTTTCTCCGCCCCGAGGGTGAAATTTCTGAAAATGGAGTGTAAGTAGGTGTTCCCATCATAAAAGGAACATCCTCCTTCCCAAATTTTATTATTTTTAGTACAGGATTCTGGCCTGCGTTGATGTGTTAGGGATTCCCAAAGGCAAGTACAGGGATGAAAACACACTTGTACCCCTTTTCACGGGCCTGAGGGTGAACATGGAAGTGTAGGTGGGAAGTACACTCTGAACATGGAGTGTAAGTGGGTGTTCCCATCACAAAACGAACATGAGACTTCCCAAATTTCCTGCTTCTAAATGCATACGTTGGTCCAGGACATTGATCAGTTAGGGATTGCCAAAGGAAGGTGAAGGGATAAAAATGCGCTGCACCCCATTTCTACGCCCCGAGGGTGAAATTTCTGAACATGGAGCGTAAGTGGGTGCTCCCATCACAGAATGAAAGTGAGACTCCCCAAATTTTACACCTCTGGTACGGGGATTGTGGCATACGTTGATGTGTTAGGGATTCCCAAAGGCAGGTAAAGGGATGAAAAGACACTTCTACCCCTTTTCTCTGGCCTCAGGGTGACATTTCTGAACATGGAGTGTAATTAAGTGGGTGTTCCCATCACAAAACGAACATGAGTCTTCCCAAATTTCTTACTTCTAAATGCATATGTTGGTCCAGGACATTGATCCGTTAGGGATTCCCAAAGGAAGGTCTAGCGATAAAAATGCGGTGCACCCCTTTTCTCCGCCCCGAGGGTGAAATTTCTGAAAATGGAGTGTAAGTATGTGTTCCCATCATAAAAGGAACATCCTCTTTCCCAAATTTTATGATTCTTGATACAGGATTCTGACATGCGTTGAACAGTTAGGGACTCCCAAAGGCAGGTGTAGGGATGAAAACGCGCTGCACCCCTTTTCTCTGCCCCGAGGGTGAAATTTCTGAAAACGGAGCTTAAGTGGGCGCTCCCATCACAGAAGGAATATCTGCCTCCCCAAATTTCATGCTTCTGAGTGCTGGGGTTGGGGCGGGACATTGATCAGTCAGGGATTCCCAAAGGCAAGTACAGGGAGGAAAACACATTGCGCTCCTTTTCACCCCCTTCCTTTAGGAATTTCCGAAAATCAGTTCTCAGCGGGTGCTTCCCTGATGGTGCAAGGAACCCCCTCCCCAAACTTCATGCTTGTAGCACACAGAGACACTGCCGTGTACTAGCAGAATTAAGCCTTTTTTAAAATCTATTTTTGTACCGTGTTTTTTGGGGTGCCCGGACAGGATGAGGCACCAGAGGACCTGACTCAACACTGGCCTCTGGGTGCCAATGGGCCCCAGTGGACAGCAGCAAGTACCAGGATCCTGACCAGGCACCGCCGGTTAGTAGCAGGCACCGGCAGATAGTGGGCACTGGGCATGGCTACTGGCACCACAGAGTCTTCTAGGTACCATCAGGTACCACAGACCAGTGGGCCGTAGGTGAAACATGCCCCAGGCGCCATGTATCATACCAGGCAGCTACAGAGATGGTGAGTGAAGAAATTCTTCCGCCACCAAGTGTTTCATGGCAGCTTTTCAGGTCAGAGTGAGTGAGTTCCTTGGAGAGGCCCCAACGAACCATCTATGAAGAAAAGACCTGGAAACATCACATCCCGTTATCCGTTTTTCATTTCTTTCCTCCGTTGCTTTGTTCCTCTGCCGAAGAGAAGGTGCCAGTATGCAAATGAGCAGTATGCAAATGAGCACAGGGTATTCTGGGTAAGAAAAGCTGCTGCTACCTTCCAGCTGAGGAAGGAGCCCCATGACAAAGAACGCAGGAAGCGGGTCCTGGAAAACTTTCAGCCTTGCAAATACAACCGTGCCTTTCAACCATCCCTCCAGAGCCATGGGTACCCGTACTGGCGAGCTCCAAATTTAGGGGCTGCATGTGATCAGCCTTCAATGTGAAGTATAGGGATGAAAACACGCTGCACCCCTTTTCACTGCCCCGAGGGTGACATTTCTGAAAACGGAGTGTAAGTAGATGCTCCCATCACAGAAGGAAAATCCGCCTCCCAAAATTTCACGCTTCTAGGTACAGGGATTGTGGCATGCGTTGATCAGTTGGAAATTCCCAAAGGAAGGCCTAAGGATGAAAACATGCTGCACCCCTTTTCTCTGGCCTCAGGGTGACATTTCTGAACATGGAGTGTAATTAAGTGGGAGTTCCCATCACAGAATGAAAGTGAGACTCCCCAAATTTTACACCTCTGGTACAGGGATTGTGCCATGGGTTGATCAGTTAGGGATTTCCAAAGGCAAGTAAAGGGATGCAAACACACTTCTACCCCTTTTCACTGGCCTGAGGGTGACATTTCAGAACATGGAGTGTCAGTGGGTGATCCCATCATAAAAGAAACATCCTCCTTCCCAAATTTTATTATTTTTAGTACACTATTGTGGCCTGCGTTGTTGTGTTAGGGATTCCCAACGGCAAGTAAAGGGATGAAAACACACTTCTACCCCTTTTCTCTGGCCTCAGGGCGACATTTCTGAACATGGAGTGTAATTAAGTGGGTGTTCCCATCACAAAACGAACCTGAGTCTTCCCAAATTTCTTGCTTCTAAATGCATATGTTGGTCCAGGACATTGATCAGTTAGGGATTGCCAAAGAAAGGTGAAGGGATAAAAATGCGCTGCACCCCTTTTCTCCGCCCCGAGGGTGAAATTTCTGAAAATGGAGCGTAAGTGGGTGCTCCCATCACAGAATGAAAGTGAGACTCCCCAAATTTTACACCTCTGGTACGGGGATTGTGCCATGGGTTGATCAGTTAGGGATTCCCAAAGGCAAGTAAAGGGATGAAAACACACTTCTACCCCTTTTCACTGGCCTGAGGGTGACATTTCTGAATATGGAGTGTCAGGGGGTGATCCCATCATAAAAGAAACATCCTCCTTCCCAAATTTTATTATTTTTAGTACAGGACTGTGGCCTGCGTTGATCTGTTAGGGATTCCCAAAGGCAAGTAAAGGGATGAAAACACACTTGTACCCCTTTTCACGGGCCTGAGGGTGAACATGGAAGTGTAAGTGGGAAGTCCACTCTGAACATGGAGTGTAAGTGGGTGTTCCCATCAGAAAACGAACATGAGACTTCCCAAATTTCCTACTTCTCAATGCATACGTTGGTCCAGGACATTGATCAGTTAGGGATTCCCAAAGGAAGGTCTAGGGATAAAAATGCGCTGCACCCCTTTTCTCCGCCCCGAGGGTGAAATTTCTGAAAATGGAGTGTAAGTAGGTGTTCCCATCATAAAAGGAACATCCTCCTTCCCAAATTTTATTATTTTTAGTACAGGACTGTGGCCTGCGTTGATGTGTTAGGGATTCCCAAAGGCAAGTAAAGGGATGAAAACACACTTCTACCCCTTTTCACTGGCCTGAGGGTGACATTTCTGAATATGGAGTGTCAGGGGGTGATCCCATCATAAAAGAAACATCCTCCTTCCCAAATTTTATTATTTTTAGTACAGGACTGTGGCCTGCGTTGATGTGTTAGGGATTCCCAAAGGCAAGTAAAGGGATGAAAACACACTTGTACCCCTTTTCACGGGCCTGAGGTTGAACATGGAAGTGTAAGTGGGAAGTCCACTCTGAACATGGAGTGTAATTAAGTGGGTGTTCCCATCACAAAACGAACATGAGACTTCCCAAATTTCCTGCTTCTAAATGCATAGGTTGGTCCAGGACATTGATCAGTTAGGGATTCCCAAAGGAAGGTCTAGGGTTAAAAATGCGATGCACCCCTTTTCTCCTCCCCGAGGGTGAAATTTCTGAAAATGGAGTGTAAGTAGGTGTTCCCATCATAAAAGGAACATCCTCTTTCCCAAATTTTATGATTCTTAATACAGGATTCTGACATGCGTTGAACAGTTAGGGACTCCCAAAGGCAGGTGTAGGGATGAAAATGCGCTGAACTCCTTTTCTCTGCCCCGAGGGTGAAATTTCTGCCCTCTGCCCCGAGGGTGAAATGGAGTGGAGGTAGATGCTCCCATCACGGAAGGAAAATCCGCCTCCCAAAATTTCACACTTCTAGGTACAGGGATTGTGGCATGCGTTGATCAGTTAGAAATTCCCAAAGGAAGGCCTAAGGATGAAAACATGCTGCACCCCTTTTCTCTGGCCTCAGGGTGTCATTTCTGAATATTGAGTGTAAGTGGGTGTTCCCATCACAAAACGAACATGAGACTTCCCAAATTTCCTGCTTCTAAATGCATACGTTGGTCCAGGACATTGATCAGTTAGGGATTCCCAAAGGAAGGTCTAGGGATAAAAATGCGCTGCACCCCTTTTCTCCGCCCCGAGGGTGAAATTTCTGAAAATGGAGTGTAAGTAGGTGTTCCCATCATAAAAGGAACATCCTCCTTCCCAAATTTTATTATTTTTAGTACAGGATTCTGGCTTGCGTTGATGTGTTAGGGATTCCCAAAGGCAAGTAAAGGGATGAAAACACACTTGTACCCCTTTTCACGGGCCTGAGGGTGAACATGGAAGTGTAGGTGGGAAGTACACTCTGAACATGGAGTGTAATTAAGTGGGTGTTTCCATCACAAAACGAACATGAGTCTTCCCAAATTTCCTGCTTCTAAATGCATATGTTGGTCCAGGACATTGATCAGTTAGGGATTCCCAAAGGAAGGTCAAGGGATAAAAATGCGCTGCACCCCTTTTCCCCACCATGAGGGTGAAATTTCTGAACATGGAGCGTAAGTGGGTGCTCCCATCACAGAATGAAGGTGAGACTCCCCAAATTTTACACCTCTGGTACAGGGATTTTGGCATGCGTTGATCGTTCAGTGATTCCCAAAGGCAAGTAAAAGGGATGAAAAGACACTTCTACCCCTTTTCTCTGGCCTCAGGGTGACATTTCTGAACACGGAGTGTAATTAAGTGGGTGTTTCCATCACAAAAGGAACATGAGTCTTCCCAAATTTCTTGCTTCTAAATGCATATGTTGGTCCAGGACATTGATCCGTTAGGGATTGCCAAAGGAAGGTGAAGGGATAAAAATGCGCTGCACCCCTTTTCTCCACCGCAAGGGTGAAATTTCTGAAAATGGAGCGTAAGTGGGTGCTCCCATCACAGAATTAAAGTGAGACTCCCCAAATTTTACACTTCTGGTACGGGGATTTTGGCATGCGTTGATCGTTCAGTGATTCCCAAAGACAAGTAAAGGGATGAAAACGCACTTCTACCCCTTTTCTCTGGCCTCAGGGTGACATTTCTGAACATGGAGTGTAATTAAGTGGGTGTTTCCATCACAAAACGAACATGAGTCTTCCCAAATTTCCTGCTTCTAAATGCATATGTTGGTCCAGGACATTGATCAGTTAGGGATTGCCAAAGGAAGGTCAAGGGATAAAAATGCGCTGCACCCCTTTTCTCCACCGCGAGGGTGAAATTTCTGAACATGGAGCGTAAGTGGGTGCTCCCATCACAGAATGAAAGTGAGACTCCCCAAATTTTACACCTCTGGTACATTGATTGTGCCATGTGTTGATCAGTTAGGGATGCCCAAAGGCAAGTAAAGGGATGAAAACACACTTGTACCCCTTTTCACGGGCTTGAGGGTGAACATGGAAGCGTAAGTGGGAAGTACACTCTGAACATGGAGTGTAAGTGGGTGTTCCCATCACAAAACGAACATGAGTCTTCCCAAATTTCCTGCTTCTAAATGCATACGTTGGTCCAGGACATTGATCAGTTAGGGATTGCCAAAGGAAGGTCAAGGGATAAAAATGCGCTGCACCCCTTTTCTCCACCGCGAGGGTGAAATTTCTGAAAATGGAGCGTAAGTGGGTGCTCCCATCACAGAATGAAAGTGAGACTCCCCAAATTTTACACCTCTGGTACGGGGATTGTGGCATACGTTGATGTGTTAGGGATTCCCAAAGGCAGGTAAAGGGATGAAAACACACTTCTACCCCTTTTCTCTGGCCTCAGGGTGACATTTCTGAACATGGAGTGTAATTAAGTGGGTGTTCCCATCACAAAACGAACCTGAGTCTTCCCAAATTTCTTGCTTCTAAATGCATATGTTGGTCCAGGACATTGATCAGTTAGGGATTGCCAAAGAAAGGTGAAGGGATAAAAATGCGCTGCACCCCTTTTCTCCGCCCCGAGGGTGAAATTTCTGAACATGGAGCGTAAGTGGGTGCTCCCATCACAGAATGAAAGTGAGACTCCCCAAATTTTACACCTCTGGTACGGGGATTGTGCCATGGGTTGATCAGTTAGGGATTCCCAAAGGCAAGTAAAGGGATGAAAACACACTTCTACCCCTTTTCACTGGCCTGAGGGTGACATTTCTGAATATGGAGTGTCAGGGGGTGATCCCATCATAAAAGAAACATCCTCCTTCCCAAATTTTATTATTTTTAGTACAGTATTGTGGCCTGCGTTGATGTGTTAGGGATTCCCAAAGGCAAGTAAAGGGATGAAAACACACATGTACCCCTTTTGACGGGCCTGAGGGTGAACATGGAAGTGTAAGTGGGAAGTCCACTCTGAACATGGAGTGTAAGTGGGTGTTCCCATCACAAAACGAACATGAGACTTCCCAAATTTCCTGCTTCTAAATGCATAGGTTGGTCCAGGACATTGATCAGTTAGGGATTCCCAAAGGAAGGTCTAGGGTTAAAAATGCGATGCACCCCTTTTCTCCTCCCCGAGGGTGAAATTTCTGAAAATGGAGTGTAAGTAGGTGTTCCCATCATAAAAGGAACATCCTCTTTCCCAAATTTTATGATTCTTAATACAGGATTCTGACATGCGTTGAACAGTTAGGGACTCCCAAAGGCAGGTGTAGGGATGAAAATGCGCTGAACTCCTTTTCTCTGCCCCGAGGGTGAAATTTCTGCCCTCTGCCCCGAGGGTGAAATGGAGTGGAGGTAGATGCTCCCATCACGGAAGGAAAATCCGCCTCCCAAAATTTCACACTTCTAGGTACAGGGATTGTGGCATGCGTTGATCAGTTAGAAATTCCCAAAGGAAGGCCTAAGGATGAAAACATGCTGCACCCCTTTTCTCTGGCCTCAGGGTGTCATTTCTGAATATTGAGTGTAAGTGGGTGTTCCCATCACAAAACGAACATGAGACTTCCCAAATTTCCTGCTTCTAAATGCATACGTTGGTCCAGGACATTGATCAGTTAGGGATTCCCAAAGGAAGGTCTAGGGATAAAAATGCGCTGCACCCCTTTTCTCCGCCCCGAGGGTGAAATTTCTGAAAATGGAGTGTAAGTAGGTGTTCCCATCATAAAAGGAACATCCTCCTTCCCAAATTTTATTATTTTTAGTACAGGATTCTGGCTTGCGTTGATGTGTTAGGGATTCCCAAAGGCAAGTAAAGGGATGAAAACACACTTGTACCCCTTTTCACGGGCCTGAGGGTGAACATGGAAGTGTAGGTGGGAAGTACACTCTGAACATGGAGTGTAATTAAGTGGGTGTTTCCATCACAAAACGAACATGAGTCTTCCCAAATTTCCTGCTTCTAAATGCATATGTTGGTCCAGGACATTGATCAGTTAGGGATTCCCAAAGGAAGGTCAAGGGATAAAAATGCGCTGCACCCCTTTTCCCCACCATGAGGGTGAAATTTCTGAACATGGAGCGTAAGTGGGTGCTCCCATCACAGAATGAAGGTGAGACTCCCCAAATTTTACACCTCTGGTACAGGGATTTTGGCATGCGTTGATCGTTCAGTGATTCCCAAAGGCAAGTAAAAGGGATGAAAAGACACTTCTACCCCTTTTCTCTGGCCTCAGGGTGACATTTCTGAACACGGAGTGTAATTAAGTGGGTGTTTCCATCACAAAAGGAACATGAGTCTTCCCAAATTTCTTGCTTCTAAATGCATATGTTGGTCCAGGACATTGATCCGTTAGGGATTGCCAAAGGAAGGTGAAGGGATAAAAATGCGCTGCACCCCTTTTCTCCACCGCAAGGGTGAAATTTCTGAAAATGGAGCGTAAGTGGGTGCTCCCATCACAGAATTAAAGTGAGACTCCCCAAATTTTACACTTCTGGTACGGGGATTTTGGCATGCGTTGATCGTTCAGTGATTCCCAAAGACAAGTAAAGGGATGAAAACGCACTTCTACCCCTTTTCTCTGGCCTCAGGGTGACATTTCTGAACATGGAGTGTAATTAAGTGGGTGTTTCCATCACAAAACGAACATGAGTCTTCCCAAATTTCCTGCTTCTAAATGCATATGTTGGTCCAGGACATTGATCAGTTAGGGATTGCCAAAGGAAGGTCAAGGGATAAAAATGCGCTGCACCCCTTTTCTCCACCGCGAGGGTGAAATTTCTGAACATGGAGCGTAAGTGGGTGCTCCCATCACAGAATGAAAGTGAGACTCCCCAAATTTTACACCTCTGGTACATTGATTGTGCCATGTGTTGATCAGTTAGGGATGCCCAAAGGCAAGTAAAGGGATGAAAACACACTTGTACCCCTTTTCACGGGCTTGAGGGTGAACATGGAAGCGTAAGTGGGAAGTACACTCTGAACATGGAGTGTAAGTGGGTGTTCCCATCACAAAACGAACATGAGTCTTCCCAAATTTCCTGCTTCTAAATGCATACGTTGGTCCAGGACATTGATCAGTTAGGGATTGCCAAAGGAAGGTCAAGGGATAAAAATGCGCTGCACCCCTTTTCTCCACCGCGAGGGTGAAATTTCTGAAAATGGAGCGTAAGTGGGTGCTCCCATCACAGAATGAAAGTGAGACTCCCCAAATTTTACACCTCTGGTACGGGGATTGTGGCATACGTTGATGTGTTAGGGATTCCCAAAGGCAGGTAAAGGGATGAAAACACACTTCTACCCCTTTTCTCTGGCCTCAGGGTGACATTTCTGAACATGGAGTGTAATTAAGTGGGTGTTCCCATCACAAAACGAACCTGAGTCTTCCCAAATTTCTTGCTTCTAAATGCATATGTTGGTCCAGGACATTGATCAGTTAGGGATTGCCAAAGAAAGGTGAAGGGATAAAAATGCGCTGCACCCCTTTTCTCCGCCCCGAGGGTGAAATTTCTGAACATGGAGCGTAAGTGGGTGCTCCCATCACAGAATGAAAGTGAGACTCCCCAAATTTTACACCTCTGGTACGGGGATTGTGCCATGGGTTGATCAGTTAGGGATTCCCAAAGGCAAGTAAAGGGATGAAAACACACTTCTACCCCTTTTCACTGGCCTGAGGGTGACATTTCTGAATATGGAGTGTCAGGGGGTGATCCCATCATAAAAGAAACATCCTCCTTCCCAAATTTTATTATTTTTAGTACAGTATTGTGGCCTGCGTTGATGTGTTAGGGATTCCCAAAGGCAAGTAAAGGGATGAAAACACACATGTACCCCTTTTGACGGGCCTGAGGGTGAACATGGAAGTGTAAGTGGGAAGTCCACTCTGAACATGGAGTGTAAGTGGGTGTTCCCATCACAAAACGAACATGAGACTTCCCAAATTTCCTGCTTCTAAATGCATAGGTTGGTCCAGGACATTGATCAGTTAGGGATTCCCAAAGGAAGGTCTAGGGTTAAAAATGCGATGCACCCCTTTTCTCCTCCCCGAGGGTGAAATTTCTGAAAATGGAGTGTAAGTAGGTGTTCCCATCATAAAAGGAACATCCTCTTTCCCAAATTTTATGATTCTTAATACAGGATTCTGACATGCGTTGAACAGTTAGGGACTCCCAAAGGCAGGTGTAGGGATGAAAATGCGCTGAACTCCTTTTCTCTGCCCCGAGGGTGAAATTTCTGCCCTCTGCCCCGAGGGTGAAATGGAGTGGAGGTAGATGCTCCCATCACGGAAGGAAAATCCGCCTCCCAAAATTTCACACTTCTAGGTACAGGGATTGTGGCATGCGTTGATCAGTTAGAAATTCCCAAAGGAAGGCCTAAGGATGAAAACATGCTGCACCCCTTTTCTCTGGCCTCAGGGTGTCATTTCTGAATATTGAGTGTAAGTGGGTGTTCCCATCACAAAACGAACATGAGACTTCCCAAATTTCCTGCTTCTAAATGCATACGTTGGTCCAGGACATTGATCAGTTAGGGATTCCCAAAGGAAGGTCTAGGGATAAAAATGCGCTGCACCCCTTTTCTCCGCCCCGAGGGTGAAATTTCTGAAAATGGAGTGTAAGTAGGTGTTCCCATCATAAAAGGAACATCCTCCTTCCCAAATTTTATTATTTTTAGTACAGGATTCTGGCTTGCGTTGATGTGTTAGGGATTCCCAAAGGCAAGTAAAGGGATGAAAACACACTTGTACCCCTTTTCACGGGCCTGAGGGTGAACATGGAAGTGTAGGTGGGAAGTACACTCTGAACATGGAGTGTAATTAAGTGGGTGTTTCCATCACAAAACGAACATGAGTCTTCCCAAATTTCCTGCTTCTAAATGCATATGTTGGTCCAGGACATTGATCAGTTAGGGATTCCCAAAGGAAGGTCAAGGGATAAAAATGCGCTGCACCCCTTTTCCCCACCATGAGGGTGAAATTTCTGAACATGGAGCGTAAGTGGGTGCTCCCATCACAGAATGAAGGTGAGACTCCCCAAATTTTACACCTCTGGTACAGGGATTTTGGCATGCGTTGATCGTTCAGTGATTCCCAAAGGCAAGTAAAAGGGATGAAAAGACACTTCTACCCCTTTTCTCTGGCCTCAGGGTGACATTTCTGAACACGGAGTGTAATTAAGTGGGTGTTTCCATCACAAAAGGAACATGAGTCTTCCCAAATTTCTTGCTTCTAAATGCATATGTTGGTCCAGGACATTGATCCGTTAGGGATTGCCAAAGGAAGGTGAAGGGATAAAAATGCGCTGCACCCCTTTTCTCCACCGCAAGGGTGAAATTTCTGAAAATGGAGCGTAAGTGGGTGCTCCCATCACAGAATTAAAGTGAGACTCCCCAAATTTTACACTTCTGGTACGGGGATTTTGGCATGCGTTGATCGTTCAGTGATTCCCAAAGACAAGTAAAGGGATGAAAACGCACTTCTACCCCTTTTCTCTGGCCTCAGGGTGACATTTCTGAACATGGAGTGTAATTAAGTGGGTGTTTCCATCACAAAACGAACATGAGTCTTCCCAAATTTCCTGCTTCTAAATGCATATGTTGGTCCAGGACATTGATCAGTTAGGGATTGCCAAAGGAAGGTGAAGGGATAAAAATGCGCTGCACCCCTTTTCTCCGCCCCGAGGGTGAAATTTCTGAACATGGAGCGTAAGTGGGTGCTCCCATCACAGAATGAAAGTGAGACTCCCCAAATTTTACACCTCTGGTACATTGATTGTGCCATGTGTTGATCAGTTAGGGATGCCCAAAGGCAAGTAAAGGGATGAAAACACACTTGTACCCCTTTTCACGGGCTTGAGGGTGAACATGGAAGTGTAAGTGGGAAGTCCACTCTGAACATGGAGTGTAAGTGGGTGTTCCCATCACAAAACGAACATGAGTCTTCCCAAATTTCCTGCTTCTAAATGCATACGTTGGTCCAGGACATTGATCAGTTAGGGATTGCCAAAGGAAGGTCAAGGGATAAAAATGCGCTGCACCCCTTTTCTCCACCGCGAGGGTGAAATTTCTGAAAATGGAGCGTAAGTGGGTGCTCCCATCACAGAATGAAAGTGAGACTCCCCAAATTTTACACCTCTGGTACGGGGATTGTGGCATACGTTGATGTGTTAGGGATTCCCAAAGGCAGGTAAAGGGATGAAAACACACTTCTACCCCTTTTCTCTGGCCTCAGGGTGACATTTCTGAACATGGAGTGTAATTAAGTGGGTGTTCCCATCACAAAACGAACATGAGTCTTCCCAAATTTCTTACTTCTAAATGCATATGTTGATCCAGGACATTGATCCGTTAGGGATTCCCAAAGGAAGGTCTAGCGATAAAAATGCGGTGCACCCCTTTTCTCCGCCCCGAGGGTGAAATTTCTGAAAATGGAGTGTAAGTAGGTGTTCCCATCATAAAAGGAACATCCTCTTTCCCAAATTTTATGATTCTTGATACAGGATTCTGACATGCGTTGAACAGTTAGGGACTCCCAAAGGCAGGTGTAGGGATGAAAACGCGCTGCACCCCTTTTCTCTGCCCCGAGGGTGAAATTTCTGAAAACGGAGCGTAAGTGGGCGCTCCCATCACAGAAGGAAAATCTGCCTCCCCAAATTTCATGCTTCTAAGTGCTGGGGTTGGGGCGGGACATTGATCAGTCAGGGATTCCCAAAGGCAAGTACAGGGAGGAAAACACATTGCGCTCCTTTTCACCCCCTTCCTTTAGGAATTTCCGAAAATCAGTTCTCAGCGGGTGCTTCCCTGATGGTGCAAGGAACCCCCTCCCCAAACTTCATGCTTGTAGCACACAGAGACACTGCCGTGTACTAGCAGAATTAAGCCCTTTTTAAAATCTATTTTTGTACCGTGTTTTTTGGGGTGCCCGGACAGGATGAGGCACCAGAGGACCTGACTCAACACTGGCCTCTGGGTGCCAATGGGCCCCAGTGGACAGCAGCAAGTACCAGGATCCTGACCAGGCACCGCCGGTTAGTAGCAGGCACCGGCAGATAGTGGGCACTGGGCATGGCTACTGGCACCACAGAGTCTTCTAGGTACCATCAGGTACCACAGACCAGTGGGCAGTAGGTGAAACATGCCCCAGGCGCCATGTATCATACCAGGCAGCCACAGAGATGGTGAGTGAAGAAATTCTTCCGCCACCAAGTGTTTCATGGCAGCTTTTCAGGTCAGAGTGAGTGAGTTCCTTGGAGAGGCCCCAACGAACCATCTATGAAGAAAAGACCTGGAAACATCACATCCCGTTATCCGTTTTTCATTTCTTTCCTCCGTTGCTTTGTTCCTCTGCCGAAGAGAAGGTGCCAGTATGCAAATGAGCAGTATGCAAATGAGCACAGGGTATTCTGGGTAAGAAAAGCTGCTTCTACCTTCCAGCTGAGGAAGGAGCCCCATGACAAAGAACGCAGGAAGCGGGTCCTGGAAAACTTTCAGCCTTGCAAATACAACCGTGCCTTTCAACCATCCCTCCAGAGCCATGGGTACCCGTACTGGCGAGCTCCAAATTTAGGGGCTGCATGTGATCAGCCTTCAATGTGAAGTATAGGGATGAAAACACGCTGCACCCCTTTTCACTGCCCTGAGGGTGACATTTCTGAAAACGGAGTGTAAGTAGATGCTCCCATCACAGAAGGAAAATCCGCCTCCCAAAATCTCACGCTTCTAGGTACAGGGATTGTGGCATGCGTTGATCAGTTGGAAATTCCCAAAGGAAGGCCTAAGGATGAAAACATGCTGCACCCCTTTTCTCTGGCCTCAGGGTGACATTTCTGAACATGGAGTGTAATTAAGTGGGAGTTCCCATCACAGAATGAAAGTGAGACTCCCCAAATTTTACACCTCTGGTACAGGGATTGTGCCATGGGTTGATCAGTTAGGGATTTCCAAAGGCAAGTAAAGGGATGCAAACACACTTCTACCCCTTTTCACTGGCCTGAGGGTGACATTTCTGAACATGGAGTGTCAGTGGGTGATCCCATCATAAAAGAAACATCCTCCTTCCCAAATTTTATTATTTTTAGTACACTATTGTGGCCTGCGTTGTTGTGTTAGGGATTCCCAACGGCAAGTAAAGGGATGAAAACACACTTCTACCCCTTTTCTCTGGCCTCAGGGCGACATTTCTGAACATGGAGTGTAATTAAGTGGGTGTTCCCATCACAAAACGAACCTGAGTCTTCCCAAATTTCTTGCTTCTAAATGCATATGTTGGTCCAGGACATTGATCAGTTAGGGATTGCCAAAGAAAGGTGAAGGGATAAAAATGCGCTGCACCCCTTTTCTCCGCCCCGAGGGTGAAATTTCTGAAAATGGAGCGTAAGTGGGTGCTCCCATCACAGAATGAAAGTGAGACTCCCCAAATTTTACACCTCTGGTACATTGATTGTGCCATGGGTTGATCAGTTAGGGATTCCCAAAGGCAAGTAAAGGGATGAAAACACACTTCTACCCCTTTTCACTGGCCTGAGGTTGACATTTCTGAATATGGAGTGTCAGGGGGTGATCCCATCATAAAAGAAACATCCTCCTTCCCAAATTTTATTATTTTTAGTACAGTATTGTGGCCTGCGTTGATGTGTTAGGGATTCCCAAAGGCAAGTAAAGGGATGAAAACACACATGTACCCCTTTTGACGGGCCTGAGGGTGAACATGGAAGTGTAAGTGGGAAGTCCACTCTGAACATGGAGTGTAAGTGGGTGTTCCCATCACAAAACGAACATGAGACTTCCCAAATTTCCTGCTTCTAAATGCATAGGTTGGTCCAGGACATTGATCAGTTAGGGATTCCCAAAGGAAGGTCTAGGGTTAAAAATGCGATGCACCCCTTTTCTCCTCCCCGAGGGTGAAATTTCTGAAAATGGAGTGTAAGTAGGTGTTCCCATCATAAAAGGAACATCCTCTTTCCCAAATTTTATGATTCTTAATACAGGATTCTGACATGCGTTGAACAGTTAGGGACTCCCAAAGGCAGGTGTAGGGATGAAAATGCGCTGAACTCCTTTTCTCTGCCCCGAGGGTGAAATTTCTGCCCTCTGCCCCGAGGGTGAAATGGAGTGGAGGTAGATGCTCCCATCACGGAAGGAAAATCCGCCTCCCAAAATTTCACACTTCTAGGTACAGGGATTGTGGCATGCGTTGATCAGTTAGAAATTCCCAAAGGAAGGCCTAAGGATGAAAACATGCTGCACCCCTTTTCTCTGGCCTCAGGGTGTCATTTCTGAATATTGAGTGTAAGTGGGTGTTCCCATCACAAAACGAACATGAGACTTCCCAAATTTCCTGCTTCTAAATGCATACGTTGGTCCAGGACATTGATCAGTTAGGGATTCCCAAAGGAAGGTCTAGGGATAAAAATGCGCTGCACCCCTTTTCTCCGCCCCGAGGGTGAAATTTCTGAAAATGGAGTGTAAGTAGGTGTTCCCATCATAAAAGGAACATCCTCCTTCCCAAATTTTATTATTTTTAGTACAGGATTCTGGCTTGCGTTGATGTGTTAGGGATTCCCAAAGGCAAGTAAAGGGATGAAAACACACTTGTACCCCTTTTCACGGGCCTGAGGGTGAACATGGAAGTGTAGGTGGGAAGTACACTCTGAACATGGAGTGTAATTAAGTGGGTGTTTCCATCACAAAACGAACATGAGTCTTCCCAAATTTCCTGCTTCTAAATGCATATGTTGGTCCAGGACATTGATCAGTTAGGGATTCCCAAAGGAAGGTCAAGGGATAAAAATGCGCTGCACCCCTTTTCTCCACCATGAGGGTGAAATTTCTGAACATGGAGCGTAAGTGGGTGCTCCCATCACAGAATGAAGGTGAGACTCCCCAAATTTTACACCTCTGGTACAGGGATTTTGGCATGCGTTGATCGTTCAGTGATTCCCAAAGGCAAGTAAAAGGGATGAAAAGACACTTCTACCCCTTTTCTCTGGCCTCAGGGTGACATTTCTGAACACGGAGTGTAATTAAGTGGGTGTTTCCATCACAAAAGGAACATGAGTCTTCCCAAATTTCTTGCTTCTAAATGCATATGTTGGTCCAGGACATTGATCCGTTAGGGATTGCCAAAGGAAGGTGAAGGGATAAAAATGCGCTGCACCCCTTTTCTCCACCGCAAGGGTGAAATTTCTGAAAATGGAGCGTAAGTGGGTGCTCCCATCACAGAATTAAAGTGAGACTCCCCAAATTTTACACTTCTGGTACGGGGATTTTGGCATGCGTTGATCGTTCAGTGATTCCCAAAGACAAGTAAAGGGATGAAAACGCACTTCTACCCCTTTTCTCTGGCCTCAGGGTGACATTTCTGAACATGGAGTGTAATTAAGTGGGTGTTTCCATCACAAAACGAACATGAGTCTTCCCAAATTTCCTGCTTCTAAATGCATATGTTGGTCCAGGACATTGATCAGTTAGGGATTGCCAAAGGAAGGTGAAGGGATAAAAATGCGCTGCACCCCTTTTCTCCGCCCCGAGGGTGAAATTTCTGAACATGGAGCGTAAGTGGGTGCTCCCATCACAGAATGAAAGTGAGACTCCCCAAATTTTACACCTCTGGTACATTGATTGTGCCATGTGTTGATCAGTTAGGGATGCCCAAAGGCAAGTAAAGGGATGAAAACACACTTGTACCCCTTTTCACGGGCTTGAGGGTGAACATGGAAGTGTAAGTGGGAAGTACACTCTGAACATGGAGTGTAAGTGGGTGTTCCCATCACAAAACGAACATGAGTCTTCCCAAATTTCCTGCTTCTAAATGCATACGTTGGTCCAGGACATTGATCAGTTAGGGATTGCCAAAGGAAGGTCAAGGGATAAAAATGCGCTGCACCCCTTTTCTCCACCGCGAGGGTGAAATTTCTGAAAATGGAGCGTAAGTGGGTGCTCCCATCACAGAATGAAAGTGAGACTCCCCAAATTTTACACCTCTGGTACGGGGATTGTGGCATACGTTGATGTGTTAGGGATTCCCAAAGGCAGGTAAAGGGATGAAAACACACTTCTACCCCTTTTCTCTGGCCTCAGGGTGACATTTCTGAACATGGAGTGTAATTAAGTGGGTGTTCCCATCACAAAACGAACATGAGTCTTCCCAAATTTCTTACTTCTAAATGCATATGTTGATCCAGGACATTGATCCGTTAGGGATTCCCAAAGGAAGGTCTAGCGATAAAAATGCGGTGCACCCCTTTTCTCCGCCCCGAGGGTGAAATTTCTGAAAATGGAGTGTAAGTAGGTGTTCCCATCATAAAAGGAACATCCTCTTTCCCAAATTTTATGATTCTTGATACAGGATTCTGACATGCGTTGAACAGTTAGGGACTCCCAAAGGCAGGTGTAGGGATGAAAACGCGCTGCACCCCTTTTCTCTGCCCCGAGGGTGAAATTTCTGAAAACGGAGCGTAAGTGGGCGCTCCCATCACAGAAGGAAAATCTGCCTCCCCAAATTTCATGCTTCTAAGTGCTGGGGTTGGGGCGGGACATTGATCAGTCAGGGATTCCCAAAGGCAAGTACAGGGAGGAAAACACATTGCGCTCCTTTTCACCCCCTTCCTTTAGGAATTTCCGAAAATCAGTTCTCAGCGGGTGCTTCCCTGATGGTGCAAGGAACCCCCTCCCCAAACTTCATGCTTGTAGCACACAGAGACACTGCCGTGTACTAGCAGAATTAAGCCCTTTTTAAAATCTATTTTTGTACCGTGTTTTTTGGGGTGCCCGGACAGGATGAGGCACCAGAGGACCTGACTCAACACTGGCCTCTGGGTGCCAATGGGCCCCAGTGGACAGCAGCAAGTACCAGGATCCTGACCAGGCACCGCCGGTTAGTAGCAGGCACCGGCAGATAGTGGGCACTGGGCATGGCTACTGGCACCACAGAGTCTTCTAGGTACCATCAGGTACCACAGACCAGTGGGCAGTAGGTGAAACATGCCCCAGGCGCCATGTATCATACCAGGCAGCCACAGAGATGGTGAGTGAAGAAATTCTTCCGCCACCAAGTGTTTCATGGCAGCTTTTCAGGTCAGAGTGAGTGAGTTCCTTGGAGAGGCCCCAACGAACCATCTATGAAGAAAAGACCTGGAAACATCACATCCCGTTATCCGTTTTTCATTTCTTTCCTCCGTTGCTTTGTTCCTCTGCCGAAGAGAAGGTGCCAGTATGCAAATGAGCAGTATGCAAATGAGCACAGGGTATTCTGGGTAAGAAAAGCTGCTTCTACCTTCCAGCTGAGGAAGGAGCCCCATGACAAAGAACGCAGGAAGCGGGTCCTGGAAAACTTTCAGCCTTGCAAATACAACCGTGCCTTTCAACCATCCCTCCAGAGCCATGGGTACCCGTACTGGCGAGCTCCAAATTTAGGGGCTGCATGTGATCAGCCTTCAATGTGAAGTATAGGGATGAAAACACGCTGCACCCCTTTTCACTGCCCCGAGGGTGACATTTCTGAAAACGGAGTGTAAGTAGATGCTCCCATCACAGAAGGAAAATCCGCCTCCCAAAATCTCACGCTTCTAGGTACAGGGATTGTGGCATGCGTTGATCAGTTGGAAATTCCCAAAGGAAGGCCTAAGGATGAAAACATGCTGCACCCCTTTTCTCTGGCCTCAGGGTGACATTTCTGAACATGGAGTGTAATTAAGTGGGAGTTCCCATCACAGAATGAAAGTGAGACTCCCCAAATTTTACACCTCTGGTACAGGGATTGTGCCATGGGTTGATCAGTTAGGGATTTCCAAAGGCAAGTAAAGGGATGCAAACACACTTCTACCCCTTTTCACTGGCCTGAGGGTGACATTTCTGAACATGGAGTGTCAGTGGGTGATCCCATCATAAAAGAAACATCCTCCTTCCCAAATTTTATTATTTTTAGTACACTATTGTGGCCTGCGTTGTTGTGTTAGGGATTCCCAACGGCAAGTAAAGGGATGAAAACACACTTCTACCCCTTTTCTCTGGCCTCAGGGCGACATTTCTGAACATGGAGTGTAATTAAGTGGGTGTTCCCATCACAAAACGAACCTGAGTCTTCCCAAATTTCTTGCTTCTAAATGCATATGTTGGTCCAGGACATTGATCAGTTAGGGATTGCCAAAGAAAGGTGAAGGGATAAAAATGCGCTGCACCCCTTTTCTCCGCCCCGAGGGTGAAATTTCTGAAAATGGAGCGTAAGTGGGTGCTCCCATCACAGAATGAAAGTGAGACTCCCCAAATTTTACACCTCTGGTACATTGATTGTGCCATGGGTTGATCAGTTAGGGATTCCCAAAGGCAAGTAAAGGGATGAAAACACACTTCTACCCCTTTTCACTGGCCTGAGGTTGACATTTCTGAATATGGAGTGTCAGGGGGTGATCCCATCATAAAAGAAACATCCTCCTTCCCAAATTTTATTATTTTTAGTACAGTATTGTGGCCTGCGTTGATGTGTTAGGGATTCCCAAAGGCAAGTAAAGGGATGAAAACACACATGTACCCCTTTTGACGGGCCTGAGGGTGAACATGGAAGTGTAAGTGGGAAGTCCACTCTGAACATGGAGTGTAAGTGGGTGTTCCCATCACAAAACGAACATGAGACTTCCCAAATTTCCTGCTTCTAAATGCATAGGTTGGTCCAGGACATTGATCAGTTAGGGATTCCCAAAGGAAGGTCTAGGGTTAAAAATGCGATGCACCCCTTTTCTCCTCCCCGAGGGTGAAATTTCTGAAAATGGAGTGTAAGTAGGTGTTCCCATCATAAAAGGAACATCCTCTTTCCCAAATTTTATGATTCTTAATACAGGATTCTGACATGCGTTGAACAGTTAGGGACTCCCAAAGGCAGGTGTAGGGATGAAAATGCGCTGAACTCCTTTTCTCTGCCCCGAGGGTGAAATTTCTGCCCTCTGCCCCGAGGGTGAAATGGAGTGGAGGTAGATGCTCCCATCACGGAAGGAAAATCCGCCTCCCAAAATTTCACACTTCTAGGTACAGGGATTGTGGCATGCGTTGATCAGTTAGAAATTCCCAAAGGAAGGCCTAAGGATGAAAACATGCTGCACCCCTTTTCTCTGGCCTCAGGGTGTCATTTCTGAATATTGAGTGTAAGTGGGTGTTCCCATCACAAAACGAACATGAGACTTCCCAAATTTCCTGCTTCTAAATGCATACGTTGGTCCAGGACATTGATCAGTTAGGGATTCCCAAAGGAAGGTCTAGGGATAAAAATGCGCTGCACCCCTTTTCTCCGCCCCGAGGGTGAAATTTCTGAAAATGGAGTGTAAGTAGGTGTTCCCATCATAAAAGGAACATCCTCCTTCCCAAATTTTATTATTTTTAGTACAGGATTCTGGCTTGCGTTGATGTGTTAGGGATTCCCAAAGGCAAGTAAAGGGATGAAAACACACTTGTACCCCTTTTCACGGGCCTGAGGGTGAACATGGAAGTGTAGGTGGGAAGTACACTCTGAACATGGAGTGTAATTAAGTGGGTGTTTCCATCACAAAACGAACATGAGTCTTCCCAAATTTCCTGCTTCTAAATGCATATGTTGGTCCAGGACATTGATCAGTTAGGGATTCCCAAAGGAAGGTCAAGGGATAAAAATGCGCTGCACCCCTTTTCTCCACCATGAGGGTGAAATTTCTGAACATGGAGCGTAAGTGGGTGCTCCCATCACAGAATGAAGGTGAGACTCCCCAAATTTTACACCTCTGGTACAGGGATTTTGGCATGCGTTGATCGTTCAGTGATTCCCAAAGGCAAGTAAAAGGGATGAAAACACACTTCTACCCCTTTTCTCTGGCCTCAGGGTGACATTTCTGAACACGGAGTGTAATTAAGTGGGTGTTTCCATCACAAAAGGAACATGAGTCTTCCCAAATTTCTTGCTTCTAAATGCATATGTTGGTCCAGGACATTGATCCGTTAGGGATTGCCAAAGGAAGGTGAAGGGATAAAAATGCGCTGCACCCCTTTTCTCCACCGCAAGGGTGAAATTTCTGAAAATGGAGCGTAAGTGGGTGCTCCCATCACAGAATTAAAGTGAGACTCCCCAAATTTTACACTTCTGGTACGGGGATTTTGGCATGCGTTGATCGTTCAGTGATTCCCAAAGACAAGTAAAGGGATGAAAACGCACTTCTACCCCTTTTCTCTGGCCTCAGGGTGACATTTCTGAACATGGAGTGTAATTAAGTGGGTGTTTCCATCACAAAACGAACATGAGTCTTCCCAAATTTCCTGCTTCTAAATGCATATGTTGGTCCAGGACATTGATCAGTTAGGGATTGCCAAAGGAAGGTGAAGGGATAAAAATGCGCTGCACCCCTTTTCTCCGCCCCGAGGGTGAAATTTCTGAACATGGAGCGTAAGTGGGTGCTCCCATCACAGAATGAAAGTGAGACTCCCCAAATTTTACACCTCTGGTACATTGATTGTGCCATGTGTTGATCAGTTAGGGATGCCCAAAGGCAAGTAAAGGGATGAAAACACACTTGTACCCCTTTTCACGGGCTTGAGGGTGAACATGGAAGTGTAAGTGGGAAGTACACTCTGAACATGGAGTGTAAGTGGGTGTTCCCATCACAAAACGAACATGAGTCTTCCCAAATTTCCTGCTTCTAAATGCATACGTTGGTCCAGGACATTGATCAGTTAGGGATTGCCAAAGGAAGGTCAAGGGATAAAAATGCGCTGCACCCCTTTTCTCCACCGCGAGGGTGAAATTTCTGAAAATGGAGCGTAAGTGGGTGCTCCCATCACAGAATGAAAGTGAGACTCCCCAAATTTTACACCTCTGGTACGGGGATTGTGGCATACGTTGATGTGTTAGGGATTCCCAAAGGCAGGTAAAGGGATGAAAACACACTTCTACCCCTTTTCTCTGGCCTCAGGGTGACATTTCTGAACATGGAGTGTAATTAAGTGGGTGTTCCCATCACAAAACGAACATGAGTCTTCCCAAATTTCTTACTTCTAAATGCATATGTTGATCCAGGACATTGATCCGTTAGGGATTCCCAAAGGAAGGTCTAGCGATAAAAATGCGGTGCACCCCTTTTCTCCGCCCCGAGGGTGAAATTTCTGAAAATGGAGTGTAAGTAGGTGTTCCCATCATAAAAGGAACATCCTCTTTCCCAAATTTTATGATTCTTGATACAGGATTCTGACATGCGTTGAACAGTTAGGGACTCCCAAAGGCAGGTGTAGGGATGAAAACGCGCTGCACCCCTTTTCTCTGCCCCGAGGGTGAAATTTCTGAAAACGGAGCGTAAGTGGGCGCTCCCATCACAGAAGGAAAATCTGCCTCCCCAAATTTCATGCTTCTAAGTGCTGGGGTTGGGGCGGGACATTGATCAGTCAGGGATTCCCAAAGGCAAGTACAGGGAGGAAAACACATTGCGCTCCTTTTCACCCCCTTCCTTTAGGAATTTCCGAAAATCAGTTCTCAGCGGGTGCTTCCCTGATGGTGCAAGGAACCCCCTCCCCAAACTTCATGCTTGTAGCACACAGAGACACTGCCGTGTACTAGCAGAATTAAGCCCTTTTTAAAATCTATTTTTGTACCGTGTTTTTTGGGGTGCCCGGACAGGATGAGGCACCAGAGGACCTGACTCAACACTGGCCTCTGGGTGCCAATGGGCCCCAGTGGACAGCAGCAAGTACCAGGATCCTGACCAGGCACCGCCGGTTAGTAGCAGGCACCGGCAGATAGTGGGCACTGGGCATGGCTACTGGCACCACAGAGTCTTCTAGGTACCATCAGGTACCACAGACCAGTGGGCAGTAGGTGAAACATGCCCCAGGCGCCATGTATCATACCAGGCAGCCACAGAGATGGTGAGTGAAGAAATTCTTCCGCCACCAAGTGTTTCATGGCAGCTTTTCAGGTCAGAGTGAGTGAGTTCCTTGGAGAGGCCCCAACGAACCATCTATGAAGAAAAGACCTGGAAACATCACATCCCGTTATCCGTTTTTCATTTCTTTCCTCCGTTGCTTTGTTCCTCTGCCGAAGAGAAGGTGCCAGTATGCAAATGAGCAGTATGCAAATGAGCACAGGGTATTCTGGGTAAGAAAAGCTGCTTCTACCTTCCAGCTGAGGAAGGAGCCCCATGACAAAGAACGCAGGAAGCGGGTCCTGGAAAACTTTCAGCCTTGCAAATACAACCGTGCCTTTCAACCATCCCTCCAGAGCCATGGGTACCCGTACTGGCGAGCTCCAAATTTAGGGGCTGCATGTGATCAGCCTTCAATGTGAAGTATAGGGATGAAAACACGCTGCACCCCTTTTCACTGCCCTGAGGGTGACATTTCTGAAAACGGAGTGTAAGTAGATGCTCCCATCACAGAAGGAAAATCCGCCTCCCAAAATCTCACGCTTCTAGGTACAGGGATTGTGGCATGCGTTGATCAGTTGGAAATTCCCAAAGGAAGGCCTAAGGATGAAAACATGCTGCACCCCTTTTCTCTGGCCTCAGGGTGACATTTCTGAACATGGAGTGTAATTAAGTGGGAGTTCCCATCACAGAATGAAAGTGAGACTCCCCAAATTTTACACCTCTGGTACAGGGATTGTGCCATGGGTTGATCAGTTAGGGATTTCCAAAGGCAAGTAAAGGGATGCAAACACACTTCTACCCCTTTTCACTGGCCTGAGGGTGACATTTCTGAACATGGAGTGTCAGTGGGTGATCCCATCATAAAAGAAACATCCTCCTTCCCAAATTTTATTATTTTTAGTACACTATTGTGGCCTGCGTTGTTGTGTTAGGGATTCCCAACGGCAAGTAAAGGGATGAAAACACACTTCTACCCCTTTTCTCTGGCCTCAGGGCGACATTTCTGAACATGGAGTGTAATTAAGTGGGTGTTCCCATCACAAAACGAACCTGAGTCTTCCCAAATTTCTTGCTTCTAAATGCATATGTTGGTCCAGGACATTGATCAGTTAGGGATTGCCAAAGAAAGGTGAAGGGATAAAAATGCGCTGCACCCCTTTTCTCCGCCCCGAGGGTGAAATTTCTGAAAATGGAGCGTAAGTGGGTGCTCCCATCACAGAATGAAAGTGAGACTCCCCAAATTTTACACCTCTGGTACATTGATTGTGCCATGGGTTGATCAGTTAGGGATTCCCAAAGGCAAGTAAAGGGATGAAAACACACTTCTACCCCTTTTCACTGGCCTGAGGTTGACATTTCTGAATATGGAGTGTCAGGGGGTGATCCCATCATAAAAGAAACATCCTCCTTCCCAAATTTTATTATTTTTAGTACAGTATTGTGGCCTGCGTTGATGTGTTAGGGATTCCCAAAGGCAAGTAAAGGGATGAAAACACACATGTACCCCTTTTGACGGGCCTGAGGGTGAACATGGAAGTGTAAGTGGGAAGTCCACTCTGAACATGGAGTGTAAGTGGGTGTTCCCATCACAAAACGAACATGAGACTTCCCAAATTTCCTGCTTCTAAATGCATAGGTTGGTCCAGGACATTGATCAGTTAGGGATTCCCAAAGGAAGGTCTAGGGATAAAAATGCGCTGCACCCCTTTTCTCCGCCCCGAGGGTGAAATTTCTGAAAATGGAGTGTAAGTAGGTGTTCCCATCATAAAAGGAACATCCTCCTTCCCAAATTTTATTATTTTTAGTACAGGATTCTGGCTTGCGTTGATGTGTTAGGGATTCCCAAAGGCAAGTAAAGGGATGAAAACACACTTGTACCCCTTTTCACGGGCCTGAGGGTGAACATGGAAGTGTAGGTGGGAAGTACACTCTGAACATGGAGTGTAATTAAGTGGGTGTTTCCATCACAAAACGAACATGAGTCTTCCCAAATTTCCTGCTTCTAAATGCATATGTTGGTCCAGGACATTGATCAGTTAGGGATTCCCAAAGGAAGGTCAAGGGATAAAAATGCGCTGCACCCCTTTTCTCCACCATGAGGGTGAAATTTCTGAACATGGAGCGTAAGTGGGTGCTCCCATCACAGAATGAAGGTGAGACTCCCCAAATTTTACACCTCTGGTACAGGGATTTTGGCATGCGTTGATCGTTCAGTGATTCCCAAAGGCAAGTAAAAGGGATGAAAACACACTTCTACCCCTTTTCTCTGGCCTCAGGGTGACATTTCTGAACACGGAGTGTAATTAAGTGGGTGTTTCCATCACAAAAGGAACATGAGTCTTCCCAAATTTCTTGCTTCTAAATGCATATGTTGGTCCAGGACATTGATCCGTTAGGGATTGCCAAAGGAAGGTGAAGGGATAAAAATGCGCTGCACCCCTTTTCTCCACCGCAAGGGTGAAATTTCTGAAAATGGAGCGTAAGTGGGTGCTCCCATCACAGAATTAAAGTGAGACTCCCCAAATTTTACACTTCTGGTACGGGGATTTTGGCATGCGTTGATCGTTCAGTGATTCCCAAAGACAAGTAAAGGGATGAAAACGCACTTCTACCCCTTTTCTCTGGCCTCAGGGTGACATTTCTGAACATGGAGTGTAATTAAGTGGGTGTTTCCATCACAAAACGAACATGAGTCTTCCCAAATTTCCTGCTTCTAAATGCATATGTTGGTCCAGGACATTGATCAGTTAGGGATTGCCAAAGGAAGGTGAAGGGATAAAAATGCGCTGCACCCCTTTTCTCCGCCCCGAGGGTGAAATTTCTGAACATGGAGCGTAAGTGGGTGCTCCCATCACAGAATGAAAGTGAGACTCCCCAAATTTTACACCTCTGGTACATTGATTGTGCCATGTGTTGATCAGTTAGGGATGCCCAAAGGCAAGTAAAGGGATGAAAACACACTTGTACCCCTTTTCACGGGCTTGAGGGTGAACATGGAAGTGTAAGTGGGAAGTACACTCTGAACATGGAGTGTAAGTGGGTGTTCCCATCACAAAACGAACATGAGTCTTCCCAAATTTCCTGCTTCTAAATGCATACGTTGGTCCAGGACATTGATCAGTTAGGGATTGCCAAAGGAAGGTCAAGGGATAAAAATGCGCTGCACCCCTTTTCTCCACCGCGAGGGTGAAATTTCTGAAAATGGAGCGTAAGTGGGTGCTCCCATCACAGAATGAAAGTGAGACTCCCCAAATTTTACACCTCTGGTACGGGGATTGTGGCATACGTTGATGTGTTAGGGATTCCCAAAGGCAGGTAAAGGGATGAAAACACACTTCTACCCCTTTTCTCTGGCCTCAGGGTGACATTTCTGAACATGGAGTGTAATTAAGTGGGTGTTCCCATCACAAAACGAACATGAGTCTTCCCAAATTTCTTACTTCTAAATGCATATGTTGATCCAGGACATTGATCCGTTAGGGATTCCCAAAGGAAGGTCTAGCGATAAAAATGCGGTGCACCCCTTTTCTCCGCCCCGAGGGTGAAATTTCTGAAAATGGAGTGTAAGTAGGTGTTCCCATCATAAAAGGAACATCCTCTTTCCCAAATTTTATGATTCTTGATACAGGATTCTGACATGCGTTGAACAGTTAGGGACTCCCAAAGGCAGGTGTAGGGATGAAAACGCGCTGCACCCCTTTTCTCTGCCCCGAGGGTGAAATTTCTGAAAACGGAGCGTAAGTGGGCGCTCCCATCACAGAAGGAATATCTGCCTCCCCAAATTTCATGCTTCTAAGTGCTGGGGTTGGGGCGGGACATTGATCAGTCAGGGATTCCCAAAGGCAAGTACAGGGAGGAAAACACATTGCGCTCCTTTTCACCCCCTTCCTTTAGGAATTTCCGAAAATCAGTTCTCAGCGGGTGCTTCCCTGATGGTGCAAGGAACCCCCTCCCCAAACTTCATGCTTGTAGCACACAGAGACACTGCCGTGTACTAGCAGAATTAAGCCCTTTTTAAAATCTATTTTTGTACCGTGTTTTTTGGGGTGCCCGGACAGGATGAGGCACCAGAGGACCTGACTCAACACTGGCCTCTGGGTGCCAATGGGCCCCAGTGGACAGCAGCAAGTACCAGGATCCTGACCAGGCACCGCCGGTTAGTAGCAGGCACCGGCAGATAGTGGGCACTGGGCATGGCTACTGGCACCACAGAGTCTTCTAGGTACCATCAGGTACCACAGACCAGTGGGCAGTAGGTGAAACATGCCCCAGGCGCCATGTATCATACCAGGCAGCCACAGAGATGGTGAGTGAAGAAATTCTTCCGCCACCAAGTGTTTCATGGCAGCTTTTCAGGTCAGAGTGAGTGAGTTCCTTGGAGAGGCCCCAACGAACCATCTATGAAGAAAAGACCTGGAAACATCACATCCCGTTATCCGTTTTTCATTTCTTTCCTCCGTTGCTTTGTTCCTCTGCCGAAGAGAAGGTGCCAGTATGCAAATGAGCAGTATGCAAATGAGCACAGGGTATTCTGGATAAGAAAAGCTGCTTCTACCTTCCAGCTGAGGAAGGAGCCCCATGACAAAGAACGCAGGAAGCGGGTCCTGGAAAACTTTCAGCCTTGCAAATACAACCGTGCCTTTCAACCATCCCTCCAGAGCCATGGGTACCCGTACTGGCGAGCTCCAAATTTAGGGGCTGCATGTGATCAGCCTTCAATGTGAAGTATAGGGATGAAAACACGCTGCACCCCTTTTCACTGCCCTGAGGGTGACATTTCTGAAAACGGAGTGTAAGTAGATGCTCCCATCACAGAAGGAAAATCCGCCTCCCAAAATCTCACGCTTCTAGGTACAGGGATTGTGGCATGCGTTGATCAGTTGGAAATTCCCAAAGGAAGGCCTAAGGATGAAAACATGCTGCACCCCTTTTCTCTGGCCTCAGGGTGACATTTCTGAACATGGAGTGTAATTAAGTGGGAGTTCCCATCACAGAATGAAAGTGAGACTCCCCAAATTTTACACCTCTGGTACAGGGATTGTGCCATGGGTTGATCAGTTAGGGATTTCCAAAGGCAAGTAAAGGGATGCAAACACACTTCTACCCCTTTTCACTGGCCTGAGGGTGACATTTCTGAACATGGAGTGTCAGTGGGTGATCCCATCATAAAAGAAACATCCTCCTTCCCAAATTTTATTATTTTTAGTACACTATTGTGGCCTGCGTTGTTGTGTTAGGGATTCCCAACGGCAAGTAAAGGGATGAAAACACACTTCTACCCCTTTTCTCTGGCCTCAGGGCGACATTTCTGAACATGGAGTGTAATTAAGTGGGTGTTCCCATCACAAAACGAACCTGAGTCTTCCCAAATTTCTTGCTTCTAAATGCATATGTTGGTCCAGGACATTGATCAGTTAGGGATTGCCAAAGAAAGGTGAAGGGATAAAAATGCGCTGCACCCCTTTTCTCCGCCCCGAGGGTGAAATTTCTGAAAATGGAGCGTAAGTGGGTGCTCCCATCACAGAATGAAAGTGAGACTCCCCAAATTTTACACCTCTGGTACATTGATTGTGCCATGGGTTGATCAGTTAGGGATTCCCAAAGGCAAGTAAAGGGATGAAAACACACTTCTACCCCTTTTCACTGGCCTGAGGTTGACATTTCTGAATATGGAGTGTCAGGGGGTGATCCCATCATAAAAGAAACATCCTCCTTCCCAAATTTTATTATTTTTAGTACAGTATTGTGGCCTGCGTTGATGTGTTAGGGATTCCCAAAGGCAAGTAAAGGGATGAAAACACACATGTACCCCTTTTGACGGGCCTGAGGGTGAACATGGAAGTGTAAGTGGGAAGTCCACTCTGAACATGGAGTGTAAGTGGGTGTTCCCATCACAAAACGAACATGAGACTTCCCAAATTTCCTGCTTCTAAATGCATAGGTTGGTCCAGGACATTGATCAGTTAGGGATTCCCAAAGGAAGGTCAAGGGATAAAAATGCGCTGCACCCCTTTTCTCCACCATGAGGGTGAAATTTCTGAACATGGAGCGTAAGTGGGTGCTCCCATCACAGAATGAAGGTGAGACTCCCCAAATTTTACACCTCTGGTACAGGGATTTTGGCATGCGTTGATCGTTCAGTGATTCCCAAAGGCAAGTAAAAGGGATGAAAACACACTTCTACCCCTTTTCTCTGGCCTCAGGGTGACATTTCTGAACACGGAGTGTAATTAAGTGGGTGTTTCCATCACAAAAGGAACATGAGTCTTCCCAAATTTCTTGCTTCTAAATGCATATGTTGGTCCAGGACATTGATCCGTTAGGGATTGCCAAAGGAAGGTGAAGGGATAAAAATGCGCTGCACCCCTTTTCTCCACCGCAAGGGTGAAATTTCTGAAAATGGAGCGTAAGTGGGTGCTCCCATCACAGAATTAAAGTGAGACTCCCCAAATTTTACACTTCTGGTACGGGGATTTTGGCATGCGTTGATCGTTCAGTGATTCCCAAAGACAAGTAAAGGGATGAAAACGCACTTCTACCCCTTTTCTCTGGCCTCAGGGTGACATTTCTGAACATGGAGTGTAATTAAGTGGGTGTTTCCATCACAAAACGAACATGAGTCTTCCCAAATTTCCTGCTTCTAAATGCATATGTTGGTCCAGGACATTGATCAGTTAGGGATTGCCAAAGGAAGGTGAAGGGATAAAAATGCGCTGCACCCCTTTTCTCCGCCCCGAGGGTGAAATTTCTGAACATGGAGCGTAAGTGGGTGCTCCCATCACAGAATGAAAGTGAGACTCCCCAAATTTTACACCTCTGGTACATTGATTGTGCCATGTGTTGATCAGTTAGGGATGCCCAAAGGCAAGTAAAGGGATGAAAACACACTTGTACCCCTTTTCACGGGCTTGAGGGTGAACATGGAAGTGTAAGTGGGAAGTACACTCTGAACATGGAGTGTAAGTGGGTGTTCCCATCACAAAACGAACATGAGTCTTCCCAAATTTCCTGCTTCTAAATGCATACGTTGGTCCAGGACATTGATCAGTTAGGGATTGCCAAAGGAAGGTCAAGGGATAAAAATGCGCTGCACCCCTTTTCTCCACCGCGAGGGTGAAATTTCTGAAAATGGAGCGTAAGTGGGTGCTCCCATCACAGAATGAAAGTGAGACTCCCCAAATTTTACACCTCTGGTACGGGGATTGTGGCATACGTTGATGTGTTAGGGATTCCCAAAGGCAGGTAAAGGGATGAAAACACACTTCTACCCCTTTTCTCTGGCCTCAGGGTGACATTTCTGAACATGGAGTGTAATTAAGTGGGTGTTCCCATCACAAAACGAACATGAGTCTTCCCAAATTTCTTACTTCTAAATGCATATGTTGATCCAGGACATTGATCCGTTAGGGATTCCCAAAGGAAGGTCTAGCGATAAAAATGCGGTGCACCCCTTTTCTCCGCCCCGAGGGTGAAATTTCTGAAAATGGAGTGTAAGTAGGTGTTCCCATCATAAAAGGAACATCCTCTTTCCCAAATTTTATGATTCTTGATACAGGATTCTGACATGCGTTGAACAGTTAGGGACTCCCAAAGGCAGGTGTAGGGATGAAAACGCGCTGCACCCCTTTTCTCTGCCCCGAGGGTGAAATTTCTGAAAACGGAGCGTAAGTGGGCGCTCCCATCACAGAAGGAATATCTGCCTCCCCAAATTTCATGCTTCTAAGTGCTGGGGTTGGGGCGGGACATTGATCAGTCAGGGATTCCCAAAGGCAAGTACAGGGAGGAAAACACATTGCGCTCCTTTTCACCCCCTTCCTTTAGGAATTTCCGAAAATCAGTTCTCAGCGGGTGCTTCCCTGATGGTGCAAGGAACCCCCTCCCCAAACTTCATGCTTGTAGCACACAGAGACACTGCCGTGTACTAGCAGAATTAAGCCCTTTTTAAAATCTATTTTTGTACCGTGTTTTTTGGGGTGCCCGGACAGGATGAGGCACCAGAGGACCTGACTCAACACTGGCCTCTGGGTGCCAATGGGCCCCAGTGGACAGCAGCAAGTACCAGGATCCTGACCAGGCACCGCCGGTTAGTAGCAGGCACCGGCAGATAGTGGGCACTGGGCATGGCTACTGGCACCACAGAGTCTTCTAGGTACCATCAGGTACCACAGACCAGTGGGCAGTAGGTGAAACATGCCCCAGGCGCCATGTATCATACCAGGCAGCCACAGAGATGGTGAGTGAAGAAATTCTTCCGCCACCAAGTGTTTCATGGCAGCTTTTCAGGTCAGAGTGAGTGAGTTCCTTGGAGAGGCCCCAACGAACCATCTATGAAGAAAAGACCTGGAAACATCACATCCCGTTATCCGTTTTTCATTTCTTTCCTCCGTTGCTTTGTTCCTCTGCCGAAGAGAAGGTGCCAGTATGCAAATGAGCAGTATGCAAATGAGCACAGGGTATTCTGGGTAAGAAAAGCTGCTGCTACCTTCCAGCTGAGGAAGGAGCCCCATGACAAAGAACGCAGGAAGCGGGTCCTGGAAAACTTTCAGCCTTGCAAATACAACCGTGCCTTTCAACCATCCCTCCAGAGCCATGGGTACCCGTACTGGTGAGCTCCAAATTTAGGGGCTGCATGTGATCAGCCTTCAATGTGAAGTATAGGGATGAAAACACGCTGCACCCCTTTTCACTGCCCTGAGGGTGACATTTCTGAAAACGGAGTGTAAGTAGATGCTCCCATCACAGAAGGAAAATCCGCCTCCCAAAATCTCACGCTTCTAGGTACAGGGATTGTGGCATGCGTTGATCAGTTGGAAATTCCCAAAGGAAGGCCTAAGGATGAAAACATGCTGCACCCCTTTTCTCTGGCCTCAGGGTGACATTTCTGAACATGGAGTGTAATTAAGTGGGAGTTCCCATCACAGAATGAAAGTGAGACTCCCCAAATTTTACACCTCTGGTACAGGGATTGTGCCATGGGTTGATCAGTTAGGGATTTCCAAAGGCAAGTAAAGGGATGCAAACACACTTCTACCCCTTTTCACTGGCCTGAGGGTGACATTTCTGAACATGGAGTGTCAGTGGGTGATCCCATCATAAAAGAAACATCCTCCTTCCCAAATTTTATTATTTTTAGTACACTATTGTGGCCTGCGTTGTTGTGTTAGGGATTCCCAACGGCAAGTAAAGGGATGAAAACACACTTCTACCCCTTTTCTCTGGCCTCAGGGCGACATTTCTGAACATGGAGTGTAATTAAGTGGGTGTTCCCATCACAAAACGAACCTGAGTCTTCCCAAATTTCTTGCTTCTAAATGCATATGTTGGTCCAGGACATTGATCAGTTAGGGATTGCCAAAGAAAGGTGAAGGGATAAAAATGCGCTGCACCCCTTTTCTCCGCCCCGAGGGTGAAATTTCTGAAAATGGAGCGTAAGTGGGTGCTCCCATCACAGAATGAAAGTGAGACTCCCCAAATTTTACACCTCTGGTACATTGATTGTGCCATGGGTTGATCAGTTAGGGATTCCCAAAGGCAAGTAAAGGGATGAAAACACACTTCTACCCCTTTTCACTGGCCTGAGGTTGACATTTCTGAATATGGAGTGTCAGGGGGTGATCCCATCATAAAAGAAACATCCTCCTTCCCAAATTTTATTATTTTTAGTACAGTATTGTGGCCTGCGTTGATGTGTTAGGGATTCCCAAAGGCAAGTAAAGGGATGAAAACACACATGTACCCCTTTTGACGGGCCTGAGGGTGAACATGGAAGTGTAAGTGGGAAGTCCACTCTGAACATGGAGTGTAAGTGGGTGTTCCCATCACAAAACGAACATGAGACTTCCCAAATTTCCTGCTTCTAAATGCATAGGTTGGTCCAGGACATTGATCAGTTAGGGATTCCCAAAGGAAGGTCTAGGGTTAAAAATGCGATGCACCCCTTTTCTCCTCCCCGAGGGTGAAATTTCTGAAAATGGAGTGTAAGTAGGTGTTCCCATCATAAAAGGAACATCCTCTTTCCCAAATTTTATGATTCTTAATACAGGATTCTGACATGCGTTGAACAGTTAGGGACTCCCAAAGGCAGGTGTAGGGATGAAAATGCGCTGAACTCCTTTTCTCTGCCCCGAGGGTGAAATTTCTGCCCTCTGCCCCGAGGGTGAAATGGAGTGGAGGTAGATGCTCCCATCACAGAAGGAAAATCCGCCTCCCAAAATTTCACACTTCTAGGTACAGGGATTGTGGCATGCGTTGATCAGTTAGAAATTCCCAAAGGAAGGCCTAAGGATGAAAACATGCTGCACCCCTTTTCTCTGGCCTCAGGGTGTCATTTCTGAATATTGAGTGTAAGTGGGTGTTCCCATCACAAAACGAACATGAGACTTCCCAAATTTCCTGCTTCTAAATGCATACGTTGGTCCAGGACATTGATCAGTTAGGGATTCCCAAAGGAAGGTCTAGGGATAAAAATGCGCTGCACCCCTTTTCTCCGCCCCGAGGGTGAAATTTCTGAAAATGGAGTGTAAGTAGGTGTTCCCATCATAAAAGGAACATCCTCCTTCCCAAATTTTATTATTTTTAGTACAGGATTCTGGCTTGCGTTGATGTGTTAGGGATTCCCAAAGGCAAGTAAAGGGATGAAAACACACTTGTACCCCTTTTCACGGGCCTGAGGGTGAACATGGAAGTGTAGGTGGGAAGTACACTCTGAACATGGAGTGTAATTAAGTGGGTGTTTCCATCACAAAACGAACATGAGTCTTCCCAAATTTCCTGCTTCTAAATGCATATGTTGGTCCAGGACATTGATCAGTTAGGGATTCCCAAAGGAAGGTCAAGGGATAAAAATGCGCTGCACCCCTTTTCCCCACCATGAGGGTGAAATTTCTGAACATGGAGCGTAAGTGGGTGCTCCCATCACAGAATGAAGGTGAGACTCCCCAAATTTTACACCTCTGGTACAGGGATTTTGGCATGCGTGGATCGTTCAGTGATTCCCAAAGGCAAGTAAAAGGGATGAAAACACACTTCTACCCCTTTTCTCTGGCCTCAGGGTGACATTTCTGAACACGGAGTGTAATTAAGTGGGTGTTTCCATCACAAAAGGAACATGAGTCTTCCCAAATTTCTTGCTTCTAAATGCATATGTTGGTCCAGGACATTGATCCGTTAGGGATTGCCAAAGGAAGGTGAAGGGATAAAAATGCGCTGCACCCCTTTTCTCCACCGCAAGGGTGAAATTTCTGAAAATGGAGCGTAAGTGGGTGCTCCCATCACAGAATTAAAGTGAGACTCCCCAAATTTTACACTTCTGGTACGGGGATTTTGGCATGCGTTGATCGTTCAGTGATTCCCAAAGACAAGTAAAGGGATGAAAACGCACTTCTACCCCTTTTCTCTGGCCTCAGGGTGACATTTCTGAACATGGAGTGTAATTAAGTGGGTGTTTCCATCACAAAACGAACATGAGTCTTCCCAAATTTCCTGCTTCTAAATGCATATGTTGGTCCAGGACATTGATCAGTTAGGGATTGCCAAAGGAAGGTCAAGGGATAAAAATGCGCTGCACCCCTTTTCTCCGCCCCGAGGGTGAAATTTCTGAACATGGAGCGTAAGTGGGTGCTCCCATCACAGAATGAAAGTGAGACTCCCCAAATTTTACACCTCTGGTACATTGATTGTGCCATGTGTTGATCAGTTAGGGATGCCCAAAGGCAAGTAAAGGGATGAAAACACACTTGTACCCCTTTTCACGGGCTTGAGGGTGAACATGGAAGTGTAAGTGGGAAGTACACTCTGAACATGGAGTGTAAGTGGGTGTTCCCATCACAAAACGAACATGAGTCTTCCCAAATTTCCTGCTTCTAAATGCATACGTTGGTCCAGGACATTGATCAGTTAGGGATTGCCAAAGGAAGGTCAAGGGATAAAAATGCGCTGCACCCCTTTTCTCCACCGCGAGGGTGAAATTTCTGAAAATGGAGCGTAAGTGGGTGCTCCCATCACAGAATGAAAGTGAGACTCCCCAAATTTTACACCTCTGGTACGGGGATTGTGGCATACGTTGATGTGTTAGGGATTCCCAAAGGCAGGTAAAGGGATGAAAACACACTTCTACCCCTTTTCTCTGGCCTCAGGGTGACATTTCTGAACATGGAGTGTAATTAAGTGGGTGTTCCCATCACAAAACGAACATGAGTCTTCCCAAATTTCTTACTTCTAAATGCATATGTTGATCCAGGACATTGATCCGTTAGGGATTCCCAAAGGAAGGTCTAGCGATAAAAATGCGGTGCACCCCTTTTCTCCGCCCCGAGGGTGAAATTTCTGAAAATGGAGTGTAAGTAGGTGTTCCCATCATAAAAGGAACATCCTCTTTCCCAAATTTTATGATTCTTGATACAGGATTCTGACATGCGTTGAACAGTTAGGGACTCCCAAAGGCAGGTGTAGGGATGAAAACGCGCTGCACCCCTTTTCTCTGCCCCGAGGGTGAAATTTCTGAAAACGGAGCGTAAGTGGGCGCTCCCATCACAGAAGGAATATCTGCCTCCCCAAATTTCATGCTTCTAAGTGCTGGGGTTGGGGCGGGACATTGATCAGTCAGGGATTCCCAAAGGCAAGTACAGGGAGGAAAACACATTGCGCTCCTTTTCACCCCCTTCCTTTAGGAATTTCCGAAAATCAGTTCTCAGCGGGTGCTTCCCTGATGGTGCAAGGAACCCCCTCCCCAAACTTCATGCTTGTAGCACACAGAGACACTGCCGTGTACTAGCAGAATTAAGCCCTTTTTAAAATCTATTTTTGTACCGTGTTTTTTGGGGTGCCCGGACAGGATGAGGCACCAGAGGACCTGACTCAACACTGGCCTCTGGGTGCCAATGGGCCCCAGTGGACAGCAGCAAGTACCAGGATCCTGACCAGGCACCGCCGGTTAGTAGCAGGCACCGGCAGATAGTGGGCACTGGGCATGGCTACTGGCACCACAGAGTCTTCTAGGTACCATCAGGTACCACAGACCAGTGGGCAGTAGGTGAAACATGCCCCAGGCGCCATGTATCATACCAGGCAGCCACAGAGATGGTGAGTGAAGAAATTCTTCCGCCACCAAGTGTTTCATGGCAGCTTTTCAGGTCAGAGTGAGTGAGTTCCTTGGAGAGGCCCCAACGAACCATCTATGAAGAAAAGACCTGGAAACATCACATCCCGTTATCCGTTTTTCATTTCTTTCCTCCGTTGCTTTGTTCCTCTGCCGAAGAGAAGGTGCCAGTATGCAAATGAGCAGTATGCAAATGAGCACAGGGTATTCTGGGTAAGAAAAGCTGCTGCTACCTTCCAGCTGAGGAAGGAGCCCCATGACAAAGAACGCAGGAAGCGGGTCCTGGAAAACTTTCAGCCTTGCAAATACAACCGTGCCTTTCAACCATCCCTCCAGAGCCATGGGTACCCGTACTGGCGAGCTCCAAATTTAGGGGCTGCATGTGATCAGCCTTCAATGTGAAGTATAGGGATGAAAACACGCTGCACCCCTTTTCACTGCCCTGAGGGTGACATTTCTGAAAACGGAGTGTAAGTAGATGCTCCCATCACAGAAGGAAAATCCGCCTCCCAAAATCTCACGCTTCTAGGTACAGGGATTGTGGCATGCGTTGATCAGTTGGAAATTCCCAAAGGAAGGCCTAAGGATGAAAACATGCTGCACCCCTTTTCTCTGGCCTCAGGGTGACATTTCTGAACATGGAGTGTAATTAAGTGGGAGTTCCCATCACAGAATGAAAGTGAGACTCCCCAAATTTTACACCTCTGGTACAGGGATTGTGCCATGGGTTGATCAGTTAGGGATTTCCAAAGGCAAGTAAAGGGATGCAAACACACTTCTACCCCTTTTCACTGGCCTGAGGGTGACATTTCTGAACATGGAGTGTCAGTGGGTGATCCCATCATAAAAGAAACATCCTCCTTCCCAAATTTTATTATTTTTAGTACACTATTGTGGCCTGCGTTGTTGTGTTAGGGATTCCCAACGGCAAGTAAAGGGATGAAAACACACTTCTACCCCTTTTCTCTGGCCTCAGGGCGACATTTCTGAACATGGAGTGTAATTAAGTGGGTGTTCCCATCACAAAACGAACCTGAGTCTTCCCAAATTTCTTGCTTCTAAATGCATATGTTGGTCCAGGACATTGATCAGTTAGGGATTGCCAAAGAAAGGTGAAGGGATAAAAATGCGCTGCACCCCTTTTCTCCGCCCCGAGGGTGAAATTTCTGAAAATGGAGCGTAAGTGGGTGCTCCCATCACAGAATGAAAGTGAGACTCCCCAAATTTTACACCTCTGGTACATTGATTGTGCCATGGGTTGATCAGTTAGGGATTCCCAAAGGCAAGTAAAGGGATGAAAACACACTTCTACCCCTTTTCACTGGCCTGAGGTTGACATTTCTGAATATGGAGTGTCAGGGGGTGATCCCATCATAAAAGAAACATCCTCCTTCCCAAATTTTATTATTTTTAGTACAGTATTGTGGCCTGCGTTGATGTGTTAGGGATTCCCAAAGGCAAGTAAAGGGATGAAAACACACATGTACCCCTTTTGACGGGCCTGAGGGTGAACATGGAAGTGTAAGTGGGAAGTCCACTCTGAACATGGAGTGTAAGTGGGTGTTCCCATCACAAAACGAACATGAGACTTCCCAAATTTCCTGCTTCTAAATGCATAGGTTGGTCCAGGACATTGATCAGTTAGGGATTCCCAAAGGAAGGTCTAGGGTTAAAAATGCGATGCACCCCTTTTCTCCTCCCCGAGGGTGAAATTTCTGAAAATGGAGTGTAAGTAGGTGTTCCCATCATAAAAGGAACATCCTCTTTCCCAAATTTTATGATTCTTAATACAGGATTCTGACATGCGTTGAACAGTTAGGGACTCCCAAAGGCAGGTGTAGGGATGAAAATGCGCTGAACTCCTTTTCTCTGCCCCGAGGGTGAAATTTCTGCCCTCTGCCCCGAGGGTGAAATGGAGTGGAGGTAGATGCTCCCATCACGGAAGGAAAATCCGCCTCCCAAAATTTCACACTTCTAGGTACAGGGATTGTGGCATGCGTTGATCAGTTAGAAATTCCCAAAGGAAGGCCTAAGGATGAAAACATGCTGCACCCCTTTTCTCTGGCCTCAGGGTGTCATTTCTGAATATTGAGTGTAAGTGGGTGTTCCCATCACAAAACGAACATGAGACTTCCCAAATTTCCTGCTTCTAAATGCATACGTTGGTCCAGGACATTGATCAGTTAGGGATTCCCAAAGGAAGGTCTAGGGATAAAAATGCGCTGCACCCCTTTTCTCCGCCCCGAGGGTGAAATTTCTGAAAATGGAGTGTAAGTAGGTGTTCCCATCATAAAAGGAACATCCTCCTTCCCAAATTTTATTATTTTTAGTACAGGATTCTGGCTTGCGTTGATGTGTTAGGGATTCCCAAAGGCAAGTAAAGGGATGAAAACACACTTGTACCCCTTTTCACGGGCCTGAGGGTGAACATGGAAGTGTAGGTGGGAAGTACACTCTGAACATGGAGTGTAATTAAGTGGGTGTTTCCATCACAAAACGAACATGAGTCTTCCCAAATTTCCTGCTTCTAAATGCATATGTTGGTCCAGGACATTGATCAGTTAGGGATTCCCAAAGGAAGGTCAAGGGATAAAAATGCGCTGCACCCCTTTTCTCCACCATGAGGGTGAAATTTCTGAACATGGAGCGTAAGTGGGTGCTCCCATCACAGAATGAAGGTGAGACTCCCCAAATTTTACACCTCTGGTACAGGGATTTTGGCATGCGTTGATCGTTCAGTGATTCCCAAAGGCAAGTAAAAGGGATGAAAAGACACTTCTACCCCTTTTCTCTGGCCTCAGGGTGACATTTCTGAACACGGAGTGTAATTAAGTGGGTGTTTCCATCACAAAAGGAACATGAGTCTTCCCAAATTTCTTGCTTCTAAATGCATATGTTGGTCCAGGACATTGATCCGTTAGGGATTGCCAAAGGAAGGTGAAGGGATAAAAATGCGCTGCACCCCTTTTCTCCACCGCAAGGGTGAAATTTCTGAAAATGGAGCGTAAGTGGGTGCTCCCATCACAGAATTAAAGTGAGACTCCCCAAATTTTACACTTCTGGTACGGGGATTTTGGCATGCGTTGATCGTTCAGTGATTCCCAAAGACAAGTAAAGGGATGAAAACGCACTTCTACCCCTTTTCTCTGGCCTCAGGGTGACATTTCTGAACATGGAGTGTAATTAAGTGGGTGTTTCCATCACAAAACGAACATGAGTCTTCCCAAATTTCCTGCTTCTAAATGCATACGTTGGTCCAGGACATTGATCAGTTAGGGATTGCCAAAGGAAGGTGAAGGGATAAAAATGCGCTGCACCCCTTTTCTCCGCCCCGAGGGTGAAATTTCTGAACATGGAGCGTAAGTGGGTGCTCCCATCACAGAATGAAAGTGAGACTCCCCAAATTTTACACCTCTGGTACATTGATTGTGCCATGTGTTGATCAGTTAGGGATGCCCAAAGGCAAGTAAAGGGATGAAAACACACTTGTACCCCTTTTCACGGGCTTGAGGGTGAACATGGAAGTGTAAGTGGGAAGTACACTCTGAACATGGAGTGTAAGTGGGTGTTCCCATCACAAAACGAACATGAGTCTTCCCAAATTTCCTGCTTCTAAATGCATACGTTGGTCCAGGACATTGATCAGTTAGGGATTGCCAAAGGAAGGTCAAGGGATAAAAATGCGCTGCACCCCTTTTCTCCACCGCGAGGGTGAAATTTCTGAAAATGGAGCGTAAGTGGGTGCTCCCATCACAGAATGAAAGTGAGACTCCCCAAATTTTACACCTCTGGTACGGGGATTGTGGCATACGTTGATGTGTTAGGGATTCCCAAAGGCAGGTAAAGGGATGAAAACACACTTCTACCCCTTTTCTCTGGCCTCAGGGTGACATTTCTGAACATGGAGTGTAATTAAGTGGGTGTTCCCATCACAAAACGAACATGAGTCTTCCCAAATTTCTTACTTCTAAATGCATATGTTGATCCAGGACATTGATCCGTTAGGGATTCCCAAAGGAAGGTCTAGCGATAAAAATGCGGTGCACCCCTTTTCTCCGCCCCGAGGGTGAAATTTCTGAAAATGGAGTGTAAGTAGGTGTTCCCATCATAAAAGGAACATCCTCTTTCCCAAATTTTATGATTCTTGATACAGGATTCTGACATGCGTTGAACAGTTAGGGACTCCCAAAGGCAGGTGTAGGGATGAAAACGCGCTGCACCCCTTTTCTCTGCCCCGAGGGTGAAATTTCTGAAAACGGAGCGTAAGTGGGCGCTCCCATCACAGAAGGAAAATCTGCCTCCCCAAATTTCATGCTTCTAAGTGCTGGGGTTGGGGCGGGACATTGATCAGTCAGGGATTCCCAAAGGCAAGTACAGGGAGGAAAACACATTGCGCTCCTTTTCACCCCCTTCCTTTAGGAATTTCCGAAAATCAGTTCTCAGCGGGTGCTTCCCTGATGGTGCAAGGAACCCCCTCCCCAAACTTCATGCTTGTAGCACACAGAGACACTGCCGTGTACTAGCAGAATTAAGCCCTTTTTAAAATCTATTTTTGTACCGTGTTTTTTGGGGTGCCCGGACAGGATGAGGCACCAGAGGACCTGACTCAACACTGGCCTCTGGGTGCCAATGGGCCCCAGTGGACAGCAGCAAGTACCAGGATCCTGACCAGGCACCGCCGGTTAGTAGCAGGCACCGGCAGATAGTGGGCACTGGGCATGGCTACTGGCACCACAGAGTCTTCTAGGTACCATCAGGTACCACAGACCAGTGGGCAGTAGGTGAAACATGCCCCAGGCGCCATGTATCATACCAGGCAGCCACAGAGATGGTGAGTGAAGAAATTCTTCCGCCACCAAGTGTTTCATGGCAGCTTTTCAGGTCAGAGTGAGTGAGTTCCTTGGAGAGGCCCCAACGAACCATCTATGAAGAAAAGACCTGGAAACATCACATCCCGTTATCCGTTTTTCATTTCTTTCCTCCGTTGCTTTGTTCCTCTGCCGAAGAGAAGGTGCCAGTATGCAAATGAGCAGTATGCAAATGAGCACAGGGTATTCTGGGTAAGAAAAGCTGCTTCTACCTTCCAGCTGAGGAAGGAGCCCCATGACAAAGAACGCAGGAAGCGGGTCCTGGAAAACTTTCAGCCTTGCAAATACAACCGTGCCTTTCAACCATCCCTCCAGAGCCATGGGTACCCGTACTGGCGAGCTCCAAATTTAGGGGCTGCATGTGATCAGCCTTCAATGTGAAGTATAGGGATGAAAACACGCTGCACCCCTTTTCACTGCCCTGAGGGTGACATTTCTGAAAACGGAGTGTAAGTAGATGCTCCCATCACAGAAGGAAAATCCGCCTCCCAAAATCTCACGCTTCTAGGTACAGGGATTGTGGCATGCGTTGATCAGTTGGAAATTCCCAAAGGAAGGCCTAAGGATGAAAACATGCTGCACCCCTTTTCTCTGGCCTCAGGGTGACATTTCTGAACATGGAGTGTAATTAAGTGGGAGTTCCCATCACAGAATGAAAGTGAGACTCCCCAAATTTTACACCTCTGGTACAGGGATTGTGCCATGGGTTGATCAGTTAGGGATTTCCAAAGGCAAGTAAAGGGATGCAAACACACTTCTACCCCTTTTCACTGGCCTGAGGGTGACATTTCTGAACATGGAGTGTCAGTGGGTGATCCCATCATAAAAGAAACATCCTCCTTCCCAAATTTTATTATTTTTAGTACACTATTGTGGCCTGCGTTGTTGTGTTAGGGATTCCCAACGGCAAGTAAAGGGATGAAAACACACTTCTACCCCTTTTCTCTGGCCTCAGGGCGACATTTCTGAACATGGAGTGTAATTAAGTGGGTGTTCCCATCACAAAACGAACCTGAGTCTTCCCAAATTTCTTGCTTCTAAATGCATATGTTGGTCCAGGACATTGATCAGTTAGGGATTGCCAAAGAAAGGTGAAGGGATAAAAATGCGCTGCACCCCTTTTCTCCGCCCCGAGGGTGAAATTTCTGAAAATGGAGCGTAAGTGGGTGCTCCCATCACAGAATGAAAGTGAGACTCCCCAAATTTTACACCTCTGGTACATTGATTGTGCCATGGGTTGATCAGTTAGGGATTCCCAAAGGCAAGTAAAGGGATGAAAACACACTTCTACCCCTTTTCACTGGCCTGAGGTTGACATTTCTGAATATGGAGTGTCAGGGGGTGATCCCATCATAAAAGAAACATCCTCCTTCCCAAATTTTATTATTTTTAGTACAGTATTGTGGCCTGCGTTGATGTGTTAGGGATTCCCAAAGGCAAGTAAAGGGATGAAAACACACATGTACCCCTTTTGACGGGCCTGAGGGTGAACATGGAAGTGTAAGTGGGAAGTCCACTCTGAACATGGAGTGTAAGTGGGTGTTCCCATCACAAAACGAACATGAGACTTCCCAAATTTCCTGCTTCTAAATGCATAGGTTGGTCCAGGACATTGATCAGTTAGGGATTCCCAAAGGAAGGTCAAGGGATAAAAATGCGCTGCACCCCTTTTCTCCACCATGAGGGTGAAATTTCTGAACATGGAGCGTAAGTGGGTGCTCCCATCACAGAATGAAGGTGAGACTCCCCAAATTTTACACCTCTGGTACAGGGATTTTGGCATGCGTTGATCGTTCAGTGATTCCCAAAGGCAAGTAAAAGGGATGAAAACACACTTCTACCCCTTTTCTCTGGCCTCAGGGTGACATTTCTGAACACGGAGTGTAATTAAGTGGGTGTTTCCATCACAAAAGGAACATGAGTCTTCCCAAATTTCTTGCTTCTAAATGCATATGTTGGTCCAGGACATTGATCCGTTAGGGATTGCCAAAGGAAGGTGAAGGGATAAAAATGCGCTGCACCCCTTTTCTCCACCGCAAGGGTGAAATTTCTGAACATGGAGCGTAAGTGGGTGCTCCCATCACAGAATTAAAGTGAGACTCCCCAAATTTTACACTTCTGGTACGGGGATTTTGGCATGCGTTGATCGTTCAGTGATTCCCAAAGACAAGTAAAGGGATGAAAACGCACTTCTACCCCTTTTCTCTGGCCTCAGGGTGACATTTCTGAACATGGAGTGTAATTAAGTGGGTGTTTCCATCACAAAACGAACATGAGTCTTCCCAAATTTCCTGCTTCTAAATGCATATGTTGGTCCAGGACATTGATCAGTTAGGGATTGCCAAAGGAAGGTGAAGGGATAAAAATGCGCTGCACCCCTTTTCTCCGCCCCGAGGGTGAAATTTCTGAACATGGAGCGTAAGTGGGTGCTCCCATCACAGAATGAAAGTGAGACTCCCCAAATTTTACACCTCTGGTACATTGATTGTGCCATGTGTTGATCAGTTAGGGATGCCCAAAGGCAAGTAAAGGGATGAAAACACACTTGTACCCCTTTTCACGGGCTTGAGGGTGAACATGGAAGTGTAAGTGGGAAGTCCACTCTGAACATGGAGTGTAAGTGGGTGTTCCCATCACAAAACGAACATGAGTCTTCCCAAATTTCCTGCTTCTAAATGCATACGTTGGTCCAGGACATTGATCAGTTAGGGATTGCCAAAGGAAGGTCAAGGGATAAAAATGCGCTGCACCCCTTTTCTCCACCGCGAGGGTGAAATTTCTGAAAATGGAGCGTAAGTGGGTGCTCCCATCACAGAATGAAAGTGAGACTCCCCAAATTTTACACCTCTGGTACGGGGATTGTGGCATACGTTGATGTGTTAGGGATTCCCAAAGGCAGGTAAAGGGATGAAAACACACTTCTACCCCTTTTCTCTGGCCTCAGGGTGACATTTCTGAACATGGAGTGTAATTAAGTGGGTGTTCCCATCACAAAACGAACATGAGTCTTCCCAAATTTCTTACTTCTAAATGCATATGTTGATCCAGGACATTGATCCGTTAGGGATTCCCAAAGGAAGGTCTAGCGATAAAAATGCGGTGCACCCCTTTTCTCCGCCCCGAGGGTGAAATTTCTGAAAATGGAGTGTAAGTAGGTGTTCCCATCATAAAAGGAACATCCTCTTTCCCAAATTTTATGATTCTTGATACAGGATTCTGACATGCGTTGAACAGTTAGGGACTCCCAAAGGCAGGTGTAGGGATGAAAACGCGCTGCACCCCTTTTCTCTGCCCCGAGGGTGAAATTTCTGAAAACGGAGCGTAAGTGGGCGCTCCCATCACAGAAGGAATATCTGCCTCCCCAAATTTCATGCTTCTAAGTGCTGGGGTTGGGGCGGGACATTGATCAGTCAGGGATTCCCAAAGGCAAGTACAGGGAGGAAAACACATTGCGCTCCTTTTCACCCCCTTCCTTTAGGAATTTCCGAAAATCAGTTCTCAGCGGGTGCTTCCCTGATGGTGCAAGGAACCCCCTCCCCAAACTTCATGCTTGTAGCACACAGAGACACTGCCGTGTACTAGCAGAATTAAGCCCTTTTTAAAATCTATTTTTGTACCGTGTTTTTTGGGGTGCCCGGACAGGATGAGGCACCAGAGGACCTGACTCAACACTGGCCTCTGGGTGCCAATGGGCCCCAGTGGACAGCAGCAAGTACCAGGATCCTGACCAGGCACCGCCGGTTAGTAGCAGGCACCGGCAGATAGTGGGCACTGGGCATGGCTACTGGCACCACAGAGTCTTCTAGGTACCATCAGGTACCACAGACCAGTGGGCAGTAGGTGAAACATGCCCCAGGCGCCATGTATCATACCAGGCAGCCACAGAGATGGTGAGTGAAGAAATTCTTCCGCCACCAAGTGTTTCATGGCAGCTTTTCAGGTCAGAGTGAGTGAGTTCCTTGGAGAGGCCCCAACGAACCATCTATGAAGAAAAGACCTGGAAACATCACATCCCGTTATCCGTTTTTCATTTCTTTCCTCCGTTGCTTTGTTCCTCTGCCGAAGAGAAGGTGCCAGTATGCAAATGAGCAGTATGCAAATGAGCACAGGGTATTCTGGGTAAGAAAAGCTGCTGCTACCTTCCAGCTGAGGAAGGAGCCCCATGACAAAGAACGCAGGAAGCGGGTCCTGGAAAACTTTCAGCCTTGCAAATACAACCGTGCCTTTCAACCATCCCTCCAGAGCCATGGGTACCCGTACTGGCGAGCTCCAAATTTAGGGGCTGCATGTGATCAGCCTTCAATGTGAAGTATAGGGATGAAAACACGCTGCACCCCTTTTCACTGCCCTGAGGGTGACATTTCTGAAAACGGAGTGTAAGTAGATGCTCCCATCACAGAAGGAAAATCCGCCTCCCAAAATCTCACGCTTCTAGGTACAGGGATTGTGGCATGCGTTGATCAGTTGGAAATTCCCAAAGGAAGGCCTAAGGATGAAAACATGCTGCACCCCTTTTCTCTGGCCTCAGGGTGACATTTCTGAACATGGAGTGTAATTAAGTGGGAGTTCCCATCACAGAATGAAAGTGAGACTCCCCAAATTTTACACCTCTGGTACAGGGATTGTGCCATGGGTTGATCAGTTAGGGATTTCCAAAGGCAAGTAAAGGGATGCAAACACACTTCTACCCCTTTTCACTGGCCTGAGGGTGACATTTCTGAACATGGAGTGTCAGTGGGTGATCCCATCATAAAAGAAACATCCTCCTTCCCAAATTTTATTATTTTTAGTACACTATTGTGGCCTGCGTTGTTGTGTTAGGGATTCCCAACGGCAAGTAAAGGGATGAAAACACACTTCTACCCCTTTTCTCTGGCCTCAGGGCGACATTTCTGAACATGGAGTGTAATTAAGTGGGTGTTCCCATCACAAAACGAACCTGAGTCTTCCCAAATTTCTTGCTTCTAAATGCATATGTTGGTCCAGGACATTGATCAGTTAGGGATTGCCAAAGAAAGGTGAAGGGATAAAAATGCGCTGCACCCCTTTTCTCCGCCCCGAGGGTGAAATTTCTGAAAATGGAGCGTAAGTGGGTGCTCCCATCACAGAATGAAAGTGAGACTCCCCAAATTTTACACCTCTGGTACATTGATTGTGCCATGGGTTGATCAGTTAGGGATTCCCAAAGGCAAGTAAAGGGATGAAAACACACTTCTACCCCTTTTCACTGGCCTGAGGTTGACATTTCTGAATATGGAGTGTCAGGGGGTGATCCCATCATAAAAGAAACATCCTCCTTCCCAAATTTTATTATTTTTAGTACAGTATTGTGGCCTGCGTTGATGTGTTAGGGATTCCCAAAGGCAAGTAAAGGGATGAAAACACACATGTACCCCTTTTGACGGGCCTGAGGGTGAACATGGAAGTGTAAGTGGGAAGTCCACTCTGAACATGGAGTGTAAGTGGGTGTTCCCATCACAAAACGAACATGAGACTTCCCAAATTTCCTGCTTCTAAATGCATAGGTTGGTCCAGGACATTGATCAGTTAGGGATTCCCAAAGGAAGGTCTAGGGTTAAAAATGCGATGCACCCCTTTTCTCCTCCCCGAGGGTGAAATTTCTGAAAATGGAGTGTAAGTAGGTGTTCCCATCATAAAAGGAACATCCTCTTTCCCAAATTTTATGATTCTTAATACAGGATTCTGACATGCGTTGAACAGTTAGGGACTCCCAAAGGCAGGTGTAGGGATGAAAATGCGCTGAACTCCTTTTCTCTGCCCCGAGGGTGAAATTTCTGCCCTCTGCCCCGAGGGTGAAATGGAGTGGAGGTAGATGCTCCCATCACAGAAGGAAAATCCGCCTCCCAAAATTTCACACTTCTAGGTACAGGGATTGTGGCATGCGTTGATCAGTTAGAAATTCCCAAAGGAAGGCCTAAGGATGAAAACATGCTGCACCCCTTTTCTCTGGCCTCAGGGTGTCATTTCTGAATATTGAGTGTAAGTGGGTGTTCCCATCACAAAACGAACATGAGACTTCCCAAATTTCCTGCTTCTAAATGCATACGTTGGTCCAGGACATTGATCAGTTAGGGATTCCCAAAGGAAGGTCTAGGGATAAAAATGCGCTGCACCCCTTTTCTCCGCCCCGAGGGTGAAATTTCTGAAAATGGAGTGTAAGTAGGTGTTCCCATCATAAAAGGAACATCCTCCTTCCCAAATTTTATTATTTTTAGTACAGGATTCTGGCTTGCGTTGATGTGTTAGGGATTCCCAAAGGCAAGTAAAGGGATGAAAACACACTTGTACCCCTTTTCACGGGCCTGAGGGTGAACATGGAAGTGTAGGTGGGAAGTACACTCTGAACATGGAGTGTAATTAAGTGGGTGTTTCCATCACAAAACGAACATGAGTCTTCCCAAATTTCCTGCTTCTAAATGCATATGTTGGTCCAGGACATTGATCAGTTAGGGATTCCCAAAGGAAGGTCAAGGGATAAAAATGCGCTGCACCCCTTTTCCCCACCATGAGGGTGAAATTTCTGAACATGGAGCGTAAGTGGGTGCTCCCATCACAGAATGAAGGTGAGACTCCCCAAATTTTACACCTCTGGTACAGGGATTTTGGCATGCGTGGATCGTTCAGTGATTCCCAAAGGCAAGTAAAAGGGATGAAAACACACTTCTACCCCTTTTCTCTGGCCTCAGGGTGACATTTCTGAACACGGAGTGTAATTAAGTGGGTGTTTCCATCACAAAAGGAACATGAGTCTTCCCAAATTTCTTGCTTCTAAATGCATATGTTGGTCCAGGACATTGATCCGTTAGGGATTGCCAAAGGAAGGTGAAGGGATAAAAATGCGCTGCACCCCTTTTCTCCACCGCAAGGGTGAAATTTCTGAAAATGGAGCGTAAGTGGGTGCTCCCATCACAGAATTAAAGTGAGACTCCCCAAATTTTACACTTCTGGTACGGGGATTTTGGCATGCGTTGATCGTTCAGTGATTCCCAAAGACAAGTAAAGGGATGAAAACGCACTTCTACCCCTTTTCTCTGGCCTCAGGGTGACATTTCTGAACATGGAGTGTAATTAAGTGGGTGTTTCCATCACAAAACGAACATGAGTCTTCCCAAATTTCCTGCTTCTAAATGCATATGTTGGTCCAGGACATTGATCAGTTAGGGATTGCCAAAGGAAGGTGAAGGGATAAAAATGCGCTGCACCCCTTTTCTCCGCCCCGAGGGTGAAATTTCTGAACATGGAGCGTAAGTGGGTGCTCCCATCACAGAATGAAAGTGAGACTCCCCAAATTTTACACCTCTGGTACATTGATTGTGCCATGTGTTGATCAGTTAGGGATGCCCAAAGGCAAGTAAAGGGATGAAAACACACTTGTACCCCTTTTCACGGGCTTGAGGGTGAACATGGAAGTGTAAGTGGGAAGTACACTCTGAACATGGAGTGTAAGTGGGTGTTCCCATCACAAAACGAACATGAGTCTTCCCAAATTTCCTGCTTCTAAATGCATACGTTGGTCCAGGACATTGATCAGTTAGGGATTGCCAAAGGAAGGTCAAGGGATAAAAATGCGCTGCACCCCTTTTCTCCACCGCGAGGGTGAAATTTCTGAAAATGGAGCGTAAGTGGGTGCTCCCATCACAGAATGAAAGTGAGACTCCCCAAATTTTACACCTCTGGTACGGGGATTGTGGCATACGTTGATGTGTTAGGGATTCCCAAAGGCAGGTAAAGGGATGAAAACACACTTCTACCCCTTTTCTCTGGCCTCAGGGTGACATTTCTGAACATGGAGTGTAATTAAGTGGGTGTTCCCATCACAAAACGAACATGAGTCTTCCCAAATTTCTTACTTCTAAATGCATATGTTGATCCAGGACATTGATCCGTTAGGGATTCCCAAAGGAAGGTCTAGCGATAAAAATGCGGTGCACCCCTTTTCTCCGCCCCGAGGGTGAAATTTCTGAAAATGGAGTGTAAGTAGGTGTTCCCATCATAAAAGGAACATCCTCTTTCCCAAATTTTATGATTCTTGATACAGGATTCTGACATGCGTTGAACAGTTAGGGACTCCCAAAGGCAGGTGTAGGGATGAAAACGCGCTGCACCCCTTTTCTCTGCCCCGAGGGTGAAATTTCTGAAAACGGAGCGTAAGTGGGCGCTCCCATCACAGAAGGAATATCTGCCTCCCCAAATTTCATGCTTCTAAGTGCTGGGGTTGGGGCGGGACATTGATCAGTCAGGGATTCCCAAAGGCAAGTACAGGGAGGAAAACACATTGCGCTCCTTTTCACCCCCTTCCTTTAGGAATTTCCGAAAATCAGTTCTCAGCGGGTGCTTCCCTGATGGTGCAAGGAACCCCCTCCCCAAACTTCATGCTTGTAGCACACAGAGACACTGCCGTGTACTAGCAGAATTAAGCCCTTTTTAAAATCTATTTTTGTACCGTGTTTTTTGGGGTGCCCGGACAGGATGAGGCACCAGAGGACCTGACTCAACACTGGCCTCTGGGTGCCAATGGGCCCCAGTGGACAGCAGCAAGTACCAGGATCCTGACCAGGCACCGCCGGTTAGTAGCAGGCACCGGCAGATAGTGGGCACTGGGCATGGCTACTGGCACCACAGAGTCTTCTAGGTACCATCAGGTACCACAGACCAGTGGGCAGTAGGTGAAACATGCCCCAGGCGCCATGTATCATACCAGGCAGCCACAGAGATGGTGAGTGAAGAAATTCTTCCGCCACCAAGTGTTTCATGGCAGCTTTTCAGGTCAGAGTGAGTGAGTTCCTTGGAGAGGCCCCAACGAACCATCTATGAAGAAAAGACCTGGAAACATCACATCCCGTTATCCGTTTTTCATTTCTTTCCTCCGTTGCTTTGTTCCTCTGCCGAAGAGAAGGTGCCAGTATGCAAATGAGCAGTATGCAAATGAGCACAGGGTATTCTGGGTAAGAAAAGCTGCTGCTACCTTCCAGCTGAGGAAGGAGCCCCATGACAAAGAACGCAGGAAGCGGGTCCTGGAAAACTTTCAGCCTTGCAAATACAACCGTGCCTTTCAACCATCCCTCCAGAGCCATGGGTACCCGTACTGGCGAGCTCCAAATTTAGGGGCTGCATGTGATCAGCCTTCAATGTGAAGTATAGGGATGAAAACACGCTGCACCCCTTTTCACTGCCCTGAGGGTGACATTTCTGAAAACGGAGTGTAAGTAGATGCTCCCATCACAGAAGGAAAATCCGCCTCCCAAAATCTCACGCTTCTAGGTACAGGGATTGTGGCATGCGTTGATCAGTTGGAAATTCCCAAAGGAAGGCCTAAGGATGAAAACATGCTGCACCCCTTTTCTCTGGCCTCAGGGTGACATTTCTGAACATGGAGTGTAATTAAGTGGGAGTTCCCATCACAGAATGAAAGTGAGACTCCCCAAATTTTACACCTCTGGTACAGGGATTGTGCCATGGGTTGATCAGTTAGGGATTTCCAAAGGCAAGTAAAGGGATGCAAACACACTTCTACCCCTTTTCACTGGCCTGAGGGTGACATTTCTGAACATGGAGTGTCAGTGGGTGATCCCATCATAAAAGAAACATCCTCCTTCCCAAATTTTATTATTTTTAGTACACTATTGTGGCCTGCGTTGTTGTGTTAGGGATTCCCAACGGCAAGTAAAGGGATGAAAACACACTTCTACCCCTTTTCTCTGGCCTCAGGGCGACATTTCTGAACATGGAGTGTAATTAAGTGGGTGTTCCCATCACAAAACGAACCTGAGTCTTCCCAAATTTCTTGCTTCTAAATGCATATGTTGGTCCAGGACATTGATCAGTTAGGGATTGCCAAAGAAAGGTGAAGGGATAAAAATGCGCTGCACCCCTTTTCTCCGCCCCGAGGGTGAAATTTCTGAAAATGGAGCGTAAGTGGGTGCTCCCATCACAGAATGAAAGTGAGACTCCCCAAATTTTACACCTCTGGTACATTGATTGTGCCATGGGTTGATCAGTTAGGGATTCCCAAAGGCAAGTAAAGGGATGAAAACACACTTCTACCCCTTTTCACTGGCCTGAGGTTGACATTTCTGAATATGGAGTGTCAGGGGGTGATCCCATCATAAAAGAAACATCCTCCTTCCCAAATTTTATTATTTTTAGTACAGTATTGTGGCCTGCGTTGATGTGTTAGGGATTCCCAAAGGCAAGTAAAGGGATGAAAACACACATGTACCCCTTTTGACGGGCCTGAGGGTGAACATGGAAGTGTAAGTGGGAAGTCCACTCTGAACATGGAGTGTAAGTGGGTGTTCCCATCACAAAACGAACATGAGACTTCCCAAATTTCCTGCTTCTAAATGCATAGGTTGGTCCAGGACATTGATCAGTTAGGGATTCCCAAAGGAAGGTCAAGGGATAAAAATGCGCTGCACCCCTTTTCTCCACCATGAGGGTGAAATTTCTGAACATGGAGCGTAAGTGGGTGCTCCCATCACAGAATGAAGGTGAGACTCCCCAAATTTTACACCTCTGGTACAGGGATTTTGGCATGCGTTGATCGTTCAGTGATTCCCAAAGGCAAGTAAAAGGGATGAAAACACACTTCTACCCCTTTTCTCTGGCCTCAGGGTGACATTTCTGAACACGGAGTGTAATTAAGTGGGTGTTTCCATCACAAAAGGAACATGAGTCTTCCCAAATTTCTTGCTTCTAAATGCATATGTTGGTCCAGGACATTGATCCGTTAGGGATTGCCAAAGGAAGGTGAAGGGATAAAAATGCGCTGCACCCCTTTTCTCCACCGCAAGGGTGAAATTTCTGAAAATGGAGCGTAAGTGGGTGCTCCCATCACAGAATTAAAGTGAGACTCCCCAAATTTTACACTTCTGGTACGGGGATTTTGGCATGCGTTGATCGTTCAGTGATTCCCAAAGACAAGTAAAGGGATGAAAACGCACTTCTACCCCTTTTCTCTGGCCTCAGGGTGACATTTCTGAACATGGAGTGTAATTAAGTGGGTGTTTCCATCACAAAACGAACATGAGTCTTCCCAAATTTCCTGCTTCTAAATGCATATGTTGGTCCAGGACATTGATCAGTTAGGGATTGCCAAAGGAAGGTGAAGGGATAAAAATGCGCTGCACCCCTTTTCTCCGCCCCGAGGGTGAAATTTCTGAACATGGAGCGTAAGTGGGTGCTCCCATCACAGAATGAAAGTGAGACTCCCCAAATTTTACACCTCTGGTACATTGATTGTGCCATGTGTTGATCAGTTAGGGATGCCCAAAGGCAAGTAAAGGGATGAAAACACACTTGTACCCCTTTTCACGGGCTTGAGGGTGAACATGGAAGTGTAAGTGGGAAGTACACTCTGAACATGGAGTGTAAGTGGGTGTTCCCATCACAAAACGAACATGAGTCTTCCCAAATTTCCTGCTTCTAAATGCATACGTTGGTCCAGGACATTGATCAGTTAGGGATTGCCAAAGGAAGGTCAAGGGATAAAAATGCGCTGCACCCCTTTTCTCCACCGCGAGGGTGAAATTTCTGAAAATGGAGCGTAAGTGGGTGCTCCCATCACAGAATGAAAGTGAGACTCCCCAAATTTTACACCTCTGGTACGGGGATTGTGGCATACGTTGATGTGTTAGGGATTCCCAAAGGCAGGTAAAGGGATGAAAACACACTTCTACCCCTTTTCTCTGGCCTCAGGGTGACATTTCTGAACATGGAGTGTAATTAAGTGGGTGTTCCCATCACAAAACGAACATGAGTCTTCCCAAATTTCTTACTTCTAAATGCATATGTTGATCCAGGACATTGATCCGTTAGGGATTCCCAAAGGAAGGTCTAGCGATAAAAATGCGGTGCACCCCTTTTCTCCGCCCCGAGGGTGAAATTTCTGAAAATGGAGTGTAAGTAGGTGTTCCCATCATAAAAGGAACATCCTCTTTCCCAAATTTTATGATTCTTGATACAGGATTCTGACATGCGTTGAACAGTTAGGGACTCCCAAAGGCAGGTGTAGGGATGAAAACGCGCTGCACCCCTTTTCTCTGCCCCGAGGGTGAAATTTCTGAAAACGGAGCGTAAGTGGGCGCTCCCATCACAGAAGGAATATCTGCCTCCCCAAATTTCATGCTTCTAAGTGCTGGGGTTGGGGCGGGACATTGATCAGTCAGGGATTCCCAAAGGCAAGTACAGGGAGGAAAACACATTGCGCTCCTTTTCACCCCCTTCCTTTAGGAATTTCCGAAAATCAGTTCTCAGCGGGTGCTTCCCTGATGGTGCAAGGAACCCCCTCCCCAAACTTCATGCTTGTAGCACACAGAGACACTGCCGTGTACTAGCAGAATTAAGCCCTTTTTAAAATCTATTTTTGTACCGTGTTTTTTGGGGTGCCCGGACAGGATGAGGCACCAGAGGACCTGACTCAACACTGGCCTCTGGGTGCCAATGGGCCCCAGTGGACAGCAGCAAGTACCAGGATCCTGACCAGGCACCGCCGGTTAGTAGCAGGCACCGGCAGATAGTGGGCACTGGGCATGGCTACTGGCACCACAGAGTCTTCTAGGTACCATCAGGTACCACAGACCAGTGGGCAGTAGGTGAAACATGCCCCAGGCGCCATGTATCATACCAGGCAGCCACAGAGATGGTGAGTGAAGAAATTCTTCCGCCACCAAGTGTTTCATGGCAGCTTTTCAGGTCAGAGTGAGTGAGTTCCTTGGAGAGGCCCCAACGAACCATCTATGAAGAAAAGACCTGGAAACATCACATCCCGTTATCCGTTTTTCATTTCTTTCCTCCGTTGCTTTGTTCCTCTGCCGAAGAGAAGGTGCCAGTATGCAAATGAGCAGTATGCAAATGAGCACAGGGTATTCTGGGTAAGAAAAGCTGCTGCTACCTTCCAGCTGAGGAAGGAGCCCCATGACAAAGAACGCAGGAAGCGGGTCCTGGAAAACTTTCAGCCTTGCAAATACAACCGTGCCTTTCAACCATCCCTCCAGAGCCATGGGTACCCGTACTGGCGAGCTCCAAATTTAGGGGCTGCATGTGATCAGCCTTCAATGTGAAGTATAGGGATGAAAACACGCTGCACCCCTTTTCACTGCCCTGAGGGTGACATTTCTGAAAACGGAGTGTAAGTAGATGCTCCCATCACAGAAGGAAAATCCGCCTCCCAAAATCTCACGCTTCTAGGTACAGGGATTGTGGCATGCGTTGATCAGTTGGAAATTCCCAAAGGAAGGCCTAAGGATGAAAACATGCTGCACCCCTTTTCTCTGGCCTCAGGGTGACATTTCTGAACATGGAGTGTAATTAAGTGGGAGTTCCCATCACAGAATGAAAGTGAGACTCCCCAAATTTTACACCTCTGGTACAGGGATTGTGCCATGGGTTGATCAGTTAGGGATTTCCAAAGGCAAGTAAAGGGATGCAAACACACTTCTACCCCTTTTCACTGGCCTGAGGGTGACATTTCTGAACATGGAGTGTCAGTGGGTGATCCCATCATAAAAGAAACATCCTCCTTCCCAAATTTTATTATTTTTAGTACACTATTGTGGCCTGCGTTGTTGTGTTAGGGATTCCCAACGGCAAGTAAAGGGATGAAAACACACTTCTACCCCTTTTCTCTGGCCTCAGGGCGACATTTCTGAACATGGAGTGTAATTAAGTGGGTGTTCCCATCACAAAACGAACCTGAGTCTTCCCAAATTTCTTGCTTCTAAATGCATATGTTGGTCCAGGACATTGATCAGTTAGGGATTGCCAAAGAAAGGTGAAGGGATAAAAATGCGCTGCACCCCTTTTCTCCGCCCCGAGGGTGAAATTTCTGAAAATGGAGCGTAAGTGGGTGCTCCCATCACAGAATGAAAGTGAGACTCCCCAAATTTTACACCTCTGGTACATTGATTGTGCCATGGGTTGATCAGTTAGGGATTCCCAAAGGCAAGTAAAGGGATGAAAACACACTTCTACCCCTTTTCACTGGCCTGAGGTTGACATTTCTGAATATGGAGTGTCAGGGGGTGATCCCATCATAAAAGAAACATCCTCCTTCCCAAATTTTATTATTTTTAGTACAGTATTGTGGCCTGCGTTGATGTGTTAGGGATTCCCAAAGGCAAGTAAAGGGATGAAAACACACATGTACCCCTTTTGACGGGCCTGAGGGTGAACATGGAAGTGTAAGTGGGAAGTCCACTCTGAACATGGAGTGTAAGTGGGTGTTCCCATCACAAAACGAACATGAGACTTCCCAAATTTCCTGCTTCTAAATGCATAGGTTGGTCCAGGACATTGATCAGTTAGGGATTCCCAAAGGAAGGTCAAGGGATAAAAATGCGCTGCACCCCTTTTCTCCACCATGAGGGTGAAATTTCTGAACATGGAGCGTAAGTGGGTGCTCCCATCACAGAATGAAGGTGAGACTCCCCAAATTTTACACCTCTGGTACAGGGATTTTGGCATGCGTTGATCGTTCAGTGATTCCCAAAGGCAAGTAAAAGGGATGAAAACACACTTCTACCCCTTTTCTCTGGCCTCAGGGTGACATTTCTGAACACGGAGTGTAATTAAGTGGGTGTTTCCATCACAAAAGGAACATGAGTCTTCCCAAATTTCTTGCTTCTAAATGCATATGTTGGTCCAGGACATTGATCCGTTAGGGATTGCCAAAGGAAGGTGAAGGGATAAAAATGCGCTGCACCCCTTTTCTCCACCGCAAGGGTGAAATTTCTGAAAATGGAGCGTAAGTGGGTGCTCCCATCACAGAATTAAAGTGAGACTCCCCAAATTTTACACTTCTGGTACGGGGATTTTGGCATGCGTTGATCGTTCAGTGATTCCCAAAGACAAGTAAAGGGATGAAAACGCACTTCTACCCCTTTTCTCTGGCCTCAGGGTGACATTTCTGAACATGGAGTGTAATTAAGTGGGTGTTTCCATCACAAAACGAACATGAGTCTTCCCAAATTTCCTGCTTCTAAATGCATATGTTGGTCCAGGACATTGATCAGTTAGGGATTGCCAAAGGAAGGTGAAGGGATAAAAATGCGCTGCACCCCTTTTCTCCGCCCCGAGGGTGAAATTTCTGAACATGGAGCGTAAGTGGGTGCTCCCATCACAGAATGAAAGTGAGACTCCCCAAATTTTACACCTCTGGTACATTGATTGTGCCATGTGTTGATCAGTTAGGGATGCCCAAAGGCAAGTAAAGGGATGAAAACACACTTGTACCCCTTTTCACGGGCTTGAGGGTGAACATGGAAGTGTAAGTGGGAAGTACACTCTGAACATGGAGTGTAAGTGGGTGTTCCCATCACAAAACGAACATGAGTCTTCCCAAATTTCCTGCTTCTAAATGCATACGTTGGTCCAGGACATTGATCAGTTAGGGATTGCCAAAGGAAGGTCAAGGGATAAAAATGCGCTGCACCCCTTTTCTCCACCGCGAGGGTGAAATTTCTGAAAATGGAGCGTAAGTGGGTGCTCCCATCACAGAATGAAAGTGAGACTCCCCAAATTTTACACCTCTGGTACGGGGATTGTGGCATACGTTGATGTGTTAGGGATTCCCAAAGGCAGGTAAAGGGATGAAAACACACTTCTACCCCTTTTCTCTGGCCTCAGGGTGACATTTCTGAACATGGAGTGTAATTAAGTGGGTGTTCCCATCACAAAACGAACATGAGTCTTCCCAAATTTCTTACTTCTAAATGCATATGTTGATCCAGGACATTGATCCGTTAGGGATTCCCAAAGGAAGGTCTAGCGATAAAAATGCGGTGCACCCCTTTTCTCCGCCCCGAGGGTGAAATTTCTGAAAATGGAGTGTAAGTAGGTGTTCCCATCATAAAAGGAACATCCTCTTTCCCAAATTTTATGATTCTTGATACAGGATTCTGACATGCGTTGAACAGTTAGGGACTCCCAAAGGCAGGTGTAGGGATGAAAACGCGCTGCACCCCTTTTCTCTGCCCCGAGGGTGAAATTTCTGAAAACGGAGCGTAAGTGGGCGCTCCCATCACAGAAGGAATATCTGCCTCCCCAAATTTCATGCTTCTAAGTGCTGGGGTTGGGGCGGGACATTGATCAGTCAGGGATTCCCAAAGGCAAGTACAGGGAGGAAAACACATTGCGCTCCTTTTCACCCCCTTCCTTTAGGAATTTCCGAAAATCAGTTCTCAGCGGGTGCTTCCCTGATGGTGCAAGGAACCCCCTCCCCAAACTTCATGCTTGTAGCACACAGAGACACTGCCGTGTACTAGCAGAATTAAGCCCTTTTTAAAATCTATTTTTGTACCGTGTTTTTTGGGGTGCCCGGACAGGATGAGGCACCAGAGGACCTGACTCAACACTGGCCTCTGGGTGCCAATGGGCCCCAGTGGACAGCAGCAAGTACCAGGATCCTGACCAGGCACCGCCGGTTAGTAGCAGGCACCGGCAGATAGTGGGCACTGGGCATGGCTACTGGCACCACAGAGTCTTCTAGGTACCATCAGGTACCACAGACCAGTGGGCAGTAGGTGAAACATGCCCCAGGCGCCATGTATCATACCAGGCAGCCACAGAGATGGTGAGTGAAGAAATTCTTCCGCCACCAAGTGTTTCATGGCAGCTTTTCAGGTCAGAGTGAGTGAGTTCCTTGGAGAGGCCCCAACGAACCATCTATGAAGAAAAGACCTGGAAACATCACATCCCGTTATCCGTTTTTCATTTCTTTCCTCCGTTGCTTTGTTCCTCTGCCGAAGAGAAGGTGCCAGTATGCAAATGAGCAGTATGCAAATGAGCACAGGGTATTCTGGGTAAGAAAAGCTGCTGCTACCTTCCAGCTGAGGAAGGAGCCCCATGACAAAGAACGCAGGAAGCGGGTCCTGGAAAACTTTCAGCCTTGCAAATACAACCGTGCCTTTCAACCATCCCTCCAGAGCCATGGGTACCCGTACTGGCGAGCTCCAAATTTAGGGGCTGCATGTGATCAGCCTTCAATGTGAAGTATAGGGATGAAAACACGCTGCACCCCTTTTCACTGCCCTGAGGGTGACATTTCTGAAAACGGAGTGTAAGTAGATGCTCCCATCACAGAAGGAAAATCCGCCTCCCAAAATCTCACGCTTCTAGGTACAGGGATTGTGGCATGCGTTGATCAGTTGGAAATTCCCAAAGGAAGGCCTAAGGATGAAAACATGCTGCACCCCTTTTCTCTGGCCTCAGGGTGACATTTCTGAACATGGAGTGTAATTAAGTGGGAGTTCCCATCACAGAATGAAAGTGAGACTCCCCAAATTTTACACCTCTGGTACAGGGATTGTGCCATGGGTTGATCAGTTAGGGATTTCCAAAGGCAAGTAAAGGGATGCAAACACACTTCTACCCCTTTTCACTGGCCTGAGGGTGACATTTCTGAACATGGAGTGTCAGTGGGTGATCCCATCATAAAAGAAACATCCTCCTTCCCAAATTTTATTATTTTTAGTACACTATTGTGGCCTGCGTTGTTGTGTTAGGGATTCCCAACGGCAAGTAAAGGGATGAAAACACACTTCTACCCCTTTTCTCTGGCCTCAGGGCGACATTTCTGAACATGGAGTGTAATTAAGTGGGTGTTCCCATCACAAAACGAACCTGAGTCTTCCCAAATTTCTTGCTTCTAAATGCATATGTTGGTCCAGGACATTGATCAGTTAGGGATTGCCAAAGAAAGGTGAAGGGATAAAAATGCGCTGCACCCCTTTTCTCCGCCCCGAGGGTGAAATTTCTGAAAATGGAGCGTAAGTGGGTGCTCCCATCACAGAATGAAAGTGAGACTCCCCAAATTTTACACCTCTGGTACATTGATTGTGCCATGGGTTGATCAGTTAGGGATTCCCAAAGGCAAGTAAAGGGATGAAAACACACTTCTACCCCTTTTCACTGGCCTGAGGTTGACATTTCTGAATATGGAGTGTCAGGGGGTGATCCCATCATAAAAGAAACATCCTCCTTCCCAAATTTTATTATTTTTAGTACAGTATTGTGGCCTGCGTTGATGTGTTAGGGATTCCCAAAGGCAAGTAAAGGGATGAAAACACACATGTACCCCTTTTGACGGGCCTGAGGGTGAACATGGAAGTGTAAGTGGGAAGTCCACTCTGAACATGGAGTGTAAGTGGGTGTTCCCATCACAAAACGAACATGAGACTTCCCAAATTTCCTGCTTCTAAATGCATAGGTTGGTCCAGGACATTGATCAGTTAGGGATTCCCAAAGGAAGGTCTAGGGTTAAAAATGCGATGCACCCCTTTTCTCCTCCCCGAGGGTGAAATTTCTGAAAATGGAGTGTAAGTAGGTGTTCCCATCATAAAAGGAACATCCTCTTTCCCAAATTTTATGATTCTTAATACAGGATTCTGACATGCGTTGAACAGTTAGGGACTCCCAAAGGCAGGTGTAGGGATGAAAATGCGCTGAACTCCTTTTCTCTGCCCCGAGGGTGAAATTTCTGCCCTCTGCCCCGAGGGTGAAATGGAGTGGAGGTAGATGCTCCCATCACGGAAGGAAAATCCGCCTCCCAAAATTTCACACTTCTAGGTACAGGGATTGTGGCATGCGTTGATCAGTTAGAAATTCCCAAAGGAAGGCCTAAGGATGAAAACATGCTGCACCCCTTTTCTCTGGCCTCAGGGTGTCATTTCTGAATATTGAGTGTAAGTGGGTGTTCCCATCACAAAACGAACAAGAGACTTCCCAAATTTCCTGCTTCTAAATGCATACGTTGGTCCAGGACATTGATCAGTTAGGGATTCCCAAAGGAAGGTCTAGGGATAAAAATGCGCTGCACCCCTTTTCTCCGCCCCGAGGGTGAAATTTCTGAAAATGGAGTGTAAGTAGGTGTTCCCATCATAAAAGGAACATCCTCCTTCCCAAATTTTATTATTTTTAGTACAGGATTCTGGCTTGCGTTGATGTGTTAGGGATTCCCAAAGGCAAGTAAAGGGATGAAAACACACTTGTACCCCTTTTCACGGGCCTGAGGGTGAACATGGAAGTGTAGGTGGGAAGTACACTCTGAACATGGAGTGTAATTAAGTGGGTGTTTCCATCACAAAACGAACATGAGTCTTCCCAAATTTCCTGCTTCTAAATGCATATGTTGGTCCAGGACATTGATCAGTTAGGGATTCCCAAAGGAAGGTCAAGGGATAAAAATGCGCTGCACCCCTTTTCCCCACCATGAGGGTGAAATTTCTGAACATGGAGCGTAAGTGGGTGCTCCCATCACAGAATGAAGGTGAGACTCCCCAAATTTTACACCTCTGGTACAGGGATTTTGGCATGCGTGGATCGTTCAGTGATTCCCAAAGGCAAGTAAAAGGGATGAAAACACACTTCTACCCCTTTTCTCTGGCCTCAGGGTGACATTTCTGAACACGGAGTGTAATTAAGTGGGTGTTTCCATCACAAAAGGAACATGAGTCTTCCCAAATTTCTTGCTTCTAAATGCATATGTTGGTCCAGGACATTGATCCGTTAGGGATTGCCAAAGGAAGGTGAAGGGATAAAAATGCGCTGCACCCCTTTTCTCCACCGCAAGGGTGAAATTTCTGAAAATGGAGCGTAAGTGGGTGCTCCCATCACAGAATTAAAGTGAGACTCCCCAAATTTTACACTTCTGGTACGGGGATTTTGGCATGCGTTGATCGTTCAGTGATTCCCAAAGACAAGTAAAGGGATGAAAACGCACTTCTACCCCTTTTCTCTGGCCTCAGGGTGACATTTCTGAACATGGAGTGTAATTAAGTGGGTGTTTCCATCACAAAACGAACATGAGTCTTCCCAAATTTCCTGCTTCTAAATGCATATGTTGGTCCAGGACATTGATCAGTTAGGGATTGCCAAAGGAAGGTGAAGGGATAAAAATGCGCTGCACCCCTTTTCTCCGCCCCGAGGGTGAAATTTCTGAACATGGAGCGTAAGTGGGTGCTCCCATCACAGAATGAAAGTGAGACTCCCCAAATTTTACACCTCTGGTACATTGATTGTGCCATGTGTTGATCAGTTAGGGATGCCCAAAGGCAAGTAAAGGGATGAAAACACACTTGTACCCCTTTTCACGGGCTTGAGGGTGAACATGGAAGTGTAAGTGGGAAGTACACTCTGAACATGGAGTGTAAGTGGGTGTTCCCATCACAAAACGAACATGAGTCTTCCCAAATTTCCTGCTTCTAAATGCATACGTTGGTCCAGGACATTGATCAGTTAGGGATTGCCAAAGGAAGGTCAAGGGATAAAAATGCGCTGCACCCCTTTTCTCCACCGCGAGGGTGAAATTTCTGAAAATGGAGCGTAAGTGGGTGCTCCCATCACAGAATGAAAGTGAGACTCCCCAAATTTTACACCTCTGGTACGGGGATTGTGGCATACGTTGATGTGTTAGGGATTCCCAAAGGCAGGTAAAGGGATGAAAACACACTTCTACCCCTTTTCTCTGGCCTCAGGGTGACATTTCTGAACATGGAGTGTAATTAAGTGGGTGTTCCCATCACAAAACGAACATGAGTCTTCCCAAATTTCTTACTTCTAAATGCATATGTTGATCCAGGACATTGATCCGTTAGGGATTCCCAAAGGAAGGTCTAGCGATAAAAATGCGGTGCACCCCTTTTCTCCGCCCCGAGGGTGAAATTTCTGAAAATGGAGTGTAAGTAGGTGTTCCCATCATAAAAGGAACATCCTCTTTCCCAAATTTTATGATTCTTGATACAGGATTCTGACATGCGTTGAACAGTTAGGGACTCCCAAAGGCAGGTGTAGGGATGAAAACGCGCTGCACCCCTTTTCTCTGCCCCGAGGGTGAAATTTCTGAAAACGGAGCGTAAGTGGGCGCTCCCATCACAGAAGGAATATCTGCCTCCCCAAATTTCATGCTTCTAAGTGCTGGGGTTGGGGCGGGACATTGATCAGTCAGGGATTCCCAAAGGCAAGTACAGGGAGGAAAACACATTGCGCTCCTTTTCACCCCCTTCCTTTAGGAATTTCCGAAAATCAGTTCTCAGCGGGTGCTTCCCTGATGGTGCAAGGAACCCCCTCCCCAAACTTCATGCTTGTAGCACACAGAGACACTGCCGTGTACTAGCAGAATTAAGCCCTTTTTAAAATCTATTTTTGTACCGTGTTTTTTGGGGTGCCCGGACAGGATGAGGCACCAGAGGACCTGACTCAACACTGGCCTCTGGGTGCCAATGGGCCCCAGTGGACAGCAGCAAGTACCAGGATCCTGACCAGGCACCGCCGGTTAGTAGCAGGCACCGGCAGATAGTGGGCACTGGGCATGGCTACTGGCACCACAGAGTCTTCTAGGTACCATCAGGTACCACAGACCAGTGGGCAGTAGGTGAAACATGCCCCAGGCGCCATGTATCATACCAGGCAGCCACAGAGATGGTGAGTGAAGAAATTCTTCCGCCACCAAGTGTTTCATGGCAGCTTTTCAGGTCAGAGTGAGTGAGTTCCTTGGAGAGGCCCCAACGAACCATCTATGAAGAAAAGACCTGGAAACATCACATCCCGTTATCCGTTTTTCATTTCTTTCCTCCGTTGCTTTGTTCCTCTGCCGAAGAGAAGGTGCCAGTATGCAAATGAGCAGTATGCAAATGAGCACAGGGTATTCTGGGTAAGAAAAGCTGCTGCTACCTTCCAGCTGAGGAAGGAGCCCCATGACAAAGAACGCAGGAAGCGGGTCCTGGAAAACTTTCAGCCTTGCAAATACAACCGTGCCTTTCAACCATCCCTCCAGAGCCATGGGTACCCGTACTGGCGAGCTCCAAATTTAGGGGCTGCATGTGATCAGCCTTCAATGTGAAGTATAGGGATGAAAACACGCTGCACCCCTTTTCACTGCCCTGAGGGTGACATTTCTGAAAACGGAGTGTAAGTAGATGCTCCCATCACAGAAGGAAAATCCGCCTCCCAAAATCTCACGCTTCTAGGTACAGGGATTGTGGCATGCGTTGATCAGTTGGAAATTCCCAAAGGAAGGCCTAAGGATGAAAACATGCTGCACCCCTTTTCTCTGGCCTCAGGGTGACATTTCTGAACATGGAGTGTAATTAAGTGGGAGTTCCCATCACAGAATGAAAGTGAGACTCCCCAAATTTTACACCTCTGGTACAGGGATTGTGCCATGGGTTGATCAGTTAGGGATTTCCAAAGGCAAGTAAAGGGATGCAAACACACTTCTACCCCTTTTCACTGGCCTGAGGGTGACATTTCTGAACATGGAGTGTCAGTGGGTGATCCCATCATAAAAGAAACATCCTCCTTCCCAAATTTTATTATTTTTAGTACACTATTGTGGCCTGCGTTGTTGTGTTAGGGATTCCCAACGGCAAGTAAAGGGATGAAAACACACTTCTACCCCTTTTCTCTGGCCTCAGGGCGACATTTCTGAACATGGAGTGTAATTAAGTGGGTGTTCCCATCACAAAACGAACCTGAGTCTTCCCAAATTTCTTGCTTCTAAATGCATATGTTGGTCCAGGACATTGATCAGTTAGGGATTGCCAAAGAAAGGTGAAGGGATAAAAATGCGCTGCACCCCTTTTCTCCGCCCCGAGGGTGAAATTTCTGAAAATGGAGCGTAAGTGGGTGCTCCCATCACAGAATGAAAGTGAGACTCCCCAAATTTTACACCTCTGGTACATTGATTGTGCCATGGGTTGATCAGTTAGGGATTCCCAAAGGCAAGTAAAGGGATGAAAACACACTTCTACCCCTTTTCACTGGCCTGAGGTTGACATTTCTGAATATGGAGTGTCAGGGGGTGATCCCATCATAAAAGAAACATCCTCCTTCCCAAATTTTATTATTTTTAGTACAGTATTGTGGCCTGCGTTGATGTGTTAGGGATTCCCAAAGGCAAGTAAAGGGATGAAAACACACATGTACCCCTTTTGACGGGCCTGAGGGTGAACATGGAAGTGTAAGTGGGAAGTCCACTCTGAACATGGAGTGTAAGTGGGTGTTCCCATCACAAAACGAACATGAGACTTCCCAAATTTCCTGCTTCTAAATGCATAGGTTGGTCCAGGACATTGATCAGTTAGGGATTCCCAAAGGAAGGTCTAGGGTTAAAAATGCGATGCACCCCTTTTCTCCTCCCCGAGGGTGAAATTTCTGAAAATGGAGTGTAAGTAGGTGTTCCCATCATAAAAGGAACATCCTCTTTCCCAAATTTTATGATTCTTAATACAGGATTCTGACATGCGTTGAACAGTTAGGGACTCCCAAAGGCAGGTGTAGGGATGAAAATGCGCTGAACTCCTTTTCTCTGCCCCGAGGGTGAAATTTCTGCCCTCTGCCCCGAGGGTGAAATGGAGTGGAGGTAGATGCTCCCATCACGGAAGGAAAATCCGCCTCCCAAAATTTCACACTTCTAGGTACAGGGATTGTGGCATGCGTTGATCAGTTAGAAATTCCCAAAGGAAGGCCTAAGGATGAAAACATGCTGCACCCCTTTTCTCTGGCCTCAGGGTGTCATTTCTGAATATTGAGTGTAAGTGGGTGTTCCCATCACAAAACGAACATGAGACTTCCCAAATTTCCTGCTTCTAAATGCATACGTTGGTCCAGGACATTGATCAGTTAGGGATTCCCAAAGGAAGGTCTAGGGATAAAAATGCGCTGCACCCCTTTTCTCCGCCCCGAGGGTGAAATTTCTGAAAATGGAGTGTAAGTAGGTGTTCCCATCATAAAAGGAACATCCTCCTTCCCAAATTTTATTATTTTTAGTACAGGATTCTGGCTTGCGTTGATGTGTTAGGGATTCCCAAAGGCAAGTAAAGGGATGAAAACACACTTGTACCCCTTTTCACGGGCCTGAGGGTGAACATGGAAGTGTAGGTGGGAAGTACACTCTGAACATGGAGTGTAATTAAGTGGGTGTTTCCATCACAAAACGAACATGAGTCTTCCCAAATTTCCTGCTTCTAAATGCATATGTTGGTCCAGGACATTGATCAGTTAGGGATTCCCAAAGGAAGGTCAAGGGATAAAAATGCGCTGCACCCCTTTTCTCCACCATGAGGGTGAAATTTCTGAACATGGAGCGTAAGTGGGTGCTCCCATCACAGAATGAAGGTGAGACTCCCCAAATTTTACACCTCTGGTACAGGGATTTTGGCATGCGTGGATCGTTCAGTGATTCCCAAAGGCAAGTAAAAGGGATGAAAACACACTTCTACCCCTTTTCTCTGGCCTCAGGGTGACATTTCTGAACACGGAGTGTAATTAAGTGGGTGTTTCCATCACAAAAGGAACATGAGTCTTCCCAAATTTCTTGCTTCTAAATGCATATGTTGGTCCAGGACATTGATCCGTTAGGGATTGCCAAAGGAAGGTGAAGGGATAAAAATGCGCTGCACCCCTTTTCTCCACCGCAAGGGTGAAATTTCTGAAAATGGAGCGTAAGTGGGTGCTCCCATCACAGAATTAAAGTGAGACTCCCCAAATTTTACACTTCTGGTACGGGGATTTTGGCATGCGTTGATCGTTCAGTGATTCCCAAAGACAAGTAAAGGGATGAAAACGCACTTCTACCCCTTTTCTCTGGCCTCAGGGTGACATTTCTGAACATGGAGTGTAATTAAGTGGGTGTTTCCATCACAAAACGAACATGAGTCTTCCCAAATTTCCTGCTTCTAAATGCATATGTTGGTCCAGGACATTGATCAGTTAGGGATTGCCAAAGGAAGGTGAAGGGATAAAAATGCGCTGCACCCCTTTTCTCCGCCCCGAGGGTGAAATTTCTGAACATGGAGCGTAAGTGGGTGCTCCCATCACAGAATGAAAGTGAGACTCCCCAAATTTTACACCTCTGGTACATTGATTGTGCCATGTGTTGATCAGTTAGGGATGCCCAAAGGCAAGTAAAGGGATGAAAACACACTTGTACCCCTTTTCACGGGCTTGAGGGTGAACATGGAAGTGTAAGTGGGAAGTACACTCTGAACATGGAGTGTAAGTGGGTGTTCCCATCACAAAACGAACATGAGTCTTCCCAAATTTCCTGCTTCTAAATGCATACGTTGGTCCAGGACATTGATCAGTTAGGGATTGCCAAAGGAAGGTCAAGGGATAAAAATGCGCTGCACCCCTTTTCTCCACCGCGAGGGTGAAATTTCTGAAAATGGAGCGTAAGTGGGTGCTCCCATCACAGAATGAAAGTGAGACTCCCCAAATTTTACACCTCTGGTACGGGGATTGTGGCATACGTTGATGTGTTAGGGATTCCCAAAGGCAGGTAAAGGGATGAAAACACACTTCTACCCCTTTTCTCTGGCCTCAGGGTGACATTTCTGAACATGGAGTGTAATTAAGTGGGTGTTCCCATCACAAAACGAACATGAGTCTTCCCAAATTTCTTACTTCTAAATGCATATGTTGATCCAGGACATTGATCCGTTAGGGATTCCCAAAGGAAGGTCTAGCGATAAAAATGCGGTGCACCCCTTTTCTCCGCCCCGAGGGTGAAATTTCTGAAAATGGAGTGTAAGTAGGTGTTCCCATCATAAAAGGAACATCCTCTTTCCCAAATTTTATGATTCTTGATACAGGATTCTGACATGCGTTGAACAGTTAGGGACTCCCAAAGGCAGGTGTAGGGATGAAAACGCGCTGCACCCCTTTTCTCTGCCCCGAGGGTGAAATTTCTGAAAACGGAGCGTAAGTGGGCGCTCCCATCACAGAAGGAATATCTGCCTCCCCAAATTTCATGCTTCTAAGTGCTGGGGTTGGGGCGGGACATTGATCAGTCAGGGATTCCCAAAGGCAAGTACAGGGAGGAAAACACATTGCGCTCCTTTTCACCCCCTTCCTTTAGGAATTTCCGAAAATCAGTTCTCAGCGGGTGCTTCCCTGATGGTGCAAGGAACCCCCTCCCCAAACTTCATGCTTGTAGCACACAGAGACACTGCCGTGTACTAGCAGAATTAAGCCTTTTTTAAAATCTATTTTTGTACCGTGTTTTTTGGGGTGCCCGGACAGGATGAGGCACCAGAGGACCTGACTCAACACTGGCCTCTGGGTGCCAATGGGCCCCAGTGGACAGCAGCAAGTACCAGGATCCTGACCAGGCACCGCCGGTTAGTAGCAGGCACCGGCAGATAGTGGGCACTGGGCATGGCTACTGGCACCACAGAGTCTTCTAGGTACCATCAGGTACCACAGACCAGTGGGCAGTAGGTGAAACATGCCCCAGGCGCCATGTATCATACCAGGCAGCCACAGAGATGGTGAGTGAAGAAATTCTTCCGCCACCAAGTGTTTCATGGCAGCTTTTCAGGTCAGAGTGAGTGAGTTCCTTGGAGAGGCCCCAACGAACCATCTATGAAGAAAAGACCTGGAAACATCACATCCCGTTATCCGTTTTTCATTTCTTTCCTCCGTTGCTTTGTTACTCTGCCGAAGAGAAGGTGCTAGTATGCAAATGAGCAGTATGCAAATGAGCACAGGGCATTCTGGGTAAGAAAAGCTGCTTCTACCTTCCAGCTGAGGAAGGAGCCCCATGACAAAGAACGCAGGAAGCGGGTCCTGGAAAACTTTCAGCCTTGCAAATACAACCGTGCCTTTCAACCATCCCTCCAGAGCCATGGGTACCCGTACTGGCGAGCTCCAAATTTAGGGGCTGCATGTGATCAGCCTTCAATGTGAAGTATAGGGATGAAAACATGCTGCACCCCTTTTCACTGCCCCGAGGGTGACATTTCTGAAAACGGAGTGTAAGTAGATGCTCCCATCACAGAAGGAAAATCCGCCTCCCAAAATTTCACGCTTCTAGGTACAGGGATTGTGGCATGCGTTGATCAGTTGGAAATTCCCAAAGGAAGGCCTAAGGATGAAAACATGCTGCACCCCTTTTCTCTGGCCTCAGGGTGACATTTCTGAACATGGAGTGTAATTAAGTGGGTTTTCCCATCACAAAAAGAACATGAGACTTCCGAAATTTCTTGCTTCTAAATGCATACGTTGGTCCAGGACATTGATCTGTTAGGGATTGCCAAAGTAAGGTCAAGGGATAAAAATGCGCTGTACCCCTTTTCTCCGCCCCGATGGTTAAATTTCTGAAAGTGGAGCGTAAGTGGGTGCTCCCATCACAGAATGAACGTGAGACTCCCCAAATTTTCCACCTCTGGTACAGGGATTGTGGCATGGGTTGATCAGTTAGGGATTCCCAAAGGAAAGTAAAGGGATGAAAACACACTTCTACCCCTTTTCACTGGCCTGAGGGTGACATTTCTCAATATGGAGTGTCAGTGGGTGATCCCATCATAAAAGGAACATCCTCTTTTCCAAATTTTATGATTTTTAGTACAGGATTGTGGCCTGCGTTGATCAGTTAGGGATTCCCAGAGGCAGGTGTAGGGATGAAAAATTACTTGTACCCTTTTCACCAGCCTGAGGGTGACATTTCTGAACATGGAGTGTAAGTGGGTGCTCCCATCACAAATGTACATCAGACTTCCCATTTTTCCCGCTTCTAAGGGCAGAGGTTGGTCCAGGACATTGATCCGTTAGAAATTCCCAAAGACAGGTATTGGAATGAAAACATACTGCATCCCTTCACACCGCCCTCTGGGGGACATTTCTGAATATGGAGTGTAAGTGGGTGCCTCCATCACAGATCTGTAATTTTTCCAGGCCTTCTCAGTGCTAGGTGTTATACATCTCACATAATAGCCCTTTCATTGCTAATACTCTTCATCTATATTAGCACACCTTCTTTGATGTAATTATTAAGAGATTACGTGTGCATACTTTGTCGTAAGTTTATTTTTTAACCCTTTTCATCCACTTCGGCATTCTGTGTCCTTTATTTTTATATAGTTCTTTACTGGCCTTCTTAAATCTAAAAGCCAGCTGCCCTACATTTATGGGAAGATCTGCTAACAGGGTTTTCACTTTTATCAGTTGTCTCTCTTAGAAAAACTCTAAAGAAACTCAATACTTATTTCTGCACTGGTCATGTGGGCTAATCCTGCTATTTTATTCAAAGAACCACTGATTCCAATGAGAAAGGATAAATCTGTGATATTCTGTTAACCAGAATTTTTCCAGCAGCAATGGAATTTTTTTCAAAAAATAAAATAAAATTCCATTCATCATCTTTCATTTAATTAGAAAAATGTTAGCACAATACAATCAAGATACACGTTGCAGAGATAAGAACAATTTGGATTTTTTGAGTTTCTTGATACAAGTGGCAAAAATGCACCTTTTTGCTGATTCAGTGACTCATGAATTGTGTGAATCTAACCCTACAATCCAGAGTAACTACGGGAGCACGTAAGAGATATTACGTGTACCCGTAGTTACTGCACCACCTAGTGAAAACCTATGGGAAATTTATATTGCAATTCAGAGCAAATTGTTCTTTCACCAGAGGAAAGACTCCCCATAGTTACTCCGGATTGCACCCAAAGACTCTGAAAAACACTTGAATGGGCCCCCAACTCAGCACCCATCCCCAGCTTGCAGAGGGAGTGTTTGCTTACTGTTTTCACATAGGACTGTGGACACATAGGACTGTGTCATTCAGGGAGGGCAAGCAAATGGGAGGTTCCAGCCACAAAGCAAGGAAGAATAAATGCTTTCTTTTCCAGCTGTGGGTGAGGGAGGGAGAGAAAATTCTTCTTGTCAATACTGTTAGGAAGGAAGGAACAGGTTAGCATTACAAAGGATTGGAGGGCTGAGAGAGGGCTGAAAGGATTTTCACTGGCTGAGGGAGGGCAGGAGGGAGAATTTTTCCCCGTTTTGAGAAGCCGGGGAGGATATAAAGCAGCAAAAAGGTGGAGATGCTAATGATCGCAATTTTCATTGAATGGCTGGTGGGGGAGGATGAAGTCCCTTTGACTGATCAGATGCTTTGGGACTACTTCTGAGTAGGCCTGTCAAGGATTGGGTCATCCTGGTAAGCATTGCAGCTGCTTTTTGTGACCCTTTTCTTCCCTCTTGCCACTTCTTTCCTGCTCTCTCACAGTCCCTAACATTCCTCTTGCCCTGTTTACAGATGGGCAGGGGCAATGAAGGAGTGTAAAAAAGAGAGCTCTTGCACGAACACAGCTCAGCAGCAATGCTGTTTCTTCTGTTGAGCCACAGCGGGTTTTTCAAAGGGGGTAACGCAACTTAAGTCATGAAGGGGTCGTTCAGCGACTCAGAAAGTGCCACACTGTGAGCACAATCCTAACCATGTCTTCTCAAAAGTAAGCCTTAGGCTGCAATCCTAAAGACAGTAAGGAGTAAGACCCATTGAACACAATGGGGCTTACTTTTGAGTAGACATGGTTAGGATTGCACCCTAAGTGTGTTCAATGGGTCTTACTCCCAGGAAAGTGTCTTTAGGATTGCAGGCTCATTTCTGAGTCAAGTCACAGGGGAAAGGGGAACTTGTGGTTTGAGGAAAGCACAACCTCGTGAGTGTGTGTGTAGAGGGGTTGCAAATGTAGGAGAACTTAGCATGATCAAAAAATAACTTCTTAAAGTTCCACAAACTTCCTGCCAGGTTGTTGAACAAGATAAGGGAAACTTCACCCCTCCAAACCATAAACACTAATTCTTCTTTAAAATATCAAAGGGACTTTTATTTAGTAGCTCAATATGGATGGCCATTCATGGATGCAAGATCTGCTGATAATGATGCTCAACCTGTACGTGTTCTGTGTGTCTTCAAAACACATCTGTGTACAGTGAGGTTTCCCTCTCTTCATTTCTATTCCTTGCTAGTTTTAGAAATGAAAGCATGAACGCAGGAGTAATTGAGGTCTGCCTAATCCACATTCATGGTCATTTGAAAAAGGTGGCAGTAATGCCTCCATTCAATTTACATCTGCTCCCCATTTTCATCTGTCCTCATTAGGCCATAGATTTGTGGTATTGGCATATTGTTAATGGCCTCCTCCTGAATTATTACACTGAAAATGTTCCATCCACCTTTGGAACTACAAATAAAAGGTCTGGTTTCTCAAAAAGGAATTTTCTGAACAACCAGTTTGGGTCATTTTACCCACTAATGAGTGACAAACATAGATTTACCAGTGTCCACAACAGCTAAGTTCAGAAAGTTTGCAATTTTTGAAAGACAGCCATTTGCTTTCTTGTTGTTTTTGTTCCAAGAGAGGATTATGGGAAGTTAAATCTCCAAAATCACTTCCTTGGCATCTCTTTTCTTGCAGGTTTCATAAATTGTTAGTTAGATATTCTCTAAAATATGTTCATAAAGTTCCTTGTCCTGGACACCCTGATATAAAAGGCACACTTATCTGTATATTTATATATATTTTCTCACCCTTCATGGGTGTTGGTATGTGTATGTTATCCTCATTCTTGAGTCCTCTACCAGAGGCCTGGGAGTTTGAGGGTTCTGCGCAGTATCTTAGCTGTTCCTAGCAATGCGCTTTTCTGGATCGAGTGTTCTGCTGTCCCTCCTGGAATCTGTTGGAGCCATTCTTCCAGCTTGGGTCTCACAGCCCCTAGTGCTCCAATCACTATTGGGATCACATTCACCTTCACTTTCCACCTCCTTTTTAATTCCTCCTTCAAACCCTGGTACTTTTCCACCTTTTCATGCTCTTTTTTCCTGATGTTGCTGATTGTTATATCTATCACCAGGTCTGTCTTCTGGGTCACCACAATGTCTGGTTGGTTAGCCAATACCTTTCTATCCGTCTGGATATGGAAGTCCCACAGGACCTTAGCCCTGTCATTCTCCACAACCTTCTGAGGGGTCTCCAATCTGACATTGGGAGGGGTTAATCCATAGGCTGAGCAGATGTTCTTGTACAAAATGCCAGCTACTTGGTTGTGCCATTCAATGTATGCTGTTCCTGCCTGCATCTTACACGTGGCTACAACGTGTTGGACTGTCTCTGAGGTTTCTCTGCACAGCCTGCACTTTGGGTCTTCTCGTGTGGTAAATCTCCGCTTCTATGGATCTGGTACTTAATGCCTGTTCTTGTGCTGCCATGATGAGGGTTTCAGTGCTATCATTGAAGCCAGCTCATTCTTTCTTTTCTTTCTGTATGTATAGGATTTCCCAATACCAGTGACTTCGGCTATCTGGCTATGGTATATCCCATGCAGGGTCTTATCTTGCCAGGACACTTCCTCAGTTTTATCTTCCTTTCCATATTTGCTGGAGACATTCTCTCATCAGCTCATCTTAGGGTGCCATCTTGCTGATGTATTCCTGGATATTCTGAGTTTCATCCAGGATAATAGTTTTAACACTCATCAGACCCCGGCCACCCTAGTTTCTGACTAGTGTATAGTCTCTGGATGCTAGACTTGGGGTGGAAACCCCCATACATTGTGAGAAGCTTCTGAGTTTTCACTTTGGCTGCCTCCATTTCTTTCTGTGGCCAACTCACTATACCAGCAGGGTATCTGATGACTGGCATCGCATATTGATTGATGGCATGATGTATCTTATTTTTCCCACTGAGCTGGCTTTTCAGAATCTGTCATATCCTTTGATGGTACTTGGATATTGCTGTCTTCCTCTTCTTCATGATTTCCGTGGGATTGTGGGATACCTAGGTACCTATTGCTGGTCTCGATGTCTGTTATGTACCCTGTTAAACTACCTAAAGAACTACCTGTTGGTAGTTCTACCCCACTGGTCTTAACTACTTTTCCTCTATTACTATCATTCAGCTGCACTTATCCAAGCCGAATGACATCCCAATATCCTCATTGTAGATCCTTGTCAGATGTTTCAATGAGTCAATGTCTCGTTCATTCTTATCATATAGCTTGATGTCATCCCTATAGAGGTGGTGGCTAGTGGTAGTTCCACTTTTGAACTTAGCTTAGAAGATTCAGGCCTATGCAGAACAGCAGAGGAGACAGTGTGTCACCTTGATATATACAATGCTTGATAGATACTTGTGCTATTGGAAATATATATATATTTCTTCCACTGTTTTCTGCTTGGACTTAATACATTAATTGTTGGTTTATCACATATGTCTCTTCACCTAGTTCCTTGAAGTTGTAACAAAATGGCTTCATGAAAACATTAATCACTTGCAAAAAGAAAGGGGAAAAATTATTCCAGCAACCTTAAATCTCTTATCAAAAGCATGGGTTGGAAAATTGGCAGAACTGATATGAAGTAAAGGACAAGTATAATCCTTTTTCTCATGTAATATGGTCTTGGAGGTTTGGTACATTTCCTAAATAAAATTGTCTTTGCAATCCAAGATTTGCATTAGATAGCTGCTTTAGAAGAAACTAGATGTTTTTTGATGTAACAAGGAATAGGCAGGCACACCCAAGGAAGGAATATGAAATGTTTAGAAGGCTTTTGAGTACAATCTTAACCAGGTCTACTCAAAAGTGAGCCCCATTGTGTTCAATGGATCTTACTCCCAGGACAGTGTCTTTAGGATTACAGCCATCATTTCAGATGAGTAGATACTGTATTTTGGTGATCACTTTCTATCCTGCTCCAAAAACCATGGAAACTGGAGTCAAGCAGTAAACTTGAAATATGGACTGCAATCCTAAGAGCACTTACCTGGGAATAAGCCCCACTGAACACAATGGAACTTACTTCTGAGTAGACATGAATAGGTTTGCATGGATTGTCTCATATACTCTGATGGCTTTACCAATTAGGTTCCATGAACAGACATACCTTGACTTTCATCCACTTGACTTTCATTGCTTTACTTTTACAGCTGGTTTAAATTATAGCTTCATTTCAAATTGTCCACATGCTTTCCTCTTTCATACAATTTCATCCAACATGATGTACATCAATGATCGTATGTTTATTTTTATGTTATTTCTCTTTAGGTTCCACATGCATCAGCATGGATTATATATAGATACTGTAGTTTTTTATGCTTTTGTCCACAAAAGATAAAAGCAAAATGTAATTTCTTTTTCTTTCTTTTTTCCTAAAGAAAAGAGTGAAGAGTTTCTCTAACCTCCGTTCCGGGGACCACTGGTGCTCCTTGGCAGCTGCCTGACTGGTTTGCGAGAGGACTCCTTTAAGTGCATCTTCCCCGCCTCGTAGCAGGAGAGCTCTGTTGGAGGATTGCAGGCTCAAGACCAAACCTATGCCTGTCTATTCAGAAATAAGTCCCATTGTAGGCAGCGGAGCTTACTCCCAGGAAAACTCGGTTAATATTGCAGCCTCAGAGTCCAATCCAATGCCTAATCGGCACTAGACTAGTGCAAGTTAGTTACACTTACGTCCACCAGAAATCGCTTAGTCACAATTATTTCAAGACCCTTCAAAAGCAAGGTGGGAGGGGGTGTTCTGGAGTGGAACAGGCAGTGGAGAGCAGGCCTATGGGGAGTGGATAGGATTGGAAGTTCTCCCCTTTCCCACAGTAGTGCAGCAGCAGTACCAAAACTTTAGATGGATGCAGTGCCGGCTGAGCCAGCCAGTCAGTTTCAGCACAACTTTGGATTGCTCTCACACATAAAGACACACAAATACATGTATGTATGTATGTATGTATGTATGTATGTATGTATGTATGTATGTATGTATGTATGTATGTATGTGTTGGAAAATGTCCAGTGGTGTTTGTCTCAAGTAGAATCTAGAGGCACCAACCCTTCAACTCAACAATGAGTTATAACAGGAGCACTTTTTGAGTCAACAAGTGGTCCCTTCATTAGGAGGGACTCCCTTTGAAAAGCCCATCATAGCTCTGTAGATGCTGGACTGCGTGTGCGTATGCGTGTGCATGTGTTTGTGTGTGTGTGAGAGAAAGAGAGAGCACACAAGCTCCTTAACCACTACCCTGCTGTCCTGCCAATCTGTAAATAGGGTGGAAGGGGTGGGAAGGTATGCAAGAGAATGGGGATATATCCACAGGTGGGCAGGAGCCTATTCGCCCCTACTCTGGTGTGGGGGATCTTCCAAAAAGCCTGCCGTTAGCGAGCCTGCAGCAGCAGGAGGTCCCAAGAACAATGAGGACCAGTACGCTCTCCTCTCCTGGCGAGGGGGGTGGGGGCTGAGAAGGCAGAGAGCAGCCCCATCGCGCTCTCCCAGCTTCTCCTGCTGGCAGGGGGGCTGAGGAGGAGAGCACAGCCCCATTGCGCTCTCCCAGCTGGGGGGGGGAGGGCGCTGAGAGCCCCATCCTATGCAGGTCTACTCAGAAGTAAGTTCCAATATAGCCAATGGGACTTACTCCCAGGCCAGTGTGGAGAGAGCCTCAGAGCAGCTTCAGAGCTCCATCCTATGCAGGTCTACTCTGAAGTTAGTCCCAGTATAGTCAATGGGACTTACTCCCAGGCCAGAGGACTGCAGCCTCAGTCAGAGCCCCATCCTATGCAGGTCTACTCAGAAATAAGTTCCAATATAGCCAATGGGACTTACTCCCAGGCCAGTGTGGAGAGAGCCTCAGAGCAGCTTCAGAGCCCCATCCTATGCAGGTCTACTCTGAAGTTAGTCCCAATATAGCCAATGGGACTTACTCCCAGGCCAGTGTGGAGAGAGCCTCAGAGCAGCTTGAGCCCCATCCTATGCAGGTCTACTCTGAAGTTAGTCCCAGTATAGTCAATGGGACTTACTCCCAGGCCAGTGTGGAGAGGACTGCAGCCTCAGTCAGAGCCCCATCCTATGCAGGTCTACTCTGAAGTAAGTAATTTTATTTATTTATTTATTATTTTTTAATTTTAAAATTAAAAACCTCCCTGGCCACACCCCCTGACCCTGGCCCCACCCCTGGCCCCGCCCACTTCCGGAGAGCCGGTTCTTGGCCCAGGCTGGGCCCATCACTGGATATATCTATATCATTTCATACATATGAAGATTTATCCTGTTTATTAAAGCAGCATGAGAAGTTCCATGCTTGGACGTTCCCGGCTTCGAAGTCAGAGAAATCTTTTAAATTGCGTTTTTAATTAGAAGTTCTCCAGAGAGCTGCAATTTAGCTTTACAGATGCTGCTGGGTCTTGAAAAACTATGGAGTCTAACCTGTGGGCGTCTCTCCAAAACGTTTCCTCAAATTCAGGCATGCGCTGAGCAGAACAAACTGAATTGTTGTCCTCCACACTCCAACCTTTACTTTAAAGGGATAGCAGCAAGCATTATTTCATTGAGAGGAGAAGCAAAGTGCAGTGACAACTTGAAAAGTATTGGCTTTCAGGTAAACATGAAAACTTTAAAACAGCAAGCTTTGAAGTCTGTAACAATTTATTGTTTGCTGACTGGCTGGCTGGCAGTGGCAGAAGATTATAGTGGGGAAGAAGGGAAGGGTTATGTTTGGCTGCTACAAATACATAATTTACAAAAGCTACAGTTTATCCAGCAGGCAGTAGCCGAGGCGGGTGGAAATACGCTCATAAACCTTTCACTTTATGTCCATGGTAAAACAATGTTGACAACAATACAGTGTGCTGTTTGGAAGCTCTGCTCTGTCGCCTGGAGAAAATTTCCCGAGCCCAGCATGGCTCCTGCTATTGTTGAATTGTCCCTTTTGCAAGACTGCTTGACAGAGGCTGGCTTGAAACAGCATGTAGCCTCCACCGCCTTAGCCTCCCTAGAGGTTATTTCTGGGATAAGGGAGGGCAACTCAAGCTCAAACTAGCAATGCTTTGACTATTGACATTGCCCCTGTGAACACACATTACATATGGGTGGATAAACATGTTCCTGGAAAATAAAGCACAGTGTGCCAGACAAGGGGTGGGTTGTCAATATTGGAAAGCAATTTCTTCTTAACAGTGTAAACAAGTCCACTTTTCCTCATCCTAATGTGATAAAATATTAGGCCAAACTTCACGCATCCCCTACAATCCAGAGTAACTATGGGAGCATGTAAGCGACATTTACGTCGATGTAGTTACGACATCACTTAATGAAAACATGGGAATTTCATATTGCAATCCAGAGTAAATTATTCTTAAATCGGAGCAAGGACTCCCCGTAGTTACTCTGGATTGCACCCTTAGTATTTATTTATTTATTTAATTTTATTTAATTTAATTTAATTTAATTTAATTTAAATCCCATCTTTCTTCCCTAGAAAAAGGAACTCAAGGCGGCTAATGTATCCTTCTTATACATTCACAATGATTCACATATATTTCCCGCCTTAGTCTCATGACAATTCAGCTATGCCAGCCGGTATTCTTATGTGTATAGAGGACTTGCCATGAAATCCGAACCTTTGGTTAGGCTGACACAAGTCTTGGCACAAGTCCTGTGCTGGCCTGGACATGTCACAAAAGTGCCATCAGGCGCTTCTTCACCATTCCTGGAAGTGTTAGGCCAGTGCGCAGATATGCTCCGGCCTCCCCACAGCTATGGGGAAATAGGTGAGTTGTGCTTGCCTAAAATGGTTAGGATCGCACCCATATTCACACAACATAGAATGCTACAAGGTCAGTGATTGGCACTACCTTAGGACCATAACAAAAGCCTACAAGCCCATTATATCATGGTAAAAGACATCTGTGGGTCAAATCCATGGGTTTTTCACTTTTGTGAGACTTGCAACCACACACTTATATAAAGTCTATGCCCAAAAATAAAATACACTGCAGATCCAAGAAGTCTGCTAATGGATATCTGACAGATCCAGAATGGCTTTGATGCAGGGACATTCAGTGTGGGGTGCAGCACATGAGGCAGAACTACTCTCGTTCATAATCCATGGGAAAGCACTGCCTCTCCTCAACCTACTTAAAACCAAGAGGACTCTCCTTATACACAAGAAAGCAGGTATGAGGAGAACCTCCTCAAATGTAAATAGCCAGAGTAACTGTGGTGATTTTCCACAGTGCAGTTTGGACTCCACCAGCTGCCCCTATGCTGCATGTCCCTGATGTTAATGTATTGAAAATTTGCCATTCTCAGTAAATATATTTGTCTCTTTTGCAGAGACATGTTCCTGACTATTTTTTCAAACTCCTTGTGCTTCCCTTCCTTTTACATTCCTTTTTCAATTTCTTTTGAAAAGTCACACCAAAGAGGGAATCTTGCTGGAAAGAATGACAGGACCCCAGAGGTAAAGAAATGAACATATCTCTTGTTTATCTCCACCAATTGATAAAAATTAATCAGAGAGTTAGAGGTAAGTCTCAAATAATCCGTTTCATGAAAGATTAATTGTTATATACTGATGTTGCATAACACTCATAAAGAATTCCATCTTTTATGTTTGACATTGCTTAACTATCAAATGATAAACTGGAATCGAAAGGCAATTAATTACTTAGTGGTATTGGTATTAAAGTCACTATCATACCTTTCACTTTTCAATTATTCATGCACTCCAGACCAGTGAGAATCTGGAAAAACATGAACCAGAACAGTCATGAATCTAATATAGGCTGGAGGCACTGTGTTATCTTAATTCTAGATTCTTTATCCAGGTTCACCCCCCACCCACAAACAAAAAAAAAATAGCATGAGACAAGCCATTTATATGGCATGGGTTACAATAGCATTGATCTCCCCATCCTATCCTCTACCAAACTACATGATGTAGTGGCATCAACAGAGTGAGTACTGACTGTATCCCATCCCACTGGGGTGAGTGTGACCAGGCAGCCCAGGAGAGATAAACAAAAATATTTTTACTTACCCACCCATAGGCCACCTGGTCTTCCCCTCACACCAACACCAGCGATTTAGCTGGTATTTGTCTGATGGTATTTAGGGGGACGATAGTCTGAAAAGTGAGATAGGATTCTGGCAAGTGGACTCCCACCAATATTCACTCCTTGAGTTCCTGTCATCTTAGGATTGGGCTGTCAGGGTGATATGCCAATTTGTCCTCACAACAACCATTTGGGGTAAGTCAGGCTGAGATAAAGTGACTGGCTTTCCCATATACACATTTATCAACTCTTATCCCACTTGTAACATTTGTTCAATGTGGCTTTCATTGCCAGTGACTCAGTTTTACAGATGCCATTTTCCACATCCATGGTTTTTTTTTTAGCTTTGCCTTTTAGTTTTCATTGCCACTTATCGTAATTATATGATAAATATGGAAATCTATTTAAAATACATTAAAATACAACTCTATAGCACCAAAAAACCAACTTAAAGCAATGTCATGCAAATGTCAAGAACTGTTTTCAACTTGTCCATAACTCTTATCAGAGAGTTACCAAAATAGATGGGCTTTTTATTTTATTGTCTTAACTGCTCTTTATTTTCTCCTCAGCTTTATAGACTTTAAAATCTTTAGTGCTGAATGTCTATAGCTGCCTAGATATAATAAAAGGAAGCATAGTCCATGTCCCCAGGAAATCCAGATCCCCATTCATTTGAGTTGCTAAAGAAAAGGCTCTCCCAATTCAGGGAGAAGCAACAGCACTGAAGAATTCTGTCTTGGAAAGAAGTTCCACAGTTCTTAGAGGCTTTGACTCCAAAGGCGAACTAAACTGAATGTGTGGTTTTCTGTGAATCACTCATAGGTTTCATAATGTCTAGGGGAAGAGAGCACATCACCAATCTCATTATTGTTCAATAAAATGAAAATGGGACATAAAGAAAAAGTGATTATTTTGTATCCCTGGTGGAGAATTTAAATAGTCTCATGTATCTTTTGGGATGTCTTTTAGATAAAGTCCTGATGGCAGTTTCCTTAGCAAGGACAAAAAATCTTGCAAGTGTGATCAATATTTGTGTGTGCGGAGGGGTGGAGGAATAGAAAAATAGGCAACGAGAAGGGGAGCATAAAACAGAAGTCAGATCACAAATATTTTATAGCTGAGTTTATATTAGGTTTCCATTAAATACTGCAGTGCCTCACCTAAAGTATGAGCAGAGAACTTCCATCTCATTTTAAAACACAAGAGGCATTTTATAACGTAATCTCACTAAAGGAATGACATTGTACCTTTTATCACTTTTGTGTTTGGTTTAAACCTCCCAGATGTAAAGAGCTAACATTTATCAATTTTATGTTTTACATTAAAGAAGAAGAAAGAAGCAGAACACGACAAACAGCCTGGCCTATTTTTATAGTGGTGCCAGCCTCCACTCATATGTCCTAGCCAGGGGGCTAATGCAATCTGATACACACCAGTCAGAAAAAACAAATGAAAGACGAGCCAACGAGAAGATAATTCTAAAGTTTCATTCAGAAACCTTATTGCTTTCCCGGAAACATAATTAGACTTCATAACTAGAACTGTGAAAATTATGTGGCTAGTGTCAGGTAATGACTGAAAGGAACATAAGCAGATTCAAGTCCTGATTCTGCTACAGCGCTTCTTAGATGGTCTTGTAACGTCCTTTCAAAATAACCAGAATAATAAAATTATAACTGGGATGGTAATGGGATAGAACCATCGGTTCCACCTATGCATGCTAGTTAGAGCTCACTGGAAGGACAGGATTGAATGATGATAAATGTCCTTATTATTAATATTACAGTATTTATTATTAAAAATACTTATATACTGATTTTCAACAAGATTAGTTCACAAAATGGTTTACAATGTAAAATAAATAAATAAGCAATCCAGTCTTCGAAGAGCGCACTCTAAGGAAAAAAAATAGAATAGGCAGCAATAGCCACTGAAAAAGATGCTATGTTGGGGCAAAGATGGACAATTTGCAAATTGTTCTTCCCTCTTCTAAATATAAAAAGACACTTTGAAATGTCCACTTTGCTCAATTAGCTGACATTGCTTCTGCTACTCTTGGCTTTTATTTCTTTTAATTTTGCATTGATTGCTAGTATTTAAATATGTTTTATTATAATTTTATAAGCTTGATCAAGCTGGAGTATAAATATTTTATACAAAGTACTTTGAGAGTTATACTAAAATCTATAGAAAGCAAGCATCCATTTTGCCATAATAATAATTCTGAAGAAAGACACAGCAGAAAGATGTAGGGATCTCCAAATTGCAGGTTACAAGAAGTCAGCAAACCATTTATGGAGCCACTGATCAAGTGCAAATTCATCCCAGTTTTTAATGAGAACTGTAACTATATGGGAAAGTCTGTCGAGAAAGCTAAGGCTAAGCTGAGCACATTCTCTCATATGAATATAAGCTCTGAATAAAATTCTTTTCTAGATTTATTATAATTGAATCTCTTGTTATTCTAACCATGGGTATGGCATAAAAACATTTACTGGATGACTTTCCCATAGATTCTGTCCAATTTTTCTGGAAACATCAGTGGACTTCTAGAAGTGCTGTTTTTTTCTTACGCTACATATATCTAAAACAAGCAAATATATTAAGGGCCAAATTCCATCCAACAGTCCAGCACAGATATAGGGCACAATCCAGAGTAATTAAGGACTCTGGAGAGTCCTTGCTCTGATATAAGAACAATTTACTCTGGATTGCAATATGAATTTCCCATAGGTTTTCACTAGGTGGTGCCATAACTACATCAACGTAAATGTCTCTTACGTGCTCCCGTAGTTACTCTGGATTGCAGGGTTTGTCATGCTAATGCGGCATGTGCTGCATCCTGTGGTGGAGAGGGAACAATCAAGATATTGACTTCCTCAGGATATTGTTTATTTCCTTCAGTTGTAACCCAATCAGTGACAGATTGAGCCCTTAATTTCATTATTGAAAATTAATAATGAATTAATAAATAAATATTAACACGATCTCTGTGTGCATAAATAAACACGTCTGCATAAATGAACACGGTCTCTGCAGAAGCAACATGCAACTCTACAGAATGAAAATTACTCTTGAGGAAAGCCTCAGAGTAATTTTCATTCTGGGAAGTCACTTGGCAAGCCAAGTTCCCCAAACTTCAGAGCTAAAAATATTTCACGCTCTTTTCCTCTCAAAGATGATTTTTTTAAAATAAACTGTTTTAAGGCATGTTTGTGCTACCTCAGTTATCTGAGCATAAAAAATTGCCTTTCACACTTTAATGAAAATGCCTATATCTTTTGCCTCCTTAGATTCTGTGAGAGGATGTTCATTTTTAAAACTTTGATCCTTGTATGTATGTGTTTATAGTCCTCAATAAGGAATACGTGGCTTGAGTAGAAAACCATATGAATGAAAACCTAACTGAGGCAACATTTTGTATGCAGACTACTTGCTATTTTTTAAAAACTATATTATGTTTTCTCTGTATTTGCATGTGAACACAGCTACATGCAAACTTATATTTGTGCTTTATAATTTTCAATGCCAGAGGCCATTCCAAACACCCATAAATAGTTGTAATTTTTTTTCCCCGGGAGTGCAGTGATATGTATTTAAAGTAAATGTACAAAAACATTAACTTAGAAATAGCTCCCCTATCTGGATGTAGCTTGGGGGAGGTGATTTTCCCCTCATATACACATATACCATGTTTTAGTCAAAATGAGCTTCCCTCAATTCCAGTCTCTGAATGACTGGACTAATAAATCACAATTACCTATAGCTAGAGACCTGCAAAAGCTAGGAAAAATAACCTTGCCTTTTGCAGGTCCCTACCTATAGCTGACAAAAACCCTGCAGATGCTCTTATATCTTGAAAATTGAGATCACTCGGACATTTCAAAGCATACTTTCTCTGTGGGTTGGGCAACAGCCAAATCCATTTGGCAGCGAAGGCCTCAGATGAACAGATGGGTGTTCCTTTTAAAACATATTCCTCCCCTTTCTCCTTTACATTCCCATTAGCCAAGGTGCAGTTGTACGTCTTTCTCCTTAGACTTTCATGCTGATTCCCCAGTAGAGCATGCCCCTTTCCCTCCATTGCATTCCTGGCACAAGGTGACCAGTAGTCATAAAAGCAAAAGAGAACAAGGCCCCCCAAAATGTAGGATATCCAAGAAAAATGTGGGGTATAAGAAAATAAAAGCAAAAAACACTCATGTAATATTGCTTTCATGTGGTTAATTTAAACACTATAGAACTTACTATTAAATTTAAAACTGATACATAGAGGGTGAAATCCTAACCTAGGCTGGCAAACTCATCAGCCTTCCCATTCCCATGGTGATATAGGGAGGCCAACGCATGTCTGTGCATTGGCCTAACCCTCCCCCAGAAGTGGCGCAGAAGTCTCTTATGGCACTTTTGTGAGACTTATGGAATTATGTTGGTGATTAGGCCGGCCTAAGTAGAGGTTAAGATTTCAGTTGTAATTTTTAATTGTAAGAAGGCTATGTGCTGCCTGCTCACATGGAAAAAGAGGTCATTAAAGTTATTTTCTTGTGTCCTGAAACAAGGCTAAAAAAAAGAGAACATGTCCTGAAAAAGAGGACACATGATCATTCTCTCTTGGTTCAACTGAACCTGCAGAAGGGTCAGTGAGATTAGGAGCCTGCTTCTGGGACAAGAGCTTTCCTGGCAATTTTTACAACTAACAATTGGAATATTATTACATTAGTTATTCCTTTGAATATTATATTGGGGGAAGGAAAATTTCAGGAAAATGCAAATATCTTATTTGCAGACCTGTTGAAATTTTCATAACTGCGGATCAAGCTGCGTTTTGCATTTTACAACAAGATACCAAATTGAAATACTATAAACATTATTAGCATTGATACATAAGCTAACAATGTCTGGGCCAGATTTGATCTAACTTCCTATTGCTGATGCAGCTGAAATGCAGTACTGAGATAAGCAAACTAATGTTCCCTCTTTGTGCCTCTGTCCCTCTGTGTCTTCCCCGCTCCCCAAGATGAGGTGCATGGCTACATCAGACTGGAAAGTTGGATAGGATTGAGCCCTATTATTATAAACCTGTGCCTCTCCACTGCTGTGAAACAGAAGTAGGGAAAAATATCTTGACTTTTAATATGCCGGAAGTGCTCATCACTTCAAGTGCACCCTGAAGAGTGAGGAAAACTTTCTTGTTCCTCCCCTGGTCTGCAGCTTGCTAGAAAGGGCTAGAATATAGGTGGCCTAGGTCAGGCTTATCCATTTATGACCCACTGTGATGGGAACAGTCTATCACCATGTATCGTGGCCTTCCAGATGCTTAACACCCCCATGTTTTAGTAGGTCCAGCCAGGAAAGCAAGGATAGGTGCCCCTGGTGAGCAGACATGCATAGGTGAGAGAGAACCTGTATTGAAGGGCTATAGTGTATGCCCACCTAAATTATTCAAAAAGGTACTGGTCTCAAGCTCAATACCAGGTAAAGAAAGCCCCACAAAGTACACTATTCCATTGTGGAGCTGTAATTATGCTGTTGCATTTGCTTCTTTTCAAACAATAAGTTAAACAATCTTACAGCTTCATTAAAAATCCCACTTTCCTACTTGAAGGGGAATAAATTTAAATCCTAATAGCTTTAGCCATAAATTTCAGCTTAGGTAATTACTTTTCCTCTAGAAATCTTCCCTACCATTGCAATTAGATATGATTTTTTTTTAATTCCCTCACTCTGTCTTAAAGCTACTGAATCTCATAGTCATGGAGAAATCCCCCCCACCACACATTTTTTGCTATGTGGCTTTTGAGGTTTTAGCTATTTATAAATTAAAACTGACCCTGAGAGTTTAATAAGCTTTATCTGATTATTCACCTTTCAAGAAACAAGAGTGCCCATAGGACTGTCTCCTTCCCTCTCTTCAAACATGGCATAAATCATACACATGTGACAAATGGTATATTCAATAAAGATAACAACCCAACCCTATTGGGCCAGTTATGAAGGGCAGAACAGGGTTCTGCTGTTGTAACTGGTCATATTGCAGTGTGCACAGCGCACTGCTAGAAGCAATTTTGGAGTTGCCACTTGCTGCTACAACTGGCTACCTGTTCCAGAGTATATAATCCAACATAGCATGGGGCAAATCATGGCCAGGGGGAGGTCAAACCAGGAGGATGCATGTCAGAGAGGAAGGGGGTAATCCAGTTTTTTTTTGCCCCTTTTCCTTCCTTAGACATACACCACCAAAAATGGATGGCATATGTATGAAATCTATAGGTGATCTAAGGGTTTATGCAGAGATAAATAAATAAAAAAATTTCTTTACCACTTGGTTGCCTTAAGGTTGCTCCAGTGGCATATCTAATGATCATGTAACCTGGTGCAAAGCTCAAAATGTTACCCTGGAAGTAATGATGTCATCCTGGGGTAATGAACGGAAATGATGTCATCCTGGGGTATTTAAAAAAAAATTAAAAAATTTTCTCCTCCAAAAGCAAAATCAAATTTAATTAAGTTTTTTTAAAAATGAAAATTGAGCACCTTATTGGTTAGGGAAACTGTGCAGGGGAAAAGAGGAATGGTTATTCTTTCCCTGCTAAATATAAGAGGAGCACCACCCAGAAGTGCTTGTACAGTCAGCTATCATGGATTAACTCTGTTACGACATATGTATATGGAAATGAAAGCTGATTCATATTAACACCTTAGTAGTTCCATATAGTGTCAGAATTGCATCTCATTGGCTTTCAGCGCAATCAGTATCATGGGAACGTATAAGTTAAAAAAATCCACTTTTGTTCCATAGACTTTTGCATTTTCATTTTCAACTTTTGCATTTCAATGTGCCAATGCATATCTACAGCTGAACTCCCTAACAGCGATTAGGGAGACAGGGAGTCTGTCTCACTGAGACAGACTCTACTTTGCCTGTACTTCGATTTCTTTTTGCAATTAATGTTCATTTGGATGTTTTTATCATGAAAACTAAACACAAAGTGGCGGCAGGTCTTACATTTGAGCATTTTTTTGTATTACTTGCTTTAAGGTTAATAAATGGGATTTTTTGACTCAGATTTCGAATACTTTCTCTTTGTTCATCCTAATTAAGTTCACTTATCACTTTAAGAGCATTAGAATTTAATTAATTAGGTGATTATGACAGTTTTTCTGACAGGGCCTGACAGGGCCAGAGCGCTTAATCAGTAAAAATCCCTATAGCGCCTAACCAAGGGTTAACAAATTTAGGCCAGCCTAACTTAAAAGGTATATCTTTCTATGGTGGTGTAGGGAGGTCAATGTATGCCTGTGAAGTGGCCTAACCTCCACCCCTGCCCCCATGAGTGGGGCAGAAATGTCTTGACATTTTTGTGACACCCCTGAGTTATGGACCCAGGACTTATGCCAGCCAGACCCTACAATCCAGAGTAACTACAGGAGCACATAAGAGACATTATGTGCACCTGTAGTTACTGCACCACCTCGTGAAAACCTATGGAAAATTCATATTGCAATCCAGAGTAAATGCTCTTACACCAGAGCAAGGACTCCCTGTAGTTACTCTGGACTGCGCCCTAACTCAAGGTTAGGATTGTAGCCTTAGGCACAACTCACACATCTCCCAGTTACTGTGGTGGTGTGGGGAGGACAGCACATGGCTGTGGACTGGCCTAATTCCCCCTAGAAGTGGCTTAGAAGTGCCATGTAATACTTTTGTGACACCCCCAGGCCAGTGCGGGACATATTCCATCATAACTGGGATTTAGGATTGCAACCTGATGCTCTGTTCTAGGCACCAGAATGCAATTTAACAACCTGAAATTAGTATCTGTACATCATAACTATAGCAAATACCATAAATGCCTCAGGAGTAATTGTGACAATATCACGGAATGTAATATTACTTCATGAATTTATAACATACAGATCTATAGTATAGATCCATAGGCATCTATTTAGAGTAATCACTTGTTTCATAAGTCTCTATGGCACATCATCATTTACTAGTGTAATAAAAGAATCAATATTCACACTGACATACATATTAGCTCTAATTGTTATAAACCTGATGGGAAATCAGCTTATGAGTTGATAGGAAATGAAAACCATTAGTTATAATGGCAAGTGTTATTATGTATGCAGCAAAATGTGTGATATTACTCATCAAAGAAACTTGATATAACATTCCCTTCATTAAAGTTTATTTTTGGTTACCTATTCATGGGTACATCAGAGGTGAAGAAGGGCATGATAGGCTAAAGTAGGTATAAAAAAACTACTATGGTAACACATGGCACAAGCTTTATCACATGGCACACTAACAAGGCACTGAAATTGTCAAGGCACATCATCAGTTGTTTTTACCATTGACAAGGCACACCAAGCTGTTCAAATCCTCTAATTTTCTTATTAATTAATGTCAATCCCCAAATTCCTGCAGCACACCTGAGGACTAACCGTGGCACACCAGTGCGCCATGGCACACTGGTTGAAAATCACTGCCCTATAGGATGGAGAACAGAGAGTCTTTATCTTTAACCACTTAATAGAAGAGAGAATTTAGGCAGGTGTTGCTTTTTAAATCTTCTGTACTGAGCTACATCCTCCTAGAATCCCTTTTCTTTGCAATGGTTAAAGGTAGAGGAACTCTGTCCTCCATTCTATATGGTTAAACTGCTTATGCCCGGGCTTAACTGGAAGTTAGGATTGCAGCTGAAGGCAGGAACGGATGATCAAGGTAGAGGGATGAGGCAGAAAATGTGGGGAAAGCAATTCATAGAAACATGCTTTTCACCACATGGGAGGAGGAACCCTTCTTGAAAGATCAACTGTAGTGAGACAACTTCTGAGTAGGGCTGCCACAGCTTTGCAGCTGCTCCTCCTCCCTCTTGCTGCTTCCTTCCCCCATCTTTGCAGTCCCTCCTGCTGTGTTTCCAGATGGGATGGATAAGCAGGGGAATGTTTTAAGTGAGATTGCTCTCACACAGCCACACACAGATAGCAGCCCCTTTTTTCAGAGTGGGCTTTTTAAAGGGTGGCGGAGGCAGTTCATAGTAATCATGCTTTGCACCACATGGCAGGGGGGAGGGGGCAGGGGGCAGGGGGCAGGGGGCAGGGGGCAGGGGGGAGGGGGGAGGGGGCAGGGGGCAGGGGGGAGGGGGCAGGGGGCAGGGGGCAGGGGGGAGGGGGGAGGGGGCAGGGGCAGGGGGCAGGGGGCAGGGGGCAGGGGGCAGGGGGGAGGGGGCAGGGGGGATGCCGCAGGGCATCTCAGACTGCAGAGTTCTGAGAAGCACTTCCAAAGATTGGGTCCTCCTGGTAAGCTCCTCAGCTGTTGCATGTTATCTTTCTCCTTCCTCTTGCCTTCCTTCTCTGCTCTCTTCCCATTATGATTCAGTTTAGAGAAGTGGTAGTTGGGCATTTCAGCCTGGGACCCCATGGTGGGCCCAAGCGGGTTAGCTCCAGTTCTGGGGGACCTGATCTTCCAATCCCCCTGCCGCTGGTGAGCTGGCAGCGGCAGGGGGCCCCCAGAACCATGCAGACCAATTCGGCGCTCTCCCAGCCTCCCAGCCGGGGAGGCTGAGAAAATTCCGTGCAGTGCCACCGCGCTCTCCCAGCCTCTCCCGGCCGGCCAGGGAGGCTGAGAGGGATCCATGTGGAGAGGACTGCAGCCTCAGAGCCCCATCCTATGCAGGTCTACTCTGAAGTAAGTAATTTTATTCTTTTAATTTTTTAATTTTTAAATTAAAAACCTCCCTGGCCCCGCCCCCTGACCCCAGCCCTGCCCCCTGACCCTGGCTCTGCCCACTTCTGGAGAACCAGTTCTTGGGCCAAGCCGGGTCCACCACTGCTGGGACCCCCTTTCAAACTCGAACTCTGTCAAACTTACTGTGATGTGACATCACTAAGAAGCCAGAGCTCTTCCATGTCTACTCTGAAGTAAGTCCCATTGTGTTTAAGGAGACTTTCTTCCAGCAAAGCCCAGTACTCAATTCCAATATGGTAGAGCCCACCCTCTCACAACCCCTTGGCCTGAGGACACAGCCCCCCAATGTGATCCCAACCCCCATTTTGAGTACCACTGGTTTATAGCAGGGATGTCCAAACTTATTGGCAGGAGGGCCACATCATCTCTGACACTGTGTTGGGGGCCAGAGAAATAATTTACATTTCAAATTTGAATACATTTATAAATGAATTTACATATAAGATTTTTTTAGAGACTTTACAAGGCTTCCCTGTGCCCAATAGAGGGGTCTTGCAGAGGCTTGACAAGGGGTGCATTTGGCCCCAGGGCTGGGGTTTGGACACCATGGTTTAGAATTGCAGGGGAAGTGACTCTAGATTTTACTAAAGCCCCCCTCCCAGCCAGATCTCTTCTCATTACTGGTTACAACTTTAGACAAACACCTGCAGGGTCCTCCATCCCATGGTTATTTGTTTACCATCAAGTGGAAAAACCATTCAGATCATAGATTCTATCAAACTTGTGCTGTTCTGAATGTTCGGATCTAATTTATTCTCCACGGAAATGCCAGCTCATCCAGTCTGAGAGGCGCTTAGATGACACATTTTATTAGCATTGTTTGCTGAAAGGGCTTGACAAACAGCATACATTACATTAGGTCATTGTAATTACAACAGTATTTTTCTTTCCACTGATCTGAAAGCAGAGTATGAATAAAGGAAAATGCATTCAGCAGTCCAGAGACGGAAACCAATATTAAGCTGTAATTGAAAAAGATGTGTTGCTTGGAAACTGCTGAGGATTCAGCTTTGTTTCAACTGAAGAAAAATATAAAATAGTAATTAAAAGAGTAAGGAAATGCAATTGATTGTCATTTTTTAGAAGATGTGGCATAGAACATATTGACTTTTGAACTTAGATTAAAAACTAAAATGTTGCTCTCTCCACAACATGTGGGAGGAGGACTAACTTGTGATGCTTCGTCCCACACATGAGGCTGAGTTGTTCATCCAGGACTGGTTGTGTGTACAAAGGCACATGTATGCCTTTCGAAGCCAATAAGAAGACTCATGTTATTGTTGCTATTAACACAACACATTGCAGTGAACACAAAACAAAGAAAATATGATTGAAGAGGAGCCAGCAGTGTAGCAAACCAAGATAGACCACTAGCACATAGCTAACAATATCTCACAATCATACTACCACCACCCGCTCCAAAAAAAAATTCTCTTCGGAGATTTGCTGGATTTTAAATATGAAGTTCTGATTGTGGCAATGGTTGGTAAAGTGGCAGCTTGAAGGTATTTATTACACTTGTTTCTGCACTTCCTTTGGCAAGTTCATAGAAGTTTGCATATGGTGGTCTTGTATCCAGGCAGTTTCCAAAGGCTAGGGTCGCTTACACAATAGAACTGCATCATTGTTTGAGAAAGATTTAGAGCACAGTCCTAACTATGTCTACTCAGAAGTAAGTCCCATTGTGTTCAATGGATCTTACTCCCAGGAAAGTGTCCTTAGGATTGCAGTCATAGTGCTGTAATTGAGTAACAAAGAAGTTTCTGGGTTTTATGATTTTGTTTTAATTAGATTTTATGAAGACATTTTATATTCCTTTAAAAAAATTATGAGCACTTGAGGTGCAGCTGGCTAGAAATCTATCTAAATGTTTATTCTGTGGCAAATGCCAGACATATGAATTAAGGACTTGAGCAAGGAAGATTAAGATGCGACCAAAATATGAAAGAATAGGAGCGCCTTTCCTATGAGGAAAGGCTAAACTGTTTAGGATGACACTGTCATAGATAAGGTTTATAGGCTGGATGTGGTCAGGAGAAGCTCTTTATTTGACCCACATGAATCTGTAATTCAGTGGTACTCAAACTGGATGGTCATGAACCTGCTTCATGTAAAGGTCCCTGATCTCATTTAGGAGCTGTTTGCATCTCTCATTAAGGAGCAATGTGTTCCCCAGGATCGTATAGCTAAGGGTGAAGGGGTGGTTGTTTCATAACTTTCACTTAAGGATGGCTGTAGGATGTGCATGGAGTCTTTCACAACACTCCTTAGCATTCCCCGAGCGCTGGAATGTTTGCAAAGTAGTGTCCCAAATCACTACTGTTTCCACTGGGGATCATGTCCTATGAATAGAATTGAAAACAATATGAATAGAAAAGAAAAAATACATTTTCATCTGTGCTGGATATTAATGTTGATCTTTGTAAATACCATATTTACTCAAATCTAATGTGCTATCGAATCTAATGCATACCTCAATTTAAAAAATCTTGAGATAAAAAATGTTCATTGGTAATTGTAATGCATAGCTGCAAAGCAGGTGAAAAAATTAAGTTTACTACATATAATAATGAGTTATGTAACAACAATAATATGACAATGGGTTTATAATATGATGTTTACCCAATTGCACAAGGTAGTAAAACTCATATAACAATGGGTTTATGTAATATTTTTTATTACAATATAGTAAAATGGTTAAACTAAATAATCATGTATAATCAGAATACAGTGGTACCTTGTAAGATGAGTGCCCTGTAAGACGAAAGCTTTGTAAAATGTACTAAAATTTCTATGGGATTCTGCTTTGTAAGATGAAGGTGCTTTGTAAGATGAATCCCCATCGGCTGGGCTCCAGTGGCTGATGTGGGACTTCTCCTCCTGCCTGCAGTACCAGTGACTGGCCAGCAGAGGGACGCACAGGCAGCAGCCTTGTCTGGGCCTCCCAGCCAGCATGTCTGAGCCTCCTGCAGCACTGACCATCAGGTAGGAGGGAAATAGTAATTGTGTTCTATATTACAGTACAGTGTTTTGAATTCAATTACAGTGTTTTGTCATCATTTTTACATACAGTTAATATTTTCTATGAATATTTTTGCGCTGTGGAACCAATTGTCTGAGTTGCCATTATTTCCTATGGGAAAATCCGCTTTTTAAGACAAACATGATTCCGGAACATATTAAGTTTGTCTTAAAAGGCACCACTGTGCTGTATTTACTTGAATCTAATGCACACCCTGATTTTGGAGACTAAATTCAGCTGAAAAAAGTGAGCATTAGATTTGAGTAAAAAGTGTAGCTGTTACCCATTCCACATACAACCATTGAGGATCTAAACCATCTCACCTGGTTTTAGCAGAGCTGAACCGTGTCTATAGACCACACTTCACTCCAGTTCTCCCAGAGCACTTTTATAAGTTTGGTTAAAGAGCAGAAGTATTGCACAAAATAAATTCTGTGTGGAACAGCACCCATTTCCAAGCATCATCATCTACAGCCTATTTTGACAGATACGTATAGAACCACAACAAACCAGTGTCTTCAACAAATGTCCCAAAAGGATATTAACGCTGATATTTTCACAGATGTCCAGGAGAATCAACAAGGTCTACATTCTCCTTATCTGTCTCCCAGCACAATGTATCTTCCTGTCTGTTTATTGACCTTTAAATAAATAAATATATATAAATAACATACCTTTTAAAAAAAATTACAATAGTAGCCCATGTCAAATTTCTGCTAGAAATGGGAAGAAGCTTTCAGAAAATCTAGTCCTATGACAGATGCCCTTTCACTGTGATGAGTTGTTTTTGAACTGAGGACTGGAGCAACATACTTGAGAAGTATGCATCTCATCAGAGTTCAGCCATGTGGCAGGCCAGTAAATGGAAGTGGGCTTGCAAGGATAATAGACTAACACCGCAATCCTAAAGCTGCTTTCCTGGGAATAAGACCCACTTTACAATAGGCCTTACTTTTGAGTAGACATGGTTAGGATTGTGTTCTAAGGCTTGATGTATCAAAGCAGCCCTGCTGGTGCGCATATATTTTGCATAATGTGCTCATTCTCAACTATTAAATAAGTCAGAAATGCTATCACTTTTATTATGTGACTGAACTTTCCTTTCTGTATGGCTGCTATACTTCCAAAAGCAAACTCCCTCGTAGTGAAGCTAACTGCTGCTGGGTTAGCATTTTTAACAGGTAAGGATATTTTGCAGCTTAGGACTGTCAGCATTTATCCTCCATTATCTGTCACAATCCTTCAGTCCGAGGTTCTTTGGGCAAAGGGCAATGACTGAAAATTTTGCATAAAACATGCCAAATGCACACATTTAGAAAGAAAACACCTTGACAAAATTAAGTCTGCAAATGCAGGCACCTTACCAATGCTCTTTTTATTCTTCATTCATCACTAAGCTGAAGGTGCTTTCTTGTTACAGTCTACTAAGGATTTATACCACTTAAGCCCATCAAACTGATTGTGCACAAGTGGAGAAGCTTAAAGATCCAGCCTTGAATTTACATTCATTGCAAAATGTAGACAATCTGAAATGGCATCTAATATTTCATATGTCCTCCCCTCTAAAACTGCCAAGAACATTTGTAAATTTTTGCATCCTCTACAGTTATCTGAAGTACTGTAAGTGTATGGGGCAGTCCACAAGGACTCACCGCAATACCTGTTTGCATCTCTTATGCAGGGAGTTGACAGACCATGCACATGACAGACCATGCAGTACTTGCAAGCCCAGAGTGATAAGTTGAGCCCAGCAGGGATACAAATTAATCACACCTTTTGATGCAAATTACTAATGGAGCACAAGTCACTGACAATGGTGGTATTGGTCTAAATGGTGCTGCTATTCCAGTGGTGTCACTAGGGTTTGTGTCATGCACTGCAGAAGGCCAGCATGTCACCCCGATGATGGACCTTCTCCTACTCAGTGGGCAGGACAACAATCAGAATGATGGGCATAGTGGTATGCAAACACCTCTCCTGCACTGGTTTGGTGGCCCTACATTTTGATACAATAAAGATATTTCAAGAAAGTTTGTTTCATTGCATTCTGCTGTAAACTACATCAACAGTATATGAACACGAGGGTATAATTCCTTAAAAAAATACATTAGCTGTTTGCTTACCTCCTCCCCAAGGGTGTCACTTTATTAACATCTTCTTTCAGTGATTCTTAAACATTTTAGCTTGGAACCCACTTTTTAGAGTGACAGTCTGTCCAGGAACTACCAAAAGTGAGAAGCTGAAAGTGACATCATCAAGCAAATTAAAATAAATTAATTAAAGTAAACCAAGTGAATAAATTTGACACCAACCTCCCACACACAAAAAGTAAGTCCAACCCAATGCCCAGTTCAATTTAAGTTCTTGTGTTTAAACCTGTTCAGTATGATAAGGGATGAAATCAGTTTTAAATCCAGCATGTTTTTGTTTTAATTTGGGCTAGACTGATATTTTTTTTAAAAAATCAAAACAGCATTAACCCTCACCTCTCAAAAAAAAAAAAAAAGAATTAAAACCCCAGAGTGATGAGGTCTCTAGTGGCTCCTCATGTACTGTTTTTGAGTTCCATCTCTATAGTTTTGCCAAATTCTTGGTCCAAGTGAACTTTACCTAGATAACTTATGCCAACTTTAAGCTACTTAGAGCACAATCCTAACCATATCTACTCAAAAGTAAATCCCATTGTATTCAGTGGGTCTTACTCCCAGGAAAGTGTCCTTAGGATTGCAGCCTTAGTCCCCTTTATTCCAATGGCCTGTGTTCTGTACTGCTGAACACAGCATAGCATATCTTGCCTGTTCAACCTGCAAAAGTCCTCCTTCCTCCTCTCTCCTGTCAGCAACTTTTCCAGCTACCACAGTGACACCAAGCTTCTCAGCAGGTCTTGCTGAGAAGCCACTCACCAGTCTTCTGCAGTCCCCATTCCAGCAATCCTCAGAAATCCATTCACCTATCTATCTGCCCTTCAGTTAACCAGTCAGTCAGCTTGTCCACTAGTCCATCAGTCAGTTCATTTGTCCCTCAGTTCATTAATCAGTCACCGAGTCCATCAGCTGGTCCTTTCTTCTCCAACCTCTTTCCATCACTCTTTTCTGCCATAATGGGTGCTGTTTTTATACCTGGGATCCTTGTTGCCTCCAAGCAGCACACTCAGTGCCGCCTAAGGCCCTAGTGTTAACTCCATTCTTGTCTGCCTGAGAAAGGGGCCGTTGTTGACACTACAACCTATACCCTTAAAGAATCTTGTGCATTTTTTATTACCATAGTAAATCAAGACTATTTGCAAACACTATCCATGTGATTCCATACTAAAAGCAAAAGGAAGCATCACGATAGCCATGACACTAAGGTTTGACCCTATTGCTTTGTAGAGCCCCAACCCTTTCCTCGTGTTAGTTGTTAAGTGTGAAGCCTTTTACTAGCAAAACAAGCTCATCTCTTCCCATCTGAATATACATTCACAACCATCTATCTCACTTATCAGCAAAAAACATTCCCCTGATCCCAAGCAAAATGCAGCACATTTGCATTCTTATTGAAATTGTGCCAGGCATGTGGAACGTGGACCAAAAATTTACGAGTATGCTCCTTTTTTTACCCCAGAACTTCAAAGAGTCCTAACTCGGCAAGGGGTTCTGCGGCTATGTCTCAGTAACAGCATACAAAGAGATCTTCTAAGGTATATGAATTTATATACAGAAGTCCTTTTCTTTGTCCCTATAGGTTACAGGGCCAGGAGCTTCTCCCCACAGGAGTACCAGTTCTGAGTCTAAACATCATTCAGATGATCATGGGAGGGGGAGTTAAGCTGAAAGGCACATTTCATGCATACAAATAAAAACCACCCCATGCTCTCAGCAGTGCTTCTGCACCCCATGTTCTGGCCCACCGCATATTAAATGGCAGAAAAACAGATCTCAACAGCATACTTTTCATTTCTTTGCTTTTATTTCTTGTTCAGTGAATAGAAGCAGAGGATGTCCCAGTAGGTTCCTGTCAGAAATGAAAGAAGGAAACAGCTGTCTTTACTTCAGCCTTCATAGCACATATACTAAAACTTATTTACATCTATGACTGCAAGTTGAACCATGTAGCTAACAGAGCTCTTGAATTTGTCTTGAGAATGTAAAACAGTGAGCTTGTCACCTCTCCATTTCAATAGCTTTGTTGTTGCTGTTTGTTTCTTTAATTCCTTAGCCAGCCTGCACACTTTCCTGCCTTCAAAGTAGTTATGCTCCAGCCCAGGAACAATCTCCTTAAATACCGTCATTGAAAAGGTGAACTTTGGTTGAAATTCAGATAATTAATGAGAATGCAGCATATCATTCTCATTGCTTGACACAGGGCGAAATCCAGAGTAACTACAGGGAGCCATTGCTCTGGAGTAAGAACAAGTTACTCTGGATTACAATATGAATTTCCCATAGGTTTTCACTAGGTGGTGTCACTTACGTGCTCTGGATTACTCTGGATTGTGTCCATAGTGAGATTCAGAAAACTTTATTGGCATTTCAAATAATTTCAAATAATATGTTGGCATATTTTTTACATATACATATATGTGGTGCTGAATATACTGTATGCAAGGCAAGCATGACCCAGAAAATCTTGACATTTTGCATCGTCTCATGGCGTCAGGACCCATAAGCCTTATGGAAAAGGTCAAACAGGTTCTTTAAGAGCAACATCTCCCCATTCTAGGACCCTGATTTACAAGAAACCGGATCTTTTTTTTTTTGAAATTGTCATCACTAGCCACATCTTATTTACTCAGAAGATTTGAAAAAACACCCTGTAAACAAGTAACATCCTGGGAGTTTCCTGACTTTGAAGTAAACAAAGTCATTTGTGTCACAGAAAAGTGCCTTCAACCACAGCCTCTCTTACCATCTTCGTTGTGAACTCAAACAAGAATTGTGTGATATTACTAGTAACAGCCTGCGGCGATCACTCACAGAGGTACAATATAACATTTAGTAAATAACCATTGCCCTTTCCAGGACCTCAAGCACCCTTTTCCTCCTCTCTCCTCAATGGTTCTCCTCAACTGCCTCCCCAGCCTGTTCTTAATCCTGGCCTATTTATCTGTCCCAGAGATAGTAAGAAATGTGGATGGAATAGTGTTCTCCTCTGTCTTCTGTGCCCCATAGACATAATCCTCAGCCTGCTTGATTGATACAGAGTGTGCGGATACCCTGTGAAGAGATAAAGGGTTTTATGTTGATAAAAATATGTTTTGAATATTATTAGTATTATTTTTTTATTTTCACTTTTTGTTTTCCAAATAAATTAACTGCAGTGATTTTCAGTCTTTTTCATCTCACAGCACACTAACAAAGCACTGAAATTGTCAAGTAGTTTTTACCTTTGACCAGGCATTCCAGGTTGTTCAAATCTCCCAATTTTCCTAATTAATTAATGACTCTCCCCAAATTCCTCAAATTCCTGTTGAAAATCAGCGTCTTAAAGCATCTGCTTCTAGTTCACCCACTTGGAGATGAATATTCTTTTGATTTATGTAACACAAAATTGGATATTAAAGCTTTTTCATAGATCAAGTCTCCTACTCCTACTTTCACAGTTGATTCTTTAAGAGTTGAAGGTGTACATGAGAGGAAGAGTAATAACTTATGCGTCCTTTACACTTATGTTGTATGAATGTTAATTTCAAGATTTATTGCATTTTTTGCTTTTTTATTTTATAAGACTTTTTTATTTAGACATGCTTATGATACAGAATGCCTGTACCTTTAATCATTGCACAAAAGAAAGGCAGGTGATTCTTTCTAAACCCTTCTATGTTGAGCTAAACCTGTCTAAACCTGCTAACCCTGTCTAAACCTGCCTCTTCTGTGTAGTGGTTAAATGAACAGGCACTTTGTCCTCCATTCTATATGGTCACCCTTCCATTGATCCCAATCTTTCATGACTGACAATAGAGCTCTCCTTAAATGAACACTTCTTGTGGAAGTAGCCTGCTTGTAGTATATTGGCAACACAGCTGTCAGTGCTTTCATCCCATTAATTCTTCACCCACGTCATGACCTCTTCTTGCAGGCCAGGCTTCACAAAGTTAACTTTCCAGAGTTATTGGGCAGGAGCACTTTAAGATAGTGCATACTTAATATAATGTACATTGCATTATATGCACTATCTTAAAGTGTCCCTGCCCAATAACTCTGGATTACCTTGTGGGCTCTGCAAGCCAGTTTCCAAGCATGGATCCCTTCCCAGCGGGTGCTCCTCAGGCGGCCTCCATGAAGCTGTTGCTACCTCTCTCTTTCCTTCGTTTGCCTCTCTCTTTCCTTCGTTTCCTTCGTTTGCTTCGTTTGCTGAGGTTTGGGTGTGGGGAAAGCATCCCCCCTTGTCAGGCAGCCTCCTAAGCTTGGAGGTATCATCTGGGGCAGGGCATGCTTCACCCCTCCCCCCATTCTGCCCAGGGAAAAATAGTTCTAGGTCTTATTTTGGGGGAAGGTGTTATTTTGGGGGAAACAGGATATCTATTGTTTTATCTGGTTTTAATGGTATTTTATTGTCTTATAATGTTGTTAGTGCGTTGGGTTTCTTTTTTTAAGGAATAAAAGTGGGATAAAATAAATAAATAAATAAATAAATAAATAAATAAATAAATAAATAAATAAATAAATAAAATGAAGGAGGCAAATATCTTTTGCCAGCTCCTTGCTCTTATTCATGCTGGTTTAGTTTATATAACAGAGGCCACAGCCATATTCGCAAGCTTGCCTCTGCTCACACATGTGCAGTAAATGTAGAATGGGAGAGAGAGTATGTCCACTTGACTCAGTACAATTATAATGTGTTCTTTCACCCATGCTTGATCCATGCTCTTAAAATACATAGAGCCCTTTTATTCTAACACATGGTTATAAGAGGGGTCATCGAATAAGTGCACAGGGCCAGATTCATAATACTTCCCTTTCATTCATGGTGTTCAGACCTGCCCAGAGGTGTACCATAGGTCCAGTGCACCCAGTGTAGCACTTACCATTTGGAGTTTAGTGTTCCAGAAGTTCAGGGTTAACATAAAGATATAATAGTGTCACTCTGACCTTCCAGTTTCAATAAATACTGTGATAATTTGGTTATGTGGATGGATACCTGCTAAGGTTCCTCTCAAAGTGGTGTCCTCTTATATTTAGCAGAGGAAGAGTAACTGTCCCTTTTGATCCAACCTGGCATTTTTTCCACTGGTTGGTGCTAGTGGCTTTTCTGCATCTCTTAGGCTATGAGTCCTCTGAGGTCAGGAAACTATTGATTTATTTCACTAAGTAAACTACTTTAAGTTGAGAGGGGGTAATAAATATACTTAATAATAATTCCTACTTTTTCATTTGAACTAACATCTATCTTCATGATGTGTGAATACACTCAAACTACTTGTGGGGATCAAACTGCACAGGAAAAGGAAAGAGAAAGGGCAGTTTTTAATTGCCAAAATGATTTGTGACTGGAAATATTGATATCCCAGCAATTCTTCTGGCTGAATAAATTTAGATCACACAAGCTTAGAGTGAACACTTAATTTAAGACAAACAAAAAAGTGAATTAGGAAACAGCAACCAAATCTTTTGGGAACCATAGATTGATTTTTCCAAATGTCAAGAAAGGCTCACATTCTTCTTCGGCATGAATGCCTGTTAGATCAAGCATATGGCTTTTATCTTTCATCTGGTTTTATTTTTTAACATAGCTGTTGGTTTTGTCTTCCTATTACTGTTTCCTTTTGCATACAGATTGATATTAACAAACTGCAATGGATGAGGAAAGTGTGGAAGGAAAGAACCCATATACTTCAAATTCTGTGGGGAGTGGAGAACATTACCATACTGGATGTCTGAGAATAAAGGCTGCAATATCAAACATGGCCACTTGCCAGAGGATCTACAATCGCAGAGTTTGTGTGGGGCATTAACACTGTCAGCATGGCTCAGCTCTTTGTGAAAGGCAGAAAGCTGGACTAGTTGGCCTGATCTACCAAGGATCTTCTTTTGAGCTTCTGAGACACAGGTTGCAATATGTTTCAGTACAGCTGTGGGCACCAGTTTAGGCCAGCCAAACTTACCCATCATCTCTTTCCTGCATTGGGGTGGTGAGGCCAGCACATGTCTGTACACTGGCCTAACTTCCTCAAAAGTGGCAAAAAAGTGCCTTATGGCACTTCTACAACTTCTGGCAGAATAACCAGGGGTTAAGATCGCAGTGTGTATCTGTACAGACTCCTCCACTAGAGCAGTAATTTCAGTTGCACAGAGAGGAGTCTTTCATACAGTTGCATTTGTGGGCAGAAGCTCTTCTACTCGTCATTTGAATACATTGAGCTTGCGTACGGTGGTTACCAGGAATTTCCCATTTCACCTTCCACAAATTCAAAACCTACATTTACTGAATGATTAAAAAGTCCTATTGTGGCACACTGCAACATCAAAGTACTGTGGAGTGTATAGTTTTGATTTGTGTGGAGGGAGGTATGTAGATAACCCTTTTCAGTCCTATAGAATATACTGTACATACGCCCTTGAGTTACACAATATCCAAACTGCAGCCTTAAATTTAAAACAAAAACCATTCTCATTCCTGAAGTCTGATTTGAAAGACAAGACTCAGCACAAGAAAAATATGCAAATAAAATTTGTGGCTTACCAAGTGAAACACATCATTAGCTATGTATTCCGGCTTGTCAGATGCTTTTTTCACCAGTCTACCCACATTTTTCTCTTACATTAATGCGTAATAACAGATGGGTCTATTTATATAATCAGAATAGGATATGCTGGGTCAGAGGCATTTGAAACCTGAAGGATGGGCTTTGGAAACCCATAAAAAAGAGGGGAGCTGTATGCAGAGCTGTCCAGATAGGGCAATTGGAATAGCTGCACTGGGCCCACATTTTGTTGTCCAATATTGGCATAAAAGGGCGTCTGCGCTGATTGAGTTTCTCCAGCTCACATCCTGCTTGCAATCTTCCAAAAACAGCTCTAGCCATATGCAGTATATTTGGCTCTAGGTATATGCAGGTGTATAAGAAGTGCTTATCATTAACTTCTGTTTAGCTTCAATTGTAACCTGCACCATGTCCCAGTTTTTTACATGCCTTGTTTACACTGTCCTTTTCATTTTTACTGATTATCTGTCCTGCCTCAGTTTATGAGAGACAGAGTGGTTTAATCATGCTTTCCCAGGCTATACAGTTCTCTGAATTGTTTTGTGTGTGTGTGTGTGTGTGTGTGTGTGTGTGTGTGTGTGTGTGTAATCGGAAATATCCCAATGTGGCTGTCCTTTTGCAGATCACAGACGGAGATTGTCAACGTGTCCCCTCTCTGTCTGGCTTTCCAGTCTACAGTCTACAGTATTTATAGACTGCTTTTCAACTAAATAGTTCACAAAGCGGTTTACAAGAAAATGGAAAAATAATAGCTAATTAAAAGCTAATGGGTCCCTGTCCCAAAAGGGCTCACTATCTAAAATGCAAAAAAAGAACACCAGCAGAAGCCACTTGAACAGACATTCAAGCTGGGGTATGTAGGGCCAGTTTCCCTCCCCTGCTAAATAAAAGAGGAACATCCACTTGAAAGAGTGCCTCTTGCTCAGTTAGCAGGGGTTATCCACACATGATAGGTTCCCATGAGAAAGGCAGGATACAAATATTGATACAAAAAAATAAAATAAGTAAAAAATAGTGGTAACAGAGACTGAACAAGTTCTCAAATATCTTCTGAACAACCAGTGAGTGGCAGATAACAGGGTCAAGAGGGCTGTAGGTACCTACCTATTTTGCTTCCCACACTTGCCCTTTTCCATTACAACAATGCACAATTCCATCATCCCCCTATAACCTCATATGCAAGTAAATGGGAAGTTATTTGCTTCAGGTGTTTGAAATACTGAAATTCTATAGAAAATGCAACTGGATCCACTATGAAATTCATCATGTGATTAGACAGAAGTTGCCAAGATAGGGAACAGTTATGGAAACTTCTGCACATGCAGCAGCTTTGAAAACTGCAGAGTAGGCTTTACAGAACATGGACATGCAGCTGGCAGAAAATGCAACCAGCTGAGAAGACAGATCATTCATGCACAAAAGGGCTTCATGTGGGCCAAAGTGAGAATCGGAAACAAGGAAATTAGGGCACAATCCAGAGTAACTATGGGGAGTCCTTGCTCTGACGTAAGAACAGTTTACTCGGGTTTGCAATATGAATTTCCCATAGGTTTTCACCACGTGGTGCCATAACTACATCGACGTAAAAGTCTCTAACGTGCTCCTGCAGTTACTCTGGATGGTAGGGTTACTGTCCCTATTTCCTTCTGCAAAACATTGGAGGGTAAGCAGCTGGATGAATAGAAACACCCATTCTTATAATCTCGGCTTTCATCTTTGAAGAAGAACATGAGCCTCAAGGGCATGTATTTAAACTAGCATTAATCTAAATGCCAATAGATAGCTTGTATTCATTTGTATTGGAAGCATGTTTTCTTCTCTAGCTGTGCATCGCATTTAGACAAGCATTAGCAATCTAAATACCCCACGTAAATGTCATATACCTTGCTAAGTAGGCTTTTTCAATGCATTTTCTAGATTTGGTTTGTGACAGCCTAGAGGAACATGCTGATTCTGTGACAGGAAAAGCCTACCCCCAGCTATGCAGTTAAGATTTTTTAAAATTATTTTTAAGAATTCATCACAGCATGAATAGGCTTTGCCAAGGATTTCCTGACTTCACTTGCATTCAGAATTCCTTTATTCAAAATGGAGTATCACTGAAATATACTCTGGGAAGATGCAATGATACATGCCAGGCATGTAATGTGGTTCTGGCTTCCACTCTTAAAGCCATACTGAACCATCCAAAAAATCACAGCCAAAAAACTCAAGGTCTTCTTGTAGATATGAGTGTTATCTTACTTGCCTTTTACCAACCTTATTTAAGTTTAAAAGAAAACTAACAGCCTGAACAAGTCTAGTCTTCAAGGGGAGGACAATCCAATAGAAAAATATCCTCAACTGCTGAGAGAGTACACTAGGTAGTAGTGTAAAACATCAGTCCCACATTCATTGCCATTCAGGAAAATTCAGTTTTTTCAGTGAAATTTGGACTAGATCACTTTATCATTGTTGTCCTTCAGACAACAGGTTTCAAACTGTAGTGCTGAGTTTCATCAGGAGGAAAGCCAGGGTGAACAGATGCCCAAACCTCAAAAGAAGAACAAGGTTTTGGATTCCTCTCAGCAAGGCCTTTCTGGTGGACAATGGCACTTTTTCCTACTCACGAGTAAAGCTGTGATATTGGGCACTTTCACTTTCCCATAGAGCTCAATGCATATTTTTTACTTTTAGTTTTTTTGGCCGTAACGTTTCATTGGAAGGAGATATTTCAAAACTGATTTTTGCTTTGGATTCTGCTCTTCAATACGGATCCAATGACATATGACACAACACGACATATGACATGATGGGGTACGGCACACCATTGCAAAGTTCCAAAATGGAGGACAGTGAAGCCCTTTTGGCAAGAGGCTAAAAATGAAGACAAATCCTGAAATTTCAGGTCATAGGATCAGCCAAGACTGATAATGACAAAAAGTCTGTCAGCTTATTCACCATCCCTAGGGTTGCTATACATCCTGAAAAAACGAGGAACTATCTCAATTTGGGGGGATTGTGTTCACAGACTGGCAAATGGGACAGAGAGTCCTGTCCTGATTTTTTGGAAGAAAATTATGACAACCATCACCAATCTTCCACTTCAGTGTCCAACAGTTAGGTGTGTTCTGCATCTCCATTTTGACAGACAACTCAGTTGCAAAAGCATTTCTTGATATTAGGAAGTCTGAAAACCATTGCATTAGGGGATAATTGCATTCTGCGCAGGTCTGATGGGCTGGATATGAACATCAAGAATTAAAACATAGGGAATGAACTATGACAGCTATAAAAAAGAATGATCAGAAGCACAAATATTCACACCATGTAAAACATATGCTATATTCTTGATCTATTAGGGACAAATTTAGTTCCAATCACCAAAGCTATGGTAATAATTCAGGCAGTAGAAGCGGTACAATTACAAATGAATAGGGAGGACTGGAATCTAAGTGTTCACATGGAGACCTCTGACCCATAGGCAGTATGGATTTAATTGCTCAGTTCCTCCTTCTAAAGAGTTCAGTGCCTGCTTATGCCGGCTTTGCCTCCTCCAGAGAAAGTGTTTATTGAAGTGACTCATCGGAAGCAGAGTGCACACTGAGCCTAGTTGCCAAAGCTACAATCCCATATTGTAGGGGACAGGGAAGAGGAACAGATAGTCAAATCAGTATACTGTGCACATCTTTGTGATACCTGAACATAGATAGGTAGAATGTCATAGACCGGCATGTCACGTGAATTATGGGGGTTTCTTTGGTGCTCTGTAAGCTACTCATAAGCTATTCACTTGGATCAAACCACAAATGTGCTTAAACAGAATTACACTGCTTAGCTTTTGATGATGGATGAATCATCCATTGCTTCACCAAAAGAAGCAATGTACACACACACACACACACACACACACACACACACACACACACACACACACACACAGAGAGAGAGAGAGAGAGAGAGAGAGAGAGAGAGAGAAATGGTATTGGAATCCACTAACATTTTTATATTTCTAGGCTTTTTTATATTTCTAACTTTTTCCATATTTTAATTCTTTGTATATTGAAAGACAAGCCAGTGTAAACAGAAGACATCCTGATAAAACCTTATATAATCTATATACAAAAAAGCTAAGCTTATTATATAAATCAGCAATTGTCAACCTTTTTTATCATATGGCACTAAAATTGTCAATGCACATCCTCAGTTTTTTGACAACAGATAAGGCACACCGCACTGCCTCCTACTGGCCCTTACTCCAATCTCCCGCAACATGTCAGTGGAACACTCTGGCACATCAATATGCAGTGACACACTGGTTGAAAACTAGTCTATATCTTTCCAGAATTAGCTTTATCAGCATTAAACCTTTTCATAAACAAGCTTCTGTCTAAACTCTTGTTTTGCTCCTAGTAAGTCAATTACCAAATAAAAGATAGTTATTTGGTTTTTTTTGCTGTGTTTGTGGAATGTAGTGGCTAATTAGGTACACCTGAGAATACTAGCCTAATTAAGATAATGTGCACTGGAGTGCAAAGGTCTTTGCATTTATAGTCCTTTCCTATTTTAAAATACCGTATTTTAAAAGCACACAGCAGAAAGGTTTTCCTCCTGGCACACAATGGCTCTTCCCATTTTGTTTCTAGTCAGTTTTCCTGGTTGTTCCCCTACAGCTCACAATATCCCACCCATGCTTGTGCTTAGTTTGCAATACATAGTCTAGAGAACAGCAGAGTGCTTATTCCTGTCTCTCTAGGGCACAATCCAGAGTGAGGGCAGTGAGGAGTGCCCTAGCTGGGCTGCCCCAACTATTCTGAATCCAGAGCAGAAAGTTATGCTGCATCCAGAGAGTCAGGAAGCCTGGGCTGCCCCAGAGCATGCTCAATAGGCAGCAAGTCAGTGGCACCTGGGAGGCTTTACGCACGAGGAGATCCCTCTCAGATCACACTGAACAAGGAGCCTCATAAGGAGTATCTGATGAGACTGCAAGTACAGTCTATAGTGAATACAAGGGGCTTCTTGGAGTGCCCTGCTGTATCCCCAGCTTAGTGGGCTGCCGCAGTTGTGCCATATCCTGAAGTTGAGAGGCAGGGGTTGCAGCTAGGCTGGCCAAGAACTCAGATTTTTGGTCAACACTGCCATTCTTACTCAGGCCTTATTATGGACCCCTATGTGTCTACTCATTGTTATACCTGCTCCTGAGGTGGTATAACTCTGAGGAGCTGAAAGAGGGCATTTCTGCCCTGGAAACAGGCTCTGGATACAGAGTAACTGCTCTGCCCTAAGCAATGCTAACCATCCCCTCAACATGCCTCTCCTGAACTGCCTAGGCTGCCCCAGCTAGGGCAGCCCAGGTCCACCTGTCTTGGGGCAGCCTATGTTGCCTTAGGCTGCCCCAAGTCTTTTCCAGAATAACTAGGTTGACCCATCTTGCAGTTGGGTCAGCCTAGTGACATATAGGCTGACCCAAGTGTACCTCTGAAAACCATTTTTTTGTTCCATGAAGTATTCTTCACATGAGGAGCCAGACCCAATAGTAATAATTGTATTATCAAACAAAGCTAATGTGTATAGTTTCTAACAGCACAATCCTAACCATGTCTACTCAAAAGTGAGCCCCATTATGTTCAATGGGTCTTACTCCCAGGAAAGTGTCTTTAGGATAATTAGCTATCATTTTTCCATTTTCTTTGTATACCGCTTTGTGAACTTTTCAGTTGAAAAGCGGTATATAAATACTGTAGATAGATAGATAGATAGATAGATAGATAGATAGATAGATAGATAGATAGATAGATAGATAGATAGATAGATAGATAGATAGATAGATAGATAGATAGATAGGAAGGAAGGAAGGATGGATGGATGGATGGATGGATGGATGGATGGATAGATAGATAGATAGATAGATAGATAGATAGATAGATAGATAGATAGATAGATAGATAGATAGGAAGGAAGGAAGGAAGGAAGGAAGGAAGGAAGGAAGGAAGGAAGGAAGGAAGGAAGGATTGCAGCCTAAGAGACAGAGCTGTGGAGCAAAAGGTCCTTAGTTTAAACGTTTGACTTTGCCAGTGGACACACTCGTGTGTGGTTCTCAGATGCAATAGTTGAGATGGCAAAACATTTTATGGACTGCACCACTTCCAAATGCAGATGAGAGATGGAAAGCATGATGCCCCTCAGGGCCATAATGGAAAGCTTCCTCTCAGACACAACATGAACCAGACTCTGCCTCAGGTACATCTCTGCTTTCTCTGCCACGATACACCGAAAAGAATTCCTTACCATGCTCCACTTTATGCAAACCAGGAAACGTGGGACTTCTGGGTGCATTTGAAGGAACCGCATACATAATGGAACTTCTTTATTCATTCCCCTGAAATAAAACTTAATTTCCACACTAACTAATTTGGGAAAACCATGCAAGAAATACCGTAAGACTACAGTAGTCTACCTTCTGCTCACTTTTAGTAATGGGAAATCAATAAAGTGCACTTCTATGGTGGACTGGAGGAAAACACTGGCTATGAAGGGAACCCTGAAGGAATTTTTTTTAAAATCTGCTCCATACTATTTGTTTTCCTTTGACATTTAACAAGTTTAGAATTCTGAACATGACTCTTTCTTAAGCCAGACACAGTCTTCATTGAGAAACTGCTCTACCAAAATAGTTCATTCTCATTACTGACATTTCAGAGGTGGAGACCCTCCCGGAAGAGATTTTAAAGAGATCAGAAAGATTTTGAAATGAATTTAGCCAGAAACTTCACATGGCTTGACCTTTTCAGCTTTATGGAGAAGGTCATATTTTGAGTACGTTTCTTATGTTGCCTGGAAGCCAGAACTGCTCATCATCCACCCCCTCCAAAAAAAAATTCTAAGCAACAGTAAGTAGATTTCTGTGGGAATGTTTTCCAAAATGGTGGATAAGCAGTTGCCTTCATATACCTTGATAAGAGAGGTATTTATCTTGGCCTGTGTTTGGGCCTTGGTATTTCAAAGAAAGCAATTCAGCCCAGGTGGGAGCATGCTTACATGGTTGTCGTACAAAGCATGGACATACAATGAACATTTCTACTTGTCGCATTCATAGAAAAGGAGTTTGGTCTGTATTGCTACTGTAATAAAAGATTCTGGAATTCACCTGGTGAAAGACAATCTTCCTGGCAGGTTTCCTGTGTGTTTTTAGAAGCCGTCTCCTTTCAAGCTATGCCAGGATCAACCAGCATGGGACCTTTGTTCTCCGACAAATCCATTTTCCAAGCTTCAGCCATCACAGGGGATGCTTGTTTGCACTAGGCCTGATAAGCTTTTACATACTGTACAGGTTTTAAAAATCTACATATTGATTTACAATTTTTAAAATAATGTGTAGATCTCTTTTTCATTACATAGCAAACATTTCCCTGAGCACGGTTGGCACAAGACCTCCAATGCCTGCAACGGCATGTCAAATGCTGCCCTATCTTACCTAATGAAATGCCATACTTCACATGAAATACATGTTATGCACGTTCATGCTGTTATGATTTCATCCTTGAATGAATATCTACACAGAATCCTGTTCCTTGCATAATTTCATAATTATGTACCTTCCATAATTTCAAAATATTTTACCCCCACAGGATTTTTATGCGTACACATAAACAACCCCAAAAAGTGTTTTGTACAGTACAAGTGGTTAAGACATGGTGCTTGTTAACCAGAAGGCCAAGGTTCAAGACCTGGGTCCCCACAATACAGGGTGAGCTCCTGTCCCTTAGCCCAACTCTGCGACGCAGTTGAAACCAATTGTATAGGCTCTGCTGTTCCATTGGACTATTTCAGTGGCACGGAGAGGGGAGATTTGCTGCTTTGGTAACAGCCTATCCTCCATATTAATCTACCCAGGCCTTCATGCTCTGCATACAACGTCAAACACGATACCATAGTCTTTCAAGAGTGATGATGCCAATACTACAGTATTGTTCCTCTTCTCTGTTCAAAAAGTGTTGAAATGAACTCTTGGATGAACCCTTTTCATTCACAACTTCAACATCCTCTGTAGCTGATCATTAAAGGGAATATTTTAATCCAATTTTGGTTGCTCAATTTAACCCAGAGTTTTCATCCACAACTTCAAAATCCTCTGTAGCAGATCATTTACGGGAGCATTTTTCCAAATTTTTGTCGGTCATTTTAACCCAGAAGTTGAAAAGTGCCTTTAGCCACCAGTCTTCAGTGAAGTGTGATCCTATCTTTCTAGTGATATTAACTTATGCTTATCTACTAAGTACTCAATAGAACTTGCCTCTTAGTAGATTTGAAGCCCAGTACTGTAGCCTATACTCATTATTCAGTATCGGCCTTTCAGAGGACACTCCAGAGTGCTTCTCTGTACCAATCGCCTTTCTTGTTTTAGTTTCAAAGTACTAAAGAACCCATTCAGTTCTCAAGAAGGGTCCTCCTTTTCCTGATACACGATAGGATTTTCATTAGAAAACACTCTATGAGCTATTCCTAGTACCTCCCAAAGAAAAATCTTTTAATCACACGTTTTTAGCAACCAAATAATGCAATTATTTTCTCCAGAAATCAGAGTATGTTGGCTTCAGAATAAAATGTAAAATGAATAGTGCTCAGATGAACATGGAGAGAGGTTATTTCAGTAATTATAATTTTGATAGTTGCAGCAGTGATTTTCCAGGTGATGGAACTTGTAGGATACAGAGAAAAATTTTGTACAGCTACAGTAATCAGTGTGACACACACTCTCTCTCTCTCTCTCACACACACACACAGAGAGAGAGAGAGAGAGAGAGAGAGAGAGAGAGAGAGAGAGAACAAGTTACAGGTTGCAAAGATTTTATTTCAGATTTGTGTATCTATGAATCTGATTCAAGAGCTACATGGCAAGCTGGTGTTAGATTGATACATTTTGTTTGCCAAGGTAAATGAGATCCTCCATCAAGTGATCAGACTGCACTTCTCCTTACTGGGTTAAAATGACCGACTCCATATCTCTTTGTATTGTACCTTCTGATGTATTTTCTGTTCCCCTCACCCATTTACAGCGTAGTGAATATTTCCACAGAAAATGATGATGTGCCTGAGTCCCCTGACCCTCACTATGTAATAGTGGTAGAAATTTAAAGCAAGGGAGACCCCTGGTGGACTATCACCTTCCATCGTATTTCATAAACAATTGTGTCATGATCCATTCCCTTCATGTCAGCTGTGTAGGGGATTGTTCTGTTCCTTGAGATAAACATGATCCAAGGAGAGAAAGCAAATCCTACGCTGTTGCATACGATAACAGCAGGATTAATTGTGTGCCATATAACAGTGGATAGAAATTCATATTTCCATAGAAATAGCGAATAGAAAATGCAGTATCCTAAGTACTGTGCATCTGAATGGGATCTGTAGTGGCTTTGTGCAGGGTACCACTCATGCTCCTTTTCCAATTCAGCTACTAAAATGGTATGTATAACCTCGATCTACTGAAGCTGCCATTCTCAGTGGCCAGAGATGTAAGTGATCTGAGATCCAGATCACTACATAACATTCCCATCCTGAGCTGAATTTTTGAAGCATCTCTGCCTCTTTGAATCTTATGAGGTTTTGGGGGGTTTGCATAAGACTGCTTGTACAACTGCTGTTATATCAGTAAATGTTTGTTCCTTTGAGTAAATGCAAACCTAAGCATATCTACTCAGAAGTAAATTGCATTGTGTTCAATAGTACTTACTCCCAGGAAAGTGTGGTTAGGATTGCAGCCCAAATTCTATAAGGTGGAATTACAGTGACAAATAAGGGCAGCAACTGAGAAGTGGGAATAGGAGTTCAGCTAGCATTTAAGAAAGATTTCTGGAATGATTACCTTTCCATATTCTTTGACTCCAAAACAGCAACCCACTATCTTCTTGCTTGCTTGACTGATGCGTTTTATCCTACAGATTGTATGCACTTACAGTAGGTTTTTGAAAGGACCCAGGACACTCTGGATTTTTTAATCCAGAGTGGTCAGTTTCACCTAAACATTGTAGTAATCTTCAGTTTCTTTCATGCAGCATTTTTTTATGATAGCTTAACAGAAAATTCAAACTCTTCTTATTTTCTTTCCATAATTTGAGTCCATTATATGGCTAAGGCTACAATCCTACCTCCAATTGGGCAGGCCTAAGCACCAGCATAAGTTCTGTGTTGACCAGGTGTCACAAATGTACTGGAAGGCACTTCTGCCCCACTCCTGGGGGGTTAGGCCACTGCACAGACTTACCCCCAAATCCAGAGTAACTGCGGGAGCACTTAAGAGACTTTATGTGCACCCATAGTTACTGCTCCACCTAGTGAAAACCTATGGGAAATTCATATTGCAATCCAGAGTAATCAGGAGCAAGGACTCCCCGTAGTTACTCTGGATTTTACCCTAACTTTCTTCCCCAACCACCACAAGAATATATGCCAGGTGAGTTAGGCCTGCCTGTTGGTGAATTATGTTGGCATAATTCTTTGGTCTTCCCATTCCCATTGTGTTTTCTGTGACACCCCCAAGTCAGCACAGGACTTATGCCACATGTTAGGCTGGCCTAGAAAAAAGGTGCTGGTACTAACCATGAAGTCCCCTAGGCATGTCTATTCAGGAGTACTCTGGTGGGCAAAAAGGTGCTAGTTCTGAGTACTGATGAGTACTCCCAGAAAAAAAGTCCAGGGCTGGCCTACTTGGAGATTAGGATTGTAGCCTAAGACATGTCTACTCAAAAGTAAGCCCCATTGTGTTCAATGGGTCTTATTATCAGAAAAGTTTCTTTAGGATTGCAGTCTTACCCCCAAATCCATAAGAGACTTTACGTGCACCCGTAGTTACTGCACCACCTATGGGAAACCTATGGTAAACCTACTGAAAACCTATGGGAAATTCATAATGGAATCCAGAGTAAGTTGTTCTTACAGGAGCAAGGACTCCCCGAAGTTACTCTGGATTTTGCCCTAAGGCTCATAATTTATAAACAGAAGCACAAGCTGTAGCAGAAGCACAAGTACAAGCAGAAGCACAAAACCATGAATCTGAACTGAAAACCATATGCTGACCTCCCCACACCTCCACGGAAAGATAATCCTGGTGAGTTAAATTTCTTAGGGTTTAATTTCTTGGGATTGCACCCTATGGCACTACTGTAGGTAATATAACTCTGGGAAGTATATTGAATGCTATTAATATGATTGGGAAGAACAGGTGTGTTAAATTTAGTGCTTTGCCGCAGTATTGGAACCATGCAGACACAAATATTTTTAAATGAACAGATAATCGATGACTGCCTCACAGAACTGTAGTACCACTCACATTTACAAAAGCCCCCACAGCTATTAGAACAAGAAGCCAGCTAAAAATGGGTGTTTGCTTGATAATCAAGCTATCTTTCTCTGTAGTATAGATGTTCAGTAAATCCCTTGAAGAAGCAGAGTAATTGGTGCAATAAATTTATAGCTTTCCAAGAAATGATTGCATAAAACACAAAATATTATCTCTGTTGCATTGAATTACTTAGAACAACTCAATAGTTACTTTCTGTACTATTTCGCAGTTGCCAGGTATTTGGAATTCGCTCTGTTTTGATGCGGTTCCTATCCAAGGAACTAGGAATCACAAAAATATCGTCTCAATCTGTGTGAAGTGCTGCTTTTGTATCTGGGCAGTTGTGATCTTCTGGAGGTCCATTAAGTTTAGATGTTCCTGGAGACTTAATGGAATTGCTCCAAGAGCACCTATTATTATTGGAATCACAGTGGCTTTCTTTTCCCAGATTCTCTGAATTTCCTTATCTTCTCATGTTCTTTCTCTTGAAGCTGACAATGGCTGCAATCCTAAGCACACTTCCCTGGGAGTAAGATCTATTGAACACAATGGGGCTTACTTCTGAGTAGACATGGTTAGGATTGTGCTCAGTGTCAATTATCCAGACCTGTTTTGCCTCAACCATGGTGATGTCTGGTGAATTATTTTAGAAGTGGCAGTCGGTTTGAATATGGAAGTCACACAGAATTTTGGCCTGTTCGTTCTGGACTATCTTTTCTGGTTTCTGGTCCCACCAATTCTTGGTTGTGACTGGTTTGTACTTTTGGCACAGATTCCAGTGTATCATGGCGGCCACTTTGTTGTGTCTTTCCAGGTAGTCCATTTGGGTGATCCTTTGGCAGCCACAGATGATGTGTTCCACTGTTTCTTCGGCTTCCTTGCACATCAGGCACTTGCTGTCTTTCTGGCTCTTGTCTATTTCGGCTTTTACAGCATTTGTTCACGGTGCTTGTTCTTGGGCTGCAGGTATCAGGCCTTCTGTTTCTTTCTTAAATGTTCCTTTCCTTAGCCATTGCCATGTTGCTTTGTTATCAGTATTAGTATTCTCTTGAATGTTGTTCATGTATTGCTTTATTTTGCCACCTCTAGAGTTCCTCTAACACCTTTGAGTCTAGTGCTCATCTGTCTTTTTTCCAAAAAACTTCTGTTTGGAAAGTATTTGCAAAGAAAAAGATGTGAGTTATGAGGGCCATGGGAATTTGGGTAATGTTTGCTACTATCCGTGGCTTCAGTTATCTGTGGCAGCAGGAAGAACATAGTCCCCACCAATACAGGAGAATACCAGTATTCAACGGTATTCTATATTCAATGATATCCAGGAGTGATATCAGTTTTTGGTCAGGTTGGATATACTATTATATAGAACTTATTACATTGAATTTATTAATTCCATGAAGGCTACATGCTGCCTTCTCACAAGGAAAAGGAGGGCAAAGAAGATTTTTTTCCAAGACATAAGGCTACAATAGAGAACATGTCCTAGAAAAAGAGGACATATGGTCACCCTTGTCACCAGGAGAGGTATAGGACATCCTGTGCAGGTCTTTGCCTCAGGGCCTCCAGCAACTTGTTTCTGGTGTTGCTTTTCATTTAGAGCTTCTGTATATTAAATGACTAGATAAAAAGCCACACTCCATGCAGACTTTTAAGCCAACTCCTGCAGGGGGCCCAAAACTAAAGAGATAAATACATTGTCTCTTGAATTCAAATGGCATGTCTGCCGATTTGGACCAGACACAAATTCCAGTGCTGGATGTTCAAGCAGCAGATGAAGGGCAGATTTTCAATCCTGGGATAATCCTGATTCCAGAAAGGTATAATATGTCTATATAGAGTGAGTGTAGCTGAAGTTAGAGGGGTTTCAGACACACTGACAGAATTCACCATTTATTTATATAGATGTGAATAATGCAATCATGAAATTGAATACATTTAAGAGTGTGTTAAAGGGAAAGGTGTCTCCTTCAGGTTGTTCTGCTTGTCATGACTTACTATAGGGAACAGTGCTCATCTCTGTTACAAGGGCAAAAATCCCGCGTTGTCTGAAGATGCTTCCACGGTCATGTGGCTGGCATAACTAAACACCAAAGTGCAAAGAAAACTGTTGCCTTCCCACCAAAATCGTACCAATTTATCTACTTGCATTTACATGCTTTTGTATTGCTAGGTTGACAGGAGTTGTCAAGTAATGGGAACTCACTCTGTCATGCAGTACTCGGATCTGAAACCAGCAATAAACAGTGGTTTTAACTACTGTACCACTGCAGCCACCCTTCAGAATGAGTAGCATCCCAAAATAAGGTGTGCAAATTACTGTGCAAACTGTGAGATCTTTGCCACTAATCCAATAGTAAATGGATTATACCCAAAGCAAACCTTTTTAAAAAATGTGAACCTTGAATTTCCAGCTTAAACGGCTCGGAATAGTCTGGCAGTTTGGTAAAATGTTATCAGTGTCAACAGCACATAGAAAAGTTAATGAATAAAATGAGGCTTGAAAGGCAACTCTTGCCAATATGAAAAGTAAGGTCATTGCCAACTTCTGTAGGACAATTTTAGTACAGTAATCACATTTAAAATCAAATTACAGTCAGAAGGTGGTATGTGCTTCATCTAAGAGCGAATACATTTCTTATGGAATTGTATAAAAGGGAAAAGATCTGCTCCAAACCTGTCTTTTCTTTCAGCTCAGGGAGTCTTGCAAGGTTATCAATATGGAAATAACTGAAATGTAATACATATAGACTGAAATATCATTATATAAGGGCGTATAATACATTTTGTATGGATTTTGTACAGAGACAACTATTGTTTGATATAAAGAAGAAGACAAACAAGGATGGTGTTAGAAAGCTTGAGTGTTTTATTGTGAAATCAAACCCAGTGCATTATTAAGTGGTAGAGCCTCAGCCATGTATAACCTAAAAGGCAATATTGACATGAAAAGTGAGACAATATAAATACAGGTGTACCACTTTATCTGGGGGGATCACATTCAAGAACTTCTGCTTATACCTGGAACCATCAATACCCATTCCCATGGTCTGGCAGCTTCTGGAGGAGGCATGGACAAGAGAGTGTACACAGAGGACACCAGACTTTTCAGTGTAAAACTGAATTCATGGATAAGGGATCCATTGCTGTGGGAGGCCCCCTGGTAGTACCGATAGCGTATCTGTTAACTGACACTTGTTCGCTATCAGTTCACAATTCATAGTAAACATACCAAGAATGTATAATATAGTGTAGATTTCATGTCCACATGATTAAAACCTGTACAAAGGTCTAGGAACAGCAGAACTTTGGAGCAACTTTGTGTAAGTTTTTACCCAGGTTTCATGGATTATACCGGATTAAAACTTTACAAGGGAAAAGTACATTTTATTTTATTTTTCACTTTTTTATGCTGCCCTTCCTCCAAGGAGCTCAGAGTGCTGTACATGGTTCCTCCCTCATTTTGTCTCACCACAACCCTGTGAGGTGGATCAGGCTGAAAGACAGTGACTGGCCCAAGGTCACCAGGAACCTTCATGGCTGAGTAGAGAATTTGAACCTGATCCTAAAACCACCTCTCAAACTTCTACACAACCCTGGCTGACCCTGACCAAGTCTCAAGTATCGTATGAAAATACCGATTTGAACAGCATCTGGATTTTGGAAATTGAGCATAGGATCATGGATTAACATTGAAATCCAATAATTTGCACCCACCAGGGAAAAATTGCATTAAAAGAACCTCTTGTAGCACTGACCCCTTCCTCTTCTGTTCGGTCCAGGCTTGTTCAGCACACTTGGGCTTAGATCTTCTATATACCCTTCAATCCAGAGTAGCTGTGGCAGTTCGTGCATTGACACAAGAGACATTTATGTCAATGCGGTAATGGCACCACCTATTGGAATCCTATGGGAAATTCATAGAGCAATCCAGACTAATTTTTTGTTGCACTGCTGTAGTTACTCAATTCAATTAACCTTTATTGGCATTTCAGAGGTACATAGTAAACAAAGACTTGCCGTACAATCCAGAGTAACTACGGAAGCACGTAAGAGACATTACGTGTACCTGTAATTACTGCACCACCTAGTGAAAACTTATGGGAAATTCTTATTGCAATCCAGAACAAATTGTTCTTACACTGGAGCAAGGACTCCCCGTAGTTACTCTGGATTGTGCCCTTAGTGGAGGTGCAAAGGCATTTAAATCAGATCAAATAATTCTAGCAGGAAAAGTGCTATCTTCTGGGATTACACTTGGAGACTGCTAGTAAGAATTCTGCTACCAGGTTGGAGATATAGGGGGAGTTCTCACTGAGGAGAACTGGAAAAGGGTCAATGATTGGAATAGGGAGGGAAAGGAGAAAGGAGTCAAGTAAATTGGTCCTGAGATTATGATGGACAGGACACCGGAACAGAATGTGATCTAAAGTGTCCAGTTCAGCTGAACAAAATAGACACAGTCTATTCTAGCAAGAGGTATTAGAATACACCAAGGTGCAGATGGGAATATGTTCAATCTCGCCAGCATAAAAGCCCTTCTTTTCCTAGGGTTGGTGAGATGATGAAAGTAATTTGCTGGATGGCCAAAAGAAGGGGCTGTAGTTACTCTGGATTGAGCCCATATTCACCTGGGAATAAATCCCACTGAATTCAATGGGACTTACTTCTGAATAGCCATGCATAGGATTGGTCTCTTTGGGCTTTCCTTGATCATCAAGACCAAGGGTCTAAGACTCCATGTAAGAACCATATCAGCTTGCATTAAGGTTTCCCCATTTGATGTTGTCACTTTCTGAGCCCACAGCCTGACTTTTTGTGTTTCTTCTATGTCCACTATCTTAATGTTTTTGAACAATAGCTTATGGCTGGGGATAAAGGGATTTTCCCCACGAGAATTTCACAACTTTTAATAAAATGCATATGACTCAAATAATTTGTAAATGTGCTAAGGCTTTCACAGCTGGAATCTATATGGAACGGTACAGTTTTTTTCTCAATCTGAGTGCTGTGGTCTAACTTTTTATCTAAAAAGCCTAAGCCAATCCTGAAAGGATGGGGCTAACAGTCATCACACTAAATTAAAGGTTAAAACTATCTAAAAATAAAGAACTAAAAACTGTGGTGGTGAAGCAGCATCCCCAGACTTGCACTGGATACAGTGCAGGCATGCCAACCTGCCTGTTCCAGCTCAGGTTAGGATTGCGTTTTAAGAAATGCATGATTACCAGCCCTCATATATGCATTCAGAAACAAAGGAGTCAGTTTAACCTAACAATTCACAATGATGTTCCTAATTCAACATGCAATTAGTTACAACCAGTATAACAATGCTCATCAAATTGTGAAGGTGCAACCCTCCAGTTTGTGTAAATGTCCCCCACTCCACTCCCTTTAAGGCAGCGTTTCTCAAAGTGGGGGTCGGGACCCCTTTGGGGGTCGCCTGGAGCTTTCCTGGGGGTCGCCTGAAGACTCCTGGTGCAGGGGGCCAGGTGGGAAGACCTGGCAGAAAAGCTGGAGCCGCTACGGCTGGAAGAAGCAGCTGAGAAGCAGCTCAGAAGGAGCCTCTGACCAGCTGTGAGACAATGTGGAGCCTTGGGGGCGAGGAAGATTGCAGCCTTAGAGCCCAGTTTTGACTACTCAAAAGTCAGTCCCATGATAGTGAATGGGACTTACTCCCAGGAAACAGTGGCTGGCTCTGCTGCCTGAGATCCCAATCCTATGGAGGCCTCCTGTCACCCAGGTACTTACCTTTCCATTCCTCCCTCCCTCCCTCCCTCTTTCTTTCTTTCTTTCTTTCTTTCTTTCTTTCTTTCTTTCTTTCTTTCTTTCTTTCTTTCTTTCTTTCTTTCTTTCTTTCTTTCTTTCCAGTCACCCGCTCTTAGCTATGCCACATCTATCTATCTATCTATCTATCTATCTATCTATCTATCTATCTATCTATCTATCTATCTATCTATCTATCTATCTATCTATCTGTCTATCATTACGTACTGTTTTTATGATTAATCATTATGCTTTAATTATGTTCAATTTGTAACAATGAAAATATATCCTGCATATCAGAAATTTGCATTACTATTCATAACAGTAGCAAAATTACAGATATGAAGTAGCAACTAAAATAATTTTATGGTAGGGGGTCCCCACAACATGAGGAACTGTATTAAGGGGTCACGGCATTAGGAACTTTGAGAACCACTGCTTTAAGGGGAGGGGAAAGGGGGAAAGCAGCAACACAATCCCTAGGATCATGTCCCTGTGGGGGAAAAGGAACTATTTTTAAACCTAACAGAAGTATGGCCAGGATCTGGAGATGTGGGGAGTCAGACTTCTGGTTTCATTGCAATCACTACTTTTATTATTTTCAAGTTGCAGGGAACCTTCAAGTGCTCTCACACACCTCCAGATCAGGGCAGCACCTCTGTTAAATTTAAAAATAACCCTCTTCCCCCATAGGAGTTCCCCACAAACCCTGGGGATTGTGTCACTGCCCTAACACTCCCCAAAAAGACTTATGGAGCAATCCAGAATAACTGCAGGGAGCCCTTGCTCCAGTGTAAGAACAATTTGCTCTGGGTTGCAATGTGAATTTTCCATAGGTTTTCACTAGGTGGTGCAGTAACTACGTGTGCATGTAATGTCTTTCACGTGCTCCCGTAGTTACTCTGGATTGTAGGGTTAGCTACAATCGAGAGTAACTACAGGACCTTTTACACTGATGTAGTTACAGTGCCACCGATGGGAAACCTATGGGAAATGCATAGAGCAAGCCAGAGTAAGTGCCTCTTACGTCTTCCCATAGTTACTCTGGATTGTAGGGTTACTTTAGGAGTAAAGCTTCCTTAATGTTTGTGAACCATAGCTACGAACAGGTGAGCAACAAGTTCTAGTGCCTGATGAAGTTCACCAAAACTGTAGGTAAAATGTCAAGGATGCCCAGGCATTCGGTTTTAGTTCTCATTTCTTTAAATTCTAGTTTTAATCCTTGTTTTTAGTATTTTATTTGGTTGTATGTTTAATCTTTGTTTAATTTTAGTTCTAAGGTTATTAGCTTTAGCTCTTAGGATTCAGTCTTTTGATAGGGTTGCCATATTTGTCTTCCACAAAGCCAGAACAGGACCCCATGTCAAACTTACCAGTACATGAATGCAATCTGGGCAAAACTGTGAATGCAAAACTGGACAGACCCAGTTTTCCAGGACATGTGGTGACCCTATCTTTAGATTAAGCTTTAGCCTTTGGTTTTAGGCTCCATTCTGGTTTTAGGTTTAGTTCTAAGTTCTTTATTTTTAGAGTAAATTTTAGCTTTTAGTTCTCATTTTAGTTCTCACATTTAGTGTGGTGGCAGAGAGCCCCCACCCCAACTTTTTCAGGATTGGCTTAAGCTCTTTAGATAAAAGACCCTGGCACTGAGTTGGACCATTGCGCTCAGCCTGAAAAACTGTATAATTCAAATAATTTGTGTTGAACAATGTTATAATATATTTTAATTATGACACTCATTTTTTTCCTCACTTGGAAATTTACAGCATATAGAATTCCCTTTTAAATGCTATTTGGCTTATTCTTGAAATTTGTTTGTTTTATTGCAAACATTCTTGAGATTAAATATTTTCCTTGCAGCTGTTAATGAAGCCTTGTTTTTAATTATGTTCATTTAATAAGCAAAGTAGATCTAAATCATGCAGTTTGCTATAGCTGGGGTTACAAAATAAATATGCCTTTTAAATTTTGTTAAACATTCCTACAACAATATAGAGCTATTACAGGATGTGGTTAATTATGTTACACATTAAGCAGCTTGTCATATTAGTTAATAGAAGCCATCTTATTTAGATGATGCACATTATTTCCTGTCTACAAAGCTAATAGACCAAGGGGAAAGATGATATTGGTAAGTAATCTACATATTATAATCAGTAGTAAAAAGTATAATCATGGTTGTGGTCAATCAATCCTTTTACCTTACTTACCTTTTATGCTCTCTCTCTCTCTTTCTCTCTCTCACACACACACACACACACACACACACAAATCACTCCCTCATATTCCTTCCCTTCTTGTCCACTGTCAAAAAGTTAAGTTCTAAATTCTCTGGAGCAGAAACATGTCCTTTGATTACATAGTTACTATTTATAAAGGACTATGAGCACAATCCTAAACATGTCTACTCAAAAGTAAGCCCAATTGTGTTCAATGGTTCTTACTCCCAGGAAAGTGTCTTTAGGATTAAATACACTATCTATCTATCTATCTATCTATCTATCTATCTATCTATCTATCTATCTATCTATCTATCTACCTACCTACCTACCTACCTACCTATAGGTATTTTTAAATGTACTGGGAAATTGGATATTTTCTCATGTATGTCCTCACCAGGAGTGCACTCATCACTCCTCTGTGCACAGTCCTCACACATATAAATTCATTTTCTTTCTTATTGCTTCTATGGTGTGCATAAAGTGACAATATAAACAACATGAAATTGTTGTTTCCGTGTTGCTGGTTTCCAATATAAACAACATGAAATTGTTGTTTCCATGTTGCTGGTTTCCATTCTACATGTCACTCTCAAGAGAGCAGTTAATAGGATCTCCTTACAACTGTAAGCACACAAAATTAAGCTAACAAATACTTCTAATGCTGACAATTTGCTTTAATATTCCGGGAGTCTTTGAAACACCTTAGAACCTCAAAATGCGCAGATAACTCATTTGCATCCATTTACTACTGTTGAGTATTTACAGATTTCTGTTTTTAATTAAACCAACCAGGGAAAATTTTAACTTGAAAATTAATTATTTTTCTGGAAAGCGAGTTTGAGCCCATGAGGCCTTTTGGCTGCATCCTGACAATATGCAGATCTTGTGTTAATCAAAAATCTTGTCTGATCAATGTGCAACACAATTTTTTCCTTATTAATTAAATGGTGCTTTTTGAATTTGAAATAGCCTTGTTTTGCTGTGAATACTGCTAAACTAGCTCTATGACGGCCACCATGTATAATTGATTTACCATTTGATACATTTAAAATAAATTAGAAGCTTTATATTAATCTTCATCAAAATTCAAGCAGAAAGCCAGAAATATCACAGGAGAATGTAGCACAAAGATAAGAACAGCTGGCAAAGTTAGTATTCATACAGATCAGTTCCAAGTGATCTACATGCAACAGAGAGCATATAATTTTTTAAAAAATACATTAGGGATGCCAGGCCAGAATGGGGCCTTGAAGAAAGCATACTGTAAAACTAATCCAAAGTAACTATGGGGAGTCCTTGCTCCGGTTTAAGAACAACTTATTATGGATTCCAGTATGAATTTCCCATAGGTTTTCACTAGGTGGTGCAATAACTATGTGTGCACATAAAATCTCTTACGTGCTCCAGTAGTTACTCTGGATTTGGGGGTAAGTGTATTAATGTGTGGTACTCTGGTGTGTGAGGCTTCCCATATAAACACATACAGTATGGTTGTTTATAAGTGACTATAAGTTTACCAGCATATTTCTTTGTGATCTTTTCAAAAATATACCAATGAATACTGTTTTTAACTCGGGGATTTCTACTTGTTACCACTGTGTATGTTTACTGGCATATTACATTTCCAAACCCAGATACAAGAGGGAACCTTACCTAACCACATCTTGATTCTCCACACAGACTCATTCACAAGAATACAAGATTTTATAGTAAAGTAATATTTATATCCCATCTTCCAACCTTAGTTGACTTGACACCTTTTGACAGAATAAACCAGGTTAAGAAGTCATAATGGATCCTGGTTTGTTCCTTCTTGCCTTTGTTCAAAGCCAGGACATAAAGTGGAAAACTTCCTCCCCTTGTGTAAGAAGGGAGATAGGGAGGAAGTACAATGTATCCAAAGCAAGGGGGCATCTGACGTAGCCAGCATTCAATTCTTGGTTTCGTGTGCCATTCTAAACAGCCAAAATCAATAGTCCCAAAGGTGAACATATGTGAATTGTGAAATTTGCTAAATGGCAGAGCTTTTAAAAAAATCAGCGGAAATAAAAGTAGCAATTAAAGACAGTGTGTTTTTCTTGCCTTCTAAGGCAAACATAACACTGGTGGAGAAAAATAATCCATATGCATGCCCGTATTTCTCCTTGTTTGAAACATTTTCCATTACTCTATGCTCTTCATAAAAAAAGGCTGCAATACCTGGGAGTAAGCCTAGCCAGCTATCTAACAAAATTATCAAAACCAGAAAATGCTTAATCATTTCAAAGAGAACAAACAAGACTCTTGCCGGTGCTTTGAAACAGAAGGAAACCTTGTAGCTGCCGTATCTATCAATCACACCACAGCGCAGGGTGCATTTTAAACCACAGCAAAGCACCGATAACACTATCCATCAAAAGTTTCTTTTAATTTATTCAGTAGTAAGCCATGGCTAATAAAAACCAAATTATTTTTTAATATCCTACATCTTTGAGATGTGCCTAGAGCTTTGCCTGAGATACTTGCCTGACAATATAAAGTTCATGGTTTATTCAACCACAGCAGCTGTTGTAAACCCTAGGTTGTCATTTATTTTTCGGCTTCTGAGAAAGATTTATCATCTGATTTCAAATGCAGCATACATTCCACTTTCAGATCTAGAGTGAAAGTAACCACGTTGACATTTTATTGGGCATCAACCAGAAGAGGAAAATGGTGATGCGGCTATAAAGCAACAAACTATAAATACAAGAATTTTTCAAATTTTATAACCCCTTTCATAACCATTTTAATTAGGGGAAGAGTTTAATTTTGCCTCCACAGTACTTGACGGCAAGCCCATTCTCAGGCAAGAATATGATGCTACATTAAACTGATTTGGACCACTGGCTTAGGTGGTACCTTTTCTAGTCCTTACTTCCAAGGATGTGTTTGAGTGGAGTTACTACAAGGGATTGAATTTTGTAACTTTACAAGCAGTGCATGTTCTCTTCTACTGAACTGTATCATCTCCCCTTTCTTAACCTCCCTACAACAGGCCTCGCCTAGGATTCTGCTCTCCTCATCTGCACCTGATCTTCCTCACAGCAATGATGGCAAGTCCATAAGCAGCTGCTGTATATTTATCTCCAAGCATCCCTGACACTGAGAGATGATTGCCCAGGGATTGCTGGCATCTCCTCTCCCAACACAAGCTGTCAAGAAAGAAAACAATCTCTTCCCATTCCTCACTCAGCACAGCCAGCATATTCTGAAAACAGGAGGACTGATGACTTTTTAGAACAGTGGTTCTCAAACATTTCAGCTGAGACCCCCTTCTGAGAATGAAAATTTGGGCTAGGGCCTCCCAGAAGTGATGATATGGCTGGAAGTGACATCAAAAAGGAAGCAATATCAATGTGATGCCATAGCTCCTCCATGTGTACTCAGAAAGAAGTCCCATTGTGTTTAATGAGACTAAGGGCAAAATCCAGAGCAGTTACAGGTCCACACAGTTAAGGCCTAAGGCTACGATCCAGAGTAACTATGGGGCCTTTTAGACTGACGTAGTTGCGGTACCACCTATGGGAAATGCATAGAGCAATCCAGAGTATGGACCATATTCTAAAGTCAAAATAAGCCCTTTGCTCTGGAACAATTAAGGTGACTTTCCATAAGATAACACTAGAGGGTGACGTAACTGCATGGACCCCTAACTGCTCTGGATTTTGCCCTAAGTGCCTCTTAAGTCTTCCCATAGTTACTCTGGATTGTAGGATTACTCACAGGAAAGCCGTCTGAGTGCCCCATTCCATGATGGTGTCACCAAGTTCCAGATTCCAAGATGGTGATATCCAGCTTTTCACTGAAATGAACTCATGACCCACAAAGGGGGTCCCAACCCCCATTTTGAGAACCACTATTGAACAAAATGGCATTCTGCTCTCAAAATAAAAGAAATGATAGGGGCATGAGATGAGTTCTATCACTAGGATTGTCAGGCTATGAGACCAATTGATGTGCTAGTCTCAGGCAGCAGCCTAGCATGGAGTACCAAATTCTATCCACCTACTTGCCCCTGTTGATCCTCCTCCTCTCTCTCTCTCTCCCTGGATTGAAAATGGAAGAGAAGGACAAAAAGGAAGTTTGGAGGGGTGGTGTGTCATGGGCTGCAATGTCAAAGGAACAGAGTTCTCAAATCAATCAAATAAGAAGAGGGGAGTTTTTTGTGTTGGGCTGGCGCAAGGGGTTGCACCTTTGGATTACACCCTAGGACGGTTTGTTTTCATTACTTTAAACATTTGGCATTCACAGTTTCAATTGAATGTGGATGACTCCCTTCAGTTAACATTAAACAACTGGTTTCCGTGATTGTATTTCCTACTCTTGTAGGTACCAGGATTTGAGGCTTCAGATAACATTGAGACCTCCAGCCTCCAACATGAAATACTATAAACAATTGCTAAATGTTGAACAGGAGATGTCACTCTATGATTTCAACCAACCCATTTTTCCAGTTTTATTTCATGGCAACTGATGTTGTTATTTTTTCCCTGTTCTGCAAGGTCTCTCTCCCTCCCTGCCTCCCCGATCCCAGTCTTACAAATAGGTTTGCTGCTCAGAGCAGTTGTGGACAGAATGGACTGCTGTGAACTTTTGTCTCAAGCTGTGAAAACAAATGGAAAACATGAAATAGAAATCGTACACAACTCTGTGACTTGACTAGTTCAGCAATTCACTGAAAAAATCCTTTGCTGCTGCAACCTGTTGGATTGATCATAAGAGTCTTAATTTCACAAACCCAACTCATAACAAACCATCGTCCCTGCTCTGATCCAGATGCATCAATTGCATGCTTCATTCTAGAGTGGGGGCAGTTGTAGAGGTTTCCAAAGGCAAGGAAACCTCTGTTATCTTGGTCTGAGAAAGCTTCTGCTCTTTGTATGGTCCTGTGCTAGCTCTAATTTTGCTAATGCAGAATTGTGGAGACGGATAGTACTAAGAACAGAGCTGAAGAAAACTATTCCGTATACCACCCTCTAATCTGATATATGCCACCATTTTTAGTGGTGGATGTTCAAGAAGATTAGGGTTACCACAATTCTCTTCCAGGAAATTGGTACCTTCTGTCCTATTTGCCACTATGTGATCACAATCCCCCCAAATTGGGATTGTTCCTGTTTTTAACCCTAAAGAGGATTAAAAGGGCAGGAAAATTTTGAAAGCAGGAGATAAGATCCAGCATGACTATCACCAAATTCACCACTCCCTACCCTGAAACTGGCTGAACTTGGACATCCCCGTGCTTGTCCACCTGCTTTGGTGCAAGCCACCACTAACTGGTGCAGACTTACGGTGCTGCTACTATAAAACAGTAACAGCAGCTTAGGAATGATGGTGGCACACTCCATATATCAAAAGTATTCCAGACGTAAACTCTAATGCAGCAATTTTTCCAATCTTTTTCATCTTAAGGCGTGCTCACAAGGTGCTAAAATTGTCAAGGCAAACCACCAGTTTTTTGGGCATTGACAAGGCACATTGCACTGCCAGCTGGGGGTCCTACTAACATGATCCAAGCTCCAGCAGCACCCCAGCAGTATGACACACCAGTATGCTGCATCACAGCAGTTGAAAATTGCCACTCGAATGAACTGTACAAATTCATATATATACACACACACACACACACACACACACACACACACACACACACACACACACAGTGGTGCCTCACGAAAAGAACACCTCATGTAAAGTATGTTTCACGTAACAAACAAAAATTTCTCTAGGATTCTGCTTCACGTAAAGAAAGTGCTTCACGTAAAGAACACATTCATTGGCAGTTGGGGCAGATGCACTGGGTGGGAGCCTGTTTAACCCTTAGATGCCCATCCGGATCCAGAGTCTGGAAATGCAAATTTATGCAAATTGGGCTATTTTTAGATGGGCAAAAGCATCAGGGCTGCCTAGAGCACCTGCCCATAGTGAAAGCAACACTTCCATGCTGTTCCTCCTGTGGCCAGAGGGAGAGAAGAGCAGTGAAGAAGAGGGAAGCAGGTCAGGGCTAGCCGGAAGGGAGCAGGGGAGAGAGAGGCTCAGGATGGAGAGAAGGAGAAAGTGGGGAGACACTTTGAAGGTGTCTTGGATTGCAGCCTCCTAACCATGTCTACCCAGAAGTAAGCCCATTGTGTTAAATGGGTCTTACTCCCAGGAAAGTGTCTTTAGGACTGCAGCCTAAGTAGACTTCATAAGATGGAGACTGATGGGGAAATTGTTAAGAACAAAATTGTTCTTAATTGCTCTAAATTGTAATTGTTAAGAACAAAAATGCTGTGAATTAATGATGCTGAAATTAATAATTTAATCATTCAGGAGTAATATGGTTAACATGTGCTGACATGCACACAGTGGTGGGCTTTAGGGGGTTCTCACAGATTCTATAGAACTCTTTGCTAATGAGTGCCTGGATCTGAGAACCGGTTACTAATGGGACATAGAACCTGTTGTTAATTTGGGTTATTCCGACATAGAACCTGTTGTTAATTTATTTGAATCCCACCACTGCATGCACATATATGCACACACTACCTTTGTAGCCATAAGCACACTTCTCCAAAACATCTGCTGTTTATACAACTCTTACAAGCCAGGAGGAATTCTGTGGACTCCATCATATACAGTAATAAATAGTGGGACCTTTAATAAAATGAGGGTTTTGTTTCCACTGACTACCTTGCTGGAGGCAGGAATAAGTGTAGCAAATGCCTGGAAGGCCCATTTTAAGGATGATCTGTCTTTGAGACTCATTACCTTGAGTAGCTGCTGTGTCTGGCTATAGGAGTCTCCCGGAGAATGATGCTGGTAAAAAAAAAAATGTTTCCCTCCTTTTAAGACCTGAAAGAGCTTGCTGGAAGGAGTCTACAGTTCAGCTCCATTGCTTGTGCCTCCCTCATCAGGGAAGTTTTAAACGATCCAGCTGCTTTGTGGCTGTCCAGCTAAATTGCCTCTCCTTTTGATATCCCGTGGACTTTATGGTTACTGGAAGGTACATGCCACAAATAAATCAAACATCTTGATAATCGGATTGCTGTTTCAGACTGTTAAGTTGCCGACCTTCGAACCTGTCAGTACAAATACAAAATGAATACTACACAGATATGGTTTGTCAGAGTTAAGCACAGTAAAGATTATTCAGGGGGGCAACTCATCAGCTGGAGGCATAATCTCTCCAGTGAAAAGAACATCCATTTTTAAAAGTGCTCTCATTGACCACGTACCCAAATAAGACATGAGGCAAAGTATTTGCATTATAAATGGGCTACATGTTACAGCTGGTCCAAACTCTTCTATAACTATCTTTATGTTACCCCCTTTTCAGGGGTGCAGATCTGATGTGTATCAGATCATCACCCCTATAGGGAGTTAAGGAAGCTGAGGCTGCAATCCTAAGCCCCAGTTAGACCTGCATTAAGTCCTGTGCTGACAAAGGGGTGTTATCTACGTCGCTCCTGGAGGGGTTAAGCCAGTGCACAGACTCACACCAGCCTTCCCACACCACCATGGGAATTCATGCCACCCTAAAGGGTAGGATTGTGAATTATAGGATTGAGCTGCACCACCCACTTCAAGCCAATGAATCCTATCTTCCAAAATGCAACATCGAATTGGAAATTTGGCTTTTGCCAACTCATACTGAGCAAGCTATCAGTATCAAAATTATGTCCATCCCCTCCGCTCAATAGGGGAGAAAGGCTGTCAGATGATCAATTGGGTGGAGGGTGAGAGTCCAATCCTATTTCACCCATGCCTGTCTATTCTGAAGTAAGTCCCATTACAGTCAAGGGAGCTTACTCCCACGAATATGTGGATAGGATTGTAGCCATAGGATTGTAGATAGGATAGCCAACCCATTAGGGCCACTGCACCATTACCTGGGGTAAGGGGAAACCTTCCTCTTGCCCTGCAGTAGCATGGCAGCAGCATCAGTGGAGTGGTATGTCAGCCTGCCTGCACAGCACTATTTAGGATTGAGCTACAAGAGATAAATCCCTCCCCATCATGATCCCTAATGTGTTGTTTGACCATGACATGCAGCATAGTCCTCTAGACATTTTCAAGTCATATTTGAAAAAAAACATCCTTGAAATAGGTATGTTGAAGATTTGTGGAGAATTGCATCAGTGGTACTCATTACTTGTCAAGTTAATAGCGCAGAAATATAGGTACATTCTGACATCTGTCTACATTCTGATTGGTGTTTTTTAATGCCGTATGTGCTTTTGTAGACTTGCTTAATGTTTTCTCTAGTAATTTGGTACACACCTGTCTAGGTATTAAAATCGAATACTTAGAAAATGAGCATGAACATAATTTTCAGACTATAATTTTGGTAAATAATCTGCTCTTGATAGTTAAGTTTATTAGCACTTATTTCTGCCAAACTGTGTTCACCTTTTTCATACTGACAACACCTTAATTAATTTTAGACTAACTGCAAAAGAGTAAATTCACCTTGCCTATTTTATTGCTGCATAAATCCTACAGTGGTAGCTTGCTTAACGAGTGCCTTGCATAAAGAGCGTTCCACTTAAAGAGCAAAAATTTCTGTGTGGTTTTGCTTTGCTTAAAGAGCATTTTTTGCATAAAGTGTGCCCATTAGCTGTACTCCCCATCCTTCTCCCTGTCTCTCCCCAGCACTGGCTGGGCTGAGGGAGTGAGGCAGGACTTTATCCCCCCTGCAGTACATGGAGGAGACCAGCAGGGAGAGCAGAAAAGCAGAAAAGCCTCTTCATCAGGGGAACAAAGATGGCTGCTGTTCTCCTGCAGCCAGAGAACTTGCTCAGCTCAGCCTATGCAGCCTCCATAAGGTAGGAGGGAATACTCTCCTGCACCCCCTCAAACAGACCCCTTGCCCCCAAGGAAGCCCCCCCTGCCTGGACCCCATTACAACCACCCTCTGCCCCCCACTACCTTCCCTGCCTGCACTTTTCCTTCCCTGTGAGTAAGCCCCAGTGGATTTAATGGGGCTTGATTCTAGGTAGACAGCATAGAATCTTGTCCTTCTGATGTTGCTGTGCATGCAAAATGCAGCCTACACACTTTCCTGTGAGTAAGCCCCAGTGGATTTAATGGGGCTTGATTCTGAGTAGACAGCATAGGATCTTTCCCCTCTGCTGGTGCAGCAGCAGCTGGCTGGGCATTTTAAAATTTTCAAATTTGCCGCTTCTAACGGCAGCCCGGCGAAGCACCCCACAAGCCCCAGTGCCATTTTAAATTATGTGCGCATGTCCTGCCTCCTGATTGGCCCTGACCTGGAGGCCCTGCCCCCGGTCCAGCCCTGCCCTCGGGGTTGTAATGGCGGCTGCGCAGCTGCAGCGTGCCTTATCCAGCCTTCCCCCGGCCAGCCAGGGAAGTTAAAATCACCTGCGCAGCTCCTCCGCGTGGCTACAGCCTCCTGACTACTCAGAAGTAAGTACCTATGACTACTCTGAAGTAAGTCCCATGACAGTCAATGGGACTTACTCCCAGGAAAGTGTGGCTGGCTCTGCACCCTGAGAGCCTAATCCTGACTACTCTGAAGTAAGTCCCATGACAGTCAATGGTGCTTACTCCCAGGAAAGTGTGGCTGGGACTGCAGCCTGAGAGCCCAATCCTATGCATGACTACTCTGAAGTAAGTTCCATGACAGTCAATGGGGCTTAATTCCAGGAAAGTGTGGTTAGGGTTGCTGGGGGTCACTAACAAAAACTTAGATTTTTTTAAAAAATTAATTTTTTAAATTTTTAGATTTTTTTTAAAAAAATCCCCCTTTAAATTCTCCCTGGCCCCTCCTCCTTACCCCGGCCACGACCCCTGACCCTGGCCCCACCCACTGACCCAGCCTGGTCCTGCCCACTTCCAGGGAACCGGTTGTTGGGCCAGGCTGGGCCTATCACTGATTACTATTGTTACGAGAAAAGCTCTTATTATATTATATTTTCATTAATTATTATATTATGAATCTGATGTGCACAGTCCTTCATTCCCCCCCCCCCACTTCACAAAACAACCTTTCTGGCCTACACCCATCTCATCTTGCATTCCATTCTCCATTGTTAACGCCCCTGTTTTCCTGAACCCTTAGTGCAAAATCCTAACCATGTCTACTCAAAGGTAAGTCCCATTGTGTTCAATGGGTCTTACTCCCAGGAAAGTGTCTTTGGTATTGTAGCCTATGGGCGCAATTCAGAGTAACTATGGGGAGTCCATGCTCCAATGTAAGAACAATTTAGTCTGGATTGCAATATGAATTTCCCGTAGGTTTTCACTCGGTGCTGTAACTACGTTGACATAAATGTCTCTTATGTCCTCCTGTAGTTATGCTGGATAGTAGGGTTAATCTCTATGCAGATGCTAATGTGCAAGTAAGTCTGAAGAGAAACCCTTTGTCTCTTCTGGCCTCTCACCTACTTCCAGGGTCGCCATTGTTTCCTGACCCTGTTCAGGTATCAACAAGCCATGTGGCTCACCTGAACCTCCCAGTTCTGCACTCTCCAAGATGTGTCCATCACCAATTGGTTCCAGGTCATCATCAAATGATGATGTAAACGAAGGTATAAAAAGATCCTGCATCCTGGACCAGATTGCATGATCAGGTAGCTATACTTGTGCTGTTGGATCCCCTCCACCTTACCTTACCTTTTCCCACTTTTCCTTCCCAGACATTCCCCTCTCCTTCATTTCCCTTTGCCTCTAACTATTCTAAGCCTCCTCCTTCTTGTTCATTTGGTACACCACTATTGAAAGAACATGTACACACTATTGAAGGAACATGTACACTTCATCATTTGGTACACACACTATTGAAGGAACATGTACACTTCATCTTATGGTTTATTTAATGCATGTAATTTTACTTTATGCCTATAACAATAAAGTCTGTTTCTTTGTGATAAGTTTCCTAAGTTGTTTTCTTTCTAACGTTGGTATCTCCTCTGCATGATGCTATCTCCTGCCGAGTTGCGGTCTTATATTTATATATTGGACCTATATATATATAGTCGGGGAAGACCCCCTCCTTACCCTGACCACCACCAGGGCAGAGACAGCAGGCAGAAGCCGAGGCAGGGAGCCCCAAGACACCTTCAGGGGCAAGAAGGGCAGACAATGCAGCCACAGAGGTGTGCAGGGGAGAGGCAAGAAGCCCAGGCCCCCTCCAGGGACCAGTAGAGGCAGGCATGCAGCGATCTGCAGCCGACCCCACTGGTGGGAGAGGGAGGGCTAAATTACTGAGAGACAGTGTGTCAGATGCTGAGCAGGGAGGCAGCTGCAGGGTCCCAGTGCTAGCCAGATGTAAGGCACAGGGGATTGAGGGACCCAGGAAAGGGAGAGCACTATGGGGTAAAGCAGGGAAAGACAAGGGAGAAGGCTGTAGGGAAATACAACGGAATAGGGAGGAGCAAGTGACAGGTTACAGGAGGGAGGTGGAGCCTTGTCAGTTGCTGAGTTCCCATTAGGGCTGATGAAAGCACTGGCTTGAGGTGAGCTGGGGTGAGGGTGCTTCAGCCCTCCCCATCCCCTACCTGCTCAGGTGTCCTAGGCATGAACTTGCAGCTTTGTCTGAGGGGGACCCCGGGCCCTGCTTCTGAGAGTGGACAGGGCGGAGCCAACCCTTGAACCCCATATATATATATTTCATTGGCATCCTTCAGTCTCAAAACACTATGGTATCGTGCTCTGATTGGAGGTCCTGAAACAACATCTAGTGTGGCTAAAAAGGCCAATTCGTGAGTGGCAATCCCTTCCACACTGAGGACAAATAAATTCCGTCCCCTGCCCAGGCCCCAGGTTTCACAGCTTTCGGGTCTGTCTCTTTGCTTCAGCCTGCCGAACAAGTGTCTCTTCCAGTTGGAGAAGGCCATGCTGGGTCTTTTGCCTCCACGCTGAACGATTGGAGGTCAAGGTTTCCCAGCTGTTGATGTCCATTCCCAAGGCCTTTAGATCCCTCCTGCAGATGTCTTTGTATCGCAGCTGTGGTCTCCCTCTAGGGCGCTTTCCCTGCACTAATTCTCCATATAGGAGATCTTTTGGGATCCAACTATCAGCCATTCTCACGACATGCCCAAGCCTCACGACATGTAGACGCCGCTGTTTCAGAAGTGTGAACATGCTAGAGATTCCAGCACGTTCCAAGACTGCGTCATTTGAAACTTTGTCACGCCAGGTGATGCCAAGAATACGTCGGAGACAGCGCATATGGAAGGTGTTCAGCTTTCTCTCCTGCCATGCATAAAGGGTCCAAGACTCGCTGCAGTACAAGAGTGTGCTCAGGACACAAGCTCTATAGACCTGGATCTTTGTATGTTCCGTCAGCTTCTTATTAAGCCATACTCTCTTTGTAAGCTTGGAGAACGTGGTAGCTGCTTTACCAATACGTTTATTCAGCTCAGTATCTAAGGAGAGAGTGTCAGAGATAGTTGAGCCAAGGTACACAAAGTCATGGACAACCTCCAGTTCATGTTCACAGATTGTGATACAGGGAGGTGGATCCACACCCTGACCCGTGACTTGTGTTTTCTTCAAGCTGATTGTTAGTCCAAAGTCTTGGCTGGCTTTGCTAAAATGGTCCATAAGTTGTTGAAGGTCTTCAGCAGAGTGAGCAGTAACAGCAGCAGCATCGGCGAAGAGGAACTCCCACAAGCATTTCAGCTGGACTGTGGACTTTGCTCTTAGTCTGGAGGGATTGTAGAGTTTTCCATCTGATCTGGTCCGGAGATAGATTCCCTCTGTTGCATTTCCAAAAGCATGCTTCAGCATGACTGCAAAAAAGATCCCAAATAAAGTTGGTGCAAGGACGCAGCCCTGCTTCACTCCGCTTCAGATGTGAAAGGAGTCTGATGTTAAGCCATCAAAAACTACAGTGCCCTTCATGTCCTCGTGAAAGGACCTGATGATGTTGAGGAGCTTAGGTGGGCATCCAATCTTGGGGAGGATTTTAAAAAGGCCATCCCTACTAACCAAATTAAAAGCCTTTGTAAGATCTGTGAAGGCTACAAAGAATGGCTATCTTTGTTCCCTACATTTCTCTTGCAACTGTCAAAGGGAAAATACCATATCAGTGGTGGACCTGTTGGCTCAAAATCCACACTGTGAATCAGGATAGATCCTCTCTGCAAGCACCTGAAGCCTCTTCAGTATGACTTGGGCAAGCAGCTTCCCTACAACACTAAGAAGAGAGATGCCACGGTAGTTGTTACAGTCACCCCGTCACCCTTGTTCTTGTACAGTGTGACAATATTAGCGTCCTTCATGTCCTGTGGTACTCCACCTTCCCTCCAACAAAGGCAGAATATCTCGTACAGTTCAGTGGAAATGGTCCCTCTACAGCACCTCAGAACTTCAGCAGGGATGTTATCTTTCCCGGGTGCCTTGCCAAAAGCAAGGGAATCCAGGGCTTCGTTTAGTTCTTCTAAAGTTGGTTCACTGTCAAGCTCCTCCAAGACAGGCAGGCACTCAATGCTGTTTAATGCTTCTTCAGTTACTGCATTTTCTCTGGAGTATAGCTCAGAGTAGTGCTGCACCCAGCGTGCCATCTGCTGTGCTCGGTCCTGGATGACCTCACCTGGATGACCTCACCTGTAGCGGACTTAAGCGGGGCAGATATATATATATATGCCTAGTTGCGGTCCTATATATATATAGGACCACAACTAGGCAGGAGATATATATATATCCAAGAGGGCAATAGCTCAATTCCCCTAACTAACTTTAAAGTCCTTTTGGTAACACTATTGTTCCACTTTCTTCTTCATCCTTTCATCCTATTGTCTGATTTTTATTTTCCTTTCCTCACATCCAACTCCAATGCTACTCATTGTCGCTCCAGTTTAACTTTGTACTAGGAAGTCTTTGTTATTCATCCAGTTAACTAGCAGCAGCAGGGGTAGCAGTTAAAAAACTTAGTGGATAGACAAAATTGTCAGGACCTGGAAAATACTAATCTAAGGATTGTGACCCCTGCAGCAGGGAGCCTTCAGAGGTACTGACCATAGGAAGTAGAGAGTCTTTGCAGTTACAGATTTGAATGACTTCATAGCAGTGGCATAGCTAATGATCATGTAGTCCGGTGCAAAGCAGAAAATGTTGCCTCGGAAGTGATTTCACAACCTGAAGTGATGTCATCCCCAGGTATTTTTAAAATAAAAATTTGGGGGGAAACCTGCCTCCTCCACCCATTTGCTCTACTAGTGTCATAACTAAAGCACCCATTTGCTACCTGGAGTTGAAGAAGATTCACCACCACCCACCCACCACCCCAATAACAAAATCCAAATTTAATCAAGTTTAAAAAAAAAAGAAAATTGTGTCCCATATTGGTTAGAGAAACTGTGCTAGGGTTATTCTTTCCCTGCTAAATATAAGAGGAATACCACTAAGAAGTGCCTGTACACATGGTTAGCACTGGTAACTATATTATGATATATGTACGGAAATGTGGGTGCTGTGGTGGCACAAGTGATTAAGACACTATGCCTGTTAACCAGCAGGCCAAGGTTTGAGACCTGGGTCCCACAAGACGGGATGAGCTCCTCTCCTTGGCCCAGCTCCTGCCAACCCAGCAGTTGAAAAGCACGTAAATGCAAGTAGATAAATAGGTACCACCTTGGTGGGAAAGTAACAGCGTTCTGTGCACCTCAGCATATAGTCATGCCGGCCCCATGACCACGGAAGTGTCTTTTGAGAGTGTCTGGCTCTAAAGGCTTAGAAAGGGGGATGAGCACTGAACCCTATACTCAGTCACTACTAGCTGTTAACCTGCCGGGGACCTTTACTTTTTTATATGGAAATAAGAACTGATTCATGAGATTCTATGAGAGCGAATGCCTTGTTAGTTCCATACAGTATCAGAATTACATGTCATTGGCTCTAAGAGCAATCAGTAGCATGCGAAAGTTTTCAGGTAAGAAAATCCACTTTTTGTTGCATCAGATTTGTATTTCCATTTTCTGGTTAATTGGCCATGACTTTTGATAGAACATGGATATTCCAATGCAGTTTTTTCTTTGCATTCTGCATTAAATAACCTTTCCAATTATATATATAACATGATGATATTATCATTCATACATACCCCGTTTTCCACAATTTTTGCTGCTAGTGTCAAGATCAGCTTGTTGCCTAGTGCAACTGCACCCCACCACGCTCCAGCTACTCCCTTCAGACCAATGGATCTTCTTAAGCTCCAGACTCTTCTCCCTCTCGTCTGGAAGAACTATAATAAAGGCTTTCTAATTAGCCTTTGTCTGGACAGGTACAATATCTTTGGTATATGCTTCTAATCAATTTAGTCCAGCACAATTCACCCATGGTGGTGCACGGCTGGTGCATATTTGTGCAGTGGCCTAACCCATCTCCCAGCCAGGAGTGGCACAGAAGTGCATTATGGCACTTTTACAATGTCCCCAGCCCAGCATGGGACTTGTGCTGGGAGGCAGGCCAACCTGACTAGGGGTTTGGTTTGTGCTGACACTGTTTATTCCTTCTGCTCAGTATTGATGTGTTCCCAGCAAAGAGTTATAGATTGCCAGATTTCCTGTGTACAAGTTAACCACTTTATGCACATGAGAACTTAGACCAGAGATTGCCATATTTGGTATCTGAGGAGGAAAAAAGTCAAACCTCGTAAAAAGTAAAGAATAATATAAATATCCTATACCTTAAAATGGCCGTTAGGCCACCTTTATGGCCATACTTCATAATCCCTGCCTTAAACCATGCAGGCTCATCCTATCTTATCATATTTTTTAAAACCCTCTTTGAGACAGAATATGAACAAAATGAATAAAAATAGCATTCGTTGTTGTTGCTCCTTCCCAGTAGCCTTACATGCATCATTACAAATGTGTATGCAATCTGAATAGTTTAACCTAATTTATCCTGCACAGACTGCCTTCTATATTCCCTCATATCAGGGAATTATTTATTTATTTATTTATTTGTTTGTTTGTTTGTTTGTTTATTTATTTATTTATTTATTTAATCTTTTCTTCTTTCCTCTCAAAGATTTCTCAAGAAATTTTTCCTTTTCTTCTTTCCTTCCTTTCTACCCATTTAGCAGCTGTTTAGTGGTAAGCTGGTTTTCCAGGTCAGGCTCTGCTGCTGACCACTTTCTGCCCCGTGTGCAACAAATGGAGACAGTAGAGAGAGGGTCTTCTTTTAACTCAATCTAGTTAGTGAAATATCTTATTCAGTCATCTCCAGCAGACAATCTGACAGTACTGCTTCTTACATTATAGTCCACATCTTTCAAGCAGGAAAAAAATGCAAAGCGTTTTCTTTGACAGAAAAAAAACCCAATTAAAGCTAGACATGGTAGATAATTTATTTGGGTAATGCAGTCTGTTCAATCAATTGGTACATTTTTTTCCCTCAAAGATGGGATGAGGTAGTGAAATAAGAAATGCAACATTGTACCCAGCAAGCAACTTTTTTGTTAAGTGTCCAACTCAGGCACTTACTCTGGAAAACAACACACTTTGGCAAAAATCAGATGACAATCTTCATGTGTAATTATAATGAGAAAGCACTTCTGTTATTCAGTTACTTCCATTGGTTTGATAAAACTTTATCTGGCATGGTTTGGATTAGGGTTTTGGTTACTGCAAAATACACACACACACACACACACACACACAAACACACAGACACACACAAACTGGTCTCTAAATTAGAGCGATCTATCCAAAAAATCACTTTGCCCGGCAGGAGAAAAAAAGGGCATAGTTGTTGGTGGGCAATTAATTAGTTGTGCTACAAAGCTGAATGTTAAGGTATATGTGTGCTAAAACATATATTCCTTTTTGCAGATGAATTGGTAATATAAACTAGTTGGAAGGACTGAAATATCAAAATTGATTAAGGCTGCAATCCAGAGCAAATTCAGCCTGCTCTGACCTAACTGCACTCTCCTAACTATTCTGTATCCAGAGCAGAAAGTTATGCTGAATCCAGAGAGTCAGGAAGCCTGGGCTGCCCTAACTGCTCCAGAGCATGCTAAGTAATTGACACAAGGGGAAGACTTGCTCCTGAGGAGACACCCCTCAGATCACACTGAACAAGGAACAGCTGTGGTGCCTACAGTGGTGACATGACTCTGCACATCACCTGGTGTGGAAGTCTGTGCGTCATCCCTGGGATGCGCCCCCCCCACCTGGACTGCACAGTCACCAAAGTTGGCGCCTGCGCAGTTGTTTCTGAAGCCAACTGGCTTCAGAAAGAGTACTGCACAGGCACCATCTCTGACACCTGCGCAGTACTTTTCTGAAGCCTTTTGGCTTCGGGGGAGACTGTGCAGGCGTCAGAGTTGGTGCCTGTGCAGTACTCTTTCTGAAGCCATTCGGCTGCCGCTCCGCCTCCTGAGTGAGGCCGAATGGCTGTGCAGAGGCGCGGACTTTCTCTGCTCTAAGGAAGTCTCCTCTGAAGCTGTTTGGCATGCTCAGTGTGTTTCTGCGCAGTGCATCTCAGATGGCTGTTCAGACCAGCTCCTCAGACAAGTGGCAGCTTCTGGCTGATTCTCCGCCTTGGAGCAGGCCTGAATGGGTGTGCTGATGCCCGGGGCCTGCCAAACGACAGTCAAACTCCTCCGGCACATCACTCCATAAGGAGCGCATCACCCAATGCAGCCCACACCAGCTGCACCAGTCTGGTGACGCCACGGGGTGCCTGCCTTATAAGGAGTCCCTGATGAGATGCCAGTACATTCTGCAGTGAATACAAGGGGCTTCTTGGAGTGGCCTGCTGTATCCTGAGGTTTGTGGGCAGCCGTAGTTTGTTCCATATCCTGAGGTTGAGAGGAAGGGGTTGCAGCTAGGATGGCCAAGAACTCAGATTTTTGGTCAGCACTGCCATTCTTACTCGGGCCTTATCATGGACCCCTATGGGTCTACTCATTACTATACCTGCTCCTGAGGTGGTATAACTCTGAGGGCTGGAAGAGGGCATTTCTGCCTTGGAAACAGGCTTTGGATACAGAGTAACTGCTCTGCCCTAGGCAATGCTAAACATGCCCACAACTTGCCTCTCCTGAGCTGCTTAGGCTGCCCCAGTTAGGGCAGAGCAGGTCCACCTCTCTTAGGGCACCCTATCTTGCCTTGCTCTGCCCTAAGCCTCCTTCAGAGTAACTGGGCTGGAGCATCTTGCAGTTGCTCCAACCTAGTGTTAGATAGGGCAACCTAAGGGCTCTTATGTGGACAGATTAGTTGCTCTGGATTGGGCTGTAAGTTGTTACTACTTGATTCTGCTGTTTTTATAGATGTCCCTTTGCCTTCCTATTTACAATCTATTTGCAAAATTGAAAAGTTTTTTAAAAAAAACTCATTTGCTTAAATAATGACATGAACATTTTCTGGGTGTTGGAGAGGAGGAGGTGGTATTATCCTAGAGTTAATGGAAGCTGGCAAGATGTTTGATCATGCTGTATTACACTGGAAGAAACAAATCATGTTTCATGAAATGACAGCCATTATCTGAATTCTGTGGATGATAAAGCAGAATGAAAAAGTTATCCACTGGGCTCTAATGAGCTATGTGATTGGGCTCAATGCTAAAGAGCAAAACTTGATAATTCAGCCTCAGGACATATCTGTGGAACTCCCTGTCACAGGATGTGGTGATGGCATTTTGCCTTAATGCCTTTAAGAAGGGCTTTGATAAATTTCTAGGGAAAAGGCCATTACCAGATACAAGCCATGAGGGAGGTGTGTAGATGTGGACAACCTCAAAATGCCAGGTGCAGGGGAGGGCACCTGGATGCAGGTGCCATTTGTGCTACCCAAGGCATCTGATGGGCTGCTGTGTGATACAGGAAGCTGGACTAGATAGGTCTTTGATCTGATCCAGTGGAGGCTGTTCTTATGTTCTTACGAATGAGGTTATGTTATGAAGAGCTCACTCCTTGCCAATATATATGAATGTTCAATCAATTTTTTAGATTGTGAGCCCTTTTGGGACAGAGAGCCATAAATCCTTTTCCAAAAAAAGAGAAAGCAATCTGTTACCTGTTACCTCGGTCCCAGGTTGGCACAGTGGGTTTTTGGCAGTGGAGGGAATAGGATTGCTGAATGCAGCACCAGTAGATCCTCTGTGTGGATCAGCAGCATAGGCAACAGCATACACAGTGATCCCAAACAGAGATCTCAAAGGGTCTGTGATCCAGCTTTTGATATCCTAAATTCTTAAAAGAAAGTATAGGGTTTTGTTCTTTGTGATGTGAAATGTGAAGGCATCACAAGATATATCGGAGCTGTATAGCCACCACTGCAGAAAGCAGTCCAATTTCCTCCTCCCTCACCTCCCACAGAGTGAAGTGATGAGAACACATATGATGCAGTATCACTGTGTTGGATTTCCCAACCGCTGCTGAGGCCAGACAATGCAGTGCTGTGGAAATGAGGACACTAAAAACCCAGTTCTATCCTCCTCATTCCTGGTACAGCAGTGCCAAAAAGGCACATGCTGTATCCACTGAGGAGGTAAAGCAAGACACATTGAAAGGGTAAATGTGTTTAGATCACTGGTGTTCCTTGAGGAAGGCTACAATCTTAACTTCCAGTTATATGTCATTATACCCGCTTCTTGGGACATATATTGGAGGAGATCACATGGGAGTGATGTGCTGGCCTCTTAAACCAGGTGGTGCAAACCCTAGTGACGCCACTGCCGGAAGTGTAGAAATCCAGAGTAAGGATTGTTTCCTAAACAGATTTCTGTACTATGCAAAGTCTTCTTCTGGCCTAATGAGGATTTAGAGTGTTTTATTTCAGATAGCACTGCTGAGTCTTTCCTTCTGATCATAATTGGCTCAGAAATATTGCTCCATATGTTATTCAGGGATATATATTTTATTTCTTTCTTGACTGTAAGAGATTTAGTGCTAGTCCTTGGTCTGTTTAATTGAAAGCAAACCAATATCTCACATTTTGAAATACTCGTTTCCCCTACTTCCGTTAAAATTGGGTTCATCACCCACCTTGTTACGTACAACCCCATCAGGATGTTGTGTAAGCAATTCTTGTCCACCAAGCTAAGATCATGACTTGGATAGGAATGCAATAAAACAAAATAGATATCTTCTTCCTTTCCCCAATTTATTCCCCAGCTGCTACTCCCAAATTATCTGTACTGAATTTCTGCTTGCCAAAGATACTTTCTCCTGGAAAATGTTTACATGAATATGGATATGAAATGAGTTATTAGCCCCAAAGCTATTATACAAGTTCAAAAACCATCTCCAAACAAGAAAGTTCAGTGGTGCAGCTTTACTTGACAGACTGCACAGGGCCACAGGTCTGTCTCCCATGGAGTTGACATGGCAAGCAAGCAAAGAAAATGGCAGGCCAGATGTTTAGACAGTGCAAAGCAGCAGATGAACAAATGGTAGAGCTACTGTTCACAAACTGTGCAGGAAGACACAAAATCCGGCAGCTATTTTAGAACAAATATTCAAATTGATTTTGCAAAGGTACATAGTTTGCTCAACTATTTTGCCAAAAGGAACAGAACAAAAAGAAGTGAGCAACCAATTCTGCTGGTTGCAAAGATGAAGCGGGCACTTAAACGAGCTGCTGGCAAGAATTTCATATATCTGAGGTCCCTGATGCAGGAGAAGACAGTGGTATCTACCGCCAAAGTTAGCAGCAGGATCGGCCAGGTAACAGCAGCATTCACATCACTCAGATTATGCCTTTACCCAATGTGTAGTTGGTCTGTGGAACTCCCTGCCACAGGATGTGGTGAAGGGAAACATCTCTACCAACACAAAAATTCGCCTCTTAAGAACATAAGAGCCTCCACTAGATCAGGCCAAAGTCCCTTCTAGTCCAGCTTTCTGTATCCCACAGCAGCCCACCATATGCCTCAGGAGGCACATATGACACCTGCATTCAGGTTCCCTCCCCTGCATCTGGCATTTTGAGGTTGCCCACATCTACACCTAACTATGCACACGCACACACACACCCATCCTGGCTTGTAACCTTGTGATGGCCCTTTCCTCTAGGAATTTGTCCAATCCCTTCTTAAAGGCATTGAGGCTAGATGCCATCACTACATCCTGTGGCAGGGAGTTTCACAGACCAACTACATGCTGGGTAAAGAAATATTTTCTTTTATCTGTCCTAACTTTCCCAACATTCAATTTTAGTTAATGTCCTCTTGGTGTTATGTGAAAGGAAAAAGAGCATCTCTTTATTCAACCTATCCATCCCTTGCATATTTTTGTATGTCTCAATCATATCTCCTTTCAGCCACCTCTTTTCTAGACTGAAGAGACCCAAAGATTGTAGTCTTTCCACACATGGAAGGTGTCCCAGGCCATCAGTCATTTTGGTTGCTGTTCTCTGAACCTTCTCAATTTCCTTTTATATCCTTTGTGAGATGAGGCAACCAAAACTGGACATAGTACTCCAATGTGGAGTACTGAACACTTTTGAACACTAATCCTGCCAAACGTCTCCCTTCTGAGAGACAGATCCTGAGACAGATCCTTCGTGACTGCCACCATGAGACAATACGGGAAAGGTGCGACTAGGAATCCTCAATCAAAAAACTAATCCAAAAACGCACACTGCGATGGTTTGGCCACATCTGCAGAATGAACTCCAAATTGCTGCCACATAAGCTCCTCTGGCAAAAGCGACCTAAACACTGGAGAGTTCAATGAACAGAACCAACAAAGACAAGTCTCAAACAGGTTGAGCAAGACCCAAAGAACCAGCAACTGACCACCGACAAGGCTAAAAACATTGCCATCAATTGCCAAGAGTGGAAGCGCATTGTGAATGATGCACGAAATCAGCAGCACCTACAGCAGCATATTGGCTGAGAGGATGACCACCTCCCCAATAACCAGCTAAGGACTAAAGAAGAAGAAGAAGCAGGAAGCAGGAACTGACTGCATCAAGGGATGATGCAGGAATGTAGGGACTGTAGGTAAACCTAAAAAGAAATACACTAATGGAACAATTGTAGCCCTTTAAATATCAAGGAGAGCATTCTTACCCTACAATCCAGAGTAACTACGGGAGCACGTAAGAGACATTACATGCACCCGCAGTTATGGCACCACCTAGTGAAAACCTATGGAAAATTCATATTGCAATCCAGAGTAAATTGTTCTTACACCTGAGCAAGGACACCCCGTAGTTACTCTGGATAGCACCCTTAATTAAAGGTCAAGTAGCTCAGAGAAGCAGGAATTTTATTGAATAGGACTTGCTTCTAAGAATATTTAAAACACAACTACATTCAATACCATGTTTTTTGTTGTTTTCTTCACCGTCATCTCAGATTATTCCACACCGCTGTCTTCCCAGCTGTGACAGTCTGAAAAAGAAATATCATATTTACTCAAATTTAATGCACACCTTTTCCAGCCAAACTTAGGGTGCAATCCAGAGTAACTACGGGGAGTCCATGCTCCGGTGTAAGAACAATTTGCTCTGGACTGCAGTATGAATTTCCCATAGGTTTTCACTAGGTGGTGCAGTAACTACGGGTGCACGTAATGTCTCTTACGTGCTCCCGTAGTTACTCTGGATTGTAGGGTAAGTCTCTAAAATCAGGGTGCACATTAGATTTGAATAAATATAGTATTCTGATTATAAGTAAGGGTCAGGATTTTGTTTAACAGTTTACTGTGTTATAATAAAAGTGTAACATTGTAATATTATTATTGTCATATAACTCATTGTTGTGTGCAGTAAAATTAAATTTTGCACCCGCTTTGCAGCTGCACTTTATAATTGCCCGTAAAGTTTTTTAAAAAATCTTAAGCTATTTAAAAATCTGTATGAGCATTAGATTTGATGGTACATAAGAGTCAAATAAATATGATAGTTGCCTTGAGGGTGTCTCATGGTACTTTTGTGATAACACCAGGTCAGCAAAAGGACTTATGCCAGGGCTTAGGCTGGCCTATCTGGGGGTTAGGATTGCAGCCTAAAAGACTCAAGTCTTGACTCCATGCAAAGAAAAAAGCCTGTGTATATGATTGGAGGTTCACAGTCACCATTGTCTATACACACCTAAATGTCTGCCTGCAGTGACGAATTCACTGACCCTTTCCTTTCTTTTCCTGAACACTGCACTCTAACCACAATGAAGAAACCCCACTTTCACTCCATGGACATAGCTGGTTGAAGTTGATCCCAATTCAGCTAAAGAAAAGGGTCATGCCTCTCTTGGCGTTCCCTTTAAAAATTTCCATCCATCCAATTGTTAGGCAGTAGTGCAGTATGTGCCAGGATGAACCCTCCCCTTCTTTCTTCTGCACAATTCTTCATGAGCTGCATGAAGGAAACCCCTCATCACAACATGGGCATGCCAGGATGAGGAAGCATCTCAGCACAGCCAAGCAGGAGGGTGCAGGATGAGGGATGTGCTTGACAAGAAAATGAGAAGACTGCTACAGCTTTCCAGGGATGCATTGGACTGAATCCTATCTGAGGGTGCAATCCTAAACCCCAGTTAGGCCAGCACATGTCCTGCCACAAGTCCCATTCTGACTTGGAGGTATAGCAAATGTTCCATAAGGCACTTCCGTGCCATTCCTGAGGGGGTTAGGTCAGTGCACAAACATGCACGTGCCTCCTTATGTCACCACAGGAATGGGAAGCGGCGTACTGGCCTAGGTTAGGATTGTACCTTATGTACTTTAGGTGCAGCTGCTTCTAGGATGTAACATTTTTTTTTCTTCTTCCATTACTAACAAATGTGAAAAACTGCCTGTGATTTGCACATCATTATTGCTTTAACTGATCTCCCCTTGCCCCATTTCTGAGCTGCAAGAGAAGAGTCCTCATCCATTCCATTCACATTGATAATTGTCATGTTAAATGATCTGGCTGCCAGCTAAACAAGTGGAACATGTTGCGCATACAAATGTCACTGCGTATCCTTGATTCTCAGCAATAACAATTCTGCAGAAACGCAGTGCCCTTGGCTAGCACAGCAAGTATGACAATCTGATTAGCAAGGACATGAAGGAATGGTCAAGAAAAGGGACTGAACTTTCAAGGTAACATGTGTTGCTGCATGCTTGACAGAATTCTGCTTTCTGAAAAATATTTGGAGCTGCAAAATTGCAGCACATCAATGGAATATAGATCATTCTATGGCCCACACAATCTGTGGGAATGTCATCTAATTTCCAGATGCCCAGCTCCATTGATCTCTTTAGCAAGATAGCACAGATCTGTACCACTATGGCACAGGCAGCAAAGGAAACAGAGAACCAATAAGGACCTATCATGTGCCGCGTCACCAGGGTGGTGTGGTTGGTGTGGTCCACACCAGGTAACACGCCGCAAGGGTGACGCGCCGGAGGAGTTTGACACTCCTCTGGCTGACCCCGAGGTCAGCTGCTGCTCTGTCTCGGAGCTGGCCAGAATGGCGCTATGTGCAAAGATGCACTGTGCATGTCTAAGAGTTCAGTGTGTCTCTGCATACCTATTGGGTCTTGGCTGAACGCCTCCACAGATGTGTGGACTTCCTTTCTAAGAAGGAGCCGATTGCTTCTCCTTGGAGAGGAGAAAGTCTCCTCTGAAGCTGACTGGCTTCAAAGGAGACTGCACATGCACCAACGTTTGCGTGTCCCAGGATTGATGTGCTGTGCCCCACACCGGGTGACATGCAGGGGCAGATCACCCCTAACTAGATCACCCCTGCCTAGCATGCAGGAGTTTGGATCCTCCTCCAGGGAAGGCCCCTACCTCATCTGAAAAGCACATATTTTGCTTGCAAAAGGTACCACTGCATGTAGGAATGGGAAAGGAGGACTGTATGCAATACCCCTTTAAGCTGTTGTTGGTCATTGCAGGCAAGATTGAGCTTCATGGAAAATAGTCTGATCTAATAATTTTGAGATGGTTATGCTGTGAAACACCAATGAAGAAATCCCATTTGATGTCATCTGATCCCATTGAAATCCCATTTCAGCCATTTGATGTAGTAAACTGAGGGTGCAATCATGAGAGCACTTAGTGACACCCCCAAGCCAGCACTGGACTTGTGTCAGGACTTATTATGGCCTAATTTGGGATTAGGATTACAGCCTGAGTTTCAGATCTGGACTGGGAAAGCCAGAAATCAAACCCTACTCAGCTCCTGAGTTCACTGGTTAACTGTGGGCCAGGCCCTCTCTGGCGACCTAATAAAGTTGTTGTGAGGATGAAGTGGGGAGATGAGGCGTCTATGTGTTAGCTGAGCAGTCTGTGCAAATTGAGCCATTTGTAGGAGGTGAAAGATAAAATTAATGACAAATTTTTCAGCACGGAAATTGTGATTAAAAACGGATATTTTCCTGTATGTATTTCCTGTACTGCAGAGAATATTAACATACTGTGTTGCATGGAGGGGCTGTGGGGCTTGATGGTAGATGAAAGTTTGGCTTGACATGTACTTGCCTTCTTTGGAAAGCCTGACGTACTTTGTCTGGGAATGAGGTGTATGGTGTGAACATTCAAGTATGCTGTGGTTGCATATTATAGGTGGAGATAGAAACAAAGGGGGCAATCCTAACTTAGGATGCAATCTTAAACACACTTTCCTGGGAGTAACACCTATTAAACACAATGGGGTTTATTTTTGAGTAGACAAAGGCCAGCACAAATCATAGATCTTCCTGTTCCCCTGGTGGTGTAGGGAGACAAGTGCATGTCTGTACACTGTCCTCACTTTCCACCAGGAGTGCCCCAAAAGTGTCTTACAGCACTTTTGTGACACCCCCCCCCCCCCGGTCAGCACAGGACTTATGTCAGGGCTTAGGCTGGTTAGGATTGGAGCCAAAGAAAGCCAGTTAACACCAAAGGAAAGAAACAAGGAATAACATAAATGGATCCTGATTATGTGGGTTGCATTTGATGATGCATAACGATGTCTGACTGGTTCTGTACACCACACAATAAATAGTGTGAGCACATGGATCCCACTCCTCTTATGGTATAGTGTTCAATACATGGTATAGTGTTCTATATCCAGGAGTCTCATCTAAAGTGCCCCAGAAAGATGGTATTCCAAGTGAAATACTTAAGTTCAGCAGCAAAGGACATCCAGCAGCAAATGATTGTTCTGTTGTACCAATCTATTGTACATGATTGAAGGGATGCCACTAGATTATTGCCTTCTCTTGTGAAAGTTTGACAATGTCCTAGATCCAGGAAACCAATTCTCAATTTCTTGGGCAGCTCAAGTATAAATAACATGAAACTAGGAAGGGGAATGAACAATGTCACTTATTCTTTACAAGTTCATGAATCCTATTATCTTAGGACAACACAACAAAAATGACTGTGGTATGTATTTAGGGTGTTTTTCTTAAAGCTATTCTATGTTTGGAAACATTGCACATATGAGATTGTGAACATTCTCATTTTAAACCCAAGAGCTACTTTTATAGTTTTAACTGTGTTCATCATTATCTTCAGCACTCAGAGATGTCTGACTTAGAGGAGTCAAGAAAGGAGAAATGGCATGAGTCAAGGGGCAATTAACTGCCCCTAAATGTTATACAGGTCCTACCTTGTTATACACAGATTTTTTTTTATACACTGATTTGACTCCAAATGAATGACTACTGCAAATGATGAATTAAAAAACTGCTTTTCTGCTATTGTAGGGAGGCAGTCATGAAAGCAACCATTCCATTCTTCAGTCCCAGAATCAAACCTTTCCATATATTGAGGCACCACCTTATTCCATTAAGTGCATTGGAGGTGAAAGGAACCTGGAATGGGTCTTAAACCTATTTTACGAAAGTACAGTAATGAAGTATAAAGCATAAAACGAAGTGTCAGATATAAACACACACATATACAGAGAGAGAGAGAGAGAGAGAGAGAGAGAGAGAGAGAGAGAGAGAGAGAGAGAGAGAGAGAGAGATGAAAGTAGTAAACATATCAAATCAATCAGCCAGAAAAGGCTTTTAGATAAAGCCAAGTGTTGGCTTCATGATGAAAGACTGTCAAAGTTGAAGATAGACTTGCTTCGGGCTCTCAACAGTGTGGACATCACTTTGGATGAAACTTGGCACAATATCCTTTTGGTTCTGCATCTCCAAAAGGTGAAAGACAAAGGAAAGCATTTTACATTATCTTGTTCTTAAAGGCATGTGTCAGAGAAAGGGATTCCAAGGAGAAGGTCAGCTGAATAAGGAGAGTAAGGCCTACTGGTTAGCAAGAATCCACCCTTTCCTGCTCCTTTCTTACACTTTATTAGACCAAGCAACTGAATATGGGGGCTTTGTTAATCTGTATCAGCTGCTACTATTGCAGGCTACAGAGAAAAAGGGGTGTCACCAGGTATAAATAACTGTCATTTCCACTGCCTTTACCCTTCAGTGGTAGTGAAGTTTGGTGAATTCAGCAACTCATTGATTTACTCCTGAAGTTGGGTGACACTCCACAAGATTGGGGGGACATAGACAGCCAAGACCATTACCTTCACTTAGTCCTCTGCATACAGGAAGAGTTTTAGGATTGTCCCTCAGTTAGCCCTGCTGTGGTTTTTTGTTATAAATTAAAAATTTGTAGTCCATTAAACCCAACTTACAGTATTATTTGGTGATTTATGGTTTATCATGATCGTAATTAGGAAGCTACTACACAGCAGCAACTCCTTACCTGCACAGCTCTTCCACTCACCTGGTCGATAGCAGATCACCTCTTTATTATTAGAAAAGCATGTGCATAAGCATCTATAACCTGTGATGTAATATTTTCACTTGGTTAAAAAAAATTTGTTCATTTAACAACTTAACCAAGAATATCAAATGAACCAACAGATGACCCAGTATCAGCATGCTATTTCTTCCAAGTATGCCATCAAAACATTCATGCCCTGGAAACATTTGATATTATTTATGTCCGAAGGATGAAAACATAAGCAATAAATATGTAGATTTGACATCCAAGGTTGATTCTTCACTTTGGCCTACTCCTCCATTATGGCCATTGTTTAACTGGTGTGTATGTCCTTCCCGGGGCTGGGCCAGGAGTCTGAGGCTTACCAACTCTGGGATAGACGTCTGGTCAACAACTGTGTGATCCTAGAGAACGAGAGGCAGAGAAGAGTCATTTGCCGACTTTGTTAATCATGTCAGTGACTTTACATTCATTGGGATTGGATCATGCTATGTGACAGATTGCATTCAACTAAGTTTTTTAATATTGCTGTTGCTGTTTTCTTTTTAGGGTTGTTCCTGGACTTTGCGTCCTTGGGGTGGTGGCTCTGGGCGGGTTTCTTTTTTAGATTGCTTGGACTGCCTAAGCCACATATTATTGCTCTGTGTCATCACCAGGTTGATCAGTGGAGACAGGTTGGAGAAGTCTGCTGCTGGTCTGGTGAGTCCTTGTTGAATGCTGTGAGGATGCATCAGGTGGGACCCCAGGGGAAATCTAGAGCTTTGCATCTTTGTATAAGGGATCCTTAGGCCTTGTGATGCAGCAGGTATAGGTGGTCCCTCTCTGGCTTCCACCAACCTTGCTTGCCCCTTAGTGATGGAATGATCTTTGCTGAGGGAGACCAGGGACCAGGGGATTCTGGGGTTTCGTCACCTAAGGTTTCCTTAATTTGGGCTTATGCACTCTTATTGCTTCCTCTGGCGGTGTCCCACAGAGATTTTAGCTCCTTCCAGCAGGTTACCAGCTGCCCCTTTGGAGGGTAGAGGATCTACTGCCATCACAGGCTCCAGTCCAGGCTAGGGAGCTCAGGCAGGCACCTCCACTCCCACTGCAATCCCTCTGGTCCTGCCTCCCTCGCTCTGCCTTTTCTTTTTCTTGCTAGGTCTTGGGCTCTCGCAAGATCCTTGCCCTGGCTCTCTGCCAGTTGGGCCACAGTACTGAGCCAGGTGGATGTGCTCCATTTCATGGTGAGTGATGTGAGTGAGACATTCCTTGCCAATCTGAGTCAATTTTACAGTTCAGTAAAATAATCATAAATCATTTTTAGTACCATATCTTACTATATTAGCTATTTCTATAATAGTTTCTTAAATTGTTCTAAATTTTTTTACTTTCCTCCTCTTTATCTGTTATTTATCAATTCTTTTATTTTCAATAAAGGCTTTTAAATCTCTGTATCAATTTTCTATTCATCGATCCATAACTTGTTAGACCAATTTTCCCTTTTTGTGCAGGAATAGTTTCCAATCGTCCATAAAAGTCTTCTCTTTAAGGAAAATTATAAATCTGTCCATTTCATAAATACAAAAGAAAAGTCCTGCTGGATTAGGACTCCAGTCATTCCCGACAGAGAGACATTCCTCCTGCTCCAGGGGCGTTCCTCAGCTCACCACTCCTATCGTTCTGCTTCCCTGTCCTGTTCCCAGGGCACTCTTACTCTCAGGTAAGCCTCCAGGTCTTGTGATGTTATATGGTTATTAATCTACAAAGTATTTCTTAAACAAGGATTGCCTCAAATGTTTTCGAAACATGCTGAAACCTGAGTAATGCAGATTTTTTTCCCCCTTGAAAATAGGTTAAAGCATTCTTAATAAAAATAGTTTTTGCACTTACAAAACATGTAATCTTAGTGTGACCTCTGCTGGAGGAAAAGTATTTCAGCTGTGCTGCTTTAGTTTTCATTATGAGAAACACTGAAAGATGGCTATTTTGGAACTTGATATGTATGCATTTGGGGGAAAATAAGCTACAAGAGCAGCTATTTTCAACCTTTTTAATCTAACAATATCATTAAAATTGCCAGAGCACAACATCAGTCATTTGACAACTGGCAAGCCACACTACCCTGAGAGTAGGAGCTCACATCCCCCTGTTAAGAAATGTCACCCTATTGTTACCCTACTAAGAAACCTGCAGGAGTCTGTAATGTCCAGTCACTTGAGACCTCTTCACTTGACCTTCTGTGGTGGCAGCAGAAGGTGTGATCCTTAACACTGTTTCCTTTCTCCCGTTCTTTTCACACTCTGCCTTCATTCCACACCAATAGAGAAGTATGAAGTGCTCTGCCCTGGCTCCATGCCCACCAGTCCATCCTGACTGGATTTTCACACAAACAGCTCTAGGGTTCTCAGGGCAAAACCCAGAGCAGTTACGGGTCCACGCAGTTACATCACCCTCTAGCGTTATTTTATGGAAAGTCACCTTAACTGCTCCATCGCAAAGGGCTTAATTTGACTTTAGCATATGGGCCTCAGTTTCAAAGTAGTAGGACCTCCATTTCAGAAGAAGCATGTAAGCAACTATGAACTGTGAATAAAGTTCCGGTACTCCTTATAAAGTATGAAATAAGCCCTTGTGTATGTTTTATTGATAGAAGATAGAGTGAGTTTTGGAATATCTAACCATATGAAGGAAGTGTTCTCACTAATTTGTTTTCCATGTCCCTTCCAACAATCCACAGTGATAGTTATGGACCCATCCTTATATGGCACCTTGAAATCTGAGTTTGCATATCACTGTTGTGTTAGCTCAAGTTTGCTCAAAGGAGCTGATTTTCTGTAGTGATTATCCAATCTGATCACCCCATCACCAGAGCTGATATAACAATGTGAACAGGTGCTGTGTCCAGTGCTGGGGGTCAACCCAAGCAACTCAAACTATGTGTAAAAATTATTTATTCTTGCCTCCCCATTAGCCATGGGGCTGATTATGGGTCATTTCAGATATAATCCTTTTGGCCACTATGGGCACAATCCAGAGAAACTACGGGGAGTCCTTGCTCCAGTGTAAGAACAATTTACTCTGGACTGCAATATGAATTTCTCATAAGTTTTCACTAGGTGGTGCAGTAACTACAGGTGCATGTAATGTTTCTTACATGCTCCTGTAGTTACTCTGGATTGTAGGGTATGTTTTCATTATATCAGTAACAATTTTAAGAATGACAATGACCAAAATATAGTTATTTGAAGTTAAAAAGATCAACAGATTGCGTGCAATGCTTTTCATTTTTTACTTTTCTCCTGCCTTTCTCATTAAAATCCCTCCCAGGCAATGAAGTTCCAAGTGAGTGGAGCAATACATGTTTTATTTTCCATTCTAACAACTGCCTGTCATTTTATTGGTACCCACATGATGCAATGAAACCAACCCCAAAGACGTTTGAGGTCAGGCTGTCGTGAGGTCAAATTTGACTGTGGAAAATCACGGTAAAGGTGCTAGGCAAAAATAGATGTATGCTGGATCTGTGTTCAAAAAGACAATGACATACCTGCCAAAAGTGATCGCATACACTGACACTTTCATCTTCTGTTTCAATTCACCTGACAACAATTAAGTGACACTAAAAAATAAGCTCTCCTCTGATCCTAATGTTTTCTGACACTGCGTTCAATATTAGAATAGATTGTGCCAATAGGAGTTTACCCATCACAGCCCTTTTCTTCTTCTCCCTTCCGATAATCCTCTCTAATTATTGCCATTGAAGCCAGAGTGAAGGACAGAAGACAAGCAAAGCAAGGAGAGACATTGGGCTGCCTGGTGTGTGCAACATGCAGCAGCCAAAGGATCAGGAGTGAGTGGTACAGCTAGAAAATATAAAGTATATAATATCATAGATGGGAGAATGTGTGTGACAGAACCCATACTTCTACGATGTCTCTTCCTAGGTTCAATCCTCTGGTGGCACAAGTGGTTAAGACACTGTGCCTGTTAACAAGCAGGCTAGGGTTCGAGACTCAGGTCCCCACAAGACAAAGATTTCCTGCTACAGACAGGGGGCTGGACTAGATGATCCACTGGGTCCCTTCCAACTCTAGGATTCTATGATCTCATGGGTACACAGCTGAAAGGAGCATCTAAACATCGTTAAGATTAATCAAAGTATTCCAGCCAAAGCCTGGAACATTCCTGGTCTCAGTGACATAGCTAAGAAGGGGCAGGGGGTCCAGCAGCAGCCCAAGTAAGCCTCCCAGGAAAACGTCTTTGATTGCACCCTCCTAAACATGTCTACTCACAAGTAAGCCCCATTGTGTTAAATGGGGCTTACTCCCAGGAAAGTGTCTTTGATTGCAGCCTCCTAACCATGTCTACCCAGAAGTAAGCCCCATTGTGTTAAATAGATCTTACTCCCAGGAAAGTGTCTTTAGGATTGCAGCCTAAGTAGACTTCATAGGATCATGCACATTGAATGCATGTTTTGAATTCAATTCCAGTGTTTTGTCATCATTTTTACATCCAGTTAATATTTTTATATGAATATTTTTGGGGTTCTGGAACCAATTGTCCGAGTTTCCATTATTTCCGATGGAAAAATCTGCTTCACTTAAAGAGTGTTTCACTTAAAAAGCATGCCTCCAGAATGAATTAAGCTCTTTATGTGAGGCACCACTGAACTTCTGTGCTGCTCTTATATTAAGCAGGGAAAGAGTAACCATTCCAAGGCTGTTGCGCAAGTGGTTAAGCCACTGTGCCTGTTAACCAGCAGGCCAGGGTTCAAGATCCGGGTCCCCGCAAGATGAGGATTTCCTGCTATCAGCAGGGGGTTGGACTAGATGATCCACTGGGTCCCTTCTAACTCTATGGTTCTATGATTCTCTTTGCCCTTGCACAGTTTCCCTAACCAAGAAGGGATACAATTTTCATTTTTTTACTTGTTTGATTTTGTCATTGTGGGGGGTGGGGGCAACAAAATCTTCTTCAACTCCAGAAAGCAAATAGGTGCTTAAACTATGCCACTAACAGAGCAAATGGGTGGTGAACTGCTGAGGAGGAGGAAGCAGGATTTTCCCCCAATTTTCTTTTTAAAAATACCTCGGGATGATATCACTTCCATTTGTGACATCACTTCCAGGGCATCATTTTGAGCTTTGCACTGGGCTATATGATTATCGGCTATGCCACTGCCTTGTCTTAATATTCACTTTCATTTTGAAAGTAGTGAAACTAGTCTGAATTTTGACAATAACCTTTTGGGAACTACAAGTGCAGCCTTTTTGAATGAAACCAAGGATAGCATGAGGCCCCAAAGGTTTGCCACCATAAAAACCCATAAGGGAATGACCTGTATAACAACAGATGAAGCAGTTATTCATGATTTCTTTTCATAGGAGTTCTTGGTTTCTCTCCCCTGCCCCACAAACACATCATCATGGAAAGTACTAACAACTGCAGCATTAGAGGTCCCTATATTAATTTGTCCATGAAATTAATGCTGTCTTTCATTTTACATAGAAAATTTGATGTGACACAGAAGCAGGTCTGCTTTCACACTTCTTTCAGCAGTCACACCAGCCTGCTGTGCTATAGCATGCATGAAAGTAACTGGGTAAATGTTCATAGACCTCTCTGCTGAGATGTGCTAATTAATTTTGCAGGAAATTGATGGTGGGCATGTGGCCACCAACATCAACTTGTTATTGTGCTGTTAGAAATACCCTGCTGAGAGTCCTTTGATAACTTTGGAGAAGGGTCATTGCAAGGTTCTCTGTGAGCTCTCTAACCCACACAACTGTTACCACTGATCTTCAGATGTTCCACGGCCGCAGTGGTGGGCTTCAGGGGGTTCTCACAAAGGGTTCTATAGAACCCTTTGCTAATGAGTGCCCAGTTCTGAGAACCTGTTACTAATGGAAAACAGAACCTGTTGTTAATTTAAGTTATTAGGACATAGAACCTGTTGTTAATTTATTTGAATCCAACCACTGTCCAAGGGTACATTGTAGGACCCAGTTAAAACCAGAGGTTTAGTCACCCTGCCCTTGCATCACAGGGACATGTGCTGGCCCAATGGGCACTTAGGATTGCACTGAAAAACTGATAAAATGAAAATACTAAAAATGTAAGCATAAAAATAATTAAAACAATAAAACAGTGCAAACCCAAGATGACACAAACTATTATAATCACATCTCATTAAAGATGTTCACAAGGTCAATCGACCAAAAGACCAGTTCAGAAGGTCAATCGAAAGACTTCCTAGATAAGAAGGTATGAGGCCTCACCAAAAGGTCTCCAGTAGAGAATAAAGCATTTGCACATGGAGAAGACATAAGCTGCAATCCTAAGAGCACTTTCCTAGGAGTAAGCCCCGTTGAGCTCAATGGAAATTACTTTTCAGAAGACACAAATAGGATTGCACTGATAGCCTTGACCACAATGTGCGGTTGATGTCTGTTGCTCTTCACCTGGGAATAGTTCTAAACAAGTTCATGACTGGGGGTGTGAATTCAGTGGTGAAGCCAGGCTTGCCCCCAAATCCAGAATAACTACGGGAGCATGTAAGAGACTTTATGTGCACCTGTAGTTACTGCACAACCTAGTGAAAACCTATGGGAAATTCATATTGGAATCCAGAGTAAGTTGTTTTTACACTGGAGCAAGGACTCCCCATAGTTACTCTGGATTTTGCCCATAGATGGGCTTTCCTTGATATGACCCATCAAGCTGTGTGAACTGAGTCAGACCAGTGGTCCCATTCAATACAGTATTGTCCCCTCTGACTGATAGTGGCTCTTATTGTCTTTTTCTCAGCCTATGACATGTGATTCTTCAAGGTGGAGGTGAAAGTGATTGAACCTGTGACCCTATGCTTGTAAAGCACAAGCTCTGCCAGCAAAATGCAGCTTTATACCAAAATAAATAAGCATCAGACCCAAAGCCTGAACAAAAGTTACTGACCGCTATCACATTTCCACCCCATTCCCTTGCCGAAGGCAGATTTGTGTGTTTGATCTGACCCACATATGAAAGAGTTGCAGGAGATATCATGGGAAACACATCACCCCCATTGAGTGTCACAGACTTACACAATGAAGGCGATGGCATAAAAAGGACCTTGTGGCAATAAATTATCAGGCCTGAAAGTCAGCCCTGGCACTGATCTCTAACAAGAAAAGTCACCATTGCTCAGTAAAAAAGAAGAGATGCATTCCTTCTATGACCCTTGACTGAGCCTTGGTCACTGAAACATTTCTTTGAAACAAGAACATTTTACCTTTTCCTATTTCCTATGCAATGAAAAGCAAACCAAAATGTAGGTTACAATATATGTGTGTTTTTTCATTTTTGTAAGGCATCAAAACCTTCAACCAAATGAAAAACATGGATTGTAATAGAAAGAAAACCATCATAAACAAAGCCTTTGTTTTGTCTTGAAATCTGAAGAACACCTGTATCAGGACATATGCCTGTATCAGTCAGAAGTGTATACCCTGTAAAGTAGTGTAGAAAGGTCATTTAATACTTGGGGCTTATAATACTCCAAACAACAAAATGATTGATTAATTAAAAATATTAATTGACTAATATTAATAGATTAATCAATCTTTAACTAATATTTTCATATTTTATACCACCTTTCCTCTAAGATGGATCGTATGTGTGGTTCGTATACCACCCTTCCTCAGGATCGTATGTGTGGTTTCTCTCCTTCTTTTATCCTCACAACAACACTGTGGTGGATGAGGCTGATAGTAATAGTCATGATATGAAATGAATAATAATAATGACCAAAAAATAAATGCAGTGAATATTTCCCCACAGGCAAAGGAGAAATGTCTCCACAAGCAACAGATTAATGTTGGTGTCCTCCCCTGCTATTGGTCCTGGAGTGCTATACTCCAACTGGTATATACAGTTTATACAGTTCCAAGCTGGTGCATCAGGAGGTTTAATGCAGCCACCATGGTTAATTGGATTATAGTCCGTCATGACTGTTTAGAATGTATATAATCCACAATGACAAGAGTCCAGGTCTATCCACCTTAAAGAGGTGTCGTCAGTGGGCAGCCCAGAGGGCAATCTCAAAATGGAAGCCCAGGGCTAGTTAGGAGGTAAGTCTGGACTTCAAGTCCAGGTGGGAGCCCAGGTCAAGCCCCTTGGAAGTTGATATGACAGAGGTTATCTTGGAATAGATGACCTAGAAGATAGATCTGGGTTTCACTCTAACCATCTGGTTGACCGAGGCTCTGGATTAAAGGTAGTGCTCATGCCCCCCAATCACAAACAATGGATCTATCCCAGTGTCATCTTCCCCTGGGTGTCACATTACTAAGGACTTATTGGTTCTATGCTGTGTAACAAAGCATGATAACACCTAATTGCATAATATCAATAACATCTCATTGCAAAATAAAGTATAACAACATCTCATCTTATTTCATTGGCTCTGCGGATAATTATTCTCATTTGGAGACTCATTTGAATTAAAAAAATTGCTTTTTACTCCTTAAGATAGTTTTTTTGTTTTTGTTTTGGGCCATAACTTTTGATAGAATTAAGATATTTCACTTTTAAAAATTGTATTCTGCTGTAAATTACACATCCAGTGGTATATAACACAATGGCATTATTCCTAACAACTGCAATTTTATTGATTTTGGACACTAGTGGTGACACTCCCATGTGTGGAACCTGGGGAGGACTGCCTTACTACCACCCACTAGCAATGCCGCTATCCTGTGTACAGATTTTAAAAAAGAAATAAGAGCTAAGACTGAAAGGAAAACTAACAAATAATTAACACCTATGCTTACTTAAATGAGTATAAACCACACATGTGCCTTCTCTCATTTGTTGTTTATCAGCCAACAGATGATGCAAAGCAAATGACAGACAACCAGATAAAATAAAGGTGCCTTTTCTACATTCTGACATATTGTACGAGTGAAATAAAATTAAAATTAATGTATGCCACTGAAATTTGATTTGGAAAATCAGTAACACGGCATGTGTCATGGATTATATATACCCAACTCTGTCTGATACAAGACAGTGTTCATTGGTGGCACCACCATTTTTCGAGCATCCAGGGCTCAAGGAAAGCGTCTTGGGACCTTCCTGAGAATGGTCTATATTTCAGCCAGTACTTCTCACATAACCAGTTATCTCCTCCTGTTTCCAGGTAATTCCTTCCAATACTCAGAATTTTTTTCCCAATGTGCTCCAATTTAAAAAGGCCTCCTGTAGTGAAAATATCTTGATGTGTTTGAACTGCTATTAGCATAATTGCTGAAAACATTTTGGTTAATGCTTGGGAGTGAGATCATTTACTCTCCAAATTATGCATCTATCTTTCTTGTAACATATCCTGGATCCGCACCTTTGTTTCGACAATAGTATACAGATCATTAAACTGGGCCCTATAATAGAGATCTGATGCTTTCTCTGCCTTTAGAAAAGGGAAATGAGAATACTGAGATGTGAAGAACTCATGGTTCACTTTTATGACAGTCTTTATTCATGTAAAATAAGCAAAGTATTGGCATGAAACTCCACCATGAAAAATTGAAGAGTTTTTGCCCTAGGAAAAGTTGGATTGCATTTTTTTCACCCTCTGAGAATTCCCTTATTTTCCACCGTTTTAAAAAGATAAGCTTTTGGAGGGATAAATGAATGGTATTTTCATTTTAATATGCCATATAATAAAAAGGATATTGCAAGATTTAGCAGAATGAATTAAAAATGACACAAATAGAAAAAAGCCGCAAAATAAGTTTTAAGACTTTCAAATTAGACATATATGGTTTTTCCTTTGATTCCCAACTGTGCTCTTGCCTCCAGTGATACCTCCAGGCAGATAGACCACAGGCCATTTCAGCACTTCAAAAAGCATTCATTTATATGTATTTGGGACACACACAGCTGTAGCATCCATTCCACATGCACCTAGATTTAAAAAAAACGACAAAAAACCAAGCATCTTATCATTAGCACTAATTCAGTCTGAGGAAAGGTTAAATGAATTAGAACATGTCTGTCTGGCAGCTACCTGTGATTCCATCTGGAAACTACAGAACATAGCTAGAAATATGTGGAGTATCTGGGGAAGAAAGACATAAATTTGTGTCTGACAAACTGGGAGTGGTGCAATCATCAAGTATGATCAGTGGGATGGAAGGGAAGCCCTACGAGGAAAGGTTGGGGGAACTTGGTCTGTTCAGCCTGGAGAAGAGGAGGCTGAGGGAAGACATTATCATCCTCTTCAGATACCTGAAGGACTGTCATAGGGAGGAAGGGGCTCATTTGTTCATAGCTGCTTCTGAAAGCAGAACTAGAACCAATGGGTACAAACTGCAAGAAAGGAGATTCTGGTTGGATATCCGGAAAAAAATCCTGACGGTGAGGGCAGTTCGTCAGTGGAAAAGATTGCCAAGGGAGGTGGTGGAGTGTCCCTCACTGGGGATCTTCAAACAGAGGCTCAACGAGCACCTGTTGGGGATGCTCTTGGATTTCCTGCTACAGGCAGGGGGTTGGACTAGATGACCTTCCAGGTCCCTTCCAACTTTAGGATTCTATGATTTCTAAGCTTTGTTTGGAGAGCAATGGGGAAAATTGTCATCATCATTAGCATTATCACTGATCCTTGATGTAGATCAGGAATGTCAAAAAACAAAAGTGTTTTGTTATGCCTGCAAACAGCCAGGAGTAATATATGAATCCGAATGTGATATCATTCAGGGTATTATGACAGGAAAAATTGCTTTTTCTTACTTGGGAACTCATTGACTGCAAATGACAGAAGAGGAAATATGCATATCTTGATCACATTTTCAAAATATGGAAGAGCCCATTTATCATGCAGGCTGCCCTTTCAGCAGTGACACAGCTCAGCAGTGGAAAACAGTAAATAGTGGTGCTGAGAGAGCCCATTTTGCCTGCTTCGTCAGGCATGGATATTGGCCAAAAATAAGCTATAAGGCCTCTATCTTCATAAATGCCTTGACCTGTGTGTGAAGTGACCAACATTCCATGTCAATCAAGCAGGCTGAGGAGAGAGAACTGTCAACATTACAACTGTCAACACTCCAGCTTTTAAAGAAGGCCTCCGTCAGTCTTGAAAGACTATGGTATCATGCTTGGTGCTGCATACACTGTATGCGAAGCACGAAAGCCTGGGTTGGATTGTTATGGAGGATATGCTGTTAGCCAAGCAGCAAATCCCCCCTCTCCACACCACTGAATTAGTCCAATGGAAAGGCAGAGCCAATACGATTGGATCCAGCTGGCGTCGCAGAGCTGGGCTAAGGACAGGAGCTCACCCTGTCTTGTGGGGCCGACCCGGGTCTCAAACCCTGGCCTGCTGGTTAACAGGCACAGCGTCTTAACCGCTTACGCCACCCAATGAAAATATGGGAACACAAGATGCTGGCGAGGGGGATGGTTTCTTAATGATGAATGTTATATTGCACCTCTGCAAGCAGCAGCTGTGGATTGTTACTAGTATTGTATAATCTACTTTCCCTTTCCTCCAGGGTTTGTACAGAGTTCACTTTTCCATACTGCTTATACAAGATCTGTGCTGCTTAATAATATTTGATATTTCTCTGACATGCTTTATCACACAGTGTAAATATACAGGTAACTCAAATATTAAGGAAACTTTATATTCAGTAATGGCAGCAATCCTTCTTTTAAGTCGTATCCAGTATTTTTTGTGCCATGTTTACAAGTGAGAGAATGTCCTCTTCTGTGCCTTATTTCCTTCTGCCTCGAGGTAGTAATTGTATGGGTGAGACTGGCAAACAAGCTAAAGTTGTAATCAGACAGATGAAAGTGATGACTGGAAAACTAAAATTGCCACAGTTAAGTTATCAACTATTAAGTAATATTGAAGGATGGCCACTAGTTTATATGGCTTTGAAAGGAGATGTTCAAAGAGGACAAGTATATCAGTGGCAACTAACCATGACAACTAGCTCCATCATGTCTACCTCCAGATTCAGAGACATATGAAGGAGAGGCAGTGGCATATCAAATAAAGCAGGTAGGGCCCATGCCTTCAGCATCACTAACAAGTTTATTAAAGTTTAACAAATGCAGGCTCTCAACCATCACAAGAGAAGAAAGAGAAATAAAAAAGAACCAGAAAATGAGACTACCAAGTAAGTGGTGGCAATCTGGAGAAGGGCACTTGGATCTCTATCACTAGCCCCTCCTCAGGTGCTACCAGGTCCTCTGAAGATGGGAACCTGGAAGTTACTTCTTAGGAAAAGAACCAAGAATCCCTACTGACTTCATAACATCATCACCCCAGGAACTATGTCGTATAGCTATGCTACTGAGAGGCAGTATGCATAGGACCAATATTAGGAGAGATATATGACTTCATCTTGTGCGTATAGACTTCCAAAGGCCTCTGGTTCGATGCTCTCTTATATGGACCTGAGGCTTCATGGGACAGAGGCTCCTCTTGAGTTTTTAAGGCTCAAATCAACATCAACAGCTTGCAAAGTCCTTTGGATAACCTCTACGCTGCATTATTGCATATGATACACAACAATAGCACTCTCTGTAGGTATGCCTTTCATTTTAGCATTCAGATCTTCAAGAATAATCTGACCTTCTCAGTTTTTTTTTCCCTCCAGACTTCTAAAACATGTATGCTATGCTGATCCCTTCACTCTTACCTGAAAGACTTCATTGCCACATGGGAGTACATGTGCTACAGTAGGGACTGGCAGCAAAGTATAATAATGATAGAAACTTCATTTGCAGTGCCTGCGTACAGTACAAGTAGTCCTAGCTTTCCTATCTGTGTGCCTGAAGCATAATTACACCTTCTGTAGTCTTGTATCACCAGCAAAGAGCCTCAAGTACCACTTCTGTGCCTTTCTGAATTCAAAGAACTGTTGAGATTAAACCTGCGGGCAGTTAGTGTACTTCAGAGTAATGTGACAACGACACCAAAGAGACTACAGAGCACATTTTGGTATGAGCTGACACAGAGACAGCACATGGTAGCTGTGCAAGATGTACAGTGCCGGTATGCATGGAATTGCATTTTAATGTCTCTGCGCACCATTAAACCCAAGTGACTTATTTTGGCCTCTTGGCCCTGTGTCTCTTACTGCTAACTGGGCCGTGTACTTTCTCAAGAAGTTAATCTCAGCATTTCTTTAATGCTTTTTGAGTATTCAAAACACTTCATCTACATTATCTCAGCAATGTTTACAATAACACTGTAAGATGCCAATATTGTAAGCCCCATGGGAACTTGAGGGAGCTGAATACTAGTTTGCTAAGCTCCTCTTGCAGGTTTATGGCTGAAATGATCTAATTCGGCTGCCTTTACACCTTCTTTGCCACTCTGCAGTTCCGATGTTCATGCAGGTGCTTTCACAGTAGATGCACCTATTACCGTATTTCCCGGCTTATTACACTCACCAGACCATGAGACGCACCAAAGTTTAGAGGAGCAAAACAAGAAAAAAATATTCTGAACCAAATGGTGTACTAATATATTTAATAAAATATAGCAGAATAATATTTCAACCATGTAAAGTCAGCAGTGGTATTAAGAACCATTATCACCATCATTAACAAATGAGGAAAGACTTTAAGCTTTAAGCACTCTTCTCATTTTCTGGTTACCCCAAAAACTCATCATCTCTAGTGTTAGTGATTTGTGACTTTTGCACAAATCTCATTGCAAATGGTCCAGGAAGGCAGGTAAGTTTGGGGGTTCTTTGGGGGGTGGGGGATTCAGGTAGGTAGGGAAAGGTGAGGGGATCTAGATAGATAGGGAAGAGTGAGGGAGGCACAGGCATGGAGCAGCAGGGACCAGGTCTTATGCATGTCTACTTTGGAGCAAGTCTCCAAGCCAGGGAAGGCTGCTTAGGATTGCAACTGTGCCAGGGTGACCAGATGCCAAACCCAAAATTCCTGAACCCAAGACCAAAATTCCTACCGGCTTAAAAAAATTGCCAAAAAATGTATTTTCTTTTTGTTTTTATATTTTTGATTTTTACTTTTTTGGCCATAACGTTTGATAGGAAGGAGATATCTCAAAACTGATTTTTGCATTGGATTCTGCTCTTCAGTATGAATCCAACGACATATGACATGATGGGGTACTGTGCTCCAGGATTGGCCCTATCACTCTATAAGACACACAGACATTTCCCCCCTTTTAGGGTGAAAAAAAGTGCATCTTATAAGCCGGGAAATATGGTATTTAACATTTCTGCATTATGTATGTGTCTTAAGGCGCAATCCAGAGTAACTATGGGGAGTCCTTGCTCCAATGTCAGAATAATTTACTCTTGATTGCAATATGAATTTCCCATAGGTTTTCACTAGGTGGTGCCGTCACTACATTGACGTTAATGTCTCTCACATGTTCCTGTAGCTACTCTGGATTGTAGGATAACATTCATACACAATATGTGATTTTTTTTAAAGGCATATTACGTACTAACTATGAAAAAATGCACCACTTGTCCAATCCCAGACTCACCCAACAATGGATGGAGTCCCTTGCCAGCCCAGCAATCTTTGGACAAAACGTAGTAGCTGATGCTGCCCTGCTTTAGCCCATGGTCCATGCATGGCCTAAGCATGCAATTTTCAACCTTTTTCATCTCCTGGAACAATTATAATGTGCTAAAATTGCCAAGACACACCATCAGTTTTATGACCATTGAAAAGGCACACCATGCTGCTGGTAGGGGGCTCAAAAACCCCAAATGCCCTACTAGTCAATGATTGTCTTAAAGTCCTTAAGCTCACCTATAGACCATCATCATCAGTGGCTGAAAATGCTAGTGCTGGTGTAATATGGTTATTTCTTGCCATTTATTTTATTTTTTTATTTTTTGCCATTTAGGAACCTCTCCAACTGGAGTTCAATTATGTGAATATACTGAGAAAAATGGAAGACTGCCTAAAAGAGGCTGACAATGCCTCAAGGCCAACATTAGACACCAATAATTGTAATTGTAAATATTGCTGTTGCTGACAGTGGCAATGGCATATTGCTGACAATGGTCAATCACATATAACCTTCAGCCTAGAAAATCAAAGAAATTCCTGGCTCTGACCAGTTAATTGATCCAGAACTGAAAATCACCCCAATTTCTTCTCACTTTTTAATTCTGTGTAAAACTGCTCAGCAATAGGATTGGGCCACAAATCTTAAAGGTATATAATGACATATGCCCACATTCATCCCTTATTACTCAATTTTTCTTTCTCCTTCTCCCCTTGTCTTTCTTATTGTTGAATTTCAATTGCATGCACCTTGCAGAGAGAGACCTGTTCCTAATAAAATTCTGTGAAGTGCTATGCACATTGAGGATGATGATGATGCAGAGAATTAAATAGGTATCGGCATATGGCCTCTTTTTGTTATTGTTGTTTCTGATTACCTAAAGTGCAATTGAAGTGACGTAAATTCAATCAAAGCCCACAGAGACAGGCAGGATCTCGACTGCAGAAGTTCTTAAGCTGTTTGCTTAAATATAGTCGCACTGATTTTAGAGACTATTCCACGCCAAGCTGCATGAAGACAACAGCTGTTACCATCACCAAAAGAATGATCAACAAATTGCATGCAGAGGAAAAAAAGCAGGAGACACAAGAAAACCACAAGAAACTTTTCCAAGAACTTGCCTTTTATAATTGTATCTAATATTAAGAGTTTGCCAAGCACTTTCTGCGTTTTAGTTGTGATGAAAACTCAGCCTTAACTCCATTAAACTTCCAGAAATTTTCTGCCATTAACTTTGTACGGAGGAAGCAATTGCAAAAGAAACCAATACACCTTAGGAAAGAATTAACCGTTTTAAAGGATGATTAAAGGAGTGCGTGTGAACCAACTTATTAAAAACACCAAGACTGAAGTTTCAATTAATGAACTACAATTCATGGTTATTAGCTTGACTAATAAAGTTTGTAAGTGAACAGAAAGCTTGTGATAATGAAGACAAAGTAGCAAAGCGAGGGGAACATGCTGCCAGTAGCAGAAAAAGGAACACAACATAAGTGAAATTGGAAGTCAGGAAAATAGAACATCAATAAGTGTCTTGACAACAATTTGCATTTATTTCATCCTCTGTACCATGGCTCGCTTTATAGTCTAATCAGAGAAGGGGGGGAAAGCTATTGGCCTTAAGAACTAAATTCCTCTCGACTAACAAAATGAAAGATGTGAAGTTAATTACATTAAACTATCAGCTATAACAGGAACAACAGAGAGAGGGGGAAAAAACACCTATCTGGTGTTGCATGCAACATAATTTGCTGTCTCCTTGTAGCTTAAGGTAGCTAGAGACTAAAAGCAGACTAAATTAGCTGTTATCTTTGCTATGTGTAGAATTGCCCAGGGAAGGTTTCAGGATGTTGGAAACCTTTAGCTTTTTGATGAATAAGCATCTAGATCTGACCTGTAAATCCATGCTCTTAGGTAGCCAACATTAGGATCTGAAAAGTAAGCTTTTTCACTTTTTTATGCTGTCTTTCCTCCATGGAGCTCAAGATGGTAAACACAGTTCCTTCCGTCGATATTCTCAGGAGTACTAGCTGTATTTCTATATTGCCTGTACTACAGTATGTGAGATAGGTTAAGCTGAGAGTGACTGGCCCAAAATACTCAGGATGTTTCATGGCTAAGTGGGGGTTTGAGCCTGGGCCTTCCAGGTCTAAATCCAACTCCAGAACCACTATACCAGCCTGGCTCCTCCAGACTTAGACCCTTACCCACTTGAATGTGCTGATCTGAACATTTTTAATTTTACAGATCAACTCTTGATCTGAAAGTTTTTACTATGTCTCAGTTTCCCTACCCTGGTTCATGGATAGCTATTTAAAAAATAAAAAATATCAAGAGTTACTGACCCAGAATTGCCATTCTGAGAGCCTACTGGGATATGGAACTCAAGGAAGAAAACAGATTGGATCCCATTTCTTGCCCCTATTGATGTGGTTTACCAATTAGTAATGGGCAGAATTTTACCTGTGTTTTTGTTTCAATTAAGGATAGATACCAACAGATGAACCAACATATGTTTCCTCTTTCACTAGTAAAACAATTTAAAGAAAGCTGTTTTTATTTTAGAGATGATTTAGATGAGGTTTTAAGAAACTCACCGTTCGCAATGGGATTAGTAATAGGCTGAGCAAAAGGCAGGTTATAGGCCTTCCTAATACTCATGAGTATTTAGATATAGCTTAGAAATCTTTTTTCCATTTATGCATTACATAGTCAGAATCATCTGCTTCTTGTTGGGAAGGATAAGAATTCTTGAAATATAATCAAATATACCTTTTTATGTCACCCATGAGCCAGTAAATAGAATTAGCATGTTGTAATTATGACTGCAGTGAGTCTTGGACCCTTTATGCATGGCAGGAGAAGAGGCTGAACACCTTCCATATGCGCTGTCTCCGACGTATTCTTGACATCACCTTGCGTGACAAAGTCTCAAATGACACAGTCTTGGAACATGCTGGAATCTCTAGCATGTTCACACTTCTGAAACAGCGGTGTCTACGCTGGCTTGGGCATGTCGTGAGAATGGCTGACGGTCAGATTTCAAAAGATCTCCTATATGGAGAATTAGTGCAGGGAAAGCGCCCTAGAGGGAGACCACAGCTACGATAAAAGGACATCTGCAAGAGGGATCTAAAAGCCTTGGGAATGGACATCAACAGCTGGGAAACCTTGACCTCCAATCGTTCAGCGTGGAGGCAAAAGACCCAGCATGGCCTTCTCCAAATGGAAGAGACACTTGTTCGGCAGGCTGAAGCAAAGAGACAGACCCGAAAGCAGCGAAACCTGGGGCCTGGGCAGGGGACGGAATTTATTTGCCCTCAGTGTGGAAGGGATGGACACTCTCAAATTGGCCTTTTTAGCCACACTGGATGCTATTTCAGGACCTCCAATCAGAGCATGATACCATAGTCTTTCTAGACTGAAGGATGCCAATGATGATGATGAATTATGACACATCCTGAAATGCCTCCTGCCCTTTCTTTATTGGGGAAAGAGTAAACGACAACTAGGATGCATGAAATATCCTTGCCTCACTCTCTTTAAAGAAACCCCATGATATCATCGTGAAAGGCTGCAATGGCTCAGTGTTGTGAATCTTGGGGTTAGAACAGTGATTTTCAAGCAGTGTGCTATGGCACACTGGTGTGCTGCAGATAGTCCTCATGTCTTCCATGGGAATTTGGAGAATGACATTCATTAATAGGAAAATTGGAGGATTTGAACAGTCTGGTGTGCCTTGTCAATGGTAAAAACAATTGACAAAAGCCTTGACAATTTCTGTTCCTTGTTAAGTGTGCCATGAGATGAAAAAGATTGAAAATCAGTGGGTTAGAACACTGCTTGGCCAGAATTCAACTAAGCAGATCAGCAGTCCAAGTATTGCCAGATGGGGTGAGCTCCCATTCTTACCCCAGCTCCTGCCAACCTAGCAGTTTAAAAGCAAAATCAAATAGACAAATAGGTAACATTTCAGTGGGAAAGGCAACATCCTGGCAGGCAGGCCGTGTTTCCCCATGTCACAGAGAGCGTGGATTGAATGAAACTCCAATCCACCTCAAGCAGACACCATCACTATATGCTACAAACACTAAAGAAGTTGCCATAATATTGTAGTAAAAGCAAATTCCTCATTTACTATTGAACACCATTCCACTATAACTCAGAAGTAGCCAGAATAAACCTGCTGGAGGATATATAATTTGAGAGAGAAGATTGTCCATGATTAAAAATCTCACTTGGAAAGTGAGTGATCACACACTTGAATTGACTGTTCAATTGGGCATAGACACAGAATGAAGAGACAAGATACCAGGTGTTGGAATTTCAATGAGCCAGAGCCATATTGATGTCATAAAAAGCAGCAGGAGCAAAGATATTTGTTAGGCACCAATCCTCAAAGCACAGGTATTAAGCTTTGTGAGCTGTGAAGGACTGACGAAGACCCTGTCCTACCTGGTACTTCATAACCCACATATCCAAAATGCACTGAGAGCATCACTGTTCTTATAACTCCTGATGAATGAAGCAGGCAGGCTTCAAGGAAATTCCCCTCCAAGTTCTTTAAACATAACGATCACAAATATCAGGGTGAGGAAACATTTTTTCATCCTCAAATGAGTACCACACCAATGCCTTTATAGTAATTTGAGTTAATCCACTTTTACTCTGTCACAAGGAGCCACAGCAATAGGTTTGTCGTCCACTCTGAAACAAATATCATAGTTCTTCAAGGTTAACATTTTGGTGAGGGCCTCCACATCCATCCTGTCTACTGCTCCACATAATCTGGCTTACCTCACCTAACAGATTCATTTGTTCCACATTATACCTACCTTCAACTTGTGTCATACTTTGGTGTGACTTGTGTAGACCAGTAGCAAATGATAGGCTTCTCTGGTGAATAGGCTTCTCTGGTGGAAATTGAGTTTTAATGGTGTGTCGTGGTGCTTGCTGTTCTTACCGTTTTGCCCTCCTCTAGCTATGCTATTGACCTCCCCTACACTCAAGTAATAAAGGGCTTTCTTGGGGCTCAGGCACTGTTTTTTTCTGTCTTTTGGGGGTGGGGGTAAAGATAGCAGAGGCTGATGTCAACCTGCATCAACCAAATGGCAAGATGACATTATTCTACATGAAATGCAGTTTGTGTAGTACAGTTATAGATGTAGTACAGATACAGAAATGCAGATTCTGTGTAGTACAGCACAGAATCAGGCTACTCAGATATATGGAATTTGCTGCGCGAATTGATTTTGAGCACAATCCCAAACATGTCTACTCAAAAGTAAGCCCCCTTATGTTCTATGAGTCTTACTCCCAGAAAAGTGCCTTCAGGATTGCAACCTTTGTTTCATAGCTACCATTATTAAAAAGTAGATCTAATAAAAAATAGAATAAACTTGGTCCAGAGTATTACACATTTCTATTATGATAGGAATCACATTAAGACAAAAGGAGATTGGACTTAACTACCTCTAATAGTCATATTGAAGGAATTTTGTCCTGTGTGGTTTTTTGTACCTTGATGTGTTAACTTGTTATTGTCATATGTCTCCAACTACCAAAAGTACAAGAGTGTTGGCACGCTTTGCTTCCGATCACCCTCATTCTTATGCAGCCTGTGACACTGTCCTTTTCCAGCCATCTGCCATGCTGGGGCAATAGATTGAGGTGAAACATGCTTTATTGGTACATAATGATATCTGAGTAGCACTGCAAGAATAGAGCCTGGCAAATCAAAATGGACCCCATTAATTTTCTCACGGATCAGTAAGAACAAGTCCTTTCATTAAACCGTAACTGGGAGAAACATTCAGTCTCCACATAATTAGTTGTGAAACCATTTTTAGAGTTCTCGAGATTAAATAAAAGGATTATAGCAATGGACCATGCATATGTGCGTTAGAGAAATAAAACATGTTGAAATCCAGCAAAGTCATTGGGAAGGAAATGAAATTAACCATTTCTGTCAAATACAATAAGAGACAGGTGTTTGGTTATTAAAGTTATGATTGCTATAAATGTAGCAGCTGATACAGGGAAATCACAGCTGTTCCTCTGCTTTGATTTCTGTGTTTACAATCAATTCTTCTCTGAATTATCTCAAATATCTTGCAGATAACCCATAAAAGGATATTGGGAGAGGAGATGCATTTGATACTTAGCAGGCTTACAGCGCACTAAACCGTCATAGAAAACAATTGCTTCCCATTCCAGTGCAAAATTAGTTTGCAGAAGGAAAAACCTTCATTGTTTAATTAATCATCTGGATGGAATTAAAAAAAAACTAGAGTTTTTAGAAAGCAATTTTAGTTAATTAAAATTAAGAGTGCCTTGCATAGCAAAGCTAGGCATGTTTATGTAAAAGTAAATCCTAAAGGCCTCAAGGGGATTTACAAGGTAAGCGCATGTATGAGTACTGCTTTAATGCTGTTGGGTAATAAGAACTGATGGGCACACAACTGGTCTCTTAAGCACAATCTTAACCAATTTAGGCCAGGGCAGCTAACCCGTAACCCCATTCCCATGGTAGTGTGAGGAGGATGGCACATGTCTGTAAACTAACCCGAGCCCCCAACACCAAAGTGCATAAGTGCCTTTAGGACTTCCAATACCCCTGCAGGTTTTGCACCCAGGTTCCTAAGCAGAATTAGCAGGATGTGAGGAGGAATGGAGGCAAACAGGGATGCTATCTCATGGCTCTCCCTCAGAACAGCAGATGCCATCTGTGCCAGGGAACCCACTGTAGGTGTGCATCAGTCTCCATTTTGGAGACCACTAATCTAAAGGCTTCCATCCATCAGACTGAAGTCAACCACGTTCAAAATGGTGTTCACTGCCACCCCTATGAAACAGAGGCTGTCATTTTAGGCCTGCACAAGTTGTGGCACAAATCTCATACTGATGTGGGGGTGTCACAAAAGTGCCATAAGGCACTTCTGTGCCACTTCTGGGAGGGGGGAGGGGTTAGGCCAGTGCACAGACATGCACCATCCTCCCATACCACAACAGGAACAAGGATATGGGTGAGTTGTGCTGCTCTAAATTGATTAGGATTGTGTCCCCTGAGCATACTTGTGTGACATTACAGGGAATGGGAAAACAAAAGTACAGGTGTCCTCCACTAATTGGATGGGTTAGAGACAGGAGCACCATCCAAAAGTGAAAACAGTTGACAAGAGGAACCCAGTATTTTTCAGCTTGCGACTAAAACTGCCACCAAAAAAAATCAAATCACTTGCAAAAGCTGAAATAATTCATATATTAACACATAGCCAAAATACTTGACAGTTTACAGTAAAATGAATAAAAACATGTACGGGCATGCTTATGTATTTTATATGCTTATGTATATAAATCTTATGTATTTGAATGAAGGCTATTTACTGAAGAAAGTCATAAGAAAATGCCAAAAATCAACATTAGAAAAGACAATTTTAGCCTTTACATCATCAGAGAGCAGTTGAAAGAGTGGAGCATGTGTTGAATGAATGAGTTCTCAGTACAACTGAAAGCTGAACCATCAGAAAACAAACTGACAGAAAGTGGGGGATGCCTGTATACTGTATACAAAATACAGCCTTAACCCTTGCAAAGCATCATATATTATATTATAATATTATAATATATTATCATATATTATTTCAGTATTCCACACCCTCTGAGCTCATCCTTTTGCTTTGTGGTTACTTCCAAGATGCCAAATCATGTGGAATCTGAACTATGTAAGGAGTTCTATCTTTAATGTGGTCCACATAGCACATTCTATCTTTAATGTGATGCTGGAAGAAGCATTTATTTTATAAGGAGTTCTTTCTTTAATGTAGTTCACTTACATAGACCAAATGATATCGGAAGAAGCATTTATTTTGGACAACTGGATATTCGGAAGAAGCATTTATTTTGGACAAACTAAGGCTTGCTGATCTGGTATAAAAATCCCACCTCATATGGGAACCTCTTTACATTCAGCATCCAAAGTGGTATAACCCTATCGAGTATATGTGCGCAACCCAGGGTAACTACAGGGAGTCCTTGCTCCAGTGTAAGAACAATTTACTCTGGATTGCAATATGAATTTCCCATAGGTTTTCACTACATGGTGCTGTAACTTCATCAACGTAAACGTCTCTTATGTTCTCCCGTAATTTGGATTGTAGGGTATGTCTATGAAACAGTAAGTTCTACCCCAGCATTGTGAAGCCAGATCCTTCACACAGTAAACCAGAGGCAAAATTTCAGGAAGGCATAAGGTTGGTGGCTGCACACATATTGTCATGTGCAATCGCAAATTGTGCAAACAAATTGTTATTGTTACTCTGGATTTAATTTGTGGCACACTGGCTAAAAAAACTGGCCAGTGTATTCTTTTCAGAGTAGACATGTACATTTGCATATTGTGGTGAATTGTCAGTGATTTCTCCATTTTGCATGAGCATGATCAAGAAGAATAATTATAACATGCCAGAGAAAAATTCAGGGAGCAATATTGAGGTTTCTGGAGTCATACGAAGATAAAATAACAGCTGGGTGAGTGAATGAATAAAGAATGAACCCCTGCAGTCTCAATCTTGCTCTTGCTGAACCATTGCCATGACCATCTTCAGTTCTTGCTGCTAGTCTTGTTCATCTTTAACCCCCTGCTGCTGGACCTGAATAAATTGACCCTCGGACTGAGCAATCATGCTCACTTTCTAAAGGGGAATGATGCTCTTCACTGTAAACGCAGACTTCCTGCTGTGTCTACTTCAAGTTCATCCTGCCACAATTGAAGGGTATGAATTTGTACTTACTTGTGAGTTGTGAGTGCAGCTTCAAATGAGACCTCCAAAACTCTATACTGTAGGTACCCATCAAGGACCTTCTACAGTTGTACTACAAAGTGTGGGTATTGTATGGGAACAATCAAGTTGGCCTTCTTATATTGGTATTTATGTTTTTAGAATATCTCATCTGGGAATATCCTTACATGATAATATTCATTTTCTGCTTTTTCACCCTAGATTCATTAATCCCATCACACATATATTCCAGTAGCAATACAGGTCTAACCTTCTTATACATTGATTTTTATTACACTGATGGAATTGCCACTGCAAATCAGTTTTTAAAACTGCTTTCCTACAGTTGGTAGTCATGCAAGCAATCATTTCATTCTTCAGATGAGCCAGGCAAAGGCAAGGGGGCTTGTACATTTCTAACTGCTGACTTCCTTTCTACAACAGTAAGAAAAGCTGTTTTTACATAATTATAGAGGGATTCCCTTTTATTTTTTAAATGGTTTTATTTAACACATTTTTGATATCACCATGGAGTCCTAGGTGATATCAAAAATGTGTTAAATAAAAGCATATACGCTAGGCGCTATAGCCTAGGTCAAGTGGTACAGCTCAGGCATATCATGCTTGCTGAATATTGGAACAACTGAATGGAACTATCAGCAAGCATGATATGCCTGAGCTGTACCACTTGACCTAGGCTATATCACACAGAATTGTTGCAGAATCCAGTTCTCATCCAGAAGAAAAATCATCCATAACACAGAAACGTGGCATGTCAGGAAGCAAGTGTTTTCCTGCAAGCAGGTTGCTATGTAGAACTATCATCAGCCTTACCTAGTTCTATTATCTCCGAGTCTGAATCTATTTTATCAGACCCAGGGCACAATCCTAACCAATTTAGGCCAGCACAATTCATCTATCTCCCTGTTCCCAAGGTGGCGTGGGAAGCCTGACTTATGTCTGTGACATACCCTGGAGTGGGACAGTAGTGACTTATGGCACTTTTGTGACACCCCCCAGACCAACACGGGACTTGTGCTGGGACCTGTGCCAGCCTAGGATTGCCCTGCAAGTGCAAGCCTATATAATCAGTACTATCCTGTACGTGTCTAATCAGAAGTAAGTTGCATTAAGTTCAGTGAGGCTTATTCCCAGGCAAGCACACATTGGATTGTGACTATTTCACAAGATTTTCCACAAGTTCTGAGATTTTTGCAGGTCATTTTTGTATGTGGAATTATCGTACAGAATACGTAAAAAGAATAAAATGTGAGAAGCCTCAGAATATGAAGTTTTGGTGGAATATACTGAATTGTTCACCTTTTATTCTTTCTTCCCTTTTGGCAGCATTCTTTATTTCTGTATTTGACTTTGAGCTTCTTCCTTCTTCCTTCAGTATCTGCCAACTCCTCAGGGCAATAACTATGGCAGGAAAAAAATGCAGTCAAGAAACAACTTCCTTGGAAGAAAATCTCCTTCTGTGAAAGTATAACCTTTCACATTTTACTTGAACACAAGTAGCAAGAGACGAGGGGTAAGTCTGGACTTCACTCACTGAACAGCGGTAGGAATAAAGAGGGGAACTTTTCCCACTGCAGCCCTTCCGTCCTGAGGTAAGTCTAGTTTGTCCTCGACAGTTCTTGAAGGTCAAGTCCTGGCCGACAAGATGAGATTCTTTGAGTTGCTGTCACGGCACGAATAAGAGAGGAAAAAATTCTTTCAACTGTTCCTGCTTTATTGAAAAGCCAAAGAAGGAAAACCCAATGGCCTCCATTCTATACACAAATTATTCATGTAGAGCTCGGAGTTCAAGAGCACTTACTCTTAAGGATCAAGTAAACACATCAAAATGTTCTTACACTGCATTGAATTTTATGGGCACACCATGTATTAATGATATGGTTTCCCTGCATTGTAATATAAGCTACAACCATAGAATGAACTGTGTAGTACACCTTTTTTTTAAAAAAAAAAAAAAAAGATTCCTGGAAAAGAGTTATGTAATGAATCCCCTGCAAATTTTTTTTTGGGGGGTGGCAAGGGAGGCTAATTTCCTGTGTTTCACTTACTCTTTATCTCTAGAAACTTTTTTGCAATACAGCACCCTGGGATATTGCACCTAGTACAATCCTTGTGAGTACTGGGAAGACCAGAACAAACCGCCAGCTAGACCAGAACAAATCCCTTGCCTGGGGAGATTCACTTTTACACCATTTCTGGGGGGCTTAGGGCAGCACATGGACATGGCATGGTTTACTTCAACATATAGGCGCAAGTGGTTAAGACGCTGTGCCTGTTAACCAGCAGGCCAGGGTTTGAGACCTGGGTCGGCCCCACAAGACAGGGTGAGCTCCTGTCCTTAGCCCAGCTCTGCGACGCCAGCTGGATCCAATCGTATTGGCTCTGCCTTTCCATTGGACTAATGCAGTGGCGTGGAGAGGGGGGATTTGCTGCTTGGGTAACTGCCTATCCTCCATAACAATCCAATCCAGGCTTTCATGCTTCGCATACAGTGTCGAGCACAATACCATAGTCTTTAAAGACTGATGGATGCCAAGTAGTAGGAAGTGGTTGCTGGACTGGGATTCCTTACCACACAAATACTGTAAGCTAGGGACTGACTTGTCAGAATCATGTCTGTCCTATCCATGTCTGTCCTGTCACAGTGCCTGTGACTGAGCAGCATCCCTGCTTCATCCACTGGACATTAATGGTTGTTGCATCCTTTTGGTGAAAATCTTTGCATAGCTAAATGCCTAAGCTATGCTTTCTTGCAAGCTTAGGCATTTTCCAACTGCCTTCTTCTATTTTTATTATTTATCTTTCTTTCCCCCGTGTTGAATTCCTTTTGCTTAGTATTTGAATAAACTTTTATTTTTGGGTTTTTGGTCTGTCTGTTCCATGGTTATATGGATTGAATGTTACAATAGGAGTGATTTTTAAGAAGACCCAGTGCTCTACTGGGAGTGTTCCACCATCCTGACAGTCCTCGTCTGCCAGATCTCTGTAATAGTAGTACTAGATACAACATACCAATATTTTTTTGCCATTCAGCTGCAAGTCAAACAAGAGGGAAAGTAGGAAGCAGAAGTGCCATGTCTGCATGCTAACCACTAGATACCACTCCCTTATCTTGTGCTATTATGCTTCCTGATATTATGCATGTTTAGTGAGAAGAAAGCAGGCGGTTTACACGGACAGGCTTTTCTAAGCCTCAAAGAGGTTTTTACAATCAACAGAGTTCTATCCTTCAAGAACAGCTACATTCCAGGTGGATCTCACCATGATCTGGACAGACACATTGGCTTGCCAACTCTCCCACAGACAGGCTTCACAGCTGGCTCCTTTTGGCTGCCACCCAAAGGCTCTCCAGTCAAGTTGTCAAGGCGTCCACTCTGGAGTCTTGCGATGATCTTGAACAGGCGACCATCAGATGACTTATCTTAGAGAATGCCAGCTGCTCATCCTTTTAGCCCAGACCTCCTGCCTAATCCAGTTGCAAGCAGAGAACGAAGAATTACCCATATATCATATATACTATCTATGGAATTCCCTGTGGACTGAGCTAATCTAGTGATCTTCCTTATCCATACAAGTACCCCTTTGTTGGGTGCTGCCTTTGTTTTTCATACCCAGCTGATGGTGTGATGGCTAATTCAGGAGGTCTGTTGGTTCAGTATCATGTCTCCTTGTTTGAGTTTAGCCATGGATTTGATCAGGATCATTAGAGTTTGGAAATCTTTATTTTATTTTTTTAAGTATGTTCTTCCCAGTGTCAGGACTCCCTCAGAGTTGGTCAAAGGTAAAATCTGCTATTACAGCAAGGTGCAGTTGCTAATTTGAATTTCAGGGCCAGTAAAGCTCCATTTCAATTTTGGAGAATGGGAATGGCATTGATTGCCCAGTGGTTAAAAATGTGAGCGTCTGACAAGCCACCAGTGGTTGCCAGCACTGCATAGGATACTGCAGCAGGCACTTAGGTTGCTGTAATATTCCTGGTGTTGACCTGTGCTCTCTTAGCAGGTACTTTGCACCAAGTACGCATGTATAGATGTGTACCTGCTACATGGTCTGAAATAAAAAAGGAAGGTTTGTATAGGTAACAACCTGTTTCATAATTCTCTTGCCCGTGATAATACATGGCTGCCTTTGCATGTGTACATGCAGCCCCCTAAAAAAATCAACCCCCTTTTTTCTCTTGTAGAAATATGTACTCTCTCTCTCTCTCTCTCTCTCTCTCTCTCTCTCTCTCTTACACATTTCTAAAATAGATGGATTTTTTGGATTTTTTGTGCACTGAATTGAAACAAAGCAAAGAGTTGAGAAAATAACAAAAACAACAAAAAACCAGCTGAAAACATTTCTGAAAATGCCTTCATTGATGTTTCTCTTTGTTTCTGAATATGTAAGTCCATAATGGGTTCTATGCTTGAAAAACAGATGAGAAAGCAGATTAGCAAGAGGAATCCAGAAATCCACAAATACACAAAAGCATCCTTCAAAAGATTAAAAATGAGAACAGTGGTTAATTTTGTTTCCCTGCTCTGGTTGATTTCCCCCCTATAAGTATAATTTTCATTTAATTCCTTCTACAAAAAGACTATATTGTCTTGCCTTTTGTGACTTTTCAGGTGCTATTATTTCACAAGTAATTTGGACTCCAGTTTATACACTAGCTACAATGAGGCTACCCCATGGCCCATTGCAGCTATTGTACCCACCAGTGGGTCACAATCCAGCGTGCAGTAGGTCACAACACAATACTCTCTGTCACACTGCAATGCATTATGTGTGTTTGAGAGTTTGGGAGTGTTTGAGTCACCATATCTATAAAATTGAAAAGTCACTGACTGACTGACTTGACTGACTGACTAACTGACCTTCAATGCCCAACCAAAACTACCAGACCTAGAAGCATGACATTTGGAGAGGGTGTTCCTTCCATGAGGGAGGCACCAACCAAGAACCAATTGTTGGAAATTCAAATGGGAAGGGGGCAAAAAGGAGTGCAATGTGTTTTCATTCCTATACTTTACATTGAAGAATCCCTGGGCAACACCCAGCACCAAGCCCTTGACCTAGAAACATGACATTTTCTGAGCTTATTCCCTCTGTGATGGAACCATGAAGAACTGATTTGGTGCCTGGTGATGTCCAATGCTCACTGCTGCCAGGGTGACCATATGGAATGGAGGACAGAGTGCCTCCACCTTAAACTGTTGCATGGAAGAGGGAATTTAGGCAGGTTTAGCTCATCATAGAGGGATTTAAAAAGCAGCACCGGTTTCAGTTCCCACCTCTATGCATAGTTAAAGATGGAGGCACTCTGTCCTCCATTCTATATGGTCACTCTGCCTGCTGGGGCCTGGTAGGGATACCCAGTGGTGCTCACTGCCATCTACATGATAGTGCTTGGTGGAACCCTATGCCCAGTGGTACCCAGTACGGATGCTCAGAAGGAATGCCTGGTACCCACAACCCACTGGTGCTTGATGGTGCCCACTGGTTCCTGCCATCCACTGGTACCCAGTGGTGCCTGCTTCCGTATGGTGCAGAGTGATGACACTGCCTGGTGGTGCCCACTGTGCTGCCTACTGCACAATGGTACCCTGTGCCTGCTGGTGCCCACTGATACCCACTGCCTGCTGTTGCCCACTGCCCATTGCACGGTTGTGCCCAGTGATGCCCAATGCCCAGTGGTGCCCAGTAAGCATGCCTGGAGCTCAGTAAGGATGCCCACTAGTGCCTTGTGGTGTCCAGTGTCCTCTGGTGCCTGCTGTCCACTGCACAGTTATGTCTGCTGCCCACTGGTGCCTGTTAGGGATGTCTCATGCCCAATGGTGCCCACTAATGCCTGGTGCCTGGTGGTAGCTGGTCGTGCCTGCTGCCCACTGCACAGTGGTGCCCATTGCCCCTTGGGTAGTGCCTGTTTGTGCCCAGTTCCTGCTCCCACTGCCTGCCACCCTGTGCCAGTTTCTGATGCCCTCCAGTGCCTGCTGGTGCCCAGTTATGTCTGGAGACCACAAATATTCTGGAAATTTTACTCCCATAATGGTGGGTTCTTTCTGCCAGTCATTATAATACAAAGATAGTGATTCTTAGAGTAAATAGGACCAAATAATAGCCCAGGGATCCCTGTAGTGAAAGTTGTTTGATGTGTCCAGCATCTCTGATCCATTTCTCTACCTGTAAAATAGGTGACTGGTGCTGCTGACAAAATGGATCACTAGAGGTGGGACAAGACAGATTTATTTTTTTTCACAGATTTTGGTGTTTTCCAGAGCGAGAAGTACACAAAACAGTGCTATGTTACCATTATAATTATAAAACATAATCACTTGAAAAATGTATTAGCTAGGTGACATAGGTGGTATTATGTCAGCAGATACAGCCATAGTCATTACCCTACATGGGTAATGGTTGCATACCCTCCCCCCACCATTGACAAAATTTAACAACCTCATTTAGTATACATTTCTAAGGCTGTGTTCATGACATTGATATTTGCATCATTTTTGTCACAAAAAGCATGCTACTTAACAGACTGAGAAAACTGTTGTCTTCATTTGCATACTAGTTTAGTTTGCAGACATGATCCTTTTAAAAATGCAAAATGTCAAAAAGATAAAAAAGCACAAACCCTGCATTTGGTTTTACATCATACCAAACGGAGTCATTACAGCATGGCTTTTTAGATACAGTGTGAATATATATAAATACAACAGAAATTAGAGTCTACAATTGCTTGGATTTAGTGTGACAGTGTTTCCTCGCCTATTACCTTCACAACTGCTTTTACATTAAAAAGTTATGTATATGATAGGTTGCAATAATTCCTTACAAAGGGAAATTCTGGAGATGTCTTGGTGGTCTGTAAACAATGATTCGTAGTCTTAGTATGCGGTTGCAATCTGAGTGTGATTAAGCAACCATCAAATGCCAGATGTGTCTTATGGGCCATAAATTGTGGCCCAATCATATGTGGGCACACCATGAAATGCTTGGAAAAGATACACACTTGTGTTGCAGAGTAGTGCACTCCAGGACCACCAGTGGGAATGCTAGAGGTTTTCCAGTACCTGCTGGTAGAGAAAGGCCAGGAGGACAGAACAAGGTGATGATGGAGGATGGGAGTGGGAGGAACAGAGTTCTTACTGACAACCAGGGGAGGGAGCATCAGATTGATAAAGTGAGCAGGTTTAGTGGCAACAGCTGCCACCAAACCCTAACCTCATTTTTGGACTTGATTCCAAGGTGTGTGTTCATGTGGATATGTGCCAGCAAATTGGTTAGTGCAAATCTGAATAAACCTCTCTGTGCTGCAATCCTATTCATGCAGTACACTGGTGAATTCCAAGGTCTGCAAGCATACTACATGATCTGCTACAGCAGTAACTTCTCCTGGTTAGCAGAGCACTGCTACCAGTATAAGTCTCCCCTCGACCACTCAGGAGAGGATTAGGTCATTTGACCATGATGTAAGTTCAGGTTAGGTCCTGGAGGACTCTATTTAAGTTGAATAGGTTGAAACATACTATTGTTACTAGACCATCACTATTCCGTCTATGTGGAAGTATGGCTGAATAAAACTCTGCTTGCATTAAGTTTGTACACTCCTGCACAAAAGTGCCAATGTGGTCATTTGTAACTTGGGGAGTAAGTGGACACCTCATTCTTGGATGATATGCCAAATCAGAGCCTGGATTTTTGCATAGCTCTGCCTCACTACTAATAAGTTATTTTTATGATCCATTCCGATGACAATGTTTCGGTATTTTTCCATCCATGGAATTCATTCTAATTACTATTCATTGGCTCAGCAACTCTCCAAAGACTTTGTTCCCAACAGCTATAAGCCAAAACTCCTTAGGAACATTAGACTATCACTTGGAGAACAATCCTAACCATGTCTACTCAAAAGTAAGCCACATTGTGTTCAATGAGCCCTACTCCCAGGAAAGTATCTTTAGTATTGCAGACAAAATCCTGTAAGCACAGAGGAGTCTTGCTCTGTCTATAGGCTCAGCAATGTATCAGCCTTCCTTAGAATTATCACCCTTGCTGGATCATAGTGACTGTCTCTTAAGACTTGGATTTCATAACCTATTCTTTTCTTTCCAATTTTGGTAAATTTAGCCAATGGGAAATACATAGTGAAACAAAGTATATTAAATGTCACATTGACCAGATAGCATAATGCCTGTTCTCTAAAAAGTGCTAAAAGCAAGACAGATCCTGTGTCACTTCTTGCAGAAGGTCAACCTTCCTTTCATTTTCTTTCATATTTGATGCTGGACTGTCAATGTTCCCCATAAGAAGAAGAGCAAAGATGCATTTTCCTCCTCCCAATGAGATCAAAATGATATTTTAAACAAATGGGGGACATGTTCTCACTAACTTAGGTGCCACTTACCAGTCATTGTGGTATTGGAGAGACAAAAGAGACTTCAAGCAGGTTTACATGATATATCTTTTTATTACATGGAGGTATCACTTCTTATTGCAAATGGAACAGAAAGTTTGAATGTTCCTTCCATTAAAAAAAAAATTTAAAAATGAAATGCATTTCTGATCCTTTAAACCTACCATTTGTTACCAAGTGCCATTTTACCTAGATATGCTTCTGACGGACATTCATTTAAAACAAAATCAACAGGAGGAGGAAAATTATGTGCAGTATTTCTCAAAGTGGGGGTTGGGACCCCTTTGGGGGTCGCCTAGAGCTTTCCTGTGGGTCGCCTAAAAATCCCTGGTGCAGGGGGCCAGGTCAGGCTTGCCAAACCTCTGGCTGTAGCTCCGTACACACTGGGGCTGACTGACAGCCTCAGGGCCCAATCCCATGCATGCTTACTCTGAAATAAATCCCATTATAGTCAGGGGAGCCTTTACTCCCATGTAAAGGTGGATAGGATTGCAGCCTCAGGGCCCACTCCTATGCAGGCCTACTCTGAAATAAATCCCATTGTGTTCAATGTGTGCATAGAACACACATTTCATTTGTAACAATGAAAATACATCCTGCATATCGGATATTTACATTACAATTCATAACAGTAGCAAAATTACAGTTATAAAGTAGCAATGAAAATAATTTTATGGTTGGGGGTCTCCACAACATGAGGAACTTATAAAGGGGTCATGGCATTAGGAACAGTGGTGGGCTCCAGCAGGTTCGCACCTACTCTACAGAACCGGTTGGTAATGAGAGATAGCACATATAAAGTTTAAAAATAGCCATTTAAAAGTGGCTGCCAGATGGGCAGAGAACCGGTTGTTAATTTTTTTGAAGCCCATCACTGGTTAGGAAGATTGAGAACCACTGTTTTAATGTGATGTAAAGCTGTAGTTTATGGCTGTTTTCCTCCTTTAGGTGTTGTGTCCTCCCTCCCCCCCCCCCCATTTTTCTTGCAAGCTCTAAATTAGACTTTAGCTGGAAAGGGCTCCCTTTAAACTTTTAGGTCACATTTGTTCAGATCTTTTCATACTGAATCATTCGGTTCTAAAGCTGGCAAAATCCTTGGCAGGCTTGTAAATCTTTCAAAAGATGTTATCCAATTACCCTTCATGGTCCGCAGGACTCTGCAGCGTGACTATTTCTTTCTGTGTGAGGAATTAAGTGTTCATGAAAGGTTAGGAACCAATGGAGCTTAAAAGGATGGCTCTGCATCCCCCTGCCCTTCCCCCCTCCCAAAAAAAATTCCCACATCACTATCCTCTATGTACAAATATCTTACAAGTCGTCAGAAGAAATTTTGATTCAGTTCCCATAGGTGACCCCTTTCTGATACAAAGGGCCTTTTAGATTCCTGGATTGGTTGTGGTTTATTGGATTTAACACTTTCTAAGATATAGAAACAGATATGTGCAGTTCTCCTAGTATTCCGTGTTGTTGACTTGCCCTACAATCCAGAGTAACTACGGGAGCACGTAAGGGACATTATGTGTACCCGTAGTTACTACACCACCTAGTGAAAACCTATGGGAAATTCAAATTGCAATCCAGAGCAAATTGTTCTTACACTGGAGCAAGGACTCCCTGTAGTTACTCTGGATTGAGCCCTAAGGCTGCAGTTTTATACACACTTGCCATCATTTCACTGAATTCAGTGGGGCATATTTTTGAGTAAATACACTTAGGATTGCACTGTGAAACTAAAACAAAAGTGGGGAGGGTCACCTTTTCCATTTCAGCTGAAGACATTATTTTAATTATCATATAGGATAGGAGTTCCTATACAAACCCTCAAAGAAGATGTAAATATATTGTTTGGACTGGCCCTATCATTGCATACCCTTAAAGGTGGCCAGGCATCATATCTGAATTGAGATCTGAATTGAATTGAAATCTTTAGATCGGAACTGAGCCAATTTCCATTCCTGAGTCAGAGAAACCTTATCCTTTTTTCAGATGGTACAAGGCAGGAAAGAAATCTCCAACATAACAGTACGAAGATTTAAAGTACAATCTGAGTTAATATGCATTAGATACTGAAAGCTACATCACAGCTACAATCATTTTTTCCTATACAAATTCTACCAATTTTTGACAAAGTTGTACAAAGGAACAGTACATTCTGCCACCTTCTATTCCCTTGCTACTATGGGGAGTTTATTTGCTGGAAAGGCTCTGGTAAGAAGTTCAACTCATTTAGAAATGGAGCTAAACCTATTACAAGTTTAGCTAAGAGAGGGGGGGGGGCTAAGAGAGAGAGGGGGGCTGCTATTTTTAAATCAAAGTTTGAGGCTTATAATTTAAAACCACTTATGGTGGCACTCCTTTTTATTCACAACACTGGACAAATAAGATTTATGCATCTATATTTTGCAAAAATGATATTTGGCATTATAATGAAAAGTTTCTTTAAGAACTGAGGATGTGATAATGTTATAACTGAGGATGCTATAACTGAAGATGCAAAGGAATCCTTAACTGGAAACCTGTAGAAATCTTTTAAGATAAACATTTCCTGTTTAAATATTCATTCAGTTTGTAACTGATTCTGAAGAGAAGGGCTTTAACTCATAATTGCAGTGGGAAAGGAGTTAGTTTAGCCTTGTGTTTGCAGAAAGCACATTGCCACATATTGCCATCATAACTCATTTTCACATAAGTAAAAGAGAAGGAGGAGCAAAGGTGGATCATAGTTTAGCACAACAGAAAACCAGTGATCAAGAACATAGAAAAAACACCAAAGAAACTGACCAGTTGATTGCAAAATGAATTTTTGTAAGCAATAAAATTTTGTTTTATACTCTTAATGCTGGGGCTTATGCCAGCCTAACTGGAGGGCAGGAGTGCAGCACTTGTGATTCACATTCTTCCTCATTTGGAGTGCTTGGGTGTTTTGTACATTTGTATAAATGTGGTCCTATTGCAGACAAGATCCATCCATGTTTCACCAGGCACAAAATGGTTCAGGAGGCAGGGGGCCAGCAGTGGGCACCAGCAGGAACCAGGCAACCAGGCATCCAGGCACCATTGGGCAGGGGATACTAGTGGACACCACTGTGCAGTGGGAAGTGGGCACCACTGGGCATCACAAGGGACCACCACACTTCCAGATTCAGGGGTTGGGGCTGTATGTTGATCAGTCAGTCTTTAATGTTAAGAATTGGACCAAAACACATTGCAACCCTTTCCACTCCCCTAGGGGTTAAATTTCTAAAAATTGGTTCTTACTGGGAACTCACATAATGGAAGGAATATCCTCCCCAAGTTTCATGCTTCTAGGTCCAGCGGTTTTGGCTAGGTATTGATGAGTGAGTGAGTGAGTGTGCAATCCAGAGTAGTTACAGAGTAGTTACGCAGTGATGGGTCCAACCTGGCCCAACAACCAGTTTCCCGGAAGTGGGCAGGGCCAGGCTGGGTCAGGGTGTGTGGCTGGGTCAGGGGGAGGGACTGGGGTCAGGGGGCGGGGCAGAGAAAATTAAATTTAAAAAAATTAAAAAATTTAAAAAATTTAAAAAATTTAAAAAATTAAAATTGACTGTCATGGGACTTACCTCTGAGGTAAGGCTGGGCTCTCTGAGTCAGGCTTACCTCTGAGTTAGGCTGGGCTCTCAGGCTGCAGTTCCATCCACTTTCCTGGGAGTAAGTCCCATTGACTATCATGGGACTTATTTCTGAGTAGTCAGGTTGGGCTCTCAGGCTGCAGTGCCAGCCACTTTCCTGGGATAGGGTTGCAGCATCCTCAGAGCCCAGTCCTGTGCAGGTATACTCAGAAGTTAGCCCTATTATAGCCAATGGGGCTTACCCCCAGGGAAATGTGGATAGGATTGCAGCCTCAGAGCCCAGTCCTAACCATGTCTACTCAGAAGAAAGTCCCATTATAGACAGTGGGCTTACTCTCAGGAAAGTAGACAGAGCTGGAGGAACAGGGGACAAAAGCCCTGGAGGATCTCATCCTCACAACACTCAGATGCTGCTGTACTCACCTAAAGGCTCCCAGACCTTTCTCAGCAGCTCTGTTTCCATCTAAGGACACTTTTGTAAAGCTGTCCATGAAAGTGCCTGACCCAAAAGACCCACAAAAACACCATCCCAGAGAGGCTGCCTCATTTGCATATGAGAAACCCATCATGCTTTGCGAACTGCTCAAGGAAATAACTTCTGAAAACTTGCTAGAAATAAAGTTTTTAATCAAAATAAGATGATTAGCATAGAGAGACTTCCTGAATAGCATCATACAAAGATTTGGGGCATGAAGAAGCTCTTCACCCTGACTTGAAAGTATTGAGCTTATAGTGATCCAAACACCCTCCCATCTCAGCAGTGAGTGTCTGATGTGCTGTGGGATGATGGCAATGCCTTGTCTGAAGGAGGGTACTGGGAAAGTCTATTTGTATTTTAAAAAATTACCTTAGGGAGGGGAAGGGGGAGAGAGAGCTCCCCTCAGAAGGGGAGGGAGGTTCAGAAGGGGAGGAGGGAGTGGAGCTTCACCTCTGGGAAGACAGACCCAGAGACCCTTTAAGAGAAATTCAAACACAGTTGCATGCAATTCAAAGATGACAGCCCCCTCTTAGCTATCAGTTCGCTAACGTCCTCCCCAAATTAACAACCGGTTCTACAGAACCGGCGAGAATCAGCTGCTGCCCACCTGTGGTTACGGGACCTCTTACGTCAACATAAGTGGCATTTACTCTGGATTGCTCTATGCATTTCCCATAGGGGTTCCCTATAGGAGTAATTACGTTGATGTAAATTGACCAGTAACTACTCTGGATTGTAGCCTGATCCAGTCAGTCAGACAGTCATTCACTTTTCAGTTATGTGTGTGTGTGTATACACCCCATTGACTCTAATGGGACTTACCTCTGAGTAGACACGGGACTGCATCACTGTATATAGACACTGTATATATACAGCACCGTATACATACAGCACTGCAGCACTGTATAGAATATATAGAGTATAGGGGATATATATATATATATATATATATATATATATATATATATATATATATATATATATATATATATATATACCCCCATGATATATATATCCACCCCATGTGCAACATCCCCATGTTCATCCACCCCATGAGCATCATCCCCCTATGCACATAAAACCCCAATGCTCATCATCCCCCATGTGCAAATCCCCCATGAGCAACATCACCCCATGCACATCAACTGCCCATGCGCATCAAACCCCCATGTCCATCAACCCCCCATGTGCATCAACCCCCATGTGCATCATCTCCCCCATGCACATCAGTCCCCCATGCGCATCATTCCCCCATCACAACACCCCCCATGCACAACAATCCCCCATGTGCAACATTGCCCTTGCGCATCAACCCCCCATGCGCAACCCGCCATTGCAGCATCCTCCCCAGTGCAACCTCTTCCTCTGAACAACATGCCCCCAGTGCACCAGGCACTGAGCACCAAATTGGCTGGATGTTGGTCAGTCTCCCATGTTAAGTTTAAGACAGAAACACATTGCCCCCTTTTCAGCCCCTGAAGGGTTAAATTTCTCCAGATGGTTCTTGGTGGGAGTTCAGGTGACAGAAGGAACTCCCAGAATTCCATGCTTCAGGCCCAGCAGTTGGGGCGGAATGTTGATGAGTCAGCAATTCTCCAATGCCAAGTATAGGGAGGAAAACGCATTGCGCCCCTTTTCACCCCCTTCTGGTTGGAATTTCCGAAAACCGGTTCTTAGTGCACCCCTCAGTCATGGAAGGAACATCACTGGCATCCTTCAGTCTCGAAACACTATGGTATCGTGCTCTGATTGGAGGTCCTGAAACAACATCTAGTGTGGCTAAAAAGGCCAATTCGTGAGTGGCAATCCCTTCCACACTGAGGACAAATAAATTCCATCCCCTGCCCAGACCCCAGGTTTCGCTGCTTTTGGGTCTGTCTCTTTGCTTCAGCCTGCCGAACAAGTGTCTCTTCCAGTTGGAGAAGGCCATGCTGGGTCTTTTGCCTCCACGCTGAACGATTGGAGGTCAAGGTTTCCCAGCTGTTGATGTCCATTCCCAAGGCCTTTAGATCCCTCCTGCAGATGTCTTTGTATCACAGCTGTGGTCTCCCTCTAGGGCGCTTTCCCTGCACTAATTCTCCATATAGGAAATCTTTTGGGATCCGACCATCAGCCATTCTCACGACATGCCCAAGCCAGCGCAGACGTTGCTGTTTCAGAAGTGTGAACATGCTAGAGATTCCAGCACGTTCCAAGACTGCGTCGTTTGAAACTTTGTCACGCCAGGTGATGCCAAGAATATGTCGGAGACAGCACATATGGAAGGTGTTCAGCTTCCTTTCCTGCCATGCATAAAGGGTCCAAGACTCGCTGCAGTACAAGAGCGTGCTCAGGACGCAAGCTCTATAGACCTGGATCTTTGTATGTTCCGTCAGCTTCTTATTAAGCCATACTCTCTTTGTAAGCTTGGAGAACGTGGTAGCTGCTTTACCAATACGTTTATTCAGCTCAGTATCTAAGGAGAGAGTGTCAGAGATAGTTGAGCCAAGGTACACTAAGTCATGGACAACCTCCAGTTCATGTTCAGAGATTGTGATACAGGGAGGTGGATCCACACCCTGACCCATGACTTGTGTTTTCTTCAAGCTGATTGTTAGTCCAAAGTCTTGGCTGGCTTTGCTAAAACGGTCCATAAGTTGTTGAAGGTCTTCGGCAGAGTGAGCAGTAACAGCAGCCTCATCGGCGAAGAGGAAATCCCGCAAGCATTTCAGCTGGACTGTGGACTTTGCTCTTAGTCTGGAGGGATTGTAGAGTTTTCCATCTGATCACAGAAGGAACACCCACCCCAAATTTCACACTTCTAGGCCCAGCGGTTTTGGCAGGGCATTGATGAGTGAGTGAGTGAGTGAGTGAGTGAGTGAGTCAGTCAGTCAGTGACTTTTCTTTTTTATGATATATAGATATATGTTTAATATCACTTTCAACATATCCATTGTCTATCTCATATGATTGAAGACATAATTAACTCTGTAGTCCACTGTTAAATTTCATCTGGCTTTTTCATTTATTACATTGAGAACCAAAGTAAGATTTGGAAATTTCAAACAACTTTTTATGTTTGTTTTTTTGTAAGATGATCACTCAGTTTAATTCACATTTGTCCATCTGCTTCATTCTCAGCACTCCAGATTTCTCATCCTGGTGATATTTCTCTACTCCTGTGTCATTGTTGTTTAAGAATGTATTACAATCATCTGGACAAAATTCTACAGCTTTTTTGTTTGTTAAGGAGCAAATGCTCTTTATAAATATGTGACTTGTTTGTCTTCACAAAAATTATTTTACTGATCAGAAATAGAAGACAGTGATTGTGCGTTGCAGAAAACCATAGAAAGCAGAACAATAGATTGATTGTAAGTACTGATTTCCCAGTCCTGAAGATAGCTGCTTAAAGATGTAATATTTTCAGAAACATTAAAGCCATGGGGAAAAAATCTTTTTAGTTTGGGAGAAGAGGAAATTTGGGGGGTGGGAATTAGAAATTTATGCATTACAGGTTAATTTATGCAGTAGATATTGATTACCCATTATCTCAGAATGCTGAAAATGAAATGCTGTGACATCTGTGACTTTTTGAATGCTGGCATGTGACAGCATTAACATGGTAACAAGTTGTGGGAACTATCATAAATAGTTTAAGGCAAGATGGGTGCTATCCAGCCAAGGAAGCTAATTGCACATCTATCCATAACTATCTATCTAGACTTTTGGTATGGATAGATAAGGTGTGGATATCTATCCACAGTATGGATAGATAGTTCAGTTTATAAAAGCATATCTATGAGAAATTTATGTCTGGATGCATAGCTGCTTATCTAAGCACTTTGGGAACCTAAGCAAGGGGGGAAAGGAAGCTAAGGAACCACATAAGCAGAATTGTCATTTTATGTCTTGCAAAAGGATGTCTAGGCTGACCAAAAACTGTGGGGTCCTGCCCCCTGACTCCATCACTGGACCTCTGCACCCAGTGGTGGGATTCAAATAAATTAACAACAGGTTCTATGTCCCTTTAGTAACTGGTTCTCAGAACCTGGCGCTCATTAGCAAAGGGTTCTATGGAATCTGTGAGAACTCCCTCAAGCCCACCACTGTCCTGCAACCCTTTTGTAGGTACTGGACACTTTTTTGTTTAGGGTTAAATTTGACATGTGCCCAAATATCCAACATGGTCTCACTAGGGGATTTTATAAATAGCATAAATGGGCTTTATAAATGGGCTTTATAAATAGCATTAATGGTTAAAGGCGCTTTGCCTATCAGTCTGAAGATCAAGTACTGAATCTGAAGAGACAATACTGCAAGATGGGGTGAACTCCCATACCTTGCCTAGCAGTTTGAAAGCATTTAAATGCAAGTAGATAAATAGGTAAAATCTCAGTGGGAAGATAACAGCACTCATTCTGCATGTGGACCACATGTCCATGGAGGCATCATCAGACAACGCTGGCTCTATGGCTTAAGAAACAGGGATGAGCCCCTCTCTCTAGAGTTGGTCACAACTAGCAGGGCAATCTGCAGGGGACACATTTACTTGATGAGACAGCCAAGTAGCAATACTGCAACAAGTGATGACTTCAGTACAAGTAGGCCCTCCTTGTCTGCAGGTTTTATCATCTGTGGATCTGACTCAAAACAGGCACCGAGTCCACATCTTGGGGGGAGAGGTTTTCAAAAATTTCCCACACATGAGCAGAAACGTCTTCGGTCATGATCATAGTGGAAGGTGTTCTGAGATCTCCCCATGGCTAGTGTGAGTCTCCGCCACATATTTAATTATCCATGGAATTTGGCAGTGTTTGTGTGACAAGCCTCTGTCTCCTCAGAGTGGCACAGCACTTTTGCCAGAGGGACCTGCACTGGCCCAAAGTACAGTTTGAATTACCCACCAGGCATACAACTAGTTTCATAGAATTATAATTGGAAATTACCCATCAAGGTCATGTAGTCTAAACCCCTGCCTGTAACAGAAATCCTCCTAGCGCATTTCCAGCAAGTCCCTGTTGAGTCTCTGAAGATCTCCAAGGGGGCAGGAGAGAATCTGCCACCAACTTTTGCAATTTGTTCCAAAATTTGAACAAAACATAAAAAAAGATTCCTAACCTTCTCTGTTTTCATATATTGCAGCAACATGTTTCATTAGGGCTCAGTTGCACCTGATTTTATGTCAGCAGATTTTATGTTTTACAACTAGTAAAACTATACAGAAACTGTAAGAATACTCTTGAAATTAAGTAGGCTAAGGATGCTGTTCTTTTGTCTCTTAACAAAAGATCAGTTTTAAATAAAACGTCACTGGGAAATTGTGACAGCTGTGTCTTTTAAAATATAACTTATCACCAACAAAGAGGCATAAAGGCAGCCCACAAATGTTCAACAAGATAATTCAAGGGACACTGCCAGAGATCAGCACCTTCGCCTGTTCACAGGTTCCTATTATCATTTCAGCTTTAGATAATTTATATTGTTCCACAGTAGACTTCAAAGAGATGGTCTGATGCTTCATGCACTTGAAATAGTCCAAAGCCAGAGTGATCTTTCCGGATTCTATGGTGAATGAATATTTCTCTCAGTCACCTTCATAGAAGGTTGGTCCTTGGGTCACTTAAATGCTTTATCAATATGAAATGTAATGCTATTAATGTCATTTGGGGTTAACTTACTGCCCAAAAGCTCACAGACTGTTTCCAATTGTACTCCAATAGGTATCTTTGCTGAATTCAACCACATATGCTTATACAAGTATCTCCTATATCACCAATAGACTACTTTTTTTTAAGGAGGAAGACATAGTTCTTTCTCTTGAGGAAGCACAAAATAAAGTATTTTGGCATTTTTAAAATTTTATTGCTACTTACAGATTCATATCAGACACAAATGGGCAACAACAGACCCTCAGCCTTTTCTCTGATGTAGCCTCTCTCAGAACATAGATGACTCTAGCAGCAAATATATTATAATTTAGAAGCCTACATTTTGGGTAGAAAAATTTGGGAAGTGCAGTCACTGAAGTTGGAATCCTATACAAAATTTTCCTGGGAGCAAACCCCACTGAAGACAGTGGGATTTATTTCTGAGTAGATATAATGCACAATACACAAAGTTGAGCATAATGCACAATACACAAAGTTGAAATCAAAGAGATGCAGACAACACTGTGCATAATGCAAAATGGAGTGAGCTTCCATTACTTGCCTAGCTCCTGGCAACCTAGCTGTTTGAAAGCATGTAAACACAAGTAGATAAATACAAGGTATGTCCAGAAAGGAATGAAAATGAAGTTTTTTATGCTCAAGAAGGGCTCTGCGAAGGGAGAAGGTGGCCAAGGTCACTTGGGTGGGAGGTGCCAGGTATATGTTAAAACACCAATCAGTTGGATTCCAGCCCTTTCAGAACTGAAACATCCTTTTTGTGACACCATGTTCAGGTGCTCATATTAAGAAAAATGCAAGCAATTTTGGAACAGTATACGCAATAAAATTGTGTGTAAAACTGGGTAAAAATACATCAGAAATTGTGGAAATGTTGAGGAAAGCTTACGGAGAAGCTGCGCTATCAGCTGCACAAGTGTATCAATGGCCCAAGGCCTTTAAGAAAGGACAAGAAGGTGTTGAAAACAAACAACGATCAGGAGACCCCCTTCATCAAAAGTTAGACAGAATGTGAATGAGTGAGATCTGTTCTCCACCAATTTGCACACACTTTTCTCATGTTCAATTCAAATCATGAGTCACAATTTCATGAACAATTGATTTGATAATTCCCATTTCCTCTGCAATCATTCTGATAGTGAGCTGTTGCTCACTTAGTGCCCAATCCTATCTACTCAGAAGTATGTCCCATTATCATCAATACGGCTTACTCCTAGGAAAGTGTGGATAGGATTGCTGCCTATTAAATTCATCTAGAAAGAGCAGGACATAACCCTGTCAAAGATCAGTGCCCTTGAGCCTTCACTGATTTCAAAGGAAAATTAATCAGGCCCTTAAAGCATAGGTTGGGGAACAGGGGTAGATTACCCAGTTTGGGTAAAAATGAAATTCCTGGGGGTAATGGACCTGCGAGACACAGCCGGGAATGCATATGAATCAACAGGAACAACTGAGCGGTGAGGGAAGGCAGCCTCTGCAGCATCTCCCTCCCTCCCTACCTCCATCTGGGAACTTGCTGTGGATGAGCCTGCAAAGCTAATGCCCGTGCCCAAGCTGCTTCTCCCGCGCTCGGTCTAATCTCCCAATAGGGCACACACCAACATTTGAGGGAGCAAAGGGGGCTGCATTCCTCTCCTTTCTTCCTATGCCCCATTGGCTATAAAGGGGCTTACTCCTGAGGAGACAGAAGCCTCCCTGCCTGCCCCCAAAGGGAGATCTCCCCCAGCACAGCACAGGTACAAGCCATGGGGAGGCGGGCAAAAGCCTAGATTGTAATCCCCTCCACACTTTCCTGGAAGGAAGCCCCACTGACCATAATGGGCATTACTTCTGAGGAGACATGCCTAGAATTGGAATCTGTGGCTGCATCCCCTCCACACTTTCCTGGAAGGAAACCCTCTGACTGTAATGGTCTACTGCTCAATAGAAAGGCACAGGATTGGTCTCTGAGGCTGCAATCCTATTCACATTTTCCTGGGAGTAAGCCCAATAACTATAATAGGGCTTACTTCTGAGTAAACTTGAATAGATTGGGCTCTGTTCTCCACCCCAGTTGAATCCAGCACTCATTTCAATCATTAGCAGGATCTTGTCCTTTTTTATTATGGCACATGGTCACCGTGACCCCCACATTTCTCCAATATGTAGTGATCATATGTCATAACCACAAAAAGAGGACAAGGCCCCCCAAATATAAGATATCCAAGAAAAATGGAAGACGTTTTTAAAAGCTAAAAACACTCACATATATATATGTGTGTGTGTGTGTGTGTGTGTGTGTGTGTGTGTGTGTATATATATATATATATATATATATATATATATATATATATATATAGTTTTCATGTGGTTAACTTAAACACCATGTTACTTATTAGTACTGTATGTTTAAAACTATTACATATCACATATAATTTATGAATTCCAAGAAAGCTACATGCTGCCTGCTCACAAGGAAAAAAAAGAGGACAACGAAGATTTTTTTTCCTGGACACAAGGGTCACAAGGCTAAAACAAAGGAAATGTCCTGGAAAAACTGAACATAATGATCATCCTGTCCAATCCAACACTATTTCATCACCTACTTCAAACTTTTCTTCCAGCTCCCCAGAAGCAACATATTTGAATTCAAATAATTAATAATATACAATTTCCTTCCTTTCAAATCAAGGGGGTATCATCCACATATCTAAATATATTTTGGGGTAAAAGGTAACAAAAGCTCCCCGACCCCTGCCTTAAAGCTTTCCTGTTGAAGACTAGAGACTTAAATGTGGTTAACTGAAACTGGATCCTATCCAGGATGCTGACAGTTACACTTTCTGAAGACATCTGCATGTAAGCAAGTGTGGTATAACTAGCATGTACTATAATAGTTATGTCACTGGAACTTGTATCTATAAAGGAGGAATTGTCAAGATGAAGAAAACAGATTGGAATTGAACATTATTAAACTCCATTACAGACATAATTTCTAAAATAATGCCTATATGCCAATCAGTTTTTTAATCATCCCTCTTTTCTTTTTCCCTCTTTTATTTTTGCAGTGCCTACATTATTTCATTAAGGCAATTTGTATCATAACTTAAAGTGCGTTGGCTTCACTATGTTCCTTGGCTTCTTTACCATGACACGGTATGGAATTATCAGCAGTCCTTCAACCTGTTTTTGTCTTATTGGTTACAAATAAAAGTTTATTAGAAGGTATATAGTTAGAAAATCATTGTAGTAGTAAACCCTTTGGCCTATGAAGCTGCCTCATGCAGGATAAGCAAAAGGAACTTTTGAGGATTGTCAAGGGTGCATTGCGATGCTTAAAAAAAATTAAAAATCCAATAGTGGAACACTGAAAAATCAGTATTCTGTTATCATCCAACATAAAATAATGTACAAAAGTATTTAAACGTCCTTAAACACCCTCTCATAAAAGAAATCAGTGGGAATAGTGCCACCTAGAGGTTGGCACTAGAAGCTACACCTTTCAGAAAAGGTGCTCATTGTTTCATTCTGATGGAGCAAGAAGATGCTCAGTTACTATAGAGATTCTCTATCATTAAAAACATCATCTATGCTGTTCTGTATGGGCTGTGGGTGGCGCAAGCGGTAAAGACGCTGTGCCTGTTAACCAGAAGGCCAGGGTTCGATTCCCGGGTCGGCCCCACAAGACAGGGTGAGCTCCTGTCCTTAGCCCAGCTCTGCGACTCCAGCTGGAGCCAATCATATTGGCTCTGCCTTTCCATTGGACTAATTCAGTGGCGTGGAGAGGGGGGATTTGCTGCTTGGGTAACAGCCTATCCTCCATAACAATCCAACCCAGGCTTTCGTGCTTCGCATGCAGCGTATGCAACGCCGAGCACGATACCACACAGCCCAATCCAGAGCAACTAATCTGTCCACATAAGAGCCCTTAGGTTGCCCTATCTAACACTAGGTTGGAGCAACTGCAAGATGCTCCAGCCCAGTTACTCTGAAGGAGGCTTAGGGCAGAGCAAGGCAAGATAGGGTGCCCTAAGAGAGGAGGACCTGCTCTGCCCTAACTGGGGCAGCCTAAGCAGCTCAGGAGAGGCCAGTTGAGGGCATGTTTAGCATTGCCTAGGGCAGAGCAGTTACTCTGGATCCAAAGCCTGTTTCCAAGGCAGAAATGCCCTGTTCCAGCCCTCAGAGTTATACCACCTCAGGAGCAGGTATAGTAATAAGTAGACCCATAGGGGTCCATGATAAGGCCCGAGTAAGAATGGCAGTGCTGACCAAAAATTTGAGTTCTTGGCCAGCCTAGCTGCAACCCCTTCCTCTCAACCTCAGGATATGGAAAAAACTACGGCTGCCCACAAACCTCAGGATACAGCAGGCCACTCCAAGAAGCCCCTTGTATCCACTGTAGAATGTACTGGCATTCTTATAAGGCAGGCACCCAGTGGCGTCACCAGACTGGTGCGGCTGGTGTGGGCTGCATTGGGGATGTGCTCCGTATGGGGTGATGTGCCGGAGGAGTTTGACTGTCCTTTGGCAGGCCCCGGGTGTCAGCACCCCCATTCAGGCCTGCTCCAAGGCGGAGCAGCAGCCAGAAGCTGCCACTTGTCTGAGGAGCTGGCCTGAACGGCCATCTGAGATGCACTGCGCAGAAACACACTGAGCATGCCAAACAGCTTCAGAGGAGACTTCCTTAGAGCAGAGAAAGTCCGCGCCTCTGCACAGCCATTCGGCCTCACTCAGGAGGCGGAGCGGCAGCCGAATGGCTTCAGAAAGAGTACTGCACAGGCACCAACTCTGACGCCTGCACAGTCTCCCCTGAAGCCAAAAGGCTTCAGAAAAGTACTGCGCAGGTGTCAGAGATGGTGCCTGCGCAGTACTCTTTCTGAACCCAGTTGGCTTCAGAAACAACTGCGCAGGCGCCAACTTTGGTGACTGCGCAGTCCAGGTGGGGGGGGCGCATCCCAGGGATGACGCACAGACTTCCGCACCAGGTGATGTGCAGAGTCATGTCACCACTGTAGGCACCACAGCTGTTCCTTGTTCAGTGTGATCTGAGGGGTGTCTCCTCAGGAGCAAGTCTTCCCCTTGTGTCAATTACTTAGCATGCTCTGGAGCAGTTAGGGCAGCCCAGGCTTCTTGACTCTCTGGATTCAGCATAACTTTCTGCTCTGGATACAGAATAGTTAGGAGAGTGCAGTTAGGTCAGAGCAGGCTGAATTTGCTCTGGATTGCAGCCATAGTCTCTCAAGACTGATGGAAGCCTGCTTGCTGCTATGCTGTTCTACTTTCATTCATGCCATAGCATGCATTTACATAAAAGATATGTTGCTTAAAAATCCAAAACTGAATTCTGGCAAATATCAAGCTCTCCATGTTTTTGAACTTTGACAAATTTTCATTTTGTTACTTTTAATAAAGCCCGGGCTTCAAAAGATGATCCAAACTGGCACATGATCCAAAGCAGTTCTTTTTTCCTCTCAAGAGAAAAGCCACAAAAACTTGCTATAAACTAAGCCAGAGGTCTCCAAACCATGGCCCAGGGGCCAGATGTGGCCCTCAGTGAGCCTCAGTGAGGTGTCAGCAAGAAAAGTCTTGGGAAAGACTTGTAATCCACTCCAATACAGTCTGATATGTACGTTTATGTGAATTTATTCAAATTTGAACCGTAAATTAGTTTTCTGGCCCCTGACACAGCGCCAGAGAGATGATGTGACCCCCCTGTCAAAAAGTTTGGAGATCCCTGAACTAAGCTATTAAAGTACAGATTTTATTCATAAACAGTTACATTTATGACCAAAGGTGGCAGAAAACATCGTAGGAAAGCAGAGAAAATTAAACACAGAATAATATGAAATGGATTGAGAAGCATGCAAAGCAAAATGGATAGCTAGTAATTCAGAGACTAACGGCACGTAACACAGTCGCATGTTTGACAGAACCTCAGATCCAGAAGGGAGCTATTGGCAAAAGAGATGGACAAGGAAAGGGCTATGGTTTCATTGGACATGTGACTTGCCAGAACTTGTCACAGTTTGCCAAGACTAGTTACAACTTGTCGCTCTTTGCATTGGAGCAGTGAGTGGGCACACACACACCATGCTTCTGTTATAAAAAATAATTTTTGTGGAGGGAAGGAGGGAATATGCAACTTTCAGGGCAATGAACCACAAACTGCTCTACAAGCAAGTAAAACTTTTTGGTCTTGAAATGTGGTCAGAGAAAGCACAATTCACCGGCTAGCACATCCTCTCAATCCTGGAAGCATTCAGCCACCTTTAATCCTCAACATGTTTTGCTTATGCATTCACGACTGGGCAAGGATTTTATATCAGTTAGCCACCAATCCCTAATGCTGAAATCCAAACAGAAACCTGTAGTGCCCCTGAATGTTCTAATTTACAAACAGTATTTTCTCTTTTACAAATGCCTGCGTATCTCTTCTGGAAACAACTGCATGAGATCAAGTGGCATTGTCCTTAATCAACCTCCGTATTTGGATGTTCTTGGTTTTGTGGATTTTAATTACAGAAAAATTGCTAGAGATCTTATTTGTTGATTTATTTTTTCTTCCTTACTCTTACAGCACACACAGCAAAAAAATATACATGCTCATTCAGGATAAAGTCCAGTTGCTCCTTGAATCTGCAGACTTAGTTTCCACCAACAATATGCAATGTGGAGGCAGAAGATGGGGCAACAACACCCAATGATCATCCCATCTGGTGTCCCCTCCCTCCAATTTTTCAACCCTCCAAATTCTTTGAAAAGTGTTAGGATTGCTCTGAAAGCTGTAAATGTACAAGCACAACCATCAGCTCTGAGCATCTGGATCATCTTAGTAGAATTTGTGTGATGTCAGATGCAGGGGAGGGCCTCTGGATGCATGTGCCATATGTGCTCCCCGAGGCATGTGGTGGGCCACTGTGTGATTCAGAAAGCTGGACTAGATGGGCCTTTGGTCTGATCCAGTGGAGGCTCTTCTTATGTTCTTATGAATGCAGCCACTGCAATAGTAGCGTACAACAGCACTGTACCAAAAAAAAAAACACCAGTGGAGGAGTTCTGCCTTATCTTATGTACCCACACACCACGTCCCTGGTTTCCACAGTTTCACATATCCATAGTTCACAATTGTGATCATTCCATCTGGTGTCCCCCCTCCAATTTTTCAACCCTCCAGATTGTTTCCTATTCACACTTGCTTGTTCACACTAACAAGCAAGTGCCTAAAGAAAGCAGCCTGAATGGCTTACACAGAGCAACCTCCCCGTGCTTCCTTCTTAGAGCTTTTTAAAGCTTGCCCTCCAATGGGCATTGAATAATCTTTTCATACTTGCTGTATCCTGTAGGGCTGGAGCAATCACCAGAGTCTCCTCGAAGTAACACAACATTTTTCCCTTTCCTGTGCAGAACTCTGCTGGCCCCAGAGGCACCAGGTGTCATAATCACAAAAAAGGAATTGCCCCCCTTTAAAATGTAGGACAGCCAAGAAAAATAGCAGACATAACCAAATAAAATCTAAAAACACTCATATAACATTAAATTTTTACTTAGACACCTGATAAATTAATAATAATTGCTGAGAAAATTATATGATCCCAAATCTTGTGTTCTTATATTTTACTAGAGTTCATATTAAATTACATAATGTTTATAATAGATTACAGCTAAATTTTCTTTTGAAAGTTAATTTTATAACACAACACTGAAGTCTTGATTAATGCTGCCACCTACTGCTCAAAATAAGAATTTCACACTACAACATATTTCAGTATTTTTGTAGAGAAAAATCAAAATAAGGAACAAATCTGCCTCTCTGAGACAAAGAAGATCATCACTATGAGCATAATCCTAACCATGTCTACTCTAAAGTAAGCCCCATTGTGTTCAGTGGGTCTTATTCCCAGGAAAGAGTCCCAGGAAATTGCAGCCTATATATCTTTAATGATACTTTTAAATATAAAATTTGGATTCATGTGTATAGGGTTTTCCTAAACCTAGGATTTGACAGATATGCAATGTTATCAAATAACAAGATAACATTCTTAGGAAAAACACATGTATCAAGTCAATCATTAAATGCTCCAGAGCCATCCGGCAATTTGCATTGCAATAACAGAAATTGGACACAATTCAGAACAAGGATAGTCAATTATTTGTCTTCCAAGGATGATTGCACTCCAAGGGTTGAATTTTATCATTCCACTTACATAAGGCGGCTGGTGCAGACAGAAGTCATCCAATGTAATCCTAAGCATGTCTAGTCAGAAGTAAGTCCAATTGTATTCAGCGGGGCCTATTCCGAGGAAAGTGTGGTTAGGATTGCAGCCGATATCAGGTAACATGGTAACATGTTATAATAACATGTAATAATATCGGTAACAGCCGATATCAGGTAACATGGCTTGTTACACAAACTCTTTGCAACACATGCCTGAGATGTCCCTTGAAAAATTGTCATGACCTTCTTATTGTGCAGTTCCTTCAGCATGCACTTGCTCAACCACCTGCAGAGCAGCTCGAAGGCCTGACCCAATCTATTATCCACAACTGATGAAGCCTTCCCTATATGGCATGTGGTTGGGGCACTCATTGTGGGGTCCCACCAAAGGTAAGATAACACTTATCCTCTTATGTCAGGGTTGTATTGCAGCTGTGTTGGTGCTGGAAAGTTGGATGATTGTGACGTAAGTTTATTTCTGCTAGTATGTCTGAGGATACAGTACCTGTTTTAGTCTATCCTGAAGACAGAACAATCTTGGCAGCTTGAAGGCTGACTGTGTCTCAGAAATAAAGAAGCCCTGCATGTGCCTCAGGGACCCTCTCTGATTTATGAGATTTATTATTTGTTGTTGTTACGTTTGCAGAATCACCCTAAACTAGAATGGTAAAATTGCCTAACTTCCCTTACACAGGGTCTCAATATCTATGGATTCGGTATCATTGTATTAAAGACGTAGGACACAATCCAGAGCAAATTCAGCCTGCTCTGACCTAACTGCACTCTCCTAACTATTCTGTATCCAGAGCAGAAAGTTATGCTGAATCCAAAGAGTCAGGAAGCCTGGGCTGCCCTAACTGCCCCAGAGCATGCTAAGTAATTGACACAAGGGGAAGACTTGCTCCTGAGGAGACACCCCTCAGATCACACTGAACAAGGAACAGCTGTGGTGCCTACAGTGGTGACATGACTCTGCACATCACCTGGTGCGGAAGTCTGTGCGTCATCCCTGGGATGCGCGCCCCCCCACCTGGACTGCGCAGTCACCAAAGTTGGCGCCTGTACAGTTGTTTCTGAAGCCAACTGGCTTCAGAAAGAGTACTGCGCAGGCACCATCTCTGACACCTGCGCAGTACTTTTCTGAAGCCTTTTTGCTTCGGGGGAGACTGTGCAGGCTTCAGAGTTGGTGCCTGTGCAGTACTCTTTCTGAAGCCATTTGGCTGCCGCTCCGCCTCCTGAGTGAGGCCGAATGGCTGTGCAGAGGCGCGGACTTTCTCTGCTCTAAGAAAGTCTCCTCTGAAGCTGTTCGGCATGCTCAGTGTGTTTCTGCGCAGTGCACCTCAGATGACCGTTCAGGCCAGCTCCTCAGACAAGTGTCAGCTTCTGGCTGATTCTCCGCCTTGGAGCAGGCCTGAATGGGGTGCTGATGCCCGGGGCCTGCCAAAGGACAGTCAAACTCCTCCGGCACATCACCCCATAAGGAGCGCATCACCCAATGCAGCCCACACCAGCTGCACCAGTCTGGTGACGCCACTGGTTGCCTGCCATATAAGGTGTCCCTGATGAGATGCCAGTACATTCTGCAGTGAATACAAGGGGCTTCTTGGAGTGGCCTGCTGTATCCTGAGGTTTGTGGGCAGCCGTAGTTTGTTCCATATCCTGAGGCTGAGAGGCAGGGGTTGCAGCTAGGCTGGCCAAGAACTCAGATTTTTGGTCAGCACTGCCATTCTTACTCGGGCCTTATCATGGACCCCTATGGGTCTACTCATTACTATACCTGCTCCTGAGGTGGTATAACTCTGAGGGCTGGAAGAGGGCATTTCTGCCTTGGAAACAGGCTCTGGATTCAGAGTAACTGCTCTGCCCTAGGCAATGCTAAACATGCCCTCAACTGGCCTCTCCTGAGCTGCTTAGGCTGCCCCAGTTAGGGCAGAGCAGGTCCACCTCCCTTAGGGCACCCTATCTTGCCTTGCTCTGCCCTAAGCCTCTTCCAGAGTAACTGGGCTGGAGCATCTTGCAGTTGCTCCAACCTAGTGTTAGATAGGGCAACCTAAGGGCTCTCGTGTGGACAGATTAGTTGCTCTGGATTGTCCTGCTAGTGGCTGTGGGTGGCGCAAGCTGTTAAGACGCTGTGCCTGTTAACCAGCAGGCCAGGGTTTGAAACCCGAGTCGGCCCCACAAGTCAGGGTGAGCTCCTGTCCTTAGCCCAGCTCTGTGATGCCAGCTGGATCCAATCGTATTGGCTCTGCCTTTCCATTGGACTAATTCAGTGGTGTGGAGAGGGGGGATTTGCTGCTTGGGTAACAGCCTATCCTCCATAAAAATCCAACCCAGGCTTTCATGCTTCTCATGCAGCGTATGCAGGGCCGAGCACAACACCATAGTCTTTCAAGACTGACGGAAGCCTGCTGCTGTATTAAATTATCCACAAATTGCATCAGGGTCCCCACAGTCTGCATACACACCCTTCTGAAGGGGGTCATTTTAAAATAGGTAGTGAAACAAAACTCACCCTTGTTGTGAAGACGCCAAGCGTTCCATAATTTTTATGACGTGGCGCACATGAAAACCTGATTAATGGATAAAGCCCAAAGGGGATATAAGGCTGGATTTCATTCATGAAGTTTTCTTGCCTGTTTTAAGCCTTAAAATGCAAAGACACAATGAATACACATGAGAAGGTATACAATATGTATGTATAGTGCAAATGCTTTGGCATCTTATCTATTTTTTCAGTTATTATGGTGGATGCATTGGCTGAACCTGAAACCTCATATGACTAAGAACTACCACCAAATATCACACTGAGCTGCAGAAAAAATCAGTGATAACTGCATGGGCTCTTAGGTGAGTGTCTTGCACATATAAAGAGAGGTTTCTGCCATACCCAGCAGTTGAAGATCTGTTCTTTATCTTCTGTGAATGGGGAGGATATATTTTCTTGAATCCATTGACAGTGATGACCATTCAACAATCCAAAGAAGAGAATTGCTCAGTGAACACTGTCTATATCAAAGTGTTTCTCCTACAATACCTTTAATCTAATAATATGCCCTGCCTTGCTAGATAGAGAGGATCTGATCTAGAAAGAGTTCCTTTGAATTTCAGCATTCCTCCCCCATTGCTACAGACACAGTGCCCTGAATTGCACTGTGTAGGTACAATTTGTGGAATATGCATTACAGCAATGGAATAATATTTGGCATCTAAAATTTTGAAAGAAGAGAAGATATCACATTTCCAAAGTCGGACACTATAATTTTCTTGAAGGAGAGATGAAATTGCAGCAAGATAACAAACAGCTTGCATCAGTTCATCATGTATCTGTGTAATGTACTGAAGCTGAAATCCTGTATTGCTTTCCTAGGAATAAGCCGCATTAAACCTAATATATGTGTGAGTAGTCACACATAGGATTGCACTGTGTATCTTTTAAGGAAGGGAGTTAACAGCTCATTTACAGCACTATCCTAAGTACGTACGTCCTCTCAGAAATAAGATCCATTGTGTTCATAGGGATTATTTCGAAGAAAATGTACCTAAGAATCCCATCCTAACTAAAGAACATAAGAAGCCCAATCCTAACTAAATCCTAATGCAATGATAGAGTAGCACAAGTGCAGACTATGCTACCCATAGGAAATTTTAAGCTGCTGGAGGTGTCCTCAGCATAAGGGGACATTTATCACAATGAGTCAATGCGATCTCTCTGGCACATGTCCAAGTTTATCTGAACTGGTGAATCAGACTGGGCAGGGAGTAAAGATTTGGTGGCACTGCTGCCACCAAACCCATGCCCTTACTGGGACCCATCTCCTCATCCCAACAGAAGCAAGATCCCCCTGATATAACAGAAAGTGATGGTGTAGATTTTTATGGGAATGTGGAAGATACGGACTGTGATCTGCATAATATCCATAGAGGTTCAACTGAGTTTATGAGTCCAAGCTGGAATAAGCATTATGGAAAAAATAGCTAAAATATTATGAATGCTGGTGACTTCTTATTGGTATCACTTTGCTATGTCTGTTAAATGATTCATCTAAAAAGTGAGAATACAATTTATGTGAAATATTTAGCACAATGAATATTGATAACCTTAAAATATTTAAGCTATAATCCTGCACTCTGTTATGAATGTAAAACAAATGGTAGCTTGCATTTGATATCTGTGGCTTCCCATTGTCTTCGAATGAACCACTATTAACTGGGCAAATTGATACTTTTCACAGTGATGCCCCTTATATTTAGCAAGGGGAGAACAGTTGTGCCATTTCACCAGGATGGTGTCTTTTCCAGGGCTGTTGTTGGTGTCTCTTCTGTATTTTTTTTAGATTGTTTAGATTTATATTTTTATAGTAACAAGGAATAATTTTTGTTTTGTTATGTAAACTGCTTTGTTAACTACTCCTGTTGAAAAGCAAAAATAATATTCTAAAAAGAAATTTAAGATATTAGAGAAGTGTTGTCAGGAACACAGGAACCAATCAATATGTTCAGTCTTTGTAGTCCATCTATGGAGAATTATACTCAATATTTATTTATTTATTTATTTATTTATTTATTTATTTATTTATTTATTTATTTATTTGTGCTTGGATACCAACACCTAAGGTTGAAAAATAGGACAAGTCCTGAGAACACTGTGCTTATTGCTCATATCCTGTGGTCACTGCTCATACCCACATTGAAATACTTACCAGTTGGGGATTTTTTTTCCTTTAAATGATCACACTTCCTCTTCCAGCAGGGGGAGTGCTGATCCCTTTCCCTGCCCACACTGTCTTTGTTTCATATGGTGTATACTCACTTCACACGACAAAAAAATAAAAGAAAAATGTGTATTTGTCACTACATCTCAGTTCTAAATTTCTCCATATGAAAACTGTTCTGCTGTGCATACAGTGACATTAAGCTGCATTAAGTGCAAACAATGACATTATATATGTATTAGCACATAGCACACCTTTGTCCCCTAGTAGTACGAAGAATGAGTTTGGCTTTTTTCAGTTTTGACTGTGGACAAGCCTTGTCAGTTTTCTATGTGGAGGTTCTGCAGAAACTGTTTTGATATTGGGGAAAGGGCCTTGTAGCAATAGGTGAGAAAGTGTCCTTCCTTTTCATAACAGTGCTTTTCATAACTTCCTTTACATAACATTTACTCACATTGAAGTACTCACAGCATGCAGGCCTCCGTCAGTCTTGAAAGTCTATGGTATCATGCTCTGCACAGCATACGCTGCATGCGAAGCACGAAAGCCTGGGGTGGATTGTTATGGAGGATAGGCTGTTACTCAAGCAGCAAATCCCCCCTCTCCACGCCACTGAATTAGTCCAATGGAAAGGCAGAGCCAATACGATTGGATCCAGCAGGCATTGCAGAGCTGGGCTAAGGACAGGAGCTCACCCTGTCTTGTGGGGTCGACCCGGGTTTCGAACCCTGGCCTGCTGGTTAACAGGCACAGCGCCTTAACCGCTTGCGCCACCCACAGCCTAACATCTGTGACATCTCACATGAGGGCTGTGAGATTTAGAAGTCGGTATAAACTTTTTGGCTCTGCTTGATTTAGTATAAATTCAGGAAAATCATATCGTGAAAGAAGTTGTAATGTAATGTCCTATTTGACAGGATTAGTATGGATTAGTTGTAAAAATCAGATTTCAAAAAAATCTGCACATATTGGCTTCCTGAGTAACAGTTTCCACAATGAAATACACTGGTTTCTTTAGTCTTATTCTAAAAACATACAACAAAGCGCTATGAAATTCTTCAACATCTGTTGCAGCTGGAATGAACATTCAATTGCACTTACTTTCCTGCTCACCCAAAGAAGAGCAATTTTCTAGATTTCCCCATATCAGTTGCTCCATTTCTACAGTACTATAGTTGAAGAATAATTGAAGGAATAGAAAGGAGGCAAAAAACATAATTTGTAACATTCTTTTCTGTAAAGTAGGTATAGGGATCTTGACTTTGTATACTCTTAAAGTACTGTATATGTTCTCTTACTGTGTGTACACGAGCATAACCATTATCCGATAACCACACTCTAAGCGGTAAACTGTGAAAGCCCCTTAATTCTCTTTATTGCCAATGGGAGTTACTACTGTGCTCTCTAACATTTCCCCTCTTAATTTCGGGAAGAAGTAGATTATTGAAACACTTATCTCAGTGGTGGCTAACTGAAAGCACAACAACTCTTTCAGGCCAGCACTAATTGTTTTGATATAAAGCTTGGAGCTCTGTTTTCTGTATGCCTCCGGATTTCCTCATTTTTTTCCTCATTCTTTCATGAAATGAATTGTTTTAATTAGCACAGGAAATGTGAACAAATAACGACATTAGCTTGTACACAATGATGAACAAGTAATTGTATACTGGAACTCTGAGGTGGCTTGAATCAGTAGAAACTCTTGTTTTCTAGTCTATGAAAAGAAACAGAAGCCCTTTGCAAATAGCAGTTTCAACAAAAATAAAAGGAGCCTGAAACTGCCCAAATTAAAATTCAATGTCATTAATATCTTAGAATATGCAGTATTATGTTGGGCAGTGGTGCCACTTCAGTTCATGTCACCTGGTGAGGGAGGCCAGCACATCACCCCTCTCCTCACTCAGCTGAAGCTTCTGAGTTGTTGTGTGCAAGCATGAACCTCGTGCATGCACACTACACTTCAGAAGTCACCAGACCTGAATGAAGAAGGGCAGGCCTCTCTTAAATTGGCTGAAAGGTTCTGAGGTGTTGCACACAAGCATTAGGTTTGCACATGTGCATGATGCCAAGCTCTAGCTCAGAGATTAAAACCCAGAAGGAGTTTTACATCCTTTGGCATCATAGGCATCATGGGCAGGCAGGTGGATTTGCATCATGGGCAGGCAGGTGGATCGGTGGCTGATACATCACACCCCCCGTCTGGGGTGTCACCTGGTGTAGATTGCACCAACCCCACTCCCTTAGCAACACCCCTATATTTGGAAATAGCATTTTTCATCTAAAACTGGCAACAAAGGTTATGCATAAATTCTCGCATGTACCCTACAATCCAGAGTAACTACGGGTGCACTTAAGAGACATTACGTGCACCCGTAGTTACTGCACCACCTAGTGAAAACCTATGGGAAATTCATATTGCAATCCAGAGTAAATTGTTCTTACACCGGAGCAAGGACTCCCCGGAGTTACTCTGGATTACGCCCATAAATGCATACCCACATGCACCATTTACCGGTATACGGATTTGTCTCCATTCTGAAGAGCTAAACTTAGAAATGTTAAAAAAAAATGTAAAATAAACTTGTCTTGGTAGCCTTTGATGGACATTGCCAAGGAACTTAAAACAATGCAATGCAGAATTATTTTAAGTTAAATGTCAATATAATTGTGTTCAACCTGAATTTTTTTTTTCTATCTGGTAATTATGAACTTCTAAGAAGCCCAAAAGCTTGTTTCTACAAAGATGACATTGTTTCTTGATGCATGACAAATTCCTTGATTGTTTTCATGTTAACTCATCCCACCAACAGCATAGCATTTGAAATGAAGTTGGAATATTTGCACTAAATGGGTGATAATGCTAATCTATTTTTTGAGTGATTCAGAAACCTATCACTAAAGTTTTAGTATTATTTTTAATCCCATTTCGTTGTTGTTTTCCTCCTAAGTAGATGCCACTAATATGATATCTCACTGTATTGTAACCATCTGTCTCTCTTGGTGATAACGGCTGCTAGTATTCAGATGTGGTGGTCCTACTATGGCTCTGATTGGAATTCATCCAATTACCACATCCTCTTCATGTTTCCAGGTTATAAAACTGGTTGGGTTCGATGGTTCCTCCTTTCATTCACCTTCTGCAGGCTTAAATTTCGAAAACAAAGTGTTTTCCCTTGATTATGAAACTTGAGTAACAGCCTTCTAAAATGTACCTTTACAAACCCAATTGTAGTCAAGAGAAAACAACTTTCAATTTTAAAATACATGTTTTATTCGTATTATGTTAATTAGGCTAGGAGGCTGTAATTCCATACACACTTTCCTAGGAGTAAGTCCCAGTGAATACAATGGAATTTTGTATAGAAATGCATTGGATTGTGCTGTCAGTCTATTATACTTGAATTAGATCTCTCCAAAGATAGGAGCAGTTCAGGCTGGAATTGAGATTGTGCACCCTAGTCTGACCCATTGTGGCAGTATAGCAGCTTCTACATCATTTTCTGTTCTTCTGTCATATTTTATGTGAATACTAGTGAAAAGCATACCTGTGTTGCAGGAGTAAAGTTCCCCCATGCGCATCATCCCCCCATGCACATCAACCCCCATGCGCATCAACCCCCCATGCGCATCAACCCCCATGTGCATCAGTGCCCCATGTGCATCAGTCCACCATGCGCATCAGTCCCCCATGTGCAACTTCCCCCCATGCACATCAACCTCGTATGCGCATCAACCCTGCATGCATAACTTCCCCCATGCGCATCAACCCCCATGCGCAACATCCCCCATGCGCATCAGTCCGCCATGCACATCAACCCGCCATGCACATCAACCTCCCATGCGCATCACCCCCATGCGCATCAACCCCACATGCACATCATTCCCCCATGTGCAACAGTCCCCCATGCGCAGCTTCCCCAATGTGCATCCATCCCCATGCGCATCAACTCCGTATGCACAACATCCTCCCATATACATCAACCCCCATGCGCAACATCCTCCATGCGCAACTTCCCCATGCACATCCACACCCCAATAGTATCAGTCCCCCATGTGCAACTTCCCCCATGCGCATCAACCCCGCATGTGCAACTTTCCCCTATGCACATCAACCCCCATGCGTGACATTCCCCCATGTGTGACATTCCCCCATGCGCATCATTCCCCCATCCGCAACATCCCCCACGTGCATCAACCCCCCATGCGCATCAACCCCCCATGCACAACATTTCCCCTTGCACATCATCCCCCCTTGCGCAAAATCCCCTATGTGCAACATCCCCATGCTCATCAACCCCCCATGCACATCAGCCCCCCATGCACAGCATCCTCTCCAGTGCAACCTCTTCCTCCGAACAATGTCCCCCCAGTGCACCAGGCACCGAACACCAATGGCAGGATGTTGGTGAGTCTTCTATGTTACGTATAGGACAAAAACACGTTGCCCCCTTTTCAGCCCCTGAAGGGTTAATTTCTCCAGATGGTTCTTGGTGGGAGTTCAGGTGACAGAAGGAACTCCCAGAATTCCATGCTTCAGGCCCAGCAGTTGGGGAGGAATGTTGATGAGTCAGCAATTCTCAATGCAAAGTATAGGGAGGAAAACGCATTGTGCCCCTTTTCACCCCCTTCCGGTTGGAATTTCCAAAAACTGGTTCTTAGTGCACCCCTCGGTCACTGAAGGAACACCCACCCCAAATTTCATGCTTCTTGGCCCAGTGGTTTTGGTAGGGCAGTGATGAGTCAGTCAGTGAATCAGTGAGTCAGTCAGTCAGTGACTTTTCTCTTTTATATATATAGAAGAAGCCGTGCAAATATGTGCAGAGTCTGGAGCAAGTGCATAAGAATATGTGCATAAAATATGGGATCATGCTCTACATTAGTGGTACTTAAAGTGGGGCTTGGAACCTTCTTGGAAGGTCATGACTTTGGGTCAGGGAGGTCACTAAAGAGTGGGATCTGTCATCTTGAAATCTGGCACTGGGATTTCCTGGGAGTAAGTCTCATGAACACAATGGAACTTACGTGCAAGTAGACATGGAAAAGCTCTTACACCACAGTGATGTCCCATCCCAGTGAGTTTGGAGGGAAAACTTTTCCATACCCTTGACAAGTACAACATGAGGCTTTCAGTTACAAAAAATTACTGACAGGACAAAAGGGATATAAATTAAAGAAATAAAATAAAGAAATAAACAGCATCAGAAGCAAGTCCCTTATTTGCAGAAGCAAAACTAAACTAAAGAATGGCTTTTGTTGACAATAATATGCACAAAGCAAAGGAAGTACCAGAAGGAGAAGGACTGTTCAGGCTGCACTTCTTGTGATAATCTGAAATGAAACTGATTTACTGCACCCAATTGGATGGGCTAGATGTAAGCAGATAACATAAGTTGGCAGTTGATTTTGTTTGCTGTCGGCGAACCTCATGTCTGTGTAGCCATCTACCACTCACCTTATACTTAGCATGAATAAGAAATAGAAATAAGAGCTGTAAAACACATGTAAAATGCAAGCATGAATTAAAGTACTTGGCTTTAGGCAGGCAGGCAGGCAGGCACTGTATTTACTCGAATATAATGTGCCATCGAATATAAAGTGCATCCTTTACTTATAATCAAAATACTGTATTTACTTGCTCTAATTAAAAAAAGCAGGCCTCCGTTAGTCTTGAAAGACTATGGTATCGTGCTCGGCGCTGCATACGCTGCATGCGAAGCACGAAAGCCTGGGTTGGATAGTTATGGAGGACAGGCTGTTACCCAAGCAGCAAATCCCCCCTGTCCATGCCACTGAATTAGTCCAATGGAAAGGCAGAGCCAATACGATTGGATCCAGCTGGCGTCGCAGAGCTGGGCTAAGGACAAGAGCTCACCCTGTCTTGTGGGGCCGACCCGGGTCTCGAACCCTGGCCTGCTGGTTAACAGGCACAGCGTCTTAGCCACTTGCATCACCCACAGCCCTTATTAACACTCTAATTAACACTGAATATAATGCACACCCTGATTCTGGAGACTGAATTCAGCTGAAAAAAGTGAGCATTATATTTGAGTAAATATAGTAAGTTTGTGGCCGGGAGCACATTTCTTTCATATAAAGAATACTTCTAGAGGATCACCTACATGCAAAGAATACCAAGTTGGACAGACATTGGACAGGACCAATAATATTCTCCCTACATTCCTAAACTATAGTGCACACTACTGATAATTATTAATAAAGTAGAGTAATTAATGCTTAGCAGCTAAGAGACAAGCCCCCAAATCCAGAGTAACTACGGATGCACGTAAGAGACTTTACGTGCACCTGTAGTTACTGCACCACCTAGTGAAAACCTATGGGAAATTCATATTGGAATCCAGAGTAAGTTGTTCTTACACCAATGCAAGGACTCCCTGGAGTTACTCTGGATTTTGCCCATAGGCAGCCCAAAATTGAGCTGCCTGGAGTAGGGAGTTGCCACAGCGCCAAAAATGGCTTCCCCAGAGAGCGGCTGCTATCTCCTTGGCAGACTGGGAATTTTGTCCCCCTCCCCTGGATAAGGAAAGCAACCCTGCAGTGGGGTTACAATTTTGCAGCAGTTCTGAAGTCAGTGCAGAATCAGAGGGTTCCATGTCAGGGCACATAAACTCAAGATCTGGTGGAGCTGAGCTCTACCAGTCCCACCTCCTTCTTGTCTGCATCATCCCCTGCCACATTTCTCCCCTTCCTCTTCCCATACTAGAACACCTTTCCCAGTGCTCCCACTTCTCTCTCTGCTGGGATAGCTCTGATACTAGATCTGTGGAAAGATTTGCAAATGTACTTTATGATACATTTGCAACAATGCATGGCAATAGTGAGCCAGCATAAGCAATTCAGGATCACACCCTGAGTATGTCCTTGCTTTGTGACTGTAGTAGACACTGGTGGACTATGGGGATTCTTGGAAAGCCACAGGGTTTAAAAAAGTTCAAGTGAAATATAAATATATGCTATTGACAGGTTTGTTTTATCCTGACCTGTTTTATCCAAGTTTCTGGGATGTCTGACTTTTGTCATATGTTGATGTTATAAATATCATCGCAAGATGTGAGTTGTTCCCAGTAAAACTTCCTTTTCTAATTAGTGTATGGTAATTTTTGTGGCCCCTATGTTGTTAGGGTGCTCTTCATTGTTAGGGTGCTCTTCATTTTAGAATTGCATTGAGGGAGCTAAATCATCATTGGGCTTACTCTGGTCCACTGCCAGAGCCTTTCATTTTATATTTGAAAATCTTTGTATGCTGTTATTTTTTCTCAGTTCTTTTTCTTTTACTGTACTGTCACCTGGTATTGCTGTATTTGTTATTTTGATTTGTTTTCTGTTGATATTATTAACAGTAATTATATACAATTTTATATAATAACAGTATTAATATAAAGTTACAAAGATCAGTAAGTAAATTATTAAGCTGATAAGGAAAACCCCTTTTTAAAATTGATGGAAAGTGTAGCCAGTCAGTTTTTGGTTGTTGACCTCCATCAAAGGAATTTCTGTCCAGGAAATAGGCTCTGGATACAGAGTAACTGCTCTGCCCTAGACAATGCTAAAAATGCCCTCAACATGCCTCTCCTGAACTGCCTAGGCTACCCCAGTTAGGGCAGCCCAGGTCCATCTCTCTTGGGGCAGCCTATGTTGGCTTAGGCTGCCCCAAGCCTTTTCCAGAGTAACTAGGGTGGAACATCTTAAAGTTGGGTCAGCCCAGTGAGAGGTAGGGGAACCCAAGTGCACTTCTGGATTGTGCCCTCAGTGGGAATTGTTTCTGAGGAATTGCTGCTTGGGTAACAGCCTATCCTCCATAACAATCTAACCCAGGCTTTCGTGCTTCGCATGCAGCATATGCAGTACCGAGCACGATACCATAGTCTTCCAAGACTGACGGAGGCCTACTTAGATCTACAAAAGTCATATGACAGATGTGTTCATTTTATTCCACTGGAATGAACTATAAATGCAACTTTGTCTTTTTATTCTTCTTTTCCTGCCTCCTTCTCTTTGGACAAGTGCATAAGAGAAATACTGTTCTCATAGTGTGAAGTGTGTCCTCCACAAAGTTGCTTTGAGGACACTTTTGAGACTCCCTTCAGTATTTGCCTAACATAAGTACCTTGAAGAGCTAGTTGTTAAATAGTAAGCAGCTAGAAAATAAGTAATTCAAGAGTATCTTGATCACAGGGGCAAGTGAGACATAACATTACTTACTTTGTTGTGTAGGTGCATGTATTAAAATCGTAAAACAGCAGCTAGAGTAGGGCCCCAATTTTCAGCAGTATTCCTGCTTCCATCATTATGCCTTCTATCGGCCCTGAATTTGTTGTGTAATTTTTTTATGGGAATAGAACATAGATTAGAGGGACATGCATGCCCTGTTTCCAGGGCTCCAATAGAGGAAAAGCCAGAGTGTCACATTATACTACCAGCCAGTTTTCTGATTTGTTGGTCTACTATTGATTGCATAACTCCAAAACTCATTCTAATAATTATATAACTTATATATATATATATATATATATATATATATATATATATATATATATATATATATATATATATATATATATATATATATATATATAAAACCTAATTCTAATATAACCCATTTATAGTAATACTGTACCTACAGAGAGACTATTGCCTTAACAGACAAAGGCTACAGTTGCATATATACTTCCTGGGATTAAGCCTTTTTGAACACAGGACTTATTTCTAATATGCCTAGGATTGTGCTATCAATGGGTTTGTGTGTGCCAGCCATATCAAAGGAACAAATCATTGCATGACCATGCTGGCCATCAGTATATGAGGCACAAAAAGCAGCCTCTTTATAGACTATGCCCTTTTGCAACATATAGTTCAATTTTACACATATTTTACTTAGAATACTACCTAAGTTCATCCACAGCAATGCAACTGTGCTAATGTGGCTTCTACTGCATCCTGTGGGGGATTTTGTATGCGGAAGGTCCCCTCAAGGTATGGAAATATTTGTACACTTGTCCATAGGTAACTTGCAGCAGACATAAATATACAATCCAGAGTAACTATGGGAGCACGTAAGAGACTTTACGCGCACCCATAGTTACCGCACCACCCAGTGAAAACCTATGGGAAATTCATATTGCAAACCAGAGTAAGTTGTTCTTACACTGGAACAAAGACTCCCCATAGTTACTCTGGATTGTGCCCTAGTCAATGTGGGACCTGGACTAGCTATACAGCTGTTACAAGTCCACATTGATCTGTGTAGATGGATCAGACCCAAGAAATGTCACTCCAGCCTCACCATACCTCACCCCTCCCATGCCTGATCTACCCTCCTCCTGCCCCTTTCACCATTTTTTGTAATGGAAATGCAGAAAATTCCTTGAGGAGATAGGGTGTACAGGTATAACATGATTATTAGTGTTTTATTTATACAAATGAGGTTGGATGTTTAAATTAAAAGATAAACATCCCTTAAGTAGCTGTTAATGGCTTAACAGTTGCCGGTTTACCATGGCACCATGGCAGGAACCTCAGAAAAGGTTCATAAAGTGTTCAGTCTACTTTTGGGTTTCAGCTGGGAGGGAGACTCTCCCTGTCCCCATGTGATTATCACATCAATTCAAAGTTATAATCACTTCTGAATTGCTTTGTAAGAGGAAGCTTCTGCCTCTGAGCTGAAATTAAACTGTTTTAAGTGTAGAGAAGTGGAAATTGCCTTCTTACTATAGTCAACAATTGCTTCTGTATAATGCAAAAAATGGGTATCCACAAAGATTCCTGGAACCAAAGGTTCCTGGAACCTGAAACCTACAGGTTCAGCCTGTAGGGTCAATAGTGATTCCTTGCTCAGGCACACAAACATGGGGTTAGCAATAAGACCCTGGAATGCAGTGAGTGTGCTTCTGAAACTTGTAGGCAACAAGGTCCACAGGGATAGAAGTTGCACCTGGAGGAAGGATAAGGGGGTATAGAATGAAGGAGCCTGGTTTGATTGATGGACTAGCTGATTGGTGGGCTGATTAATGTACTGAGGGACTTATGAACTGACTAACTACCAGACCTGGTGTCTGACTAATGGATGGACTGACTGACTGGTGTACAAATAGATGGACGAACAGCTGAATGGACTTCTGAGGTTTGCTGGAATGGGGACTGCTAGAACAGAGAATAATGTGTAGCTGCCTCACCAAGACCTGCTGAGAACCAAGGTGCCACTGTGGTGGCTGGAGAGGCTTCTTTGGGTTGAACAGGCATGCTACACAGGTGGTAGAGCCTGGCAGTGCTGCATGTAGAACTGGGGCCATTATTGTGGAAAGAAGGGGAGCTAATTAGTACTTTAAGGCTGCAATCCTAAACACACTTTCCTGGGCCTAAGAACCATTGAACACAATGAGGCTTACTTTTGAATAGGCATGGTTAGGATTCTGCTCTTAGTCTAATTAAAGTGTGATGTAAGTCAGTGGTTCCAAAGTTGTCCTTTAGACGTCCTTTGGGAACAACTGCATTATGGGGTTTCTGGGCTGCATGAAAGACATTTGTGCCCCATTGTTGATTCTCTCTGTTGGGATTTGGAGCCTTTCATTCATTTATGTCATCACCTTCATCTCTGTCTAGCTTTGATAAATTACTGTAAAATGAAGATGGAGCAAATGATTTGGCTATGCCATTGTAAAGCTAAAAGCCACATTTCATTCATTTCTAATGACTAAGCTCCTGTTTGTTTCACTGACAACAAGGCCAGCAACAAGTACCCTTTGACATGGTTGAAGTGCAGGTATAGAAAGGTAATTATGGAAGTCACCTTGACTCCAAGTTACCTAGTGTTATCACTGTGAAAGCCACATACAGCCCACACAATTAGCCACAAACCGCTGAATAGAATAAGACTCCCCTTTTCTAAGTTTTGCACACTCGTTTTTGTTAAAAAGGACCATTAAGTACTTGAGAACTCAAAAAGAACTACTTGGGAGTCTACTGAAAGGAACATTTGGAACATCTGGTTCATATATAGTTTAATAAATCAAAGGGATTGGGGGAAGTATTAGAGTGAAGACTGGCCTTTGGAAATCCTGACATAGGTCTAGGTTTTGCCCAGAAAATAGCTTTCTGTGGTTCGAAATGTAAAGACATTGTGAAAAAATGTAGAAGATGCCCTGCTCTTTTTATGTTTGAGAAACTGGGACCTAATGATAACAGCTGTCTCCGAGGCCTGAGAAATCTGGAGTACAGACCAACCTATTCACCATCGCCATGCCTGTGAACTTCAAGCAGGGATCTGTTCTCCACAAGCAGGGATAAATTCTCCACTGATCCCACACATCCCCAAAGTCCTCACTCATAGATGGGCCAAAGGAGGACATGAGACAAAGAAGTCGGCACCTTACCTGATGCCAGCAGGAAGTCACTACTTCCTGCTAAAGAAACCTGGGAGAAAGGATAACCCCAATCCCTCAGATGAAGTTAGAGGCTTCTGTCCTCTCCATGTAATTTGCAGAGAACTTAAGGAAGAGTGCATTTTGTTACATTTTGCTTAGCATAATGGTAGTTGCCACACAGATATTTCGGATAGTTTGGATATATCCCGGCCACCCAGCAAAGTATTTGTGAAATATTTGTTTTTCTCTACAAAGAGGAAGTTAAGCCAATCTTTAAAAATAGTGAGAATATTTGTATTAATTTAGCTTCAAGGTACAAAAACTATTACACACCGTTAATGTCAATGAAATTGACAACTTATGTACTACAGTGGTGCCTCACAAAACATGTTTCATTCATTCTGGAAGCATGCTTGTTATGTAAAACGCTCTTTATGTGAAGTGGATTTTCCCATAGGATATAATGGAAATTCAGGCGATTGGTTCCACAACCCCCAAAATATGCATATAAAAATATTAACTGTATGTAAAAATGAAAAAAATAATTGAATTCAAAACATGCATTCAAAGTGCATGATCCTATGAAATCTATTTAGGCTGCAATCCTAAAGGCACTTCTCTGGGAGTAGGATCCATTGAACACAATGGGGCTTACGTCTGAGTAGACGTGCTTAGGAAGCTGCAATCAAAGACACTTTCCTTGGAAGGAAGCCCCACTGAACACAATGGGGCATATTTCTGAGTAGACATTGTTAGGAGGCTGCATGGAGCATAGGGGGCTTACCCTGGCTGCTGCTGGAGGCTGGTGGGGCACTTGGGGGCAGTTAGAGGCAGTAGCTCACTGGCCAGCAGCATTTTAAAACATGGTCCACATGGAGTGTCAGCGTGGAGCAACTTGGGGGCAGTTGCCTGGGGCTTAAGTGAAGAGGGCTTGTTAAGTGGAGCACGCTCCTAATGGGAATTTGTGCTTCTTATGTGAATCATGCTTTATGTGGGGCACTTGTTACGCAAGTGCAAGTGGGGCACTTGTACAATACCACTGTATTCCTAAGATGAGCACTGTTCCTGAGGAGACTATATCCTATATGAGTTCCACTTGAGAAGCACAGGCTGTAATCCTAACTCCCACTTAAGTCAGCATATGCCTCACAAAAATACGAAAAAGTACTGTAAGACACTTCTGTGCCACTCCTGGGGAGGGTTAGGGCATTCTACAAATATGTACTTGCCACCCTACATCACCACGGGAATGGGAAGACTGACGCGTTGTGCTAGTCTAAGTTAGGATTGCATAGCAAGAAAGGTTCCAAATATCAAGAAATTATCAATGTAAAATCATCTTCCGTATGTAACAGGTTCAAATGATTGACAAAGAGCCAGAAGATTTCCCCTCCATTCATAATATATGGGCATTTGCCCTTCCAAGTTTTAAGAGTCCATTTTTTGTGATTCATAAATTCAGAATAATATAGGTATCTATGAAGAGCATTGATTGTTCTAAAACCTGACTGATAGTGCAATCCTAAAACCTGGTTAGGCTGGCACCAGTCCTGACACAAGTCATGTGCTGGCCAGGGAGTGCCTCAAACATGCCTAAGGCATGTCTGTACCACTCTTGGGGAGTTAGGCCAGTGTACATACAAACACCAGCCTCCCCACACCACTGAGGGTACAGGGAGATGAGTGAGTTGTCCTGGCCTGAATTGGTTAGGATTGCTCCCTGATACTACTAAAGACCTATATTAAAAAATGAATATTCCACTTTTTATTCATGTTATGTACAATCCCTTTCTACATACCCCATAAATAAATTCACAATCGAGCATCATTAGTTTCAGACATTTTTGGTCCGGTATGGCCAAGAAATATAAATTTGACCCATTCACTCATGCTAGGGCTAAGTACAGTACATGGCCCTAAATCACACATATACCTCCATAGAAACATAAAAGTTAGGGATATCCTTCTTTTAAAATAATATAATAGTCTTTTGTGGAAGAAATATCAAAAGGTGGAGATACCATTATTGCTCACATTCCAGGTGGTAACTGAAGCAGATGCTGGTAATGTTTCAACAATCTTCAAGATGAAATATGAGACCATTAGGATTGCTGCAGAATCATGTTAAAAGAAGTTACAGTAATGTAGCTTGAGGGGGTGCAAAGCACTATGTTTTGCATGGTGCCTTACTGTGAAATGTCCCCCTTCTGGAGTCATTTCAACTGCTACAACCAAATGAAGGGGTCTCCTCTGTTTTCTGTAGTAGCTGGAATGACTTTGAAGGGGAGGGGAAAGGGACATTTGAAAGCCATAGTGAGGTACTGTGCAAAACATAATGCTTTGCACCTCCTCCATCTACGCTACTGGGTAGGAATCAGGACTGGAACTTTAAAATTGCCCTAAACTTCATTAAAATAAGTGCAAGAAGATAACAATGAATCAAGCAAGAGTAGATTTGTATGGCTAGGTCTAAAACTAGACCTTTGACATAAACGGGGTGTGGATAATCAGTCCCAGCATACCTAAGTTAGGTCTAAGGAATAGATCAAGATTCAGTCCACACTGCAATGAGATTCTGGCAAGAGTGGGTCCCACTACAGCAGTTGTTCAGTTGTTCAGCTCTGTTGGATGTTATCCCCATAATCATTATGTCAGATTGGATTTCACACTCCAGGGGTCCCCAATCCTGAGAGTGAATATAGAATCACAGGATCATAGAATCATAGAGTTGGAAGGAACCTAGTAAGTCATCTAGTCCAACCCCCTGCCTGAAGCAGGAAATCCCCCTAGAGCATCCCCGACAGGTGCTCGTCGAGCCTCTGCTTGAAGATCCCCAGTGAGGGAGAATCCACCACATAGCTTGGCAATCTGTTCCACTGCCGAACCGCCCTCACCGTCAGGAATTTTTTCTGGATATCCAACCGGAATCTCCTCTCTTGCAGTTTGTACCCATTGGTTCTAGTTCTGCTTTCAGAAGCAGCTATGAACAAATGAGCCCCTTCCTCCCTGTGACAGCCCTTCAGGTATCTGAAGAGGGCAATCATGTCTCCTCTCAGCCTCCTTTTCTCCAGGCTGAACATCCCAAGTTCCCTCAATCTTTCCTTGTAAGACTTCCCTTCCATCCCACTGATCATTCTTGTCGCTCTCCTCTGGACTTGCTCCAGTTTGGCTGCATCTTTCTAAAAGTGAGGTGTCCAGAACGGAACACAGTACTCAAGGTGAGGTCTGACCAATGCTGAATAAAGTAGAACTATAACTTCTCGTGACTTGGAAGCTACAGTCCTCTTAATGCAGCCTAAAATGGCATTTGCCTTCTTTGCAGACACATCACACTGCTGACTCATGTTCAGCTTGTGATCCACGGCTACTCCAAGATCCCGCTCACATGTTGTGCTGCCCAGCCAAGTATCCCCCATTTTATACTTGTGTTTTTGGTTTTTGTTGCCCAAGTGCAGAACCTTACACTTCTCCCTGTTGACGTTCATTCTATTTGTTACAGCCCAGTATTCCAGTTTATCCAGATCCTCCTGGAGGTTTCTCCTTCTTCTGTTGTGTTTGCTACTCCTCCCAGCTTGGTGTCATCCACATATTTGATCAGGCTCCCCTGTATCCCTTCCTCTAAGTCATTAATGAAAATGTTAAAGAGAACCGGTCCCAAGACAGAGCCTTGGGGTACCCCACTTGAAACCGACCTCCAGGTTGACACAGAACCATTTACTAAAACCCTTTGAGTGCAGCCATCGAGCCAGTTGCAGATCCACCTAACAATTGCCTCGTCTAGCCCATATTTTTCCAACTTCCTAATTAAAATGTCATGTGGAACTTTATTAAATGCTTTGCTGAAGTCAAGATAAATGACATCCACAGCATTGCCACTGCCCAGTAAGCTCGTAACCCGATCAAAAAAGGAGATCAGATTTGTCTGGCAAGATTTATTCTTGGTAAATCTATGCTGGGTTGTTTTGATCACCGAGTACTTGTCTAGATGTGCACAAATTGTGTGTTTTATGATTTGCTCTAATATCTTGCCCGGGATTGAAGTCAAACTGACTGGTCTATAATTTCCCGGGTCTTCTTTTTTCCCCTTCTTAAAAATTGGGACTACATTCGCCCTCTTCCAGTCCAGTGGCACTTCTCCACTCCTCAAGGATTTCTCAAAGATGATCGACAGAGGCTCTGCAAGGACATCTGCCAGTTCCTTCAGAACTCGAGGATGCAGCTCATCCGGTCCAAATGACTTGAATTCATTTAGGCCAGTTAAGTGGTTTTGAACTAGTTCTCTGTCAATCTTAATCTGCTCTTCTGCACCATCCATGTTTTCATTACCTCTTAGAGGTTGTAAACACATCCCCGAATCAGTCAATGATCCCGCACCCCCATTTGCACAGCCCTCCTTCTGTGAATAGACGGATGCAAAGTAGGAGTTGAGCAGCTCCGCCTTCTCCTGGTTTCCAGACACCTGTTGTCCATCTTTGTCCAGGAGCAGCCCCACTCCCTCGTCTCTCCTCCTGTTCCTTTGGGCATATCTAAAGGAACACATATAAGTGTTTTAAATCATGCAGCAAAGAAATTGGGGTACAATCCTAACCTAGACTGTTGGTTTTCCCATTCCCGTTGTGATGTAGGGAGGCCTAACCCTCCCCTCAGGAGTGACACAGAAGTTTTCCTTACATTTTTGTGACACCCCCCCCCCCCGGCCAGCATGGGACTTGTGCTGGGATTTATGCCGGTCTAATTGGAGATTAGGATTACAGCCACAGATACCTACTCCATGCTTGTCAAATTTGATGCCCTTTCCTTGCTACACTGTCAATATTTGTGACAAATCAAAATGGGTACAAACCACAGAGGAGGTACTACGTGACAAGGTGGGAAAAAAGCTCCACACAATTAAAGATCCTACAAAAGAAGATCTGGAAGAAGAAACTTTTTAATTACTATAATAAACTTTCAATGTCCAAGTGCAGTGCTGAGCCTGTCAAACAAGATTAGCATTTTTTTCTTGGTAATATGGTGCCATCTGGAGGTTGAAATCTGCACAGCTTTGGAATATGTCAATTGTAGGACATCATTTATAGATATTAACTAGAACATAAGAATTGCCCTGCTGGATCAAATCAATCAAAATCCCATTTAGTTAAGAATTTTGTTTCAAATACTGCCTGGTGAAAAGCCTTGGGGAAGATTACAAACAGGGTATGAAGACAAAAACCTTCCATAATCATCCTTCTCCAGCACTTACTACATGGGAGCACATTGTTTCTGACGTAAGACTCTAAAATAGAGGATTTGACAATTTGTGAAGTGAAATTTTGTTTGCTGAACACACAGGCTTATTGTGTGCAGAATTTTCTGATTTTTTGACTACTCTATAAGATGCTTGTATAACTGAACTTGTAGTGGAAACCCAACACATTTACCCCCAAATCCAGAGTAACTACAGGAGCATATAAGAGATATTATGTGCACCCATAGTTACTGCACCTCCTAATGAAAACCTAGGGGCTGTGGGTGGCGCAAGTGGCTAAGACACTGTGCCTGTTAACCAGCAGGCCACGGTTCGAGACCCAGGTCAGCCCCACAAGACAGGGTGAGCTCCTGTCCTTAGCCCAGCTCTGCAACGCCAGCTGGATCCAATCGTATTGGCTCTGCCTTTACATTGGACTGATTCAGTGGCCTGGAGAGGGGGGATTTGCTGCTTGGGTAACAGCCTATCCTCCATAACAATCTAACCCAGGCTCTTGTGCTTCGCATGCAGCGTATGCAGCACTGAGCACGATACCATAGTCTTTCAAGACTGACGGAGGTCTGCTTTTAATGAAAACCTGAGGAAAATTCATACTGGAATCCAGAGTAAATTTTTCTTACGCCGGAGCAAGGACTCCCCGTAGTTACTCTGGATTTTGCCCTTATACAAATGTTTGAAAGGCCTGTAATAAAAATGTTTGTTCTACAATGTGAAACAAACCACCTTGTTAGTAATTTCTGAAACAATGTTATATTTAGGTAAAAATGTTGTGAAACATACTTCACAGGCTTATTGGGTGGGAGGAAACTTTACTCACATCCTGCTGTCTGTGAAGTAGGAAAGAAATTTATCACTCACCTTCCTCTCAGAGAAGAGGACAGAGAAAGAAGATATAGTGCAGAAAACTAAGGCTGCTATCTTAAAAACACACATAACTGCGGGAAAAATCCATAGAGAAAATTATTTACATCAAGAGTACAGAAAATATGTACAGTGGAGCCTTACTTAACAAATTTAATTCATTCTTTATGTAAAGCAGATTTTCCCAAAGGAATTAATGGCTACTCAGACAATTGGTTCCACAACCCCAAAAATATGCATATAAAAATATTAACTGGATGTAAAAATGATGACAAAACACTGGAATTGAATTCAAAACATGCATTCAATGTGCATGATCCCATGAAGTCAACATGGGGCTTACTTCTGGGTAGACATGGTTAGGAGGCTGCAGTCAAAGACAATTTCCTGGGAGTAAGACCCATTTAACGCAATGGGGCTTACTTCTGAATAGACATGGTTAGGAGGCAACAATCAAAGACACTTTCCTGAGGAGGCTTACCTGGGCTGCTGCTGGAGGTTCAAGGTGGTCAGTGGGGGCACTTGGGGGCAGTTAGGGGCAGCTGCCTCTGGCACCCTCAGGCAACTACCCCCAAGTTGGGGGCAGTTAGAGGCAGCAGCGCTGGCTGGCAGCCCTTTTAAAAAGCTTCCACATGGAGCATCAGGGCTGCATAGCACGCGTGCCCAGAGCACTCTTGCTTGTTAAGTGAAGCAGAACTTGTTATGTGAAGCATGATTTCTTGGAACTTTATACTTGTTATGTGAATCACTTGTTATGTGAGGCGCTTGTTATGAGAGGTACCACTGTACATATATATATGTACATATATACCGGTATATGTATATATATGGAATGAGGCAGGTGTGAAAGTAAGGTGGGCAACAGCAGAATGGGGTGGGCAAATCAGGTCTGTGTAGATGCAACAGCAGCAGCAGCTGTTTCAGTCCTAGCATCCTTCCCAAACTACGTAATTCCCACTGTGTGGATCCACAGAGACCTGTGCCAGCAAATTTGCTAGTGCAGATCTCAGTAGACCTCTCAGCATTGTGCAGGCTTACATCTGGGTAAGGGAATAAATATTTTGTTATCCAGAAGAGAAACCAGTAATAGCCATTTCAGCACTGATGCATAGGGTAGGGCAAAAGGGAAGAATAAGACTGACCTGTAAATTTCTAATAAAGCAAGAGGCAGAAATATCTCTGCAGATAGAAAACAAAGCCTAAGCAGTTTTAGCAGGTTTGCTTGGTGACACCTCTTCTCCCAATTAGTCTGCTAAACCCCTACTTTGGAGAACTCCCTTGTAGTGCTGCTGTGCTCCACTGTCCACCGTTTGAACACATTACAAAGCACATTAGGTGCTCTTGAAATGAAGGATTGCACCCTTACTTCGGCCCTATCACAGCACTCCTTACCTTACAAGGTGCTCTTGAAATGGAGGAATCCTGTAAGCACCCTGGTGGAGAGCAATGTGATAGTACCAACGTCCAAGGGCCAATGTGCTCCAGACTTACCACTGGCTGTGAGCATGGCAAATTCTGTCTTTAAATACTCTGGCACTGCTAAGGCTGATTGGCCCAATGATGGGCTTCAGTGCTGGAAATTCTGCTTCAATACTAGCGCTCCACATGTATGTTTTCCACTGGTAACTGGTGAGACTTTCCAGGCTGGTGGGAAAGCAGGGAGGAGACTTGGCTGCTGAATCCAATGCTCCCTCCCAAGTTGAGAAATATAACATTGGTCTCCTTGGTTCTTTGCCTTCTCAATAGAGGGAACGGATCTGAGGAGACCTATTGGGCTGCCATCGCTTGACATGGGATAAGGAAATGTTTGTTCCCCTGAATATAGCCATTTTGGCACTTGGGATTTTGGCACCTTGGGATTTAGGGAAATAAAAGATTGGGCCATTAATGTTTTTCCACTTCCCGAGAAACATCTCAAAGCAGCCTGAGAATTGAGAAAAATATCTTCTACAGATATCCCTACAGCATATCGCCTATTTTTCTCAGCATATTGAGAAAAATATCTCCTACAGTTCCTACAGCATCCTGGTTGGAGGGAGTGTGTGCGTCCTAGCAAGCAAATATGCCTGTCCCAAATCCCCTGCAATACAAAGGCTGCAATCCTAACAGTAGGAAGGGAAGGGTTGTTTTGCATTGAGTGGGAGAAGAGAGGCAAGAGCAGGCTCTCTTGTCCATCTCCAAAGGAACCTATGATAAATGGACATAGGATGGGTGGCCTTTTTCCCTCTAGATGAGGGAGGGCAGGATGAAGAGCCCAAAGGAGCTCTTATCTGGCTAGGAGGCAAAGAGGCCAAGGAGCTTTCCTCATGGCTCTGACAGTTGTTATCTGGGAGCAAGAAGCTGCCTAACTGAAATAAGGCAATGGGACTACTTCTGAGTAGACCGGCAAAATATTACATCAGACTCAACATATGTTTCCCAGCTACTGCTGCATGACCCTTCTCCCACTTGCTTCCACCATCCATCCCACCCGCTTCTACCTTTCTGAGCTTGGATGCCTCCGGATCTCTTTTTGGAATGCCCTGGAATGAGTGACCCAAACAACACCGACTGGAGTCAGAATGACTTGGGAATTTCAGGATCTGAATCAGCAAAGGACACCTTTTAAGACACCTGCATGAGCTGACCAGGAGAGGCAGAGATTCAGACTTCCACTCACCATTTTGCTAAGATCCCATTAACCAGGATGACAATATGCCATAATCAAAAAAGAGGACAAGGCCTTCCAAAACACCCAAGAAAAATGTAGGACATGACAAAATAAAAGCTAAAAACACACATATATATTACTTCCATGTGCTTAATTTAAACTCGATATTATTTATTATTAAACTTATTAAACTTAAAACTTCCCTGTATTACATATAAAAAGCAGGCCTCCATCAGTCTTGGAAGACTATGGTTTCATGCTCGGTGCTACATACGCTGCATGTGAAGCACGAAAGCCTGGGTTGGATTGTTATGGAGGATAGGCTGTTACCCAAGCAGCAAATCCCCCTCTCTATGCCACTGAATTAGTCCAATGGAAAGACAGCCAATATGATTGGATCCAGCTGGCATCGCAGAGCTGGGCTAAGGACAGGAGCTCACCCTGTCTCATGGGGCCAACCTGGGTCTCGAACCCTGGCCTGCTGGTTAACAGGCACAGTGTCTTAACCACTTGTGCCACCCACAGCCATATTACATATAATTACATATAATTCATTACATATAAATTACATTGGCATCATTCAGTCTCGAAATGGTATCGTGCTCTGATTGGAGGTCATAGACAGCATCTGGTGTGGCTAAAAAGGCCATATACAGTCATTTACATATACAGTCATTTATTAATTACAAGAAAGCAACATTGTGCCCACTTACAAAGAAAAAGAGGACATGGAAGGTTTTTTCCCCCAGGACACAAGACTAAAATCAAGGACATGTGTCCTGGAAAAAGGGGACATATGATCATTCTGGCCATTAACTCACATGCATCTTTTTAAGTGCACATTTTGACCTGTTTCTACTCCATAAATATACAGTAAAGTATGTTTGTATAAAGTATACAGTACACAGTAAAGTAATGGATTTTATTTTGTATCCCTAAGAGTCAACAGATCTTGGAACCTGGGGAACCCGCAAAAAAATGTTTCCAATTGATCCAGCAGGTCCTAATTCTAAGGTATGAGATTGCTGAGGATCAGAGTTAAGATTAGTGCTTTGTCTTAACAATAAACTGAGTGCAATTCTAAGCCTGTCTACTCAAAAGTAGACCCCAATGTATTCAATGGGGTTAATTCTCAGGAAAGTGTGTTTAGGATTGCAGCCTATTGCTTCATTTGTCTAATTACCACCAATAGCCACTAGAGGGTAGCAGAAATATAAAAGAATTGTAAGTACCCATAGTACTGGCTTCTGCATTGTATCATAGTTATGGCTTTCTTTGTAAGCCATAGGGACTAGAGCAGCAATGACACACTTATCACATGTATGTCAAAGGTGACATGCTACAACATTTTAGGGGACATGTAAGCATTCACCAACACCTGACAACAAAGAAGTTTGTTTTACTTGTATTTTTTATTACTGTACGTACATACATGCATACATGCATGCATACATGCATGCATACATACATACATACATACATACATACATACATACATACATACATGATTGGACTGTATTTTTTAAATAAGTGAATGTGTAAATAATTGTTTCTCTTTAGTCTGACACACCATCCAAGTTAGACATTTTCTGAATTTTTGACATGCTGAACCCAAAAGGTTCACTTTCACAGGATTGGAGTATTGAATCTAAAAAGTTTATAGAAATTTTTTAACTTTTCATGGGGCTAAAACTGACAAAGTACATTGCTATGTTGGTGGGAGGATCATATTCTCCACATCCCTACAATGACCCACTCCCAAAATTCTGCAGCACACCTTCAGACCACTTGTGTCACAACAATGTGCCATGGCACACTGGTTGAAAAATGTCTGGCTTACATGATTATAAATTTCAACCAAGTTTCATCAACTATGCCCTCCTCCTTAGTCCAGTCTGCCCAGCCTGAAGTCCTTCTCCTCTCCTTTCCACCTTCTCCTATCTCATTCAAACCTCTCCCTTTTCTCTCCCTACCCACTTCCACCCCTTGATCTGGCTTTACCTGCTCTAGCATGCCTCTGTTGTAATACCAGCATGCGCAGGAAAGTTCTGACCTTGCCTCTGGTGTGCCAGCTCCTCACATTACTGCAAAGACCTTAACAGTACTTTTGCAGCAGAGAGATCCAGTGTAACATGCACTCTGTCAGTACATCCTTTAGTAAGTATTGGGGCGCAATCCTGAAGTGCACTTAGGCCAGCATATCTGGCACTTGGGCTAGCCTAATACCAGAGAGGCCAGTCTAGCTGCACCAGGTAAGGGCTGGACCGGCATGAGTCCACTTAGGCTGGCCCAGGATAGATGGACCTACACTAGCCTCGCAGTGCTAGCCTAGGCAGCACAGCAGGGGTATGTTGAGGGCACATGGGGCATGGCTTAGAACGGCCATATCCAGAACCTGTTTCAAGGGCAGACATATCTCCTCCCAGCCCCTCTGACATAGGCCACCTCTAGAGCAGGGGTAAATCTGAGTAGATCCATAGGGGCCCATGATAAATCAGAGTAAAAATGGAAGCAAAATAAAAAGTTCTAAGTCTTAGGCTAGCCTAAGCATCCAATTCCTTTGCATCCACCCTCCACTACAGGTATTGCTGTAATGCCGTTTCATGCTGCAACTGTTACTGGTTGTCAGGGGCTCCTGGGCTTCCTTATAGGGCAGACACCACTGCAGTTCCTTGGTTCAGTATGATCTGAGGCTGGTCTCCTGAGGAGCAAGCCCTCTCTAGGTGCCACTTATTTGGTCCTCAGCAGAAGTAAGACCAGCCTTACACGCCTCTTAGCCCTGTGGATTTGGCCTAAGTATCAGCTCAGAATATGGCCTACCTAGACCAGCTTAGCTGGGCCATTCTCTCTGGCCTAAAGTCAGGATTGCACCCTTGGGCTATTTAAGTCTGCAGACCTGTGCACATTTTCCTGGGAATAAGCCCAGAAGAACACAGTGGTACTTACTACAAGGTGCATAGAATTGTGCTATCAATCTGGGATAGTACAAATATAAGTCCTTATTGATACTCATCAGAGGCTCTGGCTCTAAACATGAATTATGGATCTCATGAGAAAATTGAATCATTTTGTTCATCTGTTTGAGATGCACTCTTTCTAGGGTTCCCATATGTCCTGAAAAACAGAGACAATCCCAATTTTAGGGGATTGTATTCACATACTGGGAAATGGGACAGAGGGTCCTGTCCCGATTTTGTGGAAGAGAATTATGGCAGCATAATTACCATGTTCTCAAACATGTGCACACTTTATTTTAGTTTCAGAACTGGGCAGGTCTCCCTGATATGTGAAAAAGGTGAGATATTGTTGGCTTCCAAGGAAAGGACCCTCTGTGGTCACTAAATCTGGGTGCTTGAGATCTTACAAAAGGTTAACTAGCAAAAACAGTTCCGACCTAAATGTTAAATTAAATTACAAATTGCCAAACTGGGGAATACCTTTGAGACTCTTGGCAAAGAAGTCTTCCAATCTGAGCCTGAAATAACAACCTGCCACAGATATTGTTCATCAGGCACTCCCCTAGATAAGGGGTAATCAAACTTTTTGGCAGGAGGGCTGCAGCAGCTCTCTAAAATTGTGTTGGGGGCTGGAAAAATGATTTACATTTACAATTTGAATAAATTTATATACTTTTACATATAAGAGTGTATTAGAGACAGATACGCAGGATTAAAAGGCTTGCCCACATGCCAGAAGGAAGGGTCTTGCTATGGGAAACTTTGAGGCTGCATCTGGCCCCGGGGTCAGGTTTGGAAACTCCTGTCATAGATGGACCATCAAACTCTTTTTGTGTCCTTCTACAAAACTCAGTCGAGTCAATGAAGCTATGGGTACATAGCTTAAAAAGCTCCACAAATTCGTTTATCCAGAAAAGAGTTTTGTTTCCTCTGTAAAACATCCTGTAACTTCCCTGCTGTGAAAGAAGATTGGGAATCACAGATCGGGGTTACGTGGGACAAGCCAAGGGAGGCACTGGCTCTGTGTACCAGGAAGCACCATACTTTCCTGGGAGTAAGTTTTATTAAACACTAGGTGCAATCCTAACCTAGGCCGGCACAACACATTGGTCTTTCCATTCCCGTGGTGATTTAGCGAGGCAAGCACGTGTAAATTCACTGGATTAACCTTCATGCAGGAGTGGTGCAGAAGTATCTTACAGTACACCAGTGACACCACCCCACCCCCCCGGTCAGCCCAGGACTTGTGCCAGAGCTTAGGCCAGTATAAATGGAGATTAGGATTGCAGCCATAATGGAACTGCTGATGTTCTTTTGCATTTTAGATTGTGTTCCCTTTTCGGACATGGACCCATTAGCCATTAATTTTTTTCATTCTCTTTGTAAACCACTTTGTGATTTTTCAGGTGGGTGTTTCTCTTTTATTTAGGGAGTAACGGGCCCTTCACACCCCTGCAATGTCTATTCAAGTGGCTTATGCTGATGTTCTTTTTGCACTTTAGATTGTGAGCCCTTTTGGGACAGGGACCCATTAGCTATTAATTATCTATTAATTTTTTATTTTCTTTGTAAACTGCTTTGTGAACTTTTCAGTTGAAAATAGATAGATAGATAGATAGATAGATAGATAGATAGATAGATAGATAGATAGATAGATAGATTGATAGATAGATAGATTGATTGATAGATTGATTGATTGGTTTACTTCTTAGAGAAGGGAAATCAGCTGCTCCTACGATTGCAGGAAGGAAGGATGAATGGCTTACCATTTGTAAGCTCTGTAACTGATTTAATAAGCAAGGTACCTGACATTAGGCATGATTTTACTAAAATTTATATTTCTTCTATAAATAGTCTTCTTTACAAAGCTCTGTGTTGTGTAGCTGTTAGCTGTTTGAGGAAGTTTAAGATTGTGTGCACCATTAGTCCATATCAATGATTCTAAACCTAGGCTGCAATCCAGAGCAAATTCAGCCTGCTCTGACCTAACTGCACTCTCCTAACTATTCTGTATCCAGAGCAGAAAGTTATGCTGAATCCAGAGAGTCAGGAAGCCTGGGCTGCCCTAACTGCTCCAGAGCATGCTAAGTAATTGACACAAGGGGAAGACTTGCTCCTGAGGAGACCACCCCTCAGATCACACTGAACAAGGAACAGCTGTGGTGCCTACAGTGGTGACATGACTCTGCACATCACCTGGTGCGGAAGTCTGTGCGTCATCCCTGGGATGCGCGCCCCCCCTACCTGGACTGCGCAGTCACCAAAGTTGGCGCCTGCGCAGTTGTTTCTGAAGCCAACTGGCTTCAGAAAGAGTACTGCGCAGGCACCATCTCTGACACCATGGGGGACACGCTTCGGGGGAGACTGTGCAGGCGTCAGAGTTGGTGCCTGTGCAGTACTCTTTCTGAAGCCATTTGGCTGCCGCTCCGCCTCCTGAGTGAGGCCGAATGGCTGTGCAGAGGCGTGGACTTTCTCTGCTCTACGGAAGTCTCCTCTGAAGCTGTTCGGCATGCTCAGTGTGTTTCTGCGCAGTGCACCTCAGATGGCCGTTCAGGCCAGCTCCTCAGACAAGTGGCAGCTTCTGGCTGATTCTCCGCCTTGGAGCAGGCCTGAATGGGGGTGCTGACGCCCGGGGCCTGCCAAAGGACAGTCAAACTCCTCCGGCACATCACCCCATACGGAGCGCATCCCCAATGCAGCCCACACCAGCCGCACCAGTCTGGTGACGCCACTGGGTGCCTGCCATATAAGGAGTCCCTGATGAGATGCCAGTTCATTCTACAGGGAATACAAGGGGCTTCTTGGAGTGGCCTGCTGTATCCTGAGGTTTGTGGGCAGCCGTAGTTTGTTCCATATCCTGAGGTTGAGAGGCAGGGGTTGCAGCTAGGCTGGCCAAGAACTCAGATTTTTGGTCAGCACTGCCATTCTTACTCAGGCCTTATCATGGACCCCTATGGGTCTACTCATTACTATACCTGCTCCTGACATAGTATAACTCTGAGGGCTGGAAGAGGGCATTTCTGCCTTGGAAACAGGCTTTGGATACAGAGTAACTGCTCTGCCCTAGGCAATGCTAAACCTGCCCTCAACTTGCCTCTCCTGAGCTGCTTAGGCTGCCCCAGTTAGGGCAGAGCAGGTCCACCTCTCTTAGGGCACCCTATCTTGCCTTGCTCTGCCCTAAGCCTCCTTCAGAGTAACTGGGCTGGAGCATCTTGCAGTTGCTCCAACCTAGTATTAGATAGGGCAACCTAAGGGCTCTTAAGTGGACAGATTAGTTGCTCTGGATTGGGCTGCTAGTCACACTTCTAAGGCCCATATCCTAAAGTCAAATTCAGCCTTTTGTGATAGAGCAGTTAAGTTGACTTTCCATAAGATAACACTAGAGGATGATAAGATAACACTAGAGGATGATGTAACTGCATGCACCTGTAACTGCTCTGGATTTTGCCCTAAATTTAACTTCTTGCTTTCTGTTTTCTCCAATTTCAGTTATTTGTGAGTTTTGCATGCATGACAAATGTAGGACACATCTGAACATGTGAATGATCAAAATGCAGGCAACTGATTTTCTCGAAGAGATTGGTGGAGCAATTTTGGCCTTTTATCATCTGTAAGGAATTGTAATTTTTAATTTCTGAGATAAGCCCATAGAAAAATGTGGGAAAATAATAATTACATCAAACTAATATTATGTAAAGTATAAACATTTCTAATATACAACAGCTTTGGCAAACGTAAATTAACTGGACTCAAAGGGACTGATCAATATCAGGCTGAATTCTATTATAGAAAACCCAGTTGCTCAAGGATAGGGAAGCCAGCTTATCTTAAATATGATTTCCCCCAAACAGAACAGTGAACATAATAGAGATTGTGCAAAAATATCAAGAGACTATATATTTGCTTATTATTCATTAAATAAATTTATATCAAAGTCTGCTTTCCAGATCTATAATATTGTAATTGGCATTTTCTCATATCTACTCTTGGATTGTTTGTTTTAACACCAACGTTATGTACCTCACACGTACTTGGAAGTAAGTCTTATTGAACATGCTAAGATCCAAGACATTACTTGAGGAAGCAAACAATAAATAATCCACTCCAGCTTTTACTAGCTTAGCTCTTCATGAACTATTATACCTTAGTATTCTGCTGTTCCTTGTATGACTACATATATATTTATTTTGCATATACAGGAGTGCAATTGCATACATTACAAATCTGGACAAGGAAATGGAATATCAAAAAATAGTATAAATTAGCTTATATACTGTATTTTCTAACAATCTTATCAAATTCATTTTTCTGCAATTCTGCTTAATTGTAAACTGAAAGTAATTTTCTTTGAAGATATTTTCCAGCAGTTCTAATTACAGTAGTACTTGCAGGATGAGCAAATTGGATGAATAAGCAGGTGGCATTTAGTTATCTAATGTGTACTATCTGTCATTGTCGAAACACACTGAAGTTGCCTGTGTCACATATAAATCGTTCCATCATCCATCACTTCTTCTGAGACAAATGGTAGCATTGTCCTCCTGTCCATATATGAGATTCAATCCCATCCTGCACCTTGGCTCCATTTCCGGCAATGCATCACCAAAACAGAACCAAATTGCTGAGAAAGGCAGGATTATCGATTGCCTGGAAAAGGAAGCTGGAATACCAAATTCCTCACTTCAATAGAACTAGATAATGGGCACAATCCAGAGTAACTATGAGAGCACGTAAGAGACATTACGTGCACCCATAGTTACTGCACCACCTAGTGAAAACCTATGGGAAATTCATATTGCAATCCAGAGTAACTTGTTCTTACTCCAGAGCAAGGACTCCCCATAGTTACTCTGGAGTGCACCCAATGTGTATGATTGTGTCTGATGCATAGCTAAAATAGAAACATGTCTCAGCGAAATTTATTTTTATCCAAAAGGAATTGACCCTAAACTGTAAGGAAATATCTGATGGAAAAAGCAGCTTGCTGGATTTTGGTTGAGGGTCTAAAACTGAACACCATTTACAAGCCATGAAACAATTTTAAAATCCTGGTGAAACTGACTATTAGTAATTCTGGCTCCCTTTTTACATGGAAAGCATGTTTGCTTGAGTCCTCAGTGTGTGTTTCAAAAATGTTGCTTCTCTACGATGGATATCTTGTGCAATAAATCTTGATTCCTCTTACATACACTTTTAGGGCCGCTTCTTTAATTACATTTTGTATTTTGAGATCCATAAATTCAAAATGCATTCATTTGAAGGATGTATACCTTCAGAATTAGTCAATGAGGGTATGAAGGAATCCTGCTCACTTTCCACCAGTATTTTGAAAGGGAAAAACAGACACACTTTTAAAACTGACAGAGGGTGAAATCCAGAGTATGGGGAGTCCTTGCTCCAGAGTAAGAACAATTTATTCTGGATTGCAATATGGATTTCCCATGGGTTTTCACTAAGTGGTGCAGTAACTATAGGTGCACGTAATGTCTCTTACATGCTCCCGTAGTTACTCTGGATTGTGCCCAGAGGCTGCAATCCAGGGTGAGGGCAGTGAGGAGTTCCCCAGCTGGGCTGCCCCAACTATTCTAAATCCAGAGCAAGAAGTTATGCTGCATCCAGAGAGTCAGGAAGCCTGGGCTGCCTTACCTTGCTAAGTAGAGCAAGCTAAGTAGGCATCAAGTAAGTGAAACCTGGGGAGGGCTTGCTCCTGAGGAGACTCCCTTCAGATCACACTGAACAAGGAACAGCTGTGGTGCTTGCATTTAAAGGAAGCCCAGAAGTTCCTGACAACCAGTAACAGCCTGAGGGGGTCATCTGAGGGGGCCCTACTGACTGTGCCGCCACTAAGAGATGTGAGAGGTGTGGCAGCCAGAGATAGGGCCTTCTCGGTGGTGGCACCCCGGCTTTGGAACTCCCTCCCCTTAGAACTGAGGAAAGCTCCCTCAATACAGAGCTTCAAGTGGAGCCTTAAAACCTTTTACTTTAAAAAAGCTTTTTAAATGGGGCAGAGGTTGGGGGGGGACAGTTTTATTGTCTGTTTTATTATTTTTAACTAATGTTTTTAGTCTGTTTTAATTGTTCTCAGTTTTTTAATCTAATTATATTTTAATCTATATTTATAATTCTATTTTAATGGCGTTTTATTTTTATTGAGTGATGTTAGCCGCCTTGAGCTCCCTCTTGCAGGTGAGGAAAGGCGGGATATAAATTAAACAAATTAAATAAATAAATAAAAACAGTTGCCGCATGAGGCTGCAGTACAATTTACAGTGGATACGAGGGGCTTGTTGGAGTGTTGTTGTATCCACAGGTTAGTGTGCTGCCATAGTTGTGCTGTATCCTGTGGTTGAAAGGCAGGGGTTGAACGTCTCTGTCCCATATAAATTTCCCTTTCCCTGGTACCAGCTTGTGAATCTCATCTCTGGTACCAATTTATCCTATTCAGTTTGATCATTTATTGCCCTCCCTTACTCCAGAGATGGCCACAGTGTGCAAAGAAATGAAAACTTAACTCCTTTATCAGTGTAACAGTGTTTATTGTTATTATAGATACAAACATAAACTTCTCAATAATATAGTAGGTTCTTTCCAGAGCAATCCCTTTCCCCAAGAACTCTTATCTCCAACAATGAAGGTCCACAGCTCAAAGTCCACAGCTGCTCCAAGGTCCTTGACAGTCCAAGTAGAGTCTGGTCCAGCAGAGCTCCCACAGGCAGAGTCCCAGTGTGAATTTCCTCCAAGAAGTCACTCCCACACACATATCTCCACTCCCTAACACTACACTCCAGGTTCCTTCTGGAGCTGCTTTTATTCCTGAAACTCTTGTTAGTCCCAGTGAGATTCTCACCTTCCTACAGTGTCATTAAAAGTCCACCACTCCTAATGATGTTCAGGTGTGAGCCCAACCCTCAACTGCCAAAGTCCATTAACCCTGATCTCCCCAGAGCTGTCAAAACATGAGAAGCACTGTCAACACCACATCTCCTGCCTGATCAACTTGATCTTCCATAACAGTATCTCTGTGTATGGCTTCCAGTGTTTTTGAGCTGGGGACCTTCAGATCTTATCTTCAGGCAATTAACACCAACTCAACACTCTACACCTGCAGGCAAATGCAACACTTCTGCAGCACACCAGTGCAGGGGTCCTGCCAGGGTCTGGGTACTGTGGGGCGCCATGGGGAACCCTGCAGATAGCTGGCAGAGCTCTCCACATCTTGAAACAAGTGAAAGTTTCAGCCACGACTAAAGTAGACATCTGACTTCTGCTTTTGTTGCAACTGGAACTTTCACTCATTTCCAGCTACAGAGAGCTCTGCCAGCAATCTGCCGAGCTCACCATCCATATCTCCAGGTCCTAGCAGGACCCCATGGAGGCTGAAAATAGCCCCCTATTCTCCTGCAGTGGTGCAATCCTGGGGATCCCGTCTCTTAATGGGAGTAGGGACCTTTACACAAACTGGGAATAACCACCCCCCAGTTTGAATACCACCGATAAAGAATATTCTGCTTCTGTGAAGGGGAATCAAATTAGAAAACTACAAGATGGCATTCATACTCACAGTTCTACAGCTGAAATTGGTTGGACTTTGATATATAGTTTATGACTTTAAAAGCATCACACGTGAATTTAAGGCCACTTTTTAGTCAAGAGTGAGTCACTTGCAAATCTTGATGGAAGTGGAAGAAAGTCATCTTCCAATGCCTATGTTAGCCAATGTAAGTTTTACATTCAAATTTACAAAAAATGCAAACATCTATTTGCATCATGTTCAAACATCATTTTGCATAGGGGAGTTTTCATGTTTCAAGAGAATTTCAGATTGATGCTATTAGCTACTGAACCAACCATGGAGCCAGAGCTGCTTCCCCTGTACTGGCATTCAGTTTTGATGCCTTGGTCTGCACTGGCACCACAGCACCCAATGCCACAGTTGTAGCATCACAACTTGGACCTGGATTTTCCTTGTCAATGTTGGACCTGGATTTTCCTGGTCAATTTTGTGGCCTATCAAAAATTTGGTCACAACCCACAGGTGGATCTCAACCCATACTTTGGGAACAAAGTATAATTGATAGATCAAATTAATTGATAGATCACGTTTGATCTTCCATAACAGTATCTCTGCATATGGCTTCCAGTGTTTTTGAGCTGGGGATCTTCAGATCTTATCTTCAGGCAATTAACTCCAGCTCAACACTCTAGACCTGCAGGCAAATGCAACACTTCTGCAGCACACCAATGCAGGGGTCCTGCCAGGGTCTGGGTACTGTGGGGAGTATCAATTAACAAGTCCTATTCCTGTAATATGAGATTCACAGCACAATCCTATACATCAGTGGTATTCAAACTGTGGGGTGCAAATACATTTGAGAGGGGTCGCAACAAGCTTGGTGCCACCATCTTGGTTGTCCCCCCCCCACTTAATTACCCCCCCCCCTGACCTCCAATCAGGCCATACGGGGAAGGATCTGGAGGTGGGAAAGGGTTCAGGGGTCTCCCCATAAGCATTCTTTTCTGAGATAAAGTCTCATTGAATAGAATGGTCTTACTCCCAAGTAGGCAAGCAAGGGATTGGCACTCAAGCTGCATCCCATACTTTCTTGGGAGTAAGTCTCATTGAAAACAATAGGACTTCTGAATAGACACAGAGGGGGCTCAGACATAACAGTGATGTCACTTCCAATGTGATGTCACTTCTAGTCATTACATCACTGCCAAGTTGATGACATCACATCTCATTCCGAACAGTTTGACACGGGGGATCTGGACAGATTCTTCAAAGACATCCCAGGCCAAAATGCCTGGGAACCACTGCAATACATATTTACTTCTAGGTAAGTACTAATGTGTTCAGTGAGGCTCACTTCTAGGACCTATCAGATTATACACATTCACTTGCAAGTAAAGCCAAAGAACACAACTGGGCTTCCTTCTGAGTAGACATGCTTAGGGTTGTGCTGTTTTTTCATCAGCCTTGACTAATTTTAGCTGGGATGGGCCACTGTGATGAGTCTGCTTCTTCCATCCTATTAGAAATTCTGATTCCTCAGGAATAGATGTCAAATGTCTCAGAACTAATTGACAGTCCAGTCCAACTAATGGACAGTCCAGTTGAACTACCTGACAGTCCCAGACCTAAGGGGTCATAGTTGTATGGGCAAAAAAATTGCATCAGAAACACTGGATAGGGATAGCAAGTACAAGAATTTTAGCTGACCCAGTCCTACTGAGTTTCAGCAGTGGTGGATGAAGCATTCAGTCGGTGCAAACCCACTCCAGTTATTTTCCTAGCGCAGGTCCAAGTAGACGTAGACCCCCCACAAATGATACACAATACAATGCACAATACAACAGTAGCCATTTTTGCATTGCTATATTGGCAGGAGAGACAGTAAGATCAGTCTGTGAGTGAATCATAGTTAATAGAAATAAAGTTGGGATCCTGTGCAGACTTACTTGGAAGTAAATCCTACTGAAATTAAAGGAGTTCACTACCAACTAACATGCTTAAGATAGTAGCAACAGAGAACCTGTCCGTAAAGAGAGATGAATGTAAACTAAGGGACTTTCTTCTGAGATCTCCAACTGCCATTTGGCCCTTCCTTTCCCAAAACTGTCTAGCATTACCCTTGACTGGATCAGAAATAAACTGAAACAATAAAAGCCCCTCTCAGTTCAGATGGAATCTATTGTAGCTGGCTTCTCCACTTCCATAATAACAATATTGTAACTATTTGTAAGAAGTGGTACCAAAATTGTCTTGTTTTCCTATTACTCCCTCATCCCATTTATTTTCGTATAATATTGCATGTTAACACTATTGGCAGGGTCTATGTAGTGTCTAAAAGTTATAGACATTTCTTAGGATTAGGACCACGCTGTAAATATGTTTAATTGCAGATTGAGCATCTGTTATCTGGACCCTTTGGGATGGGACGGATAGGATGTAATCTGAGTTACAGTTTCTCTGGATTTTGGAACACTAATTGCATTAATATACTGCAACAAGAAATACTTTCTCTTGCTCTTTTTGCTGTTAACCATAGCTGGTTTCTTTGATATTTTGCAACCACGTCAGTATAGGTACGCACCACTAAGCTGAGAATAGAACTTATAGACTGTTCCTGTGCTGTACGTGGCAATTACCACAAGACCTTCTAGTGTTCACACTACAGAAAAGAAGTCTTGGACAAAAAATTGCAGAATAATTCAGTTTTTGGTTGTCTGGATAAGGGGTAATCTATCTGTACCATTTTTTTAATTCAACCACAGTAGTACCTTGGTTTATGAGCATTATTCATTCTTGAAGCATGCCTGTAATCTAAAACACTTATATATCAAAGCAAATTTTTCCATAAGAAATAATGGAAACTCAGACAATTTGTTCCATAACCCAAAAATATTCATATAAAAATTATTAATATATTTTTTATATTTTTATAATTATTAAATGCTATAATTTAATATAAAATAATAAAGAAAATGTTTTCTGTAAATAAAAAATATAAAAATAAAACAAAATAAATAAATAAAAACAAATTAACTTGCACTTACAGCACAAGCCTTACCATATATACTCAAAAGTAAGCCTTGTTGTGTTCAGTGGGTCTAACTCCCATGAAAGTGTCTTTAGGATTGCAGGTCTCTCGGGCTGCAGTCTGCCCCCTTTACACAGGAGTGAGCCCCACTGATTATAATAGGGCTTACTTTTGAGTAGACATGCAAGGTTAGGTCTCAGGCTCCATTCCATTGCCCACTTACATAGGAGTGAGCCCCACTGACTGTAATAGACTTACTTTAGAGTAAGACATACATAGGCTAGTCTTTCATAGAGTGCTGAGCTGCTGGAGGAGTGCTGAAACCAGCTGTATTTTTTCTCTTGATTGTCAAGACATCACTTGTATATCAAGTAACAAGTTAAAAAATTATTAGAAACGTTTGGTTGTCTTGCAAAACACTCTCAATCCAAGATTTCACTGTAAATGCAATTTAAATGAGTTTTTACACTGAACTGTGCTTTAGTTCTTAATAGACAAAACTAGCCATTTAACAAAGAAATTAATATTATATTCCTGGGGATGTTGTAGATAATTATGTTGATCAAACAAAAACCCAAGTAGTATAATATCTTTATTAGATTCAACTAAAATATCACAAAGTAAAGGAGATTTTAAGTCTGCATAAAACATCCTACACAAATCTTAATATCTTAACACAAATTGTAGACGTTGGGGATATTTCATCATTCCCAGATTTGTGTCCATCTTTTTTTTTGTTTTCTGTTTTCATCTAAACCAATGAAGAGTCCAACAGATCTCAGACATTTGCTGATCACTTTATAATATTTTGGTAGGTCCTTATGAAGGTCAAGGTTTTTACTGACAGGGTCTTAGACCATTTCTTGGGACAATCAACTGATTCCTTTTGGGAGGCAAACTCTTTTGTGATAACTTTTTTTAAAATGCAATGTATAAATATTTTATTAATCATCATAATACAGCCATTATTTTTAATTTTCCATATAAAAATAAATTTAATGAGTTCCATTTAGAAAAAATATTTCCTGTACTATATGTTATCCTTACAGTAAGCCTCATAGTGGTTTTATTTCTGTGTAAACTTTTGTGTTAGGCATTTTTAAAAGGACATTCACATCTGTGTAAAAAAAGCATCGGACTGTGCTATTGTCATGTTCACAAATAGACTTCATGTCTTATGCAATCCAAGTTATCAGTATGCAAAATAATAGAATAATAATAAATAACTTTATTAAGTAAATTTTCTTTATTTAATGTTATGGCTGTGCAAGATCTCAAAACTATGACCTGCATTGTTTACAGCTAACAAATTCACTAGCAAGCCAGGTGAAAACATTATTCTGGTGTCTGGTTTGACATTTGATAAGCAAACTCATAAAACACTTTTATTAGTGGCCCAGCCCTATTTTTCTCATGTCCAGTAAATGGTGCATAGAGTCTATTGCATCCGTGCAGTATTTTTTACATTGTGATACTGTGTTGAGGCTTCAAGAAAGCTATTTTGCAAATATCTGAATACATGTATTTAGGATCTTAGGAATTAAACTAAAGCCATAGTTTTCATTAGAAAATCTATGAGCAATTTTGAAATAGTAAAGAATATTATTCATTAACATTCCTTTAAAATCTGCATCTTTCCTCAGTCAAGCTTAAAGTATACGCAAAGAAAAAAAATTGTCTGGATTTTGATCCTTTATTTTTACTAATTTTGCAGTCAATGCAGCAAATGATAGTCCATCATTCTCCAGCTTAAAAAAATGTCAATTCTATGTGTGATCCAAAAATCCAAACATTTGTCTGAAAGTTTGGTGTGCATATATATGCAGTAGACATGGATATTTCTTTGCCACTCCACATAGGGTTTCCTTGAAGAGCCACTAACAACTGTTAAGTATGAGCCACTGTTAAATACATGATAACATAGGTAGGTTCCTATGTTATAGAAATGGTACCTTATGCTTTTTTGGTGTTGAATTCCTAGACAACAAGCTTGAAGAATCATATTTATTATTACCTGAAAAAAGTTTTAACCATCAATTACCATGTATGGCTTTGTTTAGCAACACACATAGGTGTCAGTTTAAGAAATGCATATCTCAGTCTGAGTGTCCTAAATATATTGTGGTCAGTACATTCCTCCATGTGTAATTACTTCTGACCTATGAGAAAGTGTGGTGGGAGAGGTACAATTTGATTCAGAAGCTGTTGTCTTTTTTGCCTATTTTTGTAAAGTTCCTGTCATAAAGGTGAAATTATCATGTAAGCAGGTACACCCATAAGAAGCAACCATATGACTGAAGATAATTTTTGAAATATTTGTTTTAAAGCAATGGTTCCCAAACTTTTTAGCATCAGGACCCACCTTAAAAAAAGACCCACCTTTTAGCATCATAAATTCACCAGCAACTCATTCTTCTATGTTATTTTGGTGCTTAGGCAGCAGTGATCCCTGGAAGTAAATGTCAGTTTTATCATGCCACTTTTGCAAACCATCAAAAACTGGGTCCTGAGCTGCAGTTTTAAAGCAGAATGCATTCTGCTAGAGAATAAATTCTCCAAGCTCTGGGGAAAGAAAAAAGAAACTATCATCAAAAGTTGAAGCTCTGGACAGAAAAGTCACGAAGATGAACTCCTGAAACTTGTCTCTTTGCCCACAACATCCAGATAAATCTTCACGTTGCTTCTGTAGTCTGATGAGATGATGTTGGAGTGGATGGTCTTCCTCTCTATACTAAGCAGGGGGTTGGAACTTGCACTCAGAAAATTTTCAGTGCCACAGCCCTTCTGTTACTGGGTTGGGGATAGAAGAGACATCCTATATCCTTAGATCTCTTTGGACTGATTATTTCTCCCAGCAAATGGAGAATGAACATCTTTGTGTCAAATGTGATGTTACCCTTGCACTATAAGGCACTTAACAGATAGGTTTGGATGGCAATGGTCATGGTTTGCATCATTTAATTTTGCAGTGAAAGTTACCTACTGCACTAGAGGTGTTTGAAAATGGTGTTATTTTGTTATGTATCCTCAAGTGAGCTCTTACTGTGCATTAACTAATATTTCTGGCACTCTGGAATGTCTTTGGAATATGCTGCCTATGCAAAAATAAAATGCAAATATCTGGTGTAGCTAAACAGATTTGTTTAGAAACATGTCCTAGTTGTCCCAAAAGAAGTGTTTTAGAAGTACATGTGTTTGGAATGACAGCCAAAATTCATTTTAATGAAATTGTATTTTCCAGCTTGTTTGGATATCCTTTTTGGCAAATGTGAATGCTGTGAAATATAATTGTTAAACTTTAATAAGAATACCAAAGAATTGCACAGTTAAACCTTCAACTACGAACACCTTCATTTGTGTTCATTGGTGAACATTATCATGAACTAAGCTAGATCAGTTGTAGTTTGTGAAGTATATGTGTCCCTTGTTATCAGCTAGGTACTATTCCAGAACTTCCCGTGGATTAAAAAAATCAATGTATAAATAAAACAATGGGAAAATAGGTTTAAAGACCCAATACCAGGTTTCTTGCTCCTCCATTATATCTAGTGGAATGAGATTTTAAATTTGCAAATTTGTATTTGCAGGGGTTTGATTCTGGGACTGAAGAATGGAATGACTGCGTGCATGGCTGCCTCTTTACAACAGTAGAAAAGCAGTTTTTAAAACTAATTTGCAATGGCCATTTGTGTTGAGTCAAATCCATGTATTAAAAAAATCTGTGGATAATAAATCTGTGTATAACATTTCAGACTGCAGATGGCTTGTCATGATTTAATGATTTCCCACAAAAATCTACTCTAGCATCAAAACTGGCACACAAGCACACTAAACTTCTTCCCAGCAGTAGAGGCAACAAGCCTCTGCCAAATACTTGTTCTCACTATAAGTGATTTTAGACTCCTCTGATTGACTGGATTTTGTGGGGGTGTCAGTGGGGCCAATGTTATTGGTTCTTTGGCCTGTGTAATCTGTTTAGGTTTATTTACTGATACAGTCCTCCAAGAACAGAAGACATAAAATGGACATAGTACTCGTATCATTTCCCTGACAGCATATGTTCAACTCTACATATGTAATCTGAAACCTTTACCACTCAATTACACCAATGTTTGCTATGAAATAAGAGCCTTGATTTCAGTAAGATTTTCTTCTGCCAAGGTTATTATCCGAAAACATTTTGGGGGGAGGGGGACACACCCCATTCAACACGGTGGCGCTTATGATTGAGTAAACTGCATAAGGTTAGGATGAGAATCTTATTGTTTCATCTTGTAATTATTATTTTCTAAGTACGTAAATATTCTGGTGCTCAGACATCTCATTTTGAAATTTCATCAGAAAAAAATCATTTGTATGATTTTCAGGCAGTCAAACAGTAGTCATCAGTCATATTTCTCTGTTTTGTGTATGCATATGCATGCTAATAAATGCTATTTTTAGCCAACTGCCATATTTCAATTCGCGCCTCAAATCTGGTTGTAAATGGATATGCAAACACAAATGTTATTTTGACTGCCATCCTAACCACACTTCTCTGGAAGTAAGTACTATTGAACATAATGGGACTTACTTTCAAGCAGGTATGCTTAGGATTGCATTGTATGCTAGAAAACAATTTAAAATTATTATGCCTCAACATTATCTATCCTATACATAAAGAATAGTCAAGAATGTGAGTGCTCCAAATTAGCAATCTTATTTAAAATAAAAGATGTCTTATAACATGTCTACTCAATAGAAAGCCCCATTGTGTTCAATGGGTCTTACTCCCAGAAAAGTGTCTTTAGAATTGCAGCTTTATCCTGCAATTCCTAACCACACTCTACTAGGAGAAAGTATTACTGAACACAAACAAACAAAGCTATTTATATACTGTATTTCAGGTAATCAGATTTCTCTTTTGACTTTATTCTCAAGGTGGGTTAAATAGGCAGGCTTACTAACCCTAGAAGGGTTTTACAACTCAAAGAAAGATTCTCTATTTCAAGAACTCCTACATTCTTAGATGTTTCCTTTTATGTCCATTTATGTCCAATGGGACTTACTTCTGAGGAGACATGCTTAGGATTGCACTTATTCATCTAAGACCAAGCAAGTTCACTGAACGATTTTAAACTGCTAATACTGTATTACTGTGAGAAAACAATGCTCCTACGAAATTTCATGTTAATATATGATGTCTAGCAAAATATAAAGGCAACATTTGCTCTTCTTATGGTTATCAAAATTGTAGTGTATAAAATATAATTTGGCTTAATTCTAATACAGGACAATGTAAGTGAACTCATATTATTCATCAAGGTTTCAGAGAGTGGAGGGACATAAGTGCATCAAAACAATATTAAAGAAAGTAATACCAGGCTTGTTCATAATTATTTTCTGTATTTTTCTCAATAAGTATGTCATTGCAAGACAGCATCTTCTTTCACATACTTTTGGGCCATGTACTTATTCAGATTTTTGAAAGGCAGCCCTGGAACTTGAGAAGTCACCAAGTGTGTGCTCTAATGGGAATGTTAGCAGCCATCTTCCTTCTTCCCTAGGGTGGCTAATAAAAGTGAAATTAAAAGCGGTTGATTTCTTTAATAAACCACTGGAAAATCAAAAGGAGCGCTACAAGGAGAATCTGAAAATCACTGAGAATCTATTTCAGTTTGGAGATCTCTTTGCAATGCAAAATGATGGGGAAATGCAAAACTTCAATCCCCAAAACTTCAAGATTTCCCCATTAACACGATGAAAAAGAAACACCCCTTGTCAGCAGGGGGTTTCGCGATCTTTAGGGTCACCAACAACACAGTAGCTTCATCCTGCCCACGGTGGAATAGTTGGAATAAGAGCTTCTTTACAACGAGGATGCTCCTAGACTAGGAGTGCAAAAAAAAAAAAAAAAAATTAGTGCAAAAAAAAAATTGGCTTGAGTTTCCTGCAAGGTTTTGAGTTGCTTTTGGGAACTTTTTTTTTCCTTTTTGCAAAGGCTGGGATGTGATGGGGGAAAGCATCACTTTGTCCAGTGCCTCCAGTGCTCGCATGTGTTTGTGCGCTGCAGCTTTTCCTTTGTAAAGCAGAGTCACTTGATCTAATGAAGGCACCCAATGACTGCAGTCATTGGGAGGTAAGCGGATCCTCACAATGAGGGGCTAACCGTGCGTGTAACCGGTTAGAGAGGGAGGGAGGCAATGGGCATTGGGGGTGGAAGGGGGGAGATCAACCAGGCTCCTCCTTATCCTTGCGGATCTAACAAAAACACCATGGGAGAGTGAATGAGCCACTAACAGGAGTGAGCAAACACAACAGGAAGGGGGAGGGTGCTGGATGCCAGAGCCACCCAGAGCATCCCCTTCCCCCCTCTCTGCACACCTCCTTCCCTTACTCTGGTAGCCCCTCCACTCTCTGATGCACCCAGCAGCATGGATGGATGGAATGGAGGAGCCTCCCCCACACTCAGATTTCTCTGATCAAACCACCAAGATCTGTGGTTTTGTTTCTAGAAAGATGATGAAGTTTAAAACACTTTTAGAAGAGAGTCCTATTTGAGTACCCTAAAGCCTGTTTTCCCCATACTGGTCCTTAGCAGTTATGAAGCTCATCTAAAGCAATGATGCCCCCCAAGGATTATACAATGAGTGGATTAAGGCGCATCTCTACCCTCCCATATCAACACAATCTGGGGAGGAAGAACTCTAGGGATTACACTGTTACAACGGTGCCATCTTATGGATGTCTACTCAGAAGTGTGATCAGTGAGTTTAAAAGGAATTACTCCCTTTTGGATTGTGTATTGGATCTACTCCTGGTGGGAGTAGGAGCCTTAGGACTGCAAATTTAGGATGGGGCTCCAAGAGATCTAAGTTTAAAAGTGAGTTTAAAAGGAATTTACTTCCAGGAAAGTGTGTATTGAATTCTGCAATCCTATGGATGTCTACTCAAAAGTGTGACCAGTGAGTTTAAAAAGAAATTACTCCCTTTTGAATTGTGTATTGGATTTGTAGGCTTAAGGGTGAGGGAGTAGGAGCCTTAGGACTACAAATTTAGGATGGGGTTCTAAGAGATCTGTGCATAGCTTACTCAGAAGAAATGTTAGTGTAATCTCCGTAGGAGATTTAAATCAGAAATAAATCAGAAGAAATGTTAGTGAAATCTGCGTTTATCACTAGTTCCCTTCCTACCAATTCAGGACCACATTTATAATGCAGTTTTGAGCATGAACATCCAGAAGTCAGCACTATTGAGAGCCAAATCCTAGGCATCTATACTCAGAAGTGATTCTCATTATAGTCAGTGGGTTTATTCCCAGGAAAGTGTTGGATAGAATTACTGCCTGAGCTCAGTAGCACTTTCCTGTAGGAAGTGGATGGGGTTTCACCCTTTTAAACAGGAACCTGAGACCACAATCATATACTCCCCTACTCAGTAGTCTCATTATAGTCAATGGAGCTCAGGAGTAGGATTGCAGCAGAACTTCCCTGTAAGAAGTAGATGGGTTCTAACTCCCAGGAATTCCTGGGAGTAAGTTCCTTTAAACTCACTGAACACACTTGGAGTAGACGTCCATAAGATTGCAGAATCCAATACACACTTTCCTGGAAGTAAGTTCCTTTTAAACTCATTGATTTCACTTCTGAGTAGACATCCATAGGATGCGTAAGAGTTCTTGCTCCCCAGATTGTGTTGATATGGCAGGGTAGACGCACCTGTAAATGCTCACAACAAACATTACAACACAATTTTATGCTTCTCTACTCAGCAGTGAGTCTCATTAAAGTCAATGGGGCTTACTCCCAGGAAAGTGCGGATAGGTGTCTACTCTGAAGTAAGGCTGCAGTCCTAACCGTGTCTACTCAAAATGTAAGCCCCATTGTGTTCAATGGGTCTTACTCCCAGGAAAGTGACTTTAGGATCGCAGCCTAAGTCCCATTGATCTTGCTCTCAGGAAAGCGGTGCATAAGATTTCACCATCAGGCTCCAACCTATCCACACTTTCCTGGGAGTAAGCAAGCCCCATTGACTACAATGGGGACTTACTTCTGAGTAGACATGCAGAGAGAGGCTCTTAAAGTCTACACAGTCCATCAGAATCCAAGCCTTCCCTTCTAAAGTTGGGGGATTGTTACTCCTGGGAGTAAGCCCCATTAGGGGGGCAGTGGGGCTTACTCCCGAGTAGACACTCATAGGCTGGGGACACTGGTTTGGTGCAACTCTTGGCTGGTGCTTTCCACATCCTCGGAAAGAAAGAAAGAAGCAGGGCTTGGCTGTCCTGGGATGCTGATACTATGCACCCCCCAGATCCACTCCCACTTAGAACGCCCCTGGTAGAGAAGATGCTGAGTCGGATCTCCCATCCCCGCGGGCGGGGGAGGGGGGGAGTGGCCGTAGTAGTAGTCAGAAGAGGCGCGCGGGAGAAGTGGGCGTGGCTTCGACAGGCGTGGGCGGGGCGGACTGTGATTGGGCGGCGCGCCGCTCGGAAGCACTTTGTTTTCTATGCTAATGAGGGCGGAGCGGAGGCTTGTGGATATTTACGTTAAGGCGGGAGCCACCGCCCTTTTTTTTTTTTACACACACACCCACATGGTGCTCTCTTCCCCCTCGCGGCTCGCTGGCCGCCATCGTCCTCCTCAGCCTCGTTGCCGCCACCACCACCACCTCCTCCCCCTCCCCGCGGTGGAGGAGGGGGAGGGGAAAGTGACGGTTGGTCGGTCCGTTGCTCTGAGGTGAGTTTTGTAGAGCGCGAGCTCTCTCAGGTGCCCCCCCCCGCGCGCCACCAACCCAACCAACCGCCGCTGTGTTGGCGACGGTTGAGGCGCGCGCGAGGCAGTGAGGGCGGGGGGAGTGGCGCGTGCGTGTATGAGTTCGAACGTTCGGGTTTGGCGCGTGAGCCAAGCGGGGGGGGGGGCGCGCTGAGAGTGAGTGTGTGAGGAGAAAGCATGGCAGCCCCAGTGAGTGTGTGTGTGCGCGCGCGCGCAACAAACGGCGTCGTCCGTCTCCCGCATGACGGAGCTCGCTCGCGCGCACGGGGGCGGGCGGGGCCGGAATGAGGGAGATTTGAAAAGGCCGCGCGGCGGCGGCGGCGGTTGGCAGCCGTTGGTGACCGTTTTCAACCGCCCACCTGCTCCCAACGGCTGGAGAGCGGCCGAGGCGGGAGAGGTAGGCGTGGAGGGCTGAGGGGGGGAGGAGGAGGCCCCGAGCGGCTCCTCAGAACAAAAGCGCTCCCCGGTTGGCCGCACAAGGGGCGAGGGGGCGGCCGAGCGCACCACGAGGCCGGACGAGGAGTTGAGGGAGGCGGGCCCCCGCCGTGGAGAAGCCGCCCCGCTGAAGCTGGCGGGCGGGGAAAGCCCGGCTGGGGGGGGGGGGCGTCCGGGCTGATCCGCGTGGGCTTTTGTTCTGGGAGGGGCAGGGGCGGCGCTCTTCTCACACGGGCAGCACTCGGTGTGCGCCGCTCCTCCTCCCCCTCCCCCTCTCGCTGCCTCCCCCTCCTCCTCCCGCGTCCCCAAGAAGCGTCCCTGGCGGGACTGGTGCCTCCGCCGAACTGCGAAGTGGCTGCGGGCCCTCGGCGGCAGCGGCGCCATGTTGCCGAGGGGGGCGGGGCCGCGACATGGCGGCGGCTGCGCGTGCTGAGGCCGATTGTTCCCAGCTAGGCCTCGGCCATGTGGGAGACGCTGCTTACGGGGAAAAGCGGAAAGAAGGCAGGCGCGGCGGCGCGAGTCGGCCTTTTGGGGGGAGGGGCAGGGAAGGGGGCGCGTGGCGGCAGCGGCGGCGGCAAAGACTAGGCGGTCGTGGAGGGAGCGGCCAGGCCGGCTCTGGGAGCGGGGAGGGGGAGCGAAGGCGCTGCTCCAGTAGCCCATCTCTGACCTCCCTCCCGCCGTCGCCGCAGCGCCCCCTGGCACTTCTCCCCGCCACTGCGCTCCCGGGCTCAGCACGTGCTGCTTGAGAGGAGCCGCGGGCCCGGCTCGGGGGCGCCATTGTTTTCCCCATCTGCTTCCCGCCACCTTCACCCTCCGAGTCCCCTGCAGGCTCTCCGGCTCCTTCCCTGGAGTTGTGGGCCGACACAAACCTCTCACTCCCTACCTGTTGGCAGCGCTACTTGGCCCGCCTTCGTGTCTGAGGAGAGCGTTTAAAGTGGCAGGTTTGACTTTTGTTCAGGATCTTAAGGCTGTTGCTGGATGTTTGCTTTGTCTTCTCTCTCCAGCACCATCACGGCAATGTGAAGCACCGGCCAGAAACTTTGATGGATGCTAAAAATTATCCTGAAGAACAAGGTTGGCTTTTGCATAAGACAGTAAGTTTCATCTATCAGTAAAATTTTTCTGGGAATTGGGTGACCAAAACTTTTGTTTGCTTTGGAAAAAATGAATTGCTTGATGTGCTCACAATGCTTAGAATATGAATCAAAAATTAAATGCACTGGACCCCCAAAACTGGGAAAGATGCTGTCGTTTATTTTCACATCAGGTTTTAGATTTCCTGGGTTAAGTAACTGTACACAAACATCCCAACATATTTGTGCTGTTTTAATCTTTTTTTGAGCTCTAGAACCAAACTTTGATATTACTGTGATTAAACCCTAAAGTTCATAGGATGTTGAAGTATTTTTGTTGATCAGGTATTAAATGAGCTGCAATATTGGATGAGAACATTTGTCATTTTTTAAAATGTGTCTGGAACTTTTTAATTTATTGACAAGTATCCATCTTGAATTGTGGTTTCCACTCCTCAGTTGAATAAGGTCCCTCTTGTGGTCTTCAAAGAACATCTTTAAATTCTCCAGAGTAATCTAGATTAATTTTTTTCCATCTCACTGCTAAACTGTGTGTCTTATTGCACAGTTGGAAGTGATGGATGCAAAACCAGTAGATGAATCCTGAACAATGTGATGCTATTTCTTTGCTAAAATTTTCTAATTTTCATACTAATCAAAACTTTTTTTTTGTTAGGTGAAATGCATCCAACACTTGAAGCATGTGAAGATCTTGTCAGAGTAATGTCAAAGTGCTTACAGTGCAGGTAGTGATATATAGAACCTACTGCAGTGAAGGCACTTGTAGCATTATGCTGACAACGGCCTCAGAAGATATGGCAAGTTATTCGGCTCTTACCCCATTATGATTAATGCTTTTTGTTCTAAGGTGCATCTAGTGCAGATAGTGAAGTAGATTAGCATCTACTGCCCTAAGTGCTCCTTCTGGCATAAGAAGTTATATTTTCATCTAGTTTGTACTGAAAATAAAATCTAGTAACGTTAATGCAGTCCTCTGTTAGTTTTGCATAGTTGCACTACAAGAAGAATGTAGTTGTGCAAATCTATGCAAAACTGATTGTGGCCTGTTATTGTCTACTTATCAACACCATAATGATTTTACTTCTTGGGTTAATTTAGGTCTTATTCCAGAATAGCAGTCAGAAACAGCTTCTGTAGCACTAAAGTGCTTATAGTGCAGGTAGTGGTTAATTATCTACTGCATTAGGAGCACTTAAAGTACTGCTAGCTGTAGAGCTTCATTTTTCCCTGCTTTTTTGTGTTTGTGAGTCAATTGAACACTGTTCTCTGGTTAGTTTTGCAGGTTTGCATCCAGCTGTGTGATGCTCTGCTGTGCAAATCCATGCAAAACTGACTGTGGCAGTGAAAAGTCAGTGAATAAATGATGAGTTGTGCCCCTTTCTACACAGGTTGGGATCAGTTGCAATGCTGTGTGTGGCTCTGGTATTGCACTTGTCCCGGCCTGTTGAGGTTGGTGGGACTGAAGCCTGGAACAGTTTCCAAGTTCCTTTTTCATTTTGATGGTTTTGGAACAACGGAAGAGAGTTGGCTGCCTTTAGTGTGCTTTTGGTTTTATAGAATGACAAAGTATGCCTATGTTTGGGTACTCATCAGTGTTTCTGAGAGAGCAAAACTACTGTAAAATCAGGATATAGCTTTAAAAACAATTTGTATAACAAGGTTTAAAGTTTTGAATTAATTGTGTTCTGTGAGCTTATTAAAGTGTAGCTTCTCAAATTTTCAATTCTGTAGAGAATTTGTCATTCTAATATGGTTAGGTGAATTAAGCAATCTGAGAAATTCTCAGAGCACTACAAGGGAATGATTTTTCATTAGTTTGTCACTATTTCTATTTTTTGGGTTAGAGCAGGCATGTCAAACTGGCGGCCCAAGGGCCCTATACAGCCCTTTGCAGGCACACATGTGGCCCTTGAGCGATCTCCCCACCCCCAGAAGCAGCTCAGTAGTGGTGGCAGCACACTTGATTTTGAACCAGAGAAAGAGCCCAGGAGAAAGGAGGGCACTTCTGAATAGACATGCAAAAAAAATTGGATTGTGGCCCTCGGGAGTCATCGTTAATGCTAATGCGGCCCTCTGTATGAAATGAGTTTGACACCCCTGGTTTAGAGGTTGGGGAGAAGTTCAGGTTTACTCATTGGTTGAGATGGGGAGATGACTTTCCCCCTTGTTCAGACCTGTTGCTTATAAATAAGCCACTTGTTCAGGACGTCAGGATTGGTTATCGATTGCATGCTATGTGATATTTGCCTGCAAATCCCTGAAGTGTCAGGTATCCATAAAGACATTATACTAGAGTAGTATTTAGCTCCTGGTTACAAACTTAATGAAAAATTAATAAGCTTACTAATACTAGTTCTTCATTTATTATAGATTTTGTTTTAAAACATGTTTCTGATGTTCATAAGATGTATAAAGAAGACCTGAACTTTGTGAAGCTTGGTAAACTTTACTGCAGAACTACCACCGCTCAAAACTGCATTTTTGAAATGGCAGTGAGGCCTGTGGAAATCTCAAGTGCTACCTCAGGTGATGATAAAACTGGGTCTGCCTTAGGAAAAATGCTGTGAATCCAATTTCAAATCTGTGAGTAGATATCTGTATCACTCTTGGGATACAGCCTCTTACTTGCTGCAATCAGTTTAATGATTACTTGCTGCAATCTTACTTGCTGCAATCAGTTTAATAATGACAAAATAGATGTACTTTTGTCCTGCTCTAATAATCTACAAAAAGAATGGTTTGAAGGAGTAAAAATACAAAAAATAAAAATGTAATCTGAATATGATCCATTGGTGTTGGTCTTTTATGTTTTACAATTGTTCTGTTTTAATGTCTTGATTGCCTTCACTCAGAAAAATGGAGGATATAAATTTTAAAAACAAAGTGCCATAAACAAAAAACTCATGTAAAAGTTTATTTCCCATTGTGGAGATTTTGTATCTGGAATTCGACCCAAGAAGCAACTAGACGTCTAGTTGCTAAACTAGACGTGAAACTAGCATGTCCTAAACCTAGCATGTTTAGGACGTAACTAGCATGTCCTATACCATAAGCTAGCTTTGATAGATAAATGAGCTTGGACTTTTAAATGAGGACCACTAACTTTCACAACAAAAAAAGGAGAATCAGCACAATCCTAACCAACTTTCCAGCATTGGCATAACTATTCCAATGGGGCACAAGAAGTATCCTGCAGTTGGGGGTCAGGCAGAGGAGACCTCAAGGTAATGCAATGTTTGTTCCCTTACCTTGGACTGCATTGGCTTTAAGCAAGTCATGGAAAAGTTGGTTAAAGGCGAAATCCAGAATAACTACAGGGAGTCCTTGCTCCGGTGTAAGAACAACTTACTTTGGATTGCAATATGAATTTCTTATAGGTTTTCACTAGGTGGTACAGTAACAACAAGTGCACGTAATGTTTGTTACGTGCTCATGTAGTTACTCTGGAATTGGTTGTATGATTAGTAATTTAGATTTCAGCAATACTGCATAAAAACACTTGGGCACAGATAACTACTTGGCACACAACCATTCTTCCATAGTAACACCTGATTTTCCATCAAATTTTGTTCAGTTTTCTGTAGAAGATTCTATATTTTTGCACACAGTAATCTGTACACATGACATTGGAAACTTTCAATGCTTTGTCAAACATTTTTGCCCCTGTTCTTAAGTAACCCCCAACATGGTTGTGTTCTTAAAGGCAGAATTAAAATTGACTTTAGGTAATATTGTTTTCTGCAGTTTAGTACTGCCACAGGAAATTCATAAGTTGATTTGATGTTGCATTGTACTAACTTGCAAATGTCATGAGATGCTGTACATTTTAAAAACAAATTTTTTGGTATAAATTCATGCAGGCTTCTGATTATAATATCCCAGCTAGAAGTGCAATACATGTAGAAAATACATTAGCATATCAAAAGTATGGTTTTGTTCTTGCCTCACATTAAATACAAATGTAAAGCAGAATGGTAAGATTTAAACAGCTTAAATTGATGAGCTTTTGCTAGCTGTTCTTGGAACATTTGATGCACATCCATCCATGCTGTAGAGAAGCCATCATTGAATTGAGGTGGTTGGCAAACTACTTTTCCGTATAGAGTTCTTCTGGCTTAAGACCTCAGTTTTGAAGTCTTGCTTTCACACTAAAATACTGGATCCAGATTGTTGAGTGTCTTTGACAAATGGAACAGGGCACTTCAGAGTAAGTTATCTGCTTCTGTGTTATTGGAGTATAACAGTAAGCATTTTAGCTTTTTCTCTGCTTCCCGCCACAACTTGTTGAGAACTTAAACTCAGCTGCCTCAGCCATGGAATGATGGGGTTAGCTGCTGCTGTGGAGAGCAGAGAAGGTGGTAAGAAAGACTAAGCACAATCCTATCCATGTTTACTCAGAAATAAGTTCAGTTGTGTTCAGTGGTTCTTACTCCCAGGAAAGTTTATAGGATTGCAGCCAATGGCTGCAGTCTTACACCACATTCCTGGAAGCAAACTGCTGAACTCAAGGGGACTTCTGAGTAGGCATGCATAGGACTGCCTAAATTACCCTACCTAAGCCTTGCTGGTAGCTGGAAAACTGTTAGAAATGCAATATTTTGAGTATTGCTTGTCCCATATTAATATAAATGTCCCATGTATAGAGATGTCAAAAGCGTAGTTTGTGTGGATAGGCTTACAAACATTTTTACTCTGCTTTTTGTGAAATTAACAAAGTAGTGGGGATGTTGGCTTACTCATTTCCATCTGCAGATATCCTTAGGTGTGATGAGAAATGCCCGTCTCATAACAAACATCAGTTGTCTTCTGAAAATTTAAATTTGATAGTACTTTGCTATTTGAGTGTCCTATAGCAAACTTCTATTCAAAATACAATAGCAACTAGATTTAGAGTGCAATCATGAATTTTCCAGCTCCAGGGTAAGCACAGTGCAACTTTGAGGTAAGGGAACAGATTCCTTATGTTAATGAGTCTTCTGTGACTGCTCCCCAACTGCAGGATGCAACACATGTCCTATTGGCACAGTGCTTGAAAGTTGGTTAAGTTTGCACCCTCAGAGCACAATCCTAACTGTTTACTCAAAAGTAAATCCATTGTGTTCAATGGGTCTTACTCCCAAGAAAGTGTTTTTAGGATTGCAGCCTTAGTCTCAGGTTTGCTTTGGTGCAGAGGTTTCCAAAAGTGTCTTGGCATCCTGTGGAGAGCTTCAGGCAACACAGGATGCCCACTGCCTGGCAGCATAACCTCAATGTGAGCCTGTAAGCTGCTGCAGAGGCAAAGCCGTTCTGCCTACAGTAATGCTGTTTGCAGGCTTGCTTCTGATTGCTGAACCCGGAAGTGAGTTAGAGATACAATTGAATTCCAGGTTACACTGTGATGTGAAGGGTGTCGGGTGATGTGAAGCCAGGTAGGTTTTGGAAGCAGTGCCTATCTTACCTATATGTTGATTAGGTATTAGGATATGGCTTAGGTGGTCATATATACTGGCTGCTGAGTACTTTGGAGCTTTCCCAAAAGTTTTAAGTTGATTTCTATATAATAATGCCAAATTTTTTTAAAAACCTGCATACAAGATTGTAGGCAATTTTCTGTGTTTGGACCCTAATGAACTGAATGCTGTGAATCCAATTTCAAATCTGTGGGTAGCTAACTGTATCACTGTATTGTAGATATCTCCATCTGTAATGGGATAGTAGTACAGCCCTCTTGCTGCAATCATTTAACTTTCTATCAAATTACAGGGGGGAGGAAGGAGAAAGAAACAAAATATAAATTTACTTCAGATCTGTAGTTATGGTGAGCATCCAATGAAAAAGTTATTCAGAAACTCAATGCAGAGTTTCACTGGTTTATGAAATTTCATGTAGCATTAAGGTCTCTTGATGTGGATTTATAGTTAAGTATATAAGAAACTTTATGATAGAAATTATAAATGTCATGCAGTGCACAAAGGAAGCACTTTAATCAGACAGTATACTGTTGTAAGGCGAGTGGCAAACCTTACTGTGAGAAGCTTGCTAGGAGGATTCTACATACAAACACCCAAATGGAACCTCTACTATATCAAGGATAAGGAACAAGAACAATGCATTCAGTACAGTTAAGAGTTGCAGTGATGGCTACTCATTGCAGTTGTCCCTTTTGCTTGATATACATTGGCTGCCAGTAATGACCCTGTGGGCACACACTTGAACAGCAAGCTGCCATTCATAATTTTCTTTCTGAAATATGATTTCAAATGAAATCTGAATACAAATATAACACTTGTCAAAGTTTGCTTTCCTTTTGTAAACATGATATATCTATGTCTTGAAATGGCAGCTAGATCCTAGCAAGTTGACATATCGTAGCTGCATCCTAAAGACACTTTCCTGGGAGTAACAATTGAACACAATTGGGCTTATTTTTGAGTAGACATTGTTAGGATTCTGCTCCATATCAGCCGACCTGTCCTGCTGGTGGTTTGTTCTTTGACTCAGTAAGTACACATGGGGTGTAATCCTAACCAATTTAGGCCAGCACAACTCACCCATCTCCACTTTCTCTCAGTGGTGTAGACACCAGTGCATGTCTACACTGGCCTAAACACCACACCTCAAGGAGTGGCAAAGAAGTGGTACACAGCTCTTCTGCAATATCTAGTGTCGTGTGCTGGAACTTACGCCGACCTAACAAGGGATTAGGTTTGTGTTGTAAATTACAAGTTCATTTACAAGTATAGGCACCTTTGGTCTCATGGAGAACATGGTTCTGTTCAGCAATAACTCTTTGTGTGAGAGGCTGTTGTGTGAGAGGCTGTTTGCCCCTTTTGTACGTCAGAAGGGGCAAATAAGAAAACACTTTCCTGGGAGTAACAATTGAACACAATTGGGCTGTGTTCATGAGAAGAAACATCTAGTGTTGATTTTCAGTGTACACAAAATACTTGGCCTTAATCTGCAGCAAGTTCTCCAAAGAAACATACTTTTAAGAAATCCCTGTTAAAAAATAAATATATGGCAAATGTAGGGTTCACAAGAGGATGGAGGCAACCCTAAATCAATAAGGTGTATCCAGTGATCAAATTGCATGTTATCTGTGTTAGATACCATAGTCTTTCAAGACTGACGGAGGCCTGCTTTTTTGTGTTAGAAGTGTCTTCTGCTGATAGGAACAGCGTTGTGGCTAGTGTAAAGCACTGTCCCGTAACAGAGAGGGCCTTGTGAGTGTTTCATACTCTTATTGTGCGCAGAAGGATCTTCCTACACCAGAGCTTTCTAAACAAGATTATTAGATTTAAATCACCCAGAGTTGGACACAACTGACAGTACAACCTGTGGGGGACACCTTTATCTTTTCTTGGTACTTAAAATATAGCATAGTGTTTATGTAAATGGTTTGAACTGGATCAAATAGCGGAATTTGTTTCTGCGAGAGCTGTGGTTACTGAAATGTTTGGGCTCACACCTTTTACAATATGTTGTTGGAAACTGGTTGAATTCTATAGTTCAAAGTTTTAAAACACTGAATCTGTCAAGGAAGGAAAAAATGCTGCTGGATGTCTAGTCAGCATGCTTACACCAGGGCTATTTTTGTTACTGAAGTACAGTGGTACCTCGCTTAACAAGCACCTCACATAACAAGCATTTCACATAATGCAAAAATTTCCAAGAAATCTTGCTTCACATAACAAGTTCCGCTTAACAAGTTCCGCTCCCCCCACCGACCACCTTGAATCTCCATCAGCAGCCCAGGTAAGCCTCCCAGGAACGTGTTTTTGATTGCAACTTCCTAACAATGTCTACCCAGAAGTAAGCCCCATTGTGTTCAATGTGTCTTACTCCCAGGAAGGTTTCTTTAGGACTGCAGCCTAAGCTGACTTCATAGGATCATGCATGTTGAAAGCATGTTTTGAATTCAATTCCAGTATTTTGTTATCATTTTTACATCCAGTTAATATTTTTATATGAATATTTTGGGGGTTGTGGAACCAACTGTCTGAGTTTACATTATTTCCTGTGGAAAAATCTGCTTCACTTAAAGAGCGTTTCACTTAAAGAGCATGCCTCCGGAACGAATTAAGCTCTTTATGTGAGGCACCACTGTATACTGAAACAGAACATATACATTTACTATTTCAATGAGAAGGCTGTACTAAAGTGAATTATCTAAATCGGACGCATTGAGAAATACAAGCTATTGGTGCAGTGTCTGCAAGAACATAAGACCAAAATAATGGTATGCAAGAATTATTACTTACACAATAACTTGTCAAAAGCAGATGGGGCGGTGCCATCCCATAGCAAATACAGTGGTTCCCTATAAAACAAACATAATTTGTTCTGGAAGGAAGTTTGTCTTGCAAATTTTTATACAAAGCAGATTTTCCCATAGAAAATAGTGGAAACTCAGATTGGTTCCACAGCCCAAAAATAGTCATAAAAATCATTAACTTTATGTAAAAATGATGACTAAACACTATATTCAAATTTAGAACACTATAATATAATACATAACACAATTACTGTAATATTACTAATATACTTTATACTAATATACTATACTAGTGTTTATATATTACTAATATACTATACTAGTGTTTTTATTAATATTAAAAACCACGTTCTTTTACGTTGCACTTTTTATAAAGATCTGTGTACTTTGCTATTTATCCACTGCTATCCAATCTTGCTGGGAGATCTAGCTGTCAATTTCTGCATTTGCTTTTGACTGATGGAAATTTAACTGGTATATGCTGTTGCAAAATTCCTTGCTGCTGCTATGAGAATTAGGATTGCAGCTATGAATGCTTCAGGTTAAGCAAATTTTTACTGTCTTCTACTAGATAAAGTTGGTCAACATTAGGCCATTATTTTATGTTCAGTCTTGGTGGAGATTTTAACCTAAGGTTTTTAGGATACATTATGATCTTTGTATTTTTATAATTCCTATGTTTCTACTTTTACTGTGTACCTCTCCTTGGATATACTTGTAATTAAGATGCTTTTGGTCTTTTGTGCTGGTCTATTGACCATAATAAAGGTTTATTATTAATATACTATACAGTAAAACAAAAAAACCTTTATGGCCAAGGATGACTAATTTTCACTAAAAGAGTCACTGGTGTCTTTTTGAGCAACTTTCACAAGGAATCTTCTAATGACGCTTCCATTTCCTTTTGAGGATTTCACGGAAATGTGACATTGCATTGTCATTAAACAGATTCATTGTTCGCATTGCTACAGCCATATTTGGATGGTGCTTTCCTACAAAATTTTGCACAATTTCCCAATGTTTACAAAGGTCCTTTGTAATCTCATTTGATATGAGGGATTTCAAGACAAACTCAGCATGTCTTTTGTATATTTCTTGGAAGTCATCTTGGAGGCTGAGTTTTGAGGAAATATTTATATTGAGTGAGTACATGCTTAACTGTTACTAAACTCATTTGGAAGCTTAAGAGCTGAACTACTGGTTAGGTTCTCCAAAAGATTTTCCCAAAGTTTCTTTTAGCAACAAAGGAATGAGAGATGATGTGGAAAAAGGAAAAAGCATTGTATTAGCTACAATGCTTGCTTCTGATGGCAAAAGTTTGCAGCTATTCACTAAGCGCACCCTACGTATGTTAACTGGGAAGAGAGGCATCTTTAAATTGGTGTCCTTTTATATTTAGCATAGATTGAGCAATTGTTGCTCTTCACCACATTATGGTAGCTTTTTCTGTGGATGCTGCTCTTGTCCACTTCACATTCTTTTTTTGTACATGAGCCCTTTGGGATGGAGGGGGACAGTTGATTTATTTTATTATGTAAACAACTTTGTGGACTATTTAAAAAATAGTATATAAATATTTTTAATTAATTTCAGAAGGAGAAGCTTTGTAATCTTACACTGCATTTCATGTTAAACTTAATTATTTTGCCAGTGAGTTTTGACTACATCAGAGCTTTCCAAATTTGCTTTGCATCCAGGAGCAAGCCAAAAATTTAAGAGTCAGATTAGCTTTCAGGGTTTTATGTTCTCTTGATGATAAAAAACAAACTGATGTGCCACCAGGGGGTGATATAAACTAGATTCTGTATAAACACCTACAAATAGAAGAACCTTACTATTTATCATGCCTGCTATATTGGGCTGTGAAATAAAGTGCTATAAACTACTGTTATTGCAATGTATACAAGGTATTCTTGTCTCCCTGCTGCCTGGGGTTCATTTCATGATATTCATTTATTTAAAACTATTTTTTCTATAAAAATTAGTAACACACCCACCAGACCATAACAGATTGTTAATGTTAATGACAGATTTTCTCATTAGTATAGAAGCCAGTTGTTTTGCTCCTTTTTGCATTTTGCTCTAGATCTTCATGCTCAGGTAAATGACATGTCCACTGACTGTATGCAGTACATGTGAGCAACACACAAGGGTTTAGCTAATGATCATGTAGCCTAGTGCAAAGCTCAAAATGTTGCCCCATAAGTGATGTCATAATTTAATGTATTAAATTAAAAATGTGGTCCTTACTTGTTTGATACATTTTGCTGGGGCAAAGAGGAATGGTCATTCTCTCCCTGCTAAATATAAGAGGAGCACCACTTAGACATGCCTCTAGTATTTACCCAGTTAGCATTGTATATGGACCATGATATATGGATGTGGGAGCTGACTCATATTGTCTAGCCCAGGCTTTCGTGCTTCGCATGCAGTGTATGCAGCGCCGAGCATGATACCATAGTCTTTCAAGACTGACGGAGGCCTGCTTTTTTGTAACAGTGTCTATATGTTGCAGTATTTCATGAATCTGTTCAAGATACTACCTTTTGAAAACGCTAATATATATACACAAGGTGTATATAGTAACTCTAAATATATGATAAAATTAATAGTAACTGTATACTAGCAAATATTGAAGACACTATATTTTTAAAATGCTTGTTCAAATATTGAGAATCATTTGAATTTTGTTGAGATGCTTCATCTACACTAAAAGTACTCTATACAGTGGGAAAGTGGCTAGCTGTACCAGAGTTTGAACAGTTGGTGGCTCCAGTGTGTTACAGCTGTTAGTATTCAGTTGTTACACATGATTGTTTTCTATGCGTTGACTAAGGCTGCAATCCTAAAGACACTTTTCTGGGAGTAAGACCCCTTCAACACAATGGGGCTTACTTTTGAGTAGACATGGTTAGGACTGTGCTCTAAAATGTCTAAATGTCTAAAATGTTAGCATGCCCTACAATCCAGAGTAACTACGGGAGCACGTAAGAGACTTTACGTGCACCCGTAGTTACTGCACCACCTAGTGAAAACCTATGGGGAATTTATATTGCAATCCAGAGCAAATTGTTCTTACACCGGAGCAAGGACTTCCCGTAGTTACTCAGGATTGCACCCTTAGTCAGCTTAAAACCTCAGTTGAATTCCAAGGTTGGCCCACCAAAGGGGCTACACTCAGATGCAGCCAAGTTAAATTCTTAAGTCCTTTGTCGTGAATGTGGGCTGCGGGTGGCGCAAGCGGTTAAGATGCTGTGCCTGTTAACCAGCAGGCCAGGGTTCGAGACCCGGGTTGGCCCCACAAGACAGGGTGAGCTCCTGTCCTTAGCCCAGCTCTGCTATGCCAGCTAGATCCAATTGTTTTGGCTCTGCCTTTCCATTGGACTAATTCAGTGGCGTGGAGAGGGGGGATTTGCTGCTTGGGGAACAGCCTATCCTCCATAACAATCCAGCCCAGGCTTTCGTGCTTCGTATGCAGCACTAAGCACGATACCAGAGTCTTTCAAGACTGACGGAGGCCTGCTTTCTATGAGTAGGGAATATGGTTAACTTTTCCCTTTAGAATTACATTGGAATTTGTTTTGTATTGGAACAAATTTCACAAGGTTGATGTACAAAAATATGAAATATTTACTGATATACTCGAATTAAAGGCTCCAAAATTTAAAGGTTTACACCAGTGTTTCCCAAATATTTTAATGCTTTTAAAAAAATGACCATCTATTGTATCATAATCCAGACAAAAAGGGTGTAGAAATGAATATTTTATTAATAATAAAAAATACAGTGGTGCCTGACGTAACAAATTTAATTCGTTCTGGAGGCATATTTGTTATGTGAAACGTTCTTTATGTGAAGCGGATTTTCCCATGGAAATAATGGAAACTCATACGATTGGTTCCACAACTGAAAAAATACTCATATAACAATATTAACTGGATGTAAAAATGATGACAAACCACTGGAATTGAATTCAAAACATGCATTCAGTGTGCATGATCCTATGAAGTCTACTTAGGCTGCAATCCTAAAGACACTTTCCTGGGAGTAAGCCCCATTTAACACAATGTGGCTTACTTCTGTGTAGACATGGCTGCAATCAAAGACACTTTCTTCTTTCAAAGTGTCTCCCAATTTTCTCCTCCTCGCCATCCTGAGCCTCTCTCTCCCCTGCTCCCTTCTGGCTAGCCCTGAGCTGCTTCCCTCTTCTCCACTGCTCCCTCTGCCCAGTGGATGCCCAGCCACAGGAGGAATAGCGTGGAAGTGTTGCTTTTGCTATGGGAAGCACACTAGGCAGCCCTGACGCTTTTTAAAAAGGTTGCCGGCCAACGCGTCTGCCCCAACTGCCAACGAGTGTGTTTGTTATGTGAAACACAATTTGTTACATGAAGCGGAATCTAGAGAAATTTTTGTTATGTGGAAAATACTTTACATGAGGCAGTTGTTACATGAGTCGCTACTGTAATACAATGAACAGGGGAGGGGAAGAGGAGATAGAATGGCCATGGAAACCAGCAAAGCTGTACTGGGTGGAGTCACTGCTTGCACTTATGAATGAGCATTTGAATGTGAGTTGGCAGGTCACACTTTTTCTTTGGACCCAGAGGCAAGAGAGCAGTACTCAGCCCTGTACAGAATGAAGTAATGAACTAATGAATGTCACCTCATCATCACCTACGTGACAGCAAGCAAAATCAGTGCAAGCAATTGTTTGAAACTGCAGGCTGAGCAGTATGGATGGATAGATGAATGGATGGATTCTCCTAAAGGTTGGGAATCACTGTTCCAGCAGCTATGCAGATGCTTCCATCATGTGCCAGGTGACCAGATGTCATAACCAGAAATGAGGACTAGGCCCCCCACTCCAAAATGCAGGACATCCAAGAAAAATGTAGGACATGACAAAATAAAAGCTAAAAACACCCAAATATATTGCTTTTGTGTGGTTACTTTAAACACTTGTCCCTTGTCATCTGCAAGGGTTTCAGAACCTCTCATAGATGAAAAAAATGGAAAATAGATTTAAAGACCCATTTCCATGTACCTGTATCTTCTCAGTTGATCTTAATGGAATAAGGTTGTGCCTCATTATCTCCAATGGTTTGATTTTGGGTCTCCCTGCTTATACCCCCAAATGTATTAAATAAAAGCAGTTAAAAAATAAAACGTTAGTCCTGTTACAATGATTTAAAAATATATTTTCTTGTTGTGGAGAGGTGGTCAACAATTAGAAAAGCAAAGGACCTCCTGTTTAAGCATGGCTTAGCTGAAAAGTGGAATGATTTCTTGCATGGCACCCTCTACAATAGTAGAAAAGCAATTTTAAAACAGATTTGCAGGGACCATTTGTGTTGAATCAAATCCGCGTATTAACAAAATCAGTATACAAGGTTTGACCTATATTACTTATTTTAAATTGAAAACATTTGCATATAATTTATGATATAGAACATGAATTACAAAAAGGCTACCTTCTCCCTGCTCACAGGGAAAAGGAGGACATTGAAGGTTTTTTTAAGGCTAAAAAAGATGACATGTCCTAGAAAAAGGACATAGCCACCCTGTTCATATGGGGTTCTTTATCTAAAAAAATAAAATAAAAGCAGGCCGCCGTCAGTCTTGAAAGACTATAGTATCGTGCTCGGTGCTGCATACGCAGCATGCGAAGCATGAAAGCCTGGGTTAGATTGTTATGGAGGATAGGCTGTTCCCAAGCAGCAAATCCCCCCTCTTCACGCCACTGAATTAGTCCAGTGGAAAGGCAGAGCCAATATGATTGGATCCAGCCGTTGTTGCAGAGCTGGGCTAAGGACAGGAGCTCACCTTGTCTTGTGCGGCTGACCCGGGTCTTGAACCTTGGCCTTGAACAGGTTAACCCTGGCCTGCTGGTTAACAGCATCTTAACTGCTTGCGCCACCCACAGCCCACACAGGTTCTACAGTATTTATATACTGCTTTTCAACTAAAAAGTTCACAAAGTGGTTTACAAAGAAAATGATAAAATTATGGCTAATGGGCTAATGGCTTTATAGATTGTATAGGAGGCACAAAGTAAGAGGATGCCTTAGGATTACTGGTCCCAACTGGCCTTGCACTCAACTAGTCCTTGCAGCTTTCCAAAGCCAGCCCTCCAATGCTGATTACCTCACCTTGACTTGGAGTGTGGTGCTGGACTGACCTTTCTGACCCTCGCCCCCGCCCAGCATCCTCTGAGCAAGGAGTTTGCCTTTGATAGGGTGATAGCAGCTGTTTCCCCTGTGGGGCTGGCAGGAGGGCTTCCTCTCTCTTTCATCCCCTGTTGCAGTGTTTCCTTTCCCACCCGCTCAGTTGAGAAAAACCAAAGTACCAGGCAGGCAAGTTCCATCTCTAGAGTGTTTATTGAAATTTTTTTAAAAAATTTCTCAGCCCTTGACCCTGTGCGAGATATTTGATGCAGTCCACTGGCCAAAACATTTGAAGAGCCCTGCTATAGTGTGACATTTCATTTTGTGCTCAGTCTCCCAATAACCTGTTGTTTAATTCTATAGTTGTGCAAACTTTATGTTCCTGCGGCCCAAATTCTAACCATCTTTCCCACACTGACATACCTGTGCCAACAGGGCATGTGCTACATCATGCAATTGAGTGGTAGTCACAGAGGCTGGGGAAGCAAATGTTTGTTCTTTTTCCTCGGAGTTGCATTGATCTCACCTTGGCGTTGGGAATTTGGTAAGGATTGCCCTCTGAGTTTGGTAGATTGCTTTCTTTTCATATTTTTGTAGGATTAGAAGTATAAATCCAAATCAACAACTGAGCTAGCACATTATAAAATGTTTCTGTAGTCATGCAAGCTCAGATCCTGGGAGCACTGAACACAAAGTACATGAAGCCTTGGGTTCAAATCATAAGCACTCCAGTTCAACTTGTGACTTGGTATCTGTGTCAGACTCCTTCATCTCCCTTGTTCTGCCTAATATTTGTTCAAACTGGCATGTTTAAATTTAACTTCTCTGTTAGAAGCTCTTCCCCCTGAATCTGATTACAATCTCAAAACTACTATGGTAACTGTGGAGACAACACAACATATCACAACTAAACATCATTGTCCATCAAAATTGGTTTCAGTGTCACAAGCTGCCATTATGTTACTTTCAGTGTTGAATGGCCTAAGGCAGTGATTTTCAATCTTTTTCATCTTACAGCACACTTAACAAGGTTCTGAAATTGTCAAGGCACCCATCAATTGTTTTTATCATTGACAAGACACACCAGAGTGTTCAAATACCTCCATTTTCTTATTAATAAATGTCAATCCCCAAATTCCCACAGCACACCTGAGGACTATCTGTGGCACACCAGTGTACCACGGCACACTGGTTGAAAATCACTGTCCGAGGGTCAGGTTCAGACTTCTTAGTTCGACTTCTAAACTTGTGAAAAGCAGCAGCAAGCACAACAATCACACATGTTGATTTCAACTTGCAGAGAGTTGAAATACAATATGTGATCATTTGTGAGTGATGACAGTCTTATATGACTTGTGCAATGGTCTTATGGAGTCAGAGGTTAAGCACCACTCCAACTTCACAGGGTCTGCAGAAGAAACAGAAAAAGGAATCAATGAAAATTGACCCTTCACTTCCTGCCAAAATATTTTTTTCCATTCACAAAAGGGCTTGTTGGAATTCAACCCATCAAATGTCACTTCATGATTATGATACTTACTTTTGTATTTAAAATAAATGAAGTAGACTACTTTCTACATCACGTTCTACAATCCTAACGTTCACTTCCACCGGCATAAACCCCCAGCATAAGTCTTGTGAAGACTGGGGGTGCCCCACTCCTGGCAGGACGTGTGTGTGTGTTTAGACCAGTGCAGAGGGAGATGCTAAAATCCTTACACCATCACATGAAGAAGTGTCAGATGAGTTAGGCCAGACTAAATTGGTTAGGATTGCACCCATGTGTTTTTGGCAGGAGGGCCACATAATCTCTCTAACACTATGTTGGGGGCTGAAGAAATGATTTATATTTCAAATTTGAATAAATTTACATAAATTACATATAAGATTGACTTAGGCTGCAATCCTAAAGACACTTTCCTGGGAGTAAGATCCATTAAACACAATGGGGCTTACTTTTGAGTAGATATGGTTAGGATTGTGCTCCAAGAGACAAGGCTTGCCAGCAGCCTGAAAATGGAGTCTTGCTAAGGGCCACATTGAGGCTTGCTGAGGGCTGCCTTCAGCCCCAAGGCTGGGATTTGGATACCATTTAGTTAGACTGGAAAACCTAGGTTCAAATCTTCTCTCCATCAGGAAGCTTAAAACTTCAAGGCCCAATTATATCCAGTTTTCTGGCACTGATGCTGCTCTACAGTAGGGGAACAAATATTCCCTTACTTTGAGTTGGCTGTAATTATTTTTTCCCATCTCCACAGGATGCAGCACATGCTACATTGGGAAGGTTGCATTGGTGCTGGAAGATTGAATAGGATTGGGTTCTCAGGATGCAATCCTAATAAATTTAGGCCAGCACAACTCACCTGTTGCCCAGTTTCTGAAATGGTATGGGAAGGTTGGCTCATGTCCATGTGCCAGGCCAACCCTCCTGGGAGTGGCACAGAGTGTCTTATGGCACTTTTGCCACATTGGTGCAAGGGACTTGTGACAACCTAATTCGGGGTTAGGATTGCACTGTACATATTACATTCACAAATGCCTTTGCTTCTTAAAAGTGGCACAACTAAACTTCAGTTTGAAGAGACTGGGATCTGAAATGGAGGCTGCAATCCTAACTCCCTATTAGACTGGCATAAGTCCTGACACAAGTCCTGTACTGGCCAGAGGGTGTCACAAGAGTACCATAAGGCACTTTTACACTACGTACAGCCCCATCTGTTTTTACTTTTGCATCAGAAAGGATGTGTATGGCCTTCAGGGAAAGAGTAATGAAACCCTCCTCCCCACTCACCCACATTTCTCTGCCCCACCAGTCTCCATCTAACTTGGCATCATGTTGCTTCAGGATGTTAAACAATACAATTATGTATGTATTATACATTGAATGATATGCAGCTTTTGTTCTCCCCTGACTGAATAATTTGGGGTAGGCATGATAGCTCAGCAAAACCTGCCACATATGTTTATTCTCAGGATAAAATGAGGTGGAGGTGGGAAATGGATGAATACAACTGTCAGATTCCTTGGATAAAGAGAATAATAAAAGTTCAAAAGGTAGACTTTAATACAATAATAAACTGCAAAAAGTGTATTAACTGAATAATTAAAATAAAAGTGAAATTTCACTTCTGATATTTCAAAATGCTGTAGTCGTCTGGACAAGTATTCTGAAAAGGTGCACGTAATTACCTGCATGACAGAACTGATTGGAGTCTGGAGATTTCCACTATTCTACAGTATGTCCTCAGGTATGCTAAACAATGAACTCTTGAAAATAATTTACAATTTATTCAACTTATTCTGTGTATATTTATCATGAAAGATTCCTACAGAGAGAATGAACTCCTGTTTATCATAGAGATTCTGAACAGTTCCAGTATGTCTGAAACTAGGAGTTTCTGTAGTTCTGTGAAAGATTTGATAATAGAAACTGTATCACAGAGGTTTGTTTACTTATTAGTTAGCAGATTTTAGTGAGAATAACATCCATAGCCTACTTACCTTCCTATTTGGTAATGCACAGCTTCAGCACCATCCCACAGGAGATTTTTGGTTGATGGATATTTCTTTGGATTTAAAAAATTGTTCCCTTCTCCTTTGCTGGGTAAGCCCATCAGACAGAACTGGTCAACTTGAACTTGTGCCAGTGATCTTGCTGGTACCTGCTTCTGTGGGTCTCCATCCATCCACTGGTGTGTATAGGAAAGCTTGTGTTGCCACAAAGCAATCAATCAATCAATTAATCAACAGTATTTATATACTGTTTCACCAAAAAGTTTACAAAGCTGTTTCCATAGAAAATAAAATTTATGTGCTTTAGTGGCAGCCAGTTCGGAGCACACATTCTGCTGGCACTTCCTTTGGTTAGAATTTACTTTCACTTGCATGGCATTTGAATAGATTTGGATAAAATATAAAATATCAAGTGCATGGCGCTTGAATAGACCTGGATAAAATAATGTTGAATGTGCATTAAAGACTATCATAATTTATACAGTAGTGAAGTTTTTTTTAAAAAAATGTCATATCTGTTGAAACAGCCATTTTTTTGCTATCAGATTGCTTTTTAGCACACTTCAAAATGCTGATATTGAATTATACATATTTATAAAATTGAAGAGTCACTGACTGACTCAGTAAGGATGCCTGGTGCCCATTGTCCACTGGTGTCTAGTAGTGCCTGCTGCCCACTGCTGCCCACTGCCTAGGGATGCCCAGTACCCACTGCCTAGGGATGCCCAGTGGTGCCTGTTAGGGATGCCCAGTGTCCACTGGTGCCCACTGCTTGGTGGTGTCTGGTGGTGTCCATTACCTGCTGCTGCCCACTGCCCATTGCTCAGTGGTGCCAGCTGGGATGCCCAGTTCCTGCTGGTGCACACTGCTGCCTCCCTGCCCCTTGGGTGTCCAGTGCCTGCTGGTGCCTGTGTTCAGCAGTGTTCACCAGTGTCCAGAGTTCACAAATATTCTGGAATTTTTACTCCTGGAAATGCAAGTTCACTGTGGTAATTTATAATAAGATTATATATAAAGCTATAACCAGTTTGGTTACTAATAGATATATAGATAAAGATATATTGAATCTTCCCATATTTTGAAATCAACAGAGAAGTGCTATAGTAATTCAAGTTTCATTGTATTCAGAGCTCGTCAGTGCAAGTCTCAAAATTCAAATGTAGTGAGAGGAAGGAAGGAGGAAGGAAGGAAGATGGATAGTAACCTGCACAGTTTTATTGTGAATATGAATCCTTTTTTTCTGGTTCTTTGATCCGTCAGAATCTGTGACAAGGTCCAGTGATAAGTGACTATGATGCCACTGTGGTCATGATTTTTCAACATGTTCCCTAAGGAAGTTACAGCAATATAAAAACAAAAACACATGTTCCCTGTTTCTTTTTTTCTTCTGTTGTCATTTTAAAAATCCTATAATATTGGATTTTGTATCTTAAACTTCAAATATCTGAGATTAAAAAGAAGCTCATAAATACATTTAAATAATTTTATTTGTTGGGATGGGTATTCAACAATTTTGTAGGCAAATAACTTCTGTTGTAGCAAACACAAAAAACACAACTGTTATTCTTTGAGAACATTCTGTTGGGCTCTAGGGATAAATATTTCTCTAACAATAATATTTCACAGTTCAGTACCATTGTATTTCAGAAGACGACAGATTTCAGAAAGTTGTAATATATTTCTCTGACTTTGTGCTTTCATTTCCTAATCAGGCATTCATTTTGAGCAGAACTTCTCAGTGGGTGTGTGTCCACAATAGTGAATGTTAGACCTCATTCTGAGGTATTAACACAAGGAAGTGCTGAGACAGTGGAAATATACCCTGACAACTATTTTCTCAACATATTCAAAATTAGTAAAGTGCTCCTGGAAGACATAAACTATTCACAAGATTTGGTTAGAAGAGAATTTGTTGATACATTATGTAGAATTAGTCCAGTAGTTATTCCCTTTTCCTCTCCTCAAACTATCAAAAACAGTAGTTTTAGAGTTACAAATAAATAAATAAAAATATAATTGATTGTTATACTCACTCTCTTTTGAGTGCCCTTTGGGGCAAAAGATGGAATACAAATCAAATGAATCAATAGTTACAAAGTATATATTTACAAATAGTAAATTAGGACCCATAAATGAAAGCAGGGAATACATTAATAACTTTAATAATTAGGCAGTGATTAAAAGTTGTAAAAATACCCAGAAGTAGATTCAACACCATTTTATTTCTGTTTTTTAAAAAAACGATTTGCAGTTCAAGCATACTTGAAGCTTGCTAGCAACCTCACTTCTGGCCATTTTCAATCTGAAAAATGAATGCACTCTGTTCCTCCTGGGTGCTTGTGAGAAGTAGTACACTAAAAGTCTCCTAAAACACCCAATGTGTCCACTTACATAATTTCTTTTTCAAACTTTTGGTTTCATCCTAAGAAGGATACCACATTGTTTCTGCAAATACTGTTAATTAGATGTGAATACATTATCTGTTTTTCTTTGCTGTTTTGTTTAGAATAAAGGAACAAAACTGTAGGACTGAATTTCCTTAAAGTTCTTTTTTTGTGGCTGCTTTGTTTCCTGCACTGTTCTTTATCTCTTTTTATGCTCTCATGGGTGTATGTTTTCTTATCTTTCTCAACAGAATCTGTGTATTGTTTTTGCTATAAATATGACATTTTCTGTTCCCCCAATTTTTCCTTTATTTCCTCTTTGTAGCATTTAACTAGTAAATTTCACTGTATCAGTGTGGAGCAAGTTTGTCACATTCAGACACATCCAAAGAAAATGAATGAGCCTGCTAAATGAGACTGAGGAGTGCCAATCTTTTCTGCACTACACTTGTTTGGCAATAATCAGTAACCAACCTATGAATGCATCTAATGAATTTGACCATCCTCAGTCTTGCCTCAATTTCTTCTAGAACAGGGCTCTCCAAACTTTTAACTACAGGGCTCTTGGACCTTTAACAAATAGGTAAAAGAGGGAATTTCAGCTTGTGATCTTTGAGATGAGAAGCTGCACCTGCTGAAATTCCCTCCTTTAAAGGTCCAGGAGCCCTGAAGTTAAAAGTTTGGAGACCCATGTTCTAGAATATTGGTATTTAATATTTTACATGCAGTGTCCCCAAACAACAAAGTATGAGGCTGGGAATATGTATGAGGCTGAGAATCACATCCCGTTTCGGGGATGGGAGGAATAAGTTGCCATAATGCTCTTCCACAAAATCAGGACAGGACCTTCTGTCACATTTGCCAGTATATGAAAATCACAAAAAAATCAGAATTCTCCATGTTTTTTTGGGACATATGGCAACCCTAGGGAAATACAGTATGGGGGCAGAAGGAAAATCACCCTCTACTTTTATGTGGATGTGATTCATTCATGTAAATCAAGGTTGGGGTGCAAGCCATATTCTCCAAACCCAAGGTTGGGGTGCAAGCCATATTCTCCTGTTTATCAGTGATGGGTTCCTAATTTTTTTGCTACTTGTCTCTGGCAAAATTCTGTCTGGTTTTTGTTTTTTGTTTTTGCCTAGAATGGAGATACTGAAAATGGCATCCTAAAATGTTGTTTGCATGCACACCACTTGAGTTCTTGAGGTGAGATTCCCTTTTCCCAGCTCTACAGAAAACACATCTTCGAGCATGAACAGACATGCACAGATTGTCATGCACACACAATTTTGAAGTTATTTTTGAATGGGCAAAATCAATGAATCCTTGTTTGTTTTTACAAGTTTTCTTTTGAGCAGGTGCTTTAAAGCAGCCTGGAATAGGCCCAGTAAAGTCCTGTTTTTATGGTATTGGAAGGTGATGTTAGGCTGCCACCTGGTGGACAAGAGAAAACTTCTCAGTTGATATTATGTGCAAGAACTTTTAACTAACACATAGGCTGGTGGGTTATTAGAAATTCACTTTTTATGTTTGTGTTTATGATGTAGGTGATTTTAGTTGCTTTTATTGTAATTCAGGGTGTTTAACTGTTTTAAAATATGTTTTGATTGTTTTATGTGTTTTAAACTGCCTTGAGTCCACATCTGTGGAGAAAGGGGGGGGTACAAACAAACAAATAAATATTGTCACTTTCAGAAGGTTAAATGGAATGAAAACTTCCAACATAATATCTTTGCTAAATTAATGACTAGCGTATTTAAAATGAAGTTATCTTGCTGAATACGTACTAGACAAACGCCACATCTTACCAGGCGTGTCTCTGTACCATATCGATCTAGATTTCTAGTAATTCAAATTTTGAGCTTTCATCTTGGATGGCTGTAGTGCAGCCTATAGGGAGTTGCCTCATGATTAGGTAGAAACTTATAGCTCATCACAAAAGTGATGTCTGGATGTCTCCTGTAAATAAGACATTACAGTGGAATTTCATGACTGGAGTTCTCAATTCTTTTTCCTATTTAACAAGGTGTGGAAATTATAGTTTCAATTGGAGTGGGTGATGCCTCTTCTCTGATTCCTCATCTATCAGAACTACTACGAGTCATGGAGAGGAACCATACAAAATCTGTGCCTGAATATTTCCCCTCTTGAGCTGATTGCTCTTTGGAGCAGGAAAGATCTAACAACCCAATCCGAGCCACAATGCTTCTCTGTGGTAAAGAACACATGTTCACATATCAGCAGCGCACACCTCACTGGCATAAAGGCACCAGCGCTGGAAAATTGGATAAAATTGGGACCCAAATTGGGGAATCAGCCTAGGGCAAAAGGTAGACTTCTCCATTCAGTAGGTTTGGTTCTCTACAATTCCCCAAATTAGAAAAAAACACATGAATTTCTTCTCTAGCGGCTTTATCCCAAGTTCAGTGTGATCAAGAGATGAGAATGGATGACAGGCATTACATTATAACAGTTATCAGAAACATGGGGTATTGAGGAAATTTTTCTGGAAACTAAAGTCTTACTTATTTTCATAAGAGTTTATATTAGAAAAATTCATTTTTGGCTGTCTTCATATACATTTTTGGGATGTCTATGAAATAACCTTTTCCTTGCTTCAATATGTCTGAGATTTAGGGCGCAATCCAGGGAAGTCCTTGCTCCGGTGTAAGAACAATTTGCTCAGGATTGCAATATGAATTTCCCACAGGTATTCACTAGGTGTTGCAGTTACTATGGGTGCATGTAATGTCTCTTATGTTCTCCCGTAGTTACTCTGGATTGTAGGGAAAGTGAAGCTACATGTGAATATGAGACAAAGAGCAGAATCCTAACCATGTCTACTCAAATGTAAACCTCACTGTGTTTAATAGGTTATACTCCCAAGAAAGTGTCTATTGTATTGCAGCCATAAACCCACATGCTCTCAGAATGTTCTCTTAAGGTCCCCCAATGCTGAAGAGGCAAACAGCTGTCGAAACTCACAGAATTTCTAACTGCACAATCCTAAGCATGTCTATTCAGAAATAAGTCCCATTATGTTCAGTGGAGCTTACTTCCAGGAAAGTGTGGGTAGGATTTCACCCAAAGACAAATAATTCAATGGGATAATTCAGTGAAATAATTGCTTTCTCTTAATTTGGGGAAATTATCTCATCTAAAGTTGGTGTGGCTATAATAGGAGTTTCATTTAATCTCCAGGTGATCTCCAGGTTCTTTCTTTTTATCCATATAGGATTTTTTGGACCACAGGTAAAGTGTGGTAGCTTACAAGATTGCTGATTACCAGCAATTGTCCCTTTAATGTCCTGTGGCCAGTTCTAATCAAAGAAACATGAAATCAATGACTATTTAAAGAACATGAAAATTGGGTGGCATAAAGAATCAAAGGATCAGGGCTCTAGAGATGAGATAGATGTGCCAAATCAGAACTAATCCATAGATTTGAGGTAATGGCTTAGGATATGGCATGGGTCTCCAAACTTTTAACTTCAGGGCTCCTGGAACTTTAAAGGAGGGAATTTCAGCAAGTGCAGCTTCTCACCTCAACGATCACAAGCTGAAATTCCCTCTTTTTCATATTTGTTAAAGGTCCAAGAGCCCTGTAGTTAAAAGTTTGGAAAGCCCTGGGATAGGGGCTCAACCCTAAGAGAAAAACTGAGGCAAATATCTGATAAGTAAGCAGGATTTGAATCCACAGGATCAAAACCAGAAAATTGATTTTCAAGGCCATTTAGGATAGCCTTGGCTGAAAAGCTGGAATGGAGCAAAACTACATGAGAAGTACCTGGCAGGTGGAGAGGCAGGAAACAAACTTGAAATAAAGCTCTTGGGCTTTGGCATGGGGTGAGACATGGAAATGGGATACAACGACTTGGGGACTATCTCCAAGCTATGTCTCTGCAGGACTACAAAAGGAGGCTATGATTCAGCTTTTGATGAAACGAACAGCATATCACAGTCAAAAGGAGACTAAATACTGTGGAAACATTTCACATTTTTTGATGTTGTTACATATGGAAGTGCACTTGTCCTTGAAATAGTTTGATGCCTGAGAAAGCAGCTTTTGTCATGCTTCAAATGTTTTTCATATATGTCTAACGGCACCACAGGATCAACACTGACCATAGGAAGTTTATTTATTTTTTCCCATCTTATACCTGTTTTCAATGAACTGCACCCAAAAAATGAAAATGTCATATGAATCCTGAAATAACTCTTAATATATTTTTAGGGGGATCTCAGTAAAAGTATATCAGGAGTGAAATCCACTTAGTTTTTATAGTGAAAGCCTCCTTAATAGGCAACAAACAAATAAAGATGTTCAAGTATCATTTCTCTCTTAATGGAATTGATACTGTTGATTCAATGGGATGCTTACACAAGAATTTCTTTACAATTTTAATTGCCCCCTCGGTTGCAATTAGATGTGTTAATATAACTGTGAAATGTTGCCAATTGCTATGATTTCAGCCTTCATCTTGTTCTCAGGCTGCCTCTAGCTAAAGGAAATTTGAAGAAACAGTTTGTCTTGCTGGAGGGTTGTTCTGCTTGCTGACATTTAGACACCCAACATGACTGTTTTCCATATTATTACAGCTGAAGTGGTAGCTTCTATAAGGTGGAATTATTTGCATCTAGAATTGATGTTTGTGATGAGGGACAGTAAAACTAGGGTGTACAGACTGTCTGTACGGACTTCTGTGGCTGAACTGTTCACACACAGTTCCGGGAAATGCTGCCCAATACTTAATTTGCAAAGAAATCTGTTTTTCAGGGGACTTTAATTGTGAAGGATTAATTCAAAGTGAAAACTAGGTCCTCATAACTACAACTTTACCTATCATTCTGACCTCAAGGTTATGGGGGTGAGTATTAACATATTGCCTTTTTATTTGCAGCACTATTTTTGCCTTTTTATTTGCAGCACTATTTTTGTCTTTTTATTTGCAGCACTAACATATTGCCTTTTTATTTGCAGTTACTATTTAACAAGTTTGCGAGAAGCCAACATTTTAAGAAGAAATGAAGGAATATTTTTATTTTATTGTAAAATGCACCCACAATAGTGGTTCAACACTTAGAATTACTTACACATTGTGTGTGGGTGATGTGTGTGGTAATGCCTTCAGCCAACTGATGAAATTCAGATTAACGCTATAGGAACTTGGCACTGGGTGTAAAACTTTCTGCGGTGTATGGAATGTTGACTCCTGACTTCTGGCAAACTCTTCTGCAAAAATACTGCTAACTTATTAGCAATAATTTATATCCTGGGAAAATTTATTAGAATATTCCAAAGTGCTAGAATAATAATGAAACTTTTTTGTCTTTTTCGTAGGAAATTAATGTTTCATCAAACATTAACAGTGCAATTCAAACTTGTGCTGGAGCAGGACTTGTGCTTTTGTGCCTGCTCTGCATCCAGAGCAAGTCTGGAAGACTGCTGCTGGGGAGGGGAGGCTTTTTCCCTACCCCAGGTTAAGGCTGCAGCAGCCTCAATAGATCTCATTGGCTCCTCTGGAGGTGGCCTAAATCCAACGAGACAGGAGCAGCAATGTGCCACTCTAATTTGCCCTGGGACACCAGGATCTGATCTAAATCATCTCCTGGCCCCCACCCCTCTGCTCTCCTCCCTCTCACCCTCTAATTGCAAAAAACTTCATGATAGATTATCTATTTTTTTAAAGCCTGTAAAATGTGCATATGTGTGAGTAAGAGAGAGATATCAAGAGATCAGCGCTATTGAAGTCTGCTTGTTTCATTGCATTACTTTCATTCATATCATGCTACATTTCCTGCAGCCGTGGTGCCCAATTAGAAGTATTTTTTGTGCATTCCCAGGTTTCCAGTCATGTCTGCATCATCTTAGAGAAATAAATAAAATGTATTATTATAGATTTTATATACCTGCTGAATTTTTAGGAATTCAAAAAATTGTTGCTAATTACAGAGATGAACAAGCCAGGCTACTTTAGGGCTCCTGAACCTTTAACAATTGCAAAGAAGGAGGAATTTCAGCAGGTGTAGCTTGTCATCTGTGAGATGGCAAGCAGCACCCACTGATATACCCTTTTCCATACAATTGTTAAAGGTACAGAATTTTTAAAGTGGTCCAGCATGCCCACCTCAATCTATAAAACTTGCAATGTGTCCACTGCAATGTATTGTTGAGAGTATTTGACAAGCTTAGAGTAGCTCACCCTAGCAAGGGGGGCCCTTAGGTGCAGGGCCCAATTGGTAGGAAGTGGTCTAATTGGCTCTCATCATGGACAAGGTTATAATATGTTGAATACACTGTTCCAGCTGGATTCAGATATCTCCATCCAGTAGCAGTATTCCACTCACCAAACTCTTCAACATGATAGATTCCATGTGGGTACCATCAGAATTGAGTAAGGTGCCAAATTTCTTCTTGTGGGTATTGCCCTGAGGCCAGCCCTGCTCTTTTGCATCCAATCACCCTAAAAGACGTGAATCTGTACACATATACTGAGCATACGTTCCATGTTCCAGGGACTTGAATGAGGACATCAAGTCCTGCATATGAAAATGCAGAAGACCATATATGGTTGGGTCATACCTTATCAGGATCTTTTCTGGAGCACTTTCTCACTTGAGCCACAAAGTGGAGCTGTTGCCAAAAGAGATAAGCTTTCTAAGCATTTGTTTAGCTCTTTCTAAGAGCACTATTTAATTTTGGACATTGGACTCCCTCCATTCCTTTTCAAATAGTTTGTGCCCTCCTAAAATCCAAACTGAAGCAGTATCAGTGATGGGCTTCAAAGAAATTAAGAACCGGTTCTCTGTCCATCTGGCAGCCACTTTTAAATGGCTATTTTTAAACTTTATATGTCCTATCTCTTGTTAAGAACCGGTTCTATAGAGTAGGTGCGAACCTGCTTGTGCCCACCACTGAGCAGTATGACAGGCAATGGACAAAATTAGCATATTTTTATTTTAAAATAACATGCATAGTTCTTAAATCTGGCCAGGATTAAGGACCCACAAAAACATAAAGATCACGGACAGTGATTTTCAACCAAAGTGCAATCACACATTGATGTACTACAGATGGTCATCAGGTGTGCCATGGGAATTTGGGAGAGGGTCATTATTAGTAGGGTAATTGGGGGATTTGAGGCCCCTACCAGCAGGACGGTGTGCCTTGTCAATGGTAAAAAAACTGATGGTGTGACTTTACAATTTTGGTGCATTGCTGGTGTGCCGCAAGATGAAAATGATTGAAAATCACTGTCATGGGACAACCTTGGTGCAGTAACTATCTGTTAACATAACCCGCCTTGCAGCATTGTTATAAGATAAATCAGTGAATGGTGGGAGACTATCTACATAATCCAGAGTAACTATGGGAGATTTTAAGAGACATTTACATCAACACAGTTAAGGCACCACCTGGTGGAAACCTATGGGAAATTCATAGAGCAATCCAGAGTAAATTTTTCTTATGTCGATGTAAGAGCTCCTGCAGTTACTGGATTGTGCAGTATGTTTAGTACATTACACTGTACATATGGAGGGAAAATGAACCTGCAAAATGACCCTGCTGAACCGCAGGAACCTTCAAAGTGCTTGTCAACAGACACTTCCATGGTCAACATTATCTTTGCAGGTACAGAATGCTTTTACCATTCTTCCAGAATGACCACATATCATGACCAAAAAAAAGGACAAGGTCATCCAATGTAGGACATCCAAGAAAAAATGTAGGACACGACAGTTTAAAAGCTAAAAACATTCATATATATTGCTTTCATGTGATAATTTGAACTCTATATTGTTTATTATTAAATTAAAACTATTATATATAGTTTATTACATATAATTTATTAATTCCAAGAAAACTACACACTGCCTGCTCACAAGGAAATGGAGGATAATGAAGATTTTTTCCAGGACACAAGGCTAAATTCAAGGGCATATGGTCACTCTGCATTCCGCATGTTTTAAGCACAGTACCTACTTGCATTTGCATGCTCCTGAACTGCTAGGTTGGCAGGAGTTGGGTCAAGCAATGGGAGCTCACTCCATCATGCAGCACTTGGGTCTCAAGCTCTCACAGTTGGTCTTAAGGTTCTTCACACTAAGGGCAAAATCCAGAGTAACTATGGGGAGTCCTTGCTCCAATGTAAGAACAACTTACTCTGGATTCCAATATGAATTTCCCATAGGTTTTCACTAGGTGGTACAGTAACTACAGGTGCACGTTAAGTCTCTTATGTGCTCCCGTAGTTACTCTGGATTTGGGGGTTTGTATCTTAACCACTGAGCCACCACCAGAAGAATGTTTTCTCTGCTGCTTACTGAAGTAGTTTTTGCAGTTATATGATTATGATGTTTGGTTTTTTTAATGGTATGCCCTGGCTGTAAGTGAATGTTAATCACCTTGGGTGCTTTGAAACAAGGGGAAAACCATAGTATACATGTTAAAATGCATAAATAAAATACACAATTTCCTTTTCATTATATTCCATTTGTTGGTCATTGTTGAAGAATTACATCCGAGTCGCTCGGATCTGGCAATGGTGACCCATTCCCTAGTGACATCGAGACTAGATTATTGTAACACACGCTACGTGGGGCTGCCTCTGAAGATGGTCCAGAAGCTGCAATTAGTCCAGAATGCGGCGGCCCGTGTGGTTGCTGGGGCTTGTCGGTTCGAATGGGCCGCTGCTTCAGCGACTACACTGGCTGCCCATTCGTTTCCGGGCTGAATTCAAAGTGCTGGTCCTGACCTTTAAAGCCCTAAACAGCTTGGGTCCAGGGTATTTGAGGGACCGCCTTCTTCTGTACAATCTTACCCGTCACCTAAGATAATCTGAGGGGGCCCTACTGACTGTGCCGCCACTTAGAGATGTGAGAGGTGTGGCGGCCAGAGATAGGGCCTTCTCGGTGGTGGCACCCCAGTTTTGGAATTCCCTCCCCACTGAACTGAGAAAAGCTCCCTCAATACAGAGCTTCAGGCGGAGCCTTAAAACCTTCTATTTTAAAAAAGCTTTTTAAATGGGACAGAGGTGGGGGAACAGTTGTTTTTATTGTTTTTACTGTTTTTAACAAATATTTTTAGTCTGCATGCTTTTTATCCAATTTAATTATATTTTAATTATATTTTAATGGTGTTTTAATCTTTATTTATGAGCTATTTTAATGATGTTTTATTCCCTGTTGTCAGCCGCCTTGGCCTCCCCCTTGCGGGGAGGAAAGGCGGGATATAAATTGATTAAATAAATAAATAAATACAGAATTAATGTTCTATGTTCTACATGTTCTAGATCTGCCTTCTATAATAGTAGCAGGCAAATATTTTTCCACCCCCATGTTTTTAAACCTATGATTACCACAAATTAGCAAAGAACAGAGGAGGGGAAGAAAAGTTTTGGTCTTAAACTTATCTGCCCATTTTACATTAGATCACTTGCATTCTCTTGAAGGGTGTGATGCCCACAGCTGATCATCTTTGCTGGAGGACCAATAACATGAGTAACTGAAAAGGATATTTAAAGGCAGCAGTGCTTCTTGCATTCTCTAGTGATTTGTTCTGTTGTTCAAAATCTCCCTTTAATTGAGCATGGCTTGTTCCAACTCCAATTAGAGATGGTGCCCTAGAAAGTGTCTTTACATGTGCTGGTTATCAGTGAATAATTAGTAAGCAATTAAGACCAATTAAGGATTCCATATCCACTCTGGGAGATGGGGGAAGTCAGTATCTGAATTGGGACATTAACAGTTTGTGCATTGAAACGGGCTTGAAAGAAATTTCTTTGGATGGTTGTGTATGGTGTTGTTTTGTGCCTGACATCTGGTGCCCATCGCATCTGGAGCCCGATGTGTGGTGTCCAATGATCCATGTGTTCTGTTATTCCCTTTGCACTCAAGCCAGGGATAAACATGGGCCACGGGTAAACTACAAGTTGTAAATAAAAGTAGAAGCCATGGTGTTTTTTTGTTGGCGTAAGAGACAACAAACATGTTTATAATTTTCAAAAGCATGCCTAGAGCCAAATTTTGTGATGCATAACGTAGACTGAAGCAAACAGGGAGTTGAATCAGGCAAGTGAGAAGAAAATATGTATATAAGTTCTGTTTCTGCACAGTGGAGAAAGCAAGTATTCTGTTTTTGTTGTTTTTGCTGATGTACATATTTTAATCCTCTTACAATTATACAAGATTTCTAAGGAACGTAGGATGTAAGACATTGGATTATATGTAATGTTGGCATCAGAAGGCACATGCTAGGATTTAGGGGTCTTACCAACCTACCATATTGGTGTTGCTGGACTTGTGGCAGCCAGAAGACCACATTTAAAAACTAGATTCACACAGTGATTCTTGATTTTTCATAACTGTATTTGCAATAGAGATATAGTTTGTGTGGTTCTCCCATGGACCTGCTATCATCTTTGTGAGTAACACTAATTGCTCATAAGGAAGAAAATGAAATAGCCAGGCCATGTTCCCCTTCCTCACTTCCCCAGTGACCAGGTGATAGCTCTCAGGTGGTGGGCTTACCAGCTGGAAGCATTGATGAACAGGAGAGTGGGCTAGGGATGAATTTCCCCAACCTGCCATCCTGGTTCTGGGAGATAGGAATTTTGTATGTGTTGAGGGATTGTCAACAGGGCAGAGAAAGATGGCACTGGTATTGACCCTGATTGGCAACTTCTTCAGCATTTGTCCCATGTGGTGGCAGTGTCTACTTTTTTTCCTGGATTAGAGTCATCCAAACCATGGTTGACACAACATTGGGGAAACCTGGTTGGCCTGTTGTAGGGGCCTGTCACCAGGATATTGCCTTTTCCCACTGAAGTGGTACCTATTTATCGACTTACATTTGCATTCTTTCAAATTGCTAGGTTGGCCGAAGCTTGGCAAGAGTGGGGAGCTTACTCCATTCTACTGTACTCGGGTCTCAAATCCTGATCCTGCTGACCATCAGATCGACAAACATGGTGCCTTAACTTGAAACTAAACCCCTAGATTGACCCTCAATTATATCATTAGTTCAACTAGTATTGTCCTATATGCTTAGCAGTAGCTCTCCAAGAGTCTTTTCCAAACAGACTTGTACCTGGAACCAAATTAGGACAAGCACATCTGTTAGGCCAAGTGAAGCTGGTGCATCCCATAAGTGGGAGATATTCTTTTCTGTCTACTTTCTCGCCTCCACCATTCAGCCTTCTCTTTCCATTCTCTACATTGAATTCTTGAGTATGAAGCTGCATACTTTTGAAAGATTAACTTGAGTAAATGCTGTAGAGTCAAAAGTGAATGGAGCCTATGCAGGACTGGCCCATTCATCAGGAGATCATCAGGGAAAGGGAGGCAGCATTTATTATATTCAAGAGGAATATTAATCACAACCACATCATGAAAGGGATATCTGCATTTTACTATATGCAGGTATCCCCTGCTTTCTGATGGTTCATTTTCTGACATTCGACTCTTTCAAAACCTTTAAATTATACCTAGATTCATTCAATGCATGTTCTGCTCTTTCAACCTCTCTCTGCTGTTCTAAATTGCTCCCCTCCCATGTTGTAGCTTCTGGTCTAATCCCATTCCCAAAGAAATTATGAGAATCCGTTTGCAGAAATCTTTGTGTGGCATCAGGAATTTGCAAGATATAAAAGGGGAATTTGTAGATTAATAGCTAAAAAGATTTGGAAGCAACATTTAGAAACTAAAAAAGGTTGGGATCCACTTTTCAATGGTTTTTACTTTTGGATGGTGCTCCAGTGCCTAATGTGTCCTATAATTGGAGGATGCCTGTAGCCACTCTCTTCCTTCTCCTACCATTCCCTGGATCAGAATAAGGAGGAGGGGATAGATGGGAGGAAGAAAAGTGGGGAGGAGGAGAGTACTGAGCTAGAACATTGGAAAAGAGAAGGTGTAGAAGCTCAATCAATCAATCGATTGATTGATTGATTGATAAGGTGCAGAGGCTGGTACAAAACTGGCTCATGGTCAGGGCTTTCCCAAGACTTCTTGATGCTGGGTGTGACTTGTATTTCCTCCCTAATGCACACACATTAATATGTTTTTAAAAATGGGACAGTATTGAACATGGCACTTTCTGGTGATCCACAACACAGTTCTTTGCTTAGACAAAACCATGACTGGGGCCAAATGTAAATGATGAAAGCCCATTTGCTAATAAGCAAAAAAGAAAAAAAACACCTCCTGATATTTAGAGATAATGTTTCAAAGCACCATCATTAGAATTTAAATGCCAAACTCATGTTGTTTTTAATGTGACCTCATCATTTAATCCCTTTCACATCTGTGGGATAAAAATATTTTGCCGCCTTCTCTTTGGGAAACTATCAGTCTCAGGTTAGGGGACATTTGCGGTGCACATTTATATTTGCCATTTATATTTGTATGTTTATTCTTCAAGCCTGACAGACATTTAAATATTTAATGTGAAAAACTTTTCTTCTGACTTTCAAAAAAAAAAGTTTTTCACTTTGTTGCATATGGCATTTTCTTTCACAAGAAGACACTCTCTGACTCCTGGAGTAGATAGTTTAGTTTTAAATGAACAGGGTAATTTTTAAAGCTTGAGTTGTAGTTATTTTAGAAGCAAAAGGATCATTTGTGTTTCACAAATTGTACTTAGATACACCTGTTAGACTCCTGCCAGCAGCCCTGTCACAAGTTCTAAATTGAGCTTTGTCGCTTTGAAAATTTCATTAGGTTTTGTCAGTTTGCCAAGGGCTCTGCCATTGTAGCCTTGCTGATGTGACAATAATGGTGTGTATTGTCCTAAGGTTGAAGGCTGAAAGCAAAATCACTCCTGGTCCTAATAATAAAACAAGTAACATAATACATTTTGTGTGCCAAAACACAGGTGGACAATAGGCAAAGGCTGACTCTGAGATTATACAAAGTGTTCTCTTTAACCTAATCTGGGTGCAGTAGCAAACATTTAGGTTCAGAGCAGAAATCATGCTCAAAATTATACTGTCAGGTGCTTTGAAAGTAAGGGCAAAATCCAGAGTAACTATGGGGAGTCCTTGCTCCGATGTAAGAACAACTTCCTCTTGATTCCAATATGAATTTCCCATAGGTTTTCATTAGGTGGTGCAGTAACTACAGGTATATGTAATGTCTCTTACTTGTTCCCATAGTTACTCTGGATTTGGAGGTATGAATAATATGTTCAAAGGAAAAAGAACATGCTCAGAAGGATTAGGGAATGATTGGTTAAAACAGAATTTTTAAAAAGTTTTAAAAAAACAAAGGTCCTATTTTAATGAATGAGAATGCGCATTATCTCTTCTGTCTATATCTTTAATTAACCATTAATCAATTAACAGGCAGGGAAGATGCTGTCTTTAATGTACACTATGCAACATTTCAACTAACTATTGATAAAAAGTGGTGTATAAATATTGGCAATAATATTATCAAGAACAGCAACATGGGGCAGTCTGCAATCTTTGACTAAAGCTAGACCTGAATATTTTTTTCCCAATATGATGAGAAATTATTGATTTCAAGGAGTGCCCTGTGAAATCCTCAGGATTGTATTCAGTTGCTCTCTCTCTCTCGCTCGCTCTCTTGCTCTCTCTCTCTCATTTTGTGTTCGTAATTGAAATCTTGTGGTTCTGTCAAGGTTTTGTTATGTCATGTTTATGTCAAGTTTATGTGTTTGTAATTGAAATCTTGTGGTTATGTCAAGTTTTTTATGGTGATGGACTGTGGATTGGGCTGTGGGTGGCGCAAGCTGTTAAGATGCTGTGTCTGTTAACCAGCAGGCTAGGGTTCAAGACCTGGGTCAGCCCCACAAGACAGGGTGAGCTCCTGTCTTTAGCCCAGCTCTGCATCGCCAGCTGGATCCAATCGTATCGGCTCTGCCTTTCCATTGGACTAATTCAGTGGCATAGAGAGGGGGGATTTACTGCTTGGGTAACAGCCTATCCTCCAAAACAATTCAACCCAGGCTTTCGTGATTCGCATGCAGCGTATGCAGCGCCGAGGATGATACCATAGTCTTTCAAGACTGACGGAGGCCTGCTTTTATGGTGATGGACTGCTTTTCTGTTTTGAATTTTTCTGTGTTTTACTGTTGTCACATGCTGACAAGTTAAACCCAAGGGCAGTCTGGTGTCTTTGTTGGGGATTCAACCAACAACACATGCAAAAGACAGCAAGTATCTTGTGATCTTGTGTGCTCTCTGAGATGTCTAATGGGCTGCTGTGATGAGCCCTTGGCCTGATCCAGCAGGGCTTGTTCTTATGTTCAAACAACTTCCTGGCTTACTGAGCTCACATTACGTGTGATGAGAAAAATAATGTGAAATTTCACACAATATTTGCCTGTGAGCCAAGAAGAGGCCATGTCACACCATACAGTAAATCATGAGTGCAAGAGGTGCCATGGCCCCAGGGAGTTTTGAAACCACTGCACTAGTCTGTCTAATAATTCTTAATCCATCAATACCTTTACACTTAACAGTCATAAGGACTGTAAAAATATTTACACTGAGTTATGGACTTTAAAGCGCAATCATGTGCTCTTGGACAATTAGATATTGCCTGCTGTCTGTAGGTGGCATCAGTGTATTGTACAAGAAGGAAAAAAATAATTAGTTGGTTTCATAGCATGTCCTTCCTTAAAATATCAGTGATTGCATCAGGCTATCAGTTTCTGAAACAGGGCAGCACAAGAAAGGAGATACTGCTTGTATGTCATGTTCTTTATTTCCCTCTTTCAAAAAAAACCCCACAACCTATTCCTTATCAGTCATATCAGCAGTTTTCATAACTATTGCCAGCAGAAGGCAAAGAGAGAGAGACAGAGAGAGAGAGAGAGAGGTTAAAAACCTATGGATTACTTGCATTTGTTTACTATGGTATATTCTCTGTGCACTTTGATTTCCTAAAAGCTGAATAATGACTTGCTGCTGTGCTCAGAAATTACCCACATATGTTTAGAGGGGAAAGCGGTTTGAGAAGTACAGCGATATATATTTCTACCTTTTATTTGAGAGAGTCTCTACCTCTCACCATGAATCCTATATCCATTGTTAATGGACAGTCAATAAGGCTGCAATCCTAAAGACAATTTCCTGGAGTACGACCCATTGAACACAATGGGGTTTACTTTTGAGTAGACACAGTTAGGATTGCTCACTCTGTGACATAAAGGGAGAGTAGAAAAACCATCATTATTTAGTTCTCATGTGCTTCTTTTCTTACCCTACAATCCAGAGTAACTACAGGAGCACGTAAGAGACTTTACATGCACCCGTTGTTACTGCACCACCTAGTGAAAACCTATGGGAAATTCATATTGCAATCCAGAGCAAATGGTTCTTACACCGGAGCAAGGACTCCCCGTAGTTACTCAGGATTGCGCCCTTAGTCTCCAACGTTCTCCTACAAATTTCACTGGCATGAAATGCAGTAAGGGCAGAATGAGAGAAGCTTCTGCCACAGATATTAGCTATTTATTTCTCTCTTATTTTAGATATATTTTCAGATAAAATATTAGTGGTGATACAAGCTGGATTCAGATATCTCATTAATTTAGGATTAAACTATGGCCTTGTGCAACATTCCATAGCCTTTAGGACATCTGCTAATAAGCCTCTCAATAAAAATCACACGTACACAGCCATTCTCAGAAGTAGCTATTAGTTAGGAAGGTTTAGACAGTTGGAAGTTTTTACTGACAACAATGGAGGATTCCCTCAAGGAGCCAACAGTTTTTGGGGTAGACTCTCATTGGAACTGGCATAAGGGGGACATGAAATACCCTCACTTTTTGTACAATGGTCATGGCTGTGCCTCATAAACCCTACCTGTGTTTGGAAAAAACCATTTGCAAAATAATGTTTTAGCATGTTATTTTAGCAAAATAAATCTGTATATATAAAATGAACCCGCCATTGTGGGAGTAAAATTTTTTGAATATTTTTGGGCTCTGTGTATGGCTGGGCACTGGTTGGCACCAGGCACTGAAACTGGCACTGACACCAGGCGGCAGGCACCAACAGACACCCTTAAACTTTAAGGGTTAAATTCTAAAAACTGGTTCTTATTTGGAGCTCACGTCATGTAAGGAATAACCTCCTCAGATTTCTGGATTCTTTGTCCAGGGGTTGGAGCTTAATCAGTCAGGCTTCAATATTATAGGATGAAAACATGTTTGCACCCCTTAGTGGTTAAATTTCTGAAAATCAGCTCAGTCAAAACCATCAGACCTAGAATTATGAAATTTGGGGAGGGTATTTTTTTTACATGATGTGAGCATCCACTAATAACCGATTTTTTAGAAATTTAATCACTTTGGGAATAAAAGAGGGTGAAATGCATTGAAAACTGACTGATTAACATCCAATCCCTACCCCAGGATGTAGAACCATGAAATTTTGGGAGTGTATTTCTTCTGTCATGTAAGGACCCGCTAGGAACCAATTTGGTGCCTGTTGGTGCCAGTACCTGGTGGTGGTACCTGTTAGCTGGTGTCGCCTACTGGTGCAAGTGCCAGATGGTTCGTACTGCTGGACACTGGTGCCCAGTGCCCACTGGTATCCATTGCCTGCTGGTGCCAAGTGCCCAGTAGGCATGCCAGATGCTGCCCAGTGCCCAGTGGTGCCCTATGCAAGTGGTTCTTTGTGGTGCCCAGCAGAAAAGCCCGGTGGTGCCCATGGCATGGTGGTGCCCAGTGGTGCCTGCTGGAGCCTGGTGATTCCCACTGCATGCTGGTGCCTAGTAGTTGCTGCCCAGTGCTGCCTGCTCCTCACTGGTTCTCATTAGAGATTCCCAGTGTCCAGTGGTGCCCAGTGCCTGTTGGTACCTGCTGCCCAGTGTGTGGTGGATCTTGGTGTCCAGTAGGGGTACACTCTGGTGTCCACTGCCCACTAGTACTGATGGCGCCTGCAGCCCACTGGTGCCCACCGATTCCTTGCCGCTGCCCACTGTTGCTGTGATGCTTGGTGGTGCCTGCTGCCCAATGGTGCCAGGTAGGGATGCTTTCTGGTTCCCACTGGTGCCTGCTGGTGCCTGCTACATGTTGGTACTTGGTGGTGTCCATTGGTGCTTGCTGCTTGCCCATGCCTATCTGCTGATGCCTGCTATCCAGTGTCTGCTGCCAGCTGATGCCTGGTGCCCACCAATGCCCTAGATTGTGCACTTTACCCATGCCAGATAAAGAACAAATATTCTTGAAATTTTACTCCTACCACAAGGGGTACATTCAGCAAATAAAATATATCTGATTTAGTCCTTAGGCTAGAGCGGTGACTCTTCATCTTTTTAAGGTCATTGACTCCTTTGAAAATCTGATGAAGGCTCTGGACAATTTTTCCAGAAATACTGTCTGCCCATAAACACATACACACAAACATTGCTTTTGTTTCTATATCATGGACTTCCTGTGGTCCATGGACAGCAGATTAAAAACCCCTGGCCCATGGATTGCTAAAGTCTTCTGGAATTGGGAGTCAGTTGGCCAGAAAGGACTGCAGTACCACGGAGAGCTCCTAGTTCCTAGATTTCTCCTACAAGGTCTGTTTGCCTGCCTTGAAGGGGGAGTGCAGAGCATTAATTTTTTACTGTACTCCATTATATTCTTTACTAGTGAAAAGCATACCCGCGTTGTGGGTGTAACATTTTTCCCTATGCCAGTGGTTCTCAATCTTCCTAACGCCGTGACCCCTTTATAAGTTCCTCATGTTGTGGGGACCCCAACCATAAAATTATTTTTGTTGCTACTTTATAATTGTAATTTTGCTACTGTTATGAATCGTAATGTAAATATCCGATATGTAGGATGTATTTTCATTGTTACAAATGAAATGTGTGTTCTATGCACACATAGATTGGGATTTATTTCAGAGTAGACATGCATAGGATTGGGCCCTGAGGCTGCAATCCTATCCACATTTACATGAAAGTAAAGGCCATCTTGACTATAATGGGATTTATTTCAGAGTAGGCATGCCCTGAGGACCTGAGGCTGTCAGTCAGCCCCAGTGTGCACGCAGCTACAGCCGGAGGTCTGGCAAGCCTGACCTGGCCCCCTTCACCAGGGGCCTTTAGGTGACCCCCAGGAAAGCTCTAGGCGACCCCCAAAGGGGTCCCGACCCCCACTTTGAGAAACGCTGCCCTATGCCATCCCCCTACGGCACAAAAACACCCCATGTGCCACTTCCCCCATGTGCATCATTCCCCCATGTGCATCATCCCCATGTGCAACTTCCCCTCATGCGCAACTTTCCCCATGTGCATCATCCACCGATGCGCAACTTTTCCACATGCACAACTTTTCCCCATGCACATCATTCCCCATGCACAACTTCCCCCATGCGCAACTTCCCCATGTGCATCATGTCCCCATGTGCAACTTCCCCATGTGCAACTTCCCCCATGCGCATCAACCCCCATACGCAATCTTCCCCCATGCACATCATCCCCTCATACGCATCGTCCCCCCATGCACAACTTCCACCCATGATCAACTTCCCCCATGTGCATCATCCACTCGTGCAACTTCCCCCATGCGCAACTTTCCCCCATGCGCATCATCTGCCGATGCGCAACTTTTTCCCCATGCGCATCATCTCCCATGCGCATCATTCCCCCTGCGCATCATTCCTCCATGCGCAACCTTCCCCCCTGCGCAACTTTCCCCCATGCGCAACGTCCCCCATGCGCAACTTTCCGCCAATGCACCTCATCCTCCCATGCACAACTTTCCCCATGTGCATCACCCCCATGCGAAACTTCCCCCCATGCGCAGCATCCTTGCCAGTGGAACCTCTTCCTCCGAACAACATACCCCAGTGCACCGGGCACTGAGCACCCAATTGGCTGGTTGTTGGTCAGTCTCCCATGTTAAGTATAGGACAGAAACACGTTGCCCCCTTTTCAGCCCCTGAAGGGTTAATTTCTCCAGATGGTTCTTGGTGGGAGTTCAGGTGACAGAAGGAACTCCCAGAATTCCATGCTTCAGGCCCAGCAGTTGGGGAGGAATGTTGCTGAGTCAGCAATTCTCAATGCAAAGTATAGGGAGGAAAACACGTTGCGCCCCTTTTCACCCCCTTCCAGTTGGAATTTCGGAAAACCGGTTCTTAGTGCACCCCTCCGTCATGGAAGGAACAGCTTCCCCAAATTTCACGCTTCTAGGCCCAGCGGTTTTGGCAGGATGGTGAATGGTCAGTGAGTCAGTCAGTGAGTGACTTTTCTCTTTTATATATATAGATGATCTGTTGCTAAGGATGATGTGCAGGCTCAGGCATGCATGAGGTTCTGGCTGTAGAATGAGCTGGTTCCTCAAGAAGGCTAATGCCCAATAGGTACTGACTATAAGAGCTTAGGGGATCCTGGTTGGCAGGCTCATGTTTTAGCCTGGAGCTGTAGTATAGGACTGAGATTAGGGTTTGTCCTTTTGACTACATTACTTCCCATTCTTCAAAGTCAAACTCTAAGCTGCTCTTCTGGTGACAGATCATGACAAAATTAGACATTCCCCACTCCAAGCATGACTTAAATACAATCAAGATATAGCAATATAAGAAAGATATAAACAATTTGTATTGTTAGGAATGTAAAGATCATTTGTAGTTTAGGCTGCAATCCTAAGCACACATTCCTGGGAGTAGGCCCTGTTGAATGCAATAGGACTTAGTTCTGAGTAGACATGCTTAGGATTCCACAGTTAGTCTGTATGGAGTCACACACATTGAGTACAGGCAATAATTTATGAACTAGCGAAAAGCATACCCGCGTTGTGGGAGTAAAATTCCCCTGTATGCCATCCCCCCACTGTGCATCAATCCCCCACGCAATCCCCCACATCAATCCCCATTCTCATCCAACCCCATGTGCAACACCCCCCTATGCACATCAGCCCCCATGCTCAGCAACCCCCATGCGAATCTCTCCACGCGCAACCCACCATGCGCACCATGCACACCAAGATGTTCAAGCCAGAACCTCTTCCTCCAAACAACATCCCCCCCCCCATGCACCAGGCACGGAGCACCAAATTGGCTGGATGTTGGTCAGTCTCCCATGTTAAGTATAGGACAAAAACACGTTGACCCCTTTTCAGCTCCAATTTCTCCACATTGGCTCTTAGTGGGTGTTCATGTGACAGAAGGAACACACTCCCCAAATTTCACGCTTCTAGGTCCCGGAGTTGGGGCAGAATATCCCTCAGTAACCAATTCTTCAATGCAAAGTATAGGGAGGAAAACGTGTTGTGCCCCTTTTCACCCCCTTCCGGTTGGAATTTCCAAAAACTGGTTCTTAGTGCACCCCTCCGTCACGGAAGGAACACCCACCCCAAATTTCATGCTTCTAGGCCCAGTAGTTTTAGCAGGGCGTTGATGAGTGAGTCAGTGAGTGAGTCAGTCAGTTACTTTTCTCTTTTATATATATATAGATGATTTTGTGGCCAGAAAACAATTAAAATAACTGAAAATATTAAATTAAATTTCTCTCTCTCTCTCTCTCTCTCTCTAATTAGCAGGTTAAATAGTATATGCTCAGTGAATATCAGCAATACTTTTTGGAAGCTAACTTCCAACAACAATGAGAAATTAAAAGGTTAAGAACGACACAGCAAAGCATTTCTACTTTCTAAGCCTTTATTTAAAAACCTTGGTTTTTTAATTATTCATAACCTTTAGTTGACAAACAGTGGTTTATTTACTCAAAGCAAACTCATGTTCAAGAATACCCATTTCTGTTCCTTAGGTTCTTGCTTGCACCGAGTGAAATGCTCAACAATTAGCACAGCTTCGTATATGAACATTTATCAAGCAAGACTGGCCAACTGGTAGCATCTGGCCACCGTGCTGGTGACGGAAATCTGCTGTGCCACCATAAGGCTGCATGTGCAGCTGTGACACCAAGAAAAGACGCAAGCGGCGACTTGAGCAGAAGCTGCCCCCCTGAAGTTGCATCAGCACTTTTCAAGCCAGATTGCAGCATCTCTCTGCTGAAGCAGCCATATCTTATAAAAAGGAAGAAAATATCCGCAGGCCATATCATCACCACTGCTGAAACATCAGGAGTAAACTAAATCTACAGGAGTTTTAATAGTATTGCAGAAATAAAAATTAAGAGCTCTAAAGTATGCTGTCTGTAGTTAAACTGATTCTATCTATCTTTCTACAGTATTTCTATACCGCTTTTCAACTAACAAGTTCACAAAGCAGTTTACAAAGAAAATGGAAAAATAATAATAGCTAATTAAAAGCTAATGTGTCCCTGTCCCAAAAGGGCTCACAATCTAAAATGCAAAATAACACCAGCAGAAGCCACTAGAACAGACATTGCTGGGATTTGTAGGGCCAGTTACTCTCCCCCTGTTAATAAACGAGGAACACCCACTCGAAAGAGTGCCTCTTGCTTGGTTAACAGGGGTTAGCAGGGATTCTGTGGTTGAAATTTATCAAAAAGGTTTTAAGGATGCAGGAAGCTGTATTGGAGGGAGCCCTGATGGTTCCCTGAATTTGGAAATGTTCTTAGAGGGGAGGAATATGGGAAGATTTTTGGAATAAAAACTGGAAGGCTTGTTTCATTTTGGGTGCAATCCAGAGTAACTGCAGGGAGTCCTTGCTCCATTGTAAGAACAATTTACTCTGGATTACAATATGATTTTCCCATAGGTTTTCACTGGGTAGCTGTAACTACAGGTGCACATAATGTCTCTTACGTGCTCCCGTAGTTACTTTGGATTGTAGGGGTAGTTTGTATGCTTACGGTATAATAACCTTTAAATCTGACACCAAGATGTGAAATTTTTTAATTTTGCACACAGATTGAAAAGCTGCAACCCTAACCTTCAGTTAGGCCAGCAGAAGCCTGGAATAAGTCCTTTGCCAGCCAGGGGTTGTCACAAAAGTGCCATTATGCACTTCTGACCCACTCGTGAGGGGGTTAGGCCAGTGCACAGACATATGTCGACCACCGCACACCACCATGGGGAGACGTGCCAGGTGAGTTATGCCAGACTAAATTGGTTAGAATTGAGCCCTGAGTGTCATATATGGTAAATGATTAGTTATTTCAGCAGGAATTATGTGCAGGTGGCATTTTTCCAGCCATCACATATTAATTGCTACAAATTAAAATATCACAAGCTGCATTATGTGATTCTTATCATGCAGCTATGTCGTGCTCAAATGTAAGGGCACTAGTGAAGATCTCCTCTGATCATCCAGAGGAGAGCGACAAGAATGATCAGTGGGATGAAAGGAAAGTCTTACGAGGAAAGGTTGGGGGAACTTGGGATGTTCAGCCTGGAGAAGAGGAGGCTGAGGGGAGACATGATTGCCCTCTTCAGATACCTGAAGGGCTGTGTCGCGGGTCGGTCTAGCCTTCCTTCCCGTGCCTCCGCTAACCGTGACTTGGTCATCTAGGACTACCAAGATTTGGGTCCTGTCCTCGTCTTCCTCCCCCAGGGTATACATCCTCAATGAAACGCCAACTCAGGTAAGTAACTAGAACTCACGTTTACTTGTTTTAAAGCGTAACGGTTGCAGGATATTCCTTCATGACAATTTCTCTCTTTACAGGCTCCTTCACTTTAAACATCTGCTACTTCAATAACAACAGGTAGGTAACCTTCTCCTATAATGTCCACACTACACAAGACCCTCGCCTTACAATCACTTTCTTTTCTTTCTTAAGATAGGGATCTCGGATGTCTCCTCTCTCCTGGCCGGTAGAGTTCTCCCAAGTGCTGCTTGCTATGTGTTTCATCTGCTTGACAGCCTCCTGTGTCTTCCTTTCCTCCCTTAGATGCATCTGCTCTGCATCTTTTGGGTTGGGGTTTCTTTGGATCTCTTGGTTCTGAGGGTTCTCTCTATAAACCAAATAAGTACTTGGCTCCTTCCAAGGAAGGTCCTCCCTCCAGAGTTCTTCCCGCTCTTTCCGCTCCAATTCCCTCATGTCTCTGACTCCTCCTCCCATATCCTCCCGCCAAATCCCCGCCAATGACGGCACTCCCCCATGCGCATACCATTTAGTCAAAGGACCAACAGTTATCCCCCTTCTTGCAGGGCCACCCCTCCCCCCAGTCCTCCACATCTCGACCATGTCCTCCATCCTCCATACTTCCACTGGGTCAGGAAAAGATTGGATGTCCAAGGGAGGGTAATCCGGACGTTCCCACACTTTCAAGCTCTCACCCACATGGACCCCCATGGGTTCCATATTGTATCTCTGGTAGACGTCCCAGTCTATGTCACAGGCTGTCATATGGAGGAAGGGGCTCATTTGTTCATAGCTGCTTCTGAAAGCAGAACTAGAACCAATGGGTACAAACTGCAAGAAAGGAGATTCCGGTTGGATATCCGGAAAAAATTCCTGATGGTTTGGGCGGTTCGGCAGTGGAACAGATTGCCAAGGGAGGTGGTGGACTCTCCCTCACTGGGGGTCTTCAAGCAGAGGCTTGACGAGCACCTGTCAGGGATGATGTAGGAGGATTTCCTGCTGCAGGCAGGGGGTTGGACTAGATGACCTACTAGGTCCCTTTCAACTCTAGGATTCTATGATTCTATGATTCTAAGATATATGGTCAAGCTCCACAATGTTAGATGTCAAGAAATTCATGAAATAGACTTGTAATACACCAGAAGCAATCCAATCCTGGAAGAAAAGTCTGCTGAATATTAACTGTATGTAACCTACTAAAACAATAGGCTTTATAGCTTGGTCATTAAGATTTCTCTCCCTCCACATCATTACCAAAGTTCATACTTCTTTCATTCTTTATCCTAGTTTGATGTATCAATTCATGAAAATGCTGCCTCTGCAAAAAATGGAAAGGAGTACATTTTTTCCAACATCAAATATAAATGGATATATGCTTCTATTAAGGGTTCTAGAAAGAGATAACATTTAATTAGTTACTATTTGTGGATACTAGTTTCAGCTCACTTAGATTGGTGCTATGACGTTCCACACATCATGATTTCTTTTAAAAATCATAGAAATAGCACCAATCTGAGAGAACTGAAAGTATTTGCCCAGAATGCTCGAAAGCATGTGAATGCAAGAAGATAAACAGGTACCACCTTGGTGGGAAGGTAACAAAGTTCTCGACAGCCACATGACAACAGAAATGTCTTTGGACAGCGCTGGCTCTTTGGCTTAGAAATTGGGATGAGCACAGTACCCTACAGACATTCACAACTAGCAGTACAACCTTCAGGGGACACCTTTACCTTATATTTGCCATAAAACCATAATAATTCCTTTGCCTCCAAAACAAGTATGATTAGAGCTTCTGGATTTGTGCCAGTGATATCTCTAGTACAGAAATGAGTCACCCCATAGACTCCCCGTAGAGTCTGAGGCTTTTCATGGGGTAAGGGTGTAAATCTCCCCCAAGGAAACCACCAGCAGCCTCTAGTCCCACACTGGATGTAGCAGAGGCTGCACCAGTCCTGCTGGATTGCAGAGCATACTTGAGTTAGGCAAGAATTTAGTTAGGATCAGGCTCTCCAACTTCCACTTGGTTGCATTATCAGTGCAGTTATAAAAGTTCCATCAGCTTTGCATGCTTCATTCAGCAAATGTAAGGTAATTGGAGGTACTCTTGCCATATTTTTATATTGAACACATCATGTGATCCATAAGCAGATGTCCCACAGCGATGGTGAGAAAGCCACTCTGATGTTTTTGTGGAGGCCACAAAACCCTTCATTCCCTCTCATCACTGGTTAATCTAAGGTGGGTTGATTGAGCCGGAAGGGGTTAATCATGGCTTGATTGAGCCAGAAGGGGGAAGGGGATAATCTTGGTGGAAGGACTGCATGATATCAGCCTGGACCCAAACTCAGGGATCTCCTTGCACTTATACCCACAAAAGGCATAGGAGACTCAGGCCAGGCAGGTAGGGAGGGAGGTAATTTAATTTAATTTTTTACTTTTCTCTTCCAGGGCACCTGGTCCCCATCCCCCAATAGGAGCACATGCATGCTTTGGGCTGGCAGGGGATAGAATTGGGCTTAGTTGATAAGTGGCTCTTAGAATGCTTTCTGTGGGGGTTAACCTTTTACTCTTCAGTGACTCTTTGTCCCTCTGGTGTGCCTTGATGGATTTCAATTGGCAGAGGCCTTGTCTAGATGCTGCTTTACATCTGCCTATTCATGAGTAAGGAGCGGTGTGAAGGTCACATCTGTACCACCACAATGCCAATGACACCAGTTTCTAGAGATAGGTGATGCTTGCCTTAGGAAAAAAAATTTGCTGCTTGCCCAACCTACATGATTCCTTCCTATAAATTATGAGAGATACAGAGCACAATCTTTACCATGTCTACCCAAAAGAAAGCCCCATTGTGTTCAGTGGGTCCTACTCCCAGGAAAGTGTCTTTAGGATTGCAGCCATAGGCTGGAATCTGGAAGTTAGATTTCCAGATTTCCACTTTCCTGGAAGTAAGACCAATTGAATACAATGGGGCTTACTTTTGAATAGACATGGTTAGGATTGTGCTCATAGTCACAAAGAAGCTGCCCCTAAAGCTCCCACAACACTCCTGTGCAATGAAATGCATGTTTATTCAGAGCCAACTTCCGCTATCTGCCATGCACAGGATTGAATCTATAATATTTTAATGGGTCAGGAGAATTTCACAGAATTTCACAGAAAGGGGACAAATCATATTGCTTGGCATTTTTTCCACATACCTTAAGCTTCTGATATTGCTTTTGAAACAATTACCCAGACGTGCCATGAATCTGACCAAGAATGGGCTGCACTGCGGGGCACCATTTGTGAACAAGTTGATGACCTTAAAACTCACCTCTTGCATACATCATTTGAGATGACCTTAAAACTCACCTCTTGCATACATCATTTGATAATGAAATATGTAATCTAACATTTTACTTTTATTTGTCCCAGGTCATGAAGAAAGTCTTCCATCTCTCTCCCCCACCTCTAAAAAAAATAGCATCATAGCACCAAGGCTATTTGAAAGCAATTGAAATTTTGGAATTGGCTGCAAAGAAAACATCTCTGCACAATCCTCATCTTTTCATGTTTCAAGCTGTCAGTTATTTGTTCCTATTGGGGATGAGTTATTTTCCTTTCTAGCTCAAACTGTTGATCAGCGTAGCCTCACTGAGGAACTTTCAATTTGTGGTCTTCTTAGGTGGCTTTTTAAAAAATAGAAATATTTTATACTCTGGAAGATTTCCGAATCACTTGGCCAGCTTTAATCTAATGTGGTTTGCTCCCTTGCCCGACAGTTAAGAATAATGTCTATATTCCTGCAAGGGCACCTGAGATAGGAAATTAATTTCTAATGGTGGGCATTTAGTGATTGAATAGATGTGCTGTCCACATCTCCCATCCCTCTACTCCCACACCTCAGTAAATGTTTTCGGAAGGTAGTGCTATGCTACCCACGCTTGAGCACAACAAATCCTTAGTACCATGTTCTGAAATTCCCAGTGGCTGACACAGGGCACCAGGTGTGCCATATAAATGGGTAGCAGGCAATGTTGACACCAAGGTTGCACCAGTCTTTGCAGAAACAAACCTCCAAGGCAACTCCCTAAAGGCCTATCTATATTTATTTACCCAATATGGTAAAGGGTAAATGAATATATTCTGTGAGCCTTGAATGCATAATTGTACTGGAGAATGCAAATAAACATCATTCTTTTTTTAAAAATTGGTGATATTTTCCATTCACCTGCAACTGATGTAGAGTGTGTTGTATTCTTAGAGCAGCCATCTTGAGAAGAAGGAGCAATCATTTTTATCAATACACAGGATGTGTATTATGTGTACACATGCACATATATCTAATATAATTTGATAACTAAAACAGTTACAAAGCTCTCTGTGGTCCACTCCTGACATTAATGACCAATTAACGCTGGCATAACCTCCCATGGTGGTGTGGTGAGGCCAGCACATGCCTGTGCACAGACTTAAACCCCCCCCCCCAGTGGGGCAGAAGTACCTTACAGCACTTTTGTGGCACCCGCAGGCCAGTACGGGACTTGTGCTGGAACCTATGGCAGCCTAACGGAGGGTTAGGTTTGCAGCCTCAGCCACTTACTGCATGCAGTAAACGAGCACACTGGAGAATAGGCTTAATGCTGACCTCACCTTTCTTTATTCACTAGTTTAATTAAAAGGAATTTACTCCTTTACTCCCATAAGAGAGATAATATTTAAGGTCCAGGAGCCTTAAAGTGGCCCAGTTTGCCCAGGATGCCTAACAACACCCCCCTCCTCACAAAGCCTGAACTACCACAGCGAATCTGACATATTTTTAATGAGAGGTGATGGTAATTGAACCCATAATGATATCAGGCACCAAACTATTATGGTATAACTGTATCACCAAACTATTATTCCTCCCCAAGGGGCTTGTTCTTGAAAGCACATTTTTATTCAAAGGATGCACCTAAGTTGTCACTGTTTTACTTCGCTAAACTTACTAAACACTTTCCGAGCTGTGAGTTCTTGGTTCTTTCTTTCACATACATACTTCAGTAGGTTTTTCCTCTGAGATCTTTGCTTGTAAGTGGCACTTCATTTTAAGACTTTGATCCTTGTCACACTTACTTGGACGCTGAAATCAATGGGACTTACATTCAATTAAATGCTTTTGAGGAGTGTTGTGTTCAAATGTGTTTTCAGGTCTTATATAAGTGGTCTACAGTGAATGAGCTCCATGATGAGGTGCTCACAATGAAAAATGCTGATTTAGCCACTCTTGCTAATAATGCAGGAAGGCAGAAGACAAGTTGCTATTATATGAAATACTATCAGCAGGGCTGCAAGTACAAGGATGCATCACAAGATGAGGAGAAGAACAATGATGCTTCAAGTGAAAGTGGTGCTTGAAAAGCCCCGCTTGATATGTAGACATGATACCAGGAGAAAAAAATTGAGCTTTCAACTGGCAAAAAATTATAGGTTAATGAAAATTACAATGCCAATGTTATATTTTCTCAAGCCTGCGAAGGAAGACACTTTACTGCTAAGTAAGTCCATTCAGAACTGAGGCTTAAAGGGTCTTTGAGATATTTCATTTGGATCTCAAAACCACTCATTGTGGAGCTCTCGGGGTCATTTTATGTTATATCAGCGATGAGAATGGTTCTAAACAAGGTCTGTTGCATTCCCTGAGAAAGCCACACCAGTTCTATTCCTTATAAAATCAAGATGATTTGTTGTTTCATTATGAAATTTGGTCTGAACAATCTCTTTGGTGAAGCATACAAGCTATCCAAACCTCAGAGAAATCAGATGATGAATGACTGAGTTATAGTAGTTTAGAAATTGGAGGCAGAATTGATTTTTCCCCCCTGGATGTTTCCAATCACTTTTTGTTGATATGGGAAATATAGTTTCAGGTTATCTGTCTGGGGGTATAGATATTTTAGAGAATCCAAGTGTGCTGCCAAGCTATGCTTTTTATTTCTGACAATTTATTGTGTTCTTGTAATGTAATACGCCAGTTTTTTTAAAAAAAAATCTTCTTACATTTCTTTTTATCTTCTTGTATTTTATATTTATTTTATATGTTTCTTTTAATTTTCTAATTGCTTCATTATACATGCTTCTGTATCTATGGTTATCAGCAGGGAATTGGAAGCAGGTGGAGAGAGGGTGAATGGGAGAGTCAGAATGAGGTAGTAATAGTCTTGGAGAAGCTCTAACTGAGGAATGATCAGCAATGACAGTGCATACTGAAACTAGGTCCCCTTCCCAAATCTGATCTGCTTTCATGGATCAATGTGGACAATATTGCCAGTGCAGGTACAAGCTGACCCACTGCAGCTACTGAGGCTTGGAGTTACTTAAGGATAAAATTTCTCTTTTCTCAAGACCTTCAGCAAACAAAAATTCACCACAGGTTGCAGCGCAAACCACGCTGTCACCACTGCCTCACTATGTGGGAATTTAGGTGGGATCGGACTGTTATTAGCATTTAGAATATTTCTATAGCTAAGCAGCACTAGACGGGAAAAAGATCTGACACCCTTACTGAACGGCTATGAATATAAAAACAGTAACAGACTATGCTACTCACAGTTGTCTGCCTGCAGAGTGTGCTGAACTAGCAATTTCCATGCTTCTGCCTGAGTCATTCCCATTGAAATCAGTGAATGATTTTTTTTAAAGTGCCTGAAATGCTATGCCAATGTGATGGAAAGCACAGAGGTGACAAGCAGTCAGAACAGCTGGGTCTCCCACTGAAGCAATGGGAAATGAAAGTGAATGGGGAATATAAAACATGAATGAAATTATAATAGAACAAGATTATAGGCAATCAGCTAAGAGCACAATCCTAACCATGTCTACTCAAAAGTAAGCCCCATTAGGTTCAGTGGATCTTACTCCCAGGAAAGTGTCTTTAGGATTGCAGCCTAAATACATGACATTTGTAATAGCAACAACAAACTGAATAACAAAATAAACCAATCATGCAGGCCCATATAACATTGCAGTAACTGCAGTTCAGTAGTTTCCAGATTGGTGGAGTGCAACCCTTCAGTCTGGAAAACACTGACCAATATCCCTTTAAGGCAGGGTTGTCTAAACAGGAGGGCCACAACTATCTGACACTGTGTCATGGACAAGAAAAATGATTTACATTTCAAATTTGAATAAATTTACATTATATATGAGTGTATTGGAGAAAGATCTGGAGGATTACAAGGTTTGCCCAAGGTCTGGTCGGAGGGGTCTTGCTGCAGGTTGCATTATGGCTTGCCGTGGGCTGCATCTGGCCCCCGGGTTGAGGTTTGGACACTCATGCTTTTAAGGGGTGGAGAAGGCAACAGTGTGATCCCCAGGATCACTTGCAGCTAGTCCAAGGAATCCAAGGGTCTAGAGAGCACTGAACCACCTCCAAGAACTGCAACGCTGGATGCAAGCAAGTTGAAACCCACTTTTTGGTCAATAGCAGCAGCAGCATAATCCTGGGGATTGCTTTGGTGCCTTTCCCCATCCCTGCAACAAATAATATTGCTCGCAGCAGCCTTTTAGCAGTTTGGAAAGCACTGCTATAGATGATAAGGTCTAGCTGCAGCTTGTAGTTCTCTATTTATGGTTACTTCATCTGACATTGATAGCCAATGATATAATTCCAGGAGATGTATTTGGGGACTTAATACTGTAGAACTGTTAATGTTTAGAAACAAGTAAAATGTAAAAAAAATTATTATTCAAAATTAACATGAATAAACAGCCTTAATTTCATTATCTCCCATTTGAAATTCAGATTCTGTTTTCTTTTAAGCCTTACTTTTAAAATCTTTTATGGGTGAAATCCTAAGCCCCTTTGGACCAGGGCTGGTTCTTTGTGCCAACCCCAGTCACAAAAGTGCACTCCCACCCAGTGGTGGGCTCCAGCATGTTCGCACCTACTCTATAGAACCGGTTGTTAATGAGATATAGGACATACCAAGTTTAAAAATAGCCATTTGAAAGTGGTTATAGTTGTTAATTTCTTTGAATCCCATCACTGTTCCCACCCCACTCACCAAGGGAATAAAACCAACACAAAGAGTTGCACCAGCCATCCCATGCTGATGCATGTCCTGAGGGAAGTGAGTTTTTGCTGGTCAAGCTCAGGGGCTGGAGAGGGGATTCTGGGAGGACAGAGAAGAGATGTTCTGGGGTTGGGGAAGTTTGGGTAGGGGAAGTTTGGGAGTTTGAGATAGGGTCAGGACCTGTCATGTTGGAACTTAGCTCAGATATGTGCCACTAATTTTGGTGGCGCAGATTTGAGTAGTTACTGCACCAACCCTATGGGAAATTCATATTGCAATCCAGAGCAAATTGCCCTTACACCAGAGCAAGGATTCCCCGTAGTTACTTTGGATTGCAACCTGTGTTTCGGTCAGCATGAACTTCTTCCTTTGAACATTAGGCTGACATTGAGAAGCTTCTTAATTTTAATTGAAATTATTTAAATGACAGATTCTACAGTCGATGCTGTGATGACAAAGGCTACAGTACATCAGGAAATCAAAGGCCGACTACCAGCCTGGTTAAGAATGAGTCTAAACCAGAGTTCAGACAGGAGTTTGCAAATGATTATTTCATCTGACATTAATGTCTCAATTGTGCATAAATCATTCATTACTCTATAAATGGAATAAAAGACATGGAAAGCTCTTCAATTTCTGCTCCATATAAATGACATTAACATTAATTTAATCGTTTCCTTGCACTGCCAATGTGCCTTTAAAGAAAGCTTTTAAAGTAGAAACAGGTGAACTCCCCAGTCTAACGAGCCACAATGCTCATTAAATTATACTAATAAATGTGGTTGTAAATGGATCCATTTGGTGGCCAGTGCCACTCACCATCTGAACAATTTAGATATTATGAATTTAGGTTGTTAGTGATTCTCTGATCTCGAGGTCACATTGATTTTGACTGAGGAATCATCAGAATCAACCGAATCCTATTCTGGAACGATGATAATGGATCTCACAATCAATTGCCATAAGCCCTGCTTCAGTAGTGCAAAATATGCTGTTGGCCCAAATAGCTAGAGGCTCCATGCATGCACTAGTAGATCCCAGGATCAGGTAAGGTGGTGGTCAGTAAATAGTTTGGGGAAATATTTGGCCAGGAACCAGTACAGGAACCAGGCCAGGAAAAATTTGAAGTCAGGAGGAAGATCTCAGTGATGCATATCAAAATCTTATCACTCTTTTCCCAGCCTTGAAATGCCCCCTTAGGTTTTTGCCAGCTGAACAGTTGCCAAAGGTCAAGGAGAACCACTGAAGCAAGATGGTTTATGGGGAGGAAAATAAATATGATTTTTACTTCTCCAGAGCCATCTGATCAATCCCCAGGATCATATGAAGTCTACACTCCTATTGGGCCTCCTTACACATGTTTAACATTTCAAATGAAGTAGAGGTACTTAAAAGTAATTTGGTAGATCATGTACAAGGTTTGTAGCCATAATGATAAAAAAATTGTATGTATCTCTTTTTCAGTCTGCATTACTATGATGTTCTCAGTTTTAGAATTATTATTTTTAGTACAGCATCCAGGAGCTTTGGATTGTTTATTAAAATAATTACCGGTACACTTCCTTTGGCTCTATATTTATTCTGTAAAATACCTACTGCTGTTGACTTTTCAAAACTACAACCTAAAAACTGGTCTGTGTGTGTTTAAGGATTTAGAGTTTAATACACACATTGCTAATGATACCTTCTGGTTTATAAATCCAGGAGAAATGTTATCTCAGTGGGCCAGGCAACTGACAAGACAAGGAAAATTCATCTTACTAATTGCCAACTGCATGCTGTAATCACACAAACGAATTCACTGAAGAGAAGGCCAGCCATTTCTAAATCTGTTGCTTGAAGTCAGATATAACACCCTTGTTCTAAAATCACTATATTGTATGTGTATTTCTACATAGGGTTTTTCTTTTTTTGAAATGTGGGAGCCTGTATCAGCTGAGAGTTGAGATTCTATTACCAATGATTTAGTGGAGTGAACATACAAATTGGGGTTCAGAACACCCAAGAATGGTCAATCTGGCTGATCAAGTTTCAGGCAGCTGACACTGTTCCAGCTGATACTCCCAAGTAAGATCCCCAAGCAAGCATGGACCCTCCTTGGGAAGCTGCAACCTGAGAACTGCACTTAGTGCACACTCAGGAGAGGTGACCCTAGAGCAGTGTTTCTCAAACTTTGGACTGGGACCTATTTGTTGGGTTGCAAACCATTTCAGGTGGGTGCCCATTTATCTATTTATTTTATTTTTTAATATATTGGTATACTGTAGGGCTGTTGTGGGTCAGCAGTTAAGACGCCATGCCTGTCAACCAGCAGAGCAGGGGTCAAGACCCAGGTACTACAAGACGGAGTGAGTTCCTGTCCCTTGCCCAGCTCCTGCCAACCTAGCAGTTATGAAGCATTGAAATACAAGTAGGTAAATAGGTATCACCTCGCTGGGAAAGTAACAGAATTCCATGTGCCTTGGCATATAGTCCTGTCAGCCACATAACCATGGAAGCATCTCTGGACAGCAATGGCTCTTCAGCTGAGAAATGGGGAGGAGCACTCGGCATGTCGGTGCATGTGCAGTGTGTCTCCTCCTGCGCGCACTGTCCGTCTTCCCCACCAGGAGGAGACACACTGCGTGTGCGCTGAGGTCAGCGCACATGCAGTATGTCTCCTTCTCCCAGCGTCTGAACCGGTATGCTGGGTTTCCAGGCGACCCCGCAGCTACCAGTTTGGTAGTGGTGGGGTAACGGGAACAACCGGTTTGGCCGAACCGGTCTGAACCGGCTTGGGCCCATGCCTGACCACACCCTATAGTTGGTAACAACTAGCAGTACAACCTGCAGAAGACACCTTTACCTTTAAGTGTGAGCACAATCCTAACCATGTCTACTTAGACGTTAGCCTCATTGTGTTCAATGGGGCTTACTTCCAGGAAAGTGTGTTTAGGATTGCAGCCTGCGGCACTTACAGCTTAGGATTGTTAAAAATTTTGCTCGCTATCTTTTCTGCTCAGAGATATGGGAGATGTAAAATCTGATTTGAGGTAGTCTAAGATATAGTTGTATGATTCAAAGCATTGCTGCCTCTAATGAATAGGAACATACATTATTCAAGATATTTGTGATGTTTGCAAGCACCTTATAAAATATTTCTAGAGCCAACACACAGCCTGGCTACCTATGCCTAATTAAAGCTGAAATCAGCTTCCATCCTCGAAACCTATTTATAGGCCCCTTAAATTCTGGACATGGAATTGTTTGAACTATAAAACTAACTACCAGTTGTGCTATGAATTAAGGAGACCATTTCTCAAGCCATAGACTCTGTGCCCATAGTGTAGATGCATCTGGCCATCAGCGTTTCTGTGCTCCACTAAAGAAAATTCTAAGGAGTTGGAAAACAATCCATGTTTTTTAATCAATATATGTGGAAAATTCTATCATAATGTTTGTATGGTTGTTTGTTGATAATATTTTTAGCACTTGCCACTCATAGAACTGCAAATTATTTCTTTTTTAAAATATAAACACTACATTCATCCTCACTGGAAAATAAAGGCTGCAATCCTACAGACACTTTCCTAGGAGTAAATCCACTGAACAAAATGGGGCTTACTTTTGAGTAGGCATGATTAGGATTGTGCTAAAAACATAGAAAATGGGCAGGAGAGTTAGAACAGATGACCAGTTTTTCTTTACCCAACATATAACTAGTCTGTGGAACTCCTTGCCATAGCACGTGGTGATAGCCCTAAGTCTAGATGCCTTTAAAGGTGGATTAGATTTCTGGAGGAAATGTCCATCATGGATTACAAGCCACATGGAACAATTGTAGCTCATTAGGCCAGCACAACTCGCTCATCTTTCCCCATTCTCACAGTAGCATGGGGAGACTGGCACATGTCTGTGCACTTGCCTAATCTCCCCCTCCAGTAGTGGCACAGAAGTGCCTTATGGCACTTTTGCAACACCCCCAGGCCATTATGAGACTTGTGCTGGCCTAATGAGGGGTTAAGATTGCTCTGAGAATGACTGTGTGAAACTTTAGGTTTTAGGCATAGCCTAATTCTGAATGCAAATGTGGGGCAACAGGATATAAGTATCTTGTTGTCTTGAGTGTTCACAGAGTCATCTGGTGGGCCACTGTGAGATACAGGAACCTCAACTTCAGGGGTATTTGGCTAATCCAGCAAGACTCTTCTTGTGTTTTATGCAGGGGTGTCAGTAGGGTTCATGTCACCCGGTGCGGGAAGTCATTGTGTCACCCCCATGCAGTGGGCGGGGCAACACCTGGATATTGGTGTGGTTATGTGCCATGCTGTGCCCCCATTTATTTTTGGCCACATGTTATGATAAAAAAAATATATTTCAAAATGGCTTGTTCCATAACATTCTGCTGTAAATTTCAGATCAGTTTATAACACAATGGGATAATTCCTTAAAAAAACCATGATTTTAGCCATTTAGCCCTCACATTAAATGAGATTAAGGAAATTTGTAAACCTTGGGAAATTGTGCAAAATTTTGTCGATAAGCACCACCCAAATAAGCCTGTAGCAGTGCAAGCGAGGAATCTGTTTAATGACAATGCAGTGTCACTTTTCCGTGAAATCTTCAAAAGGAAACAAAAGCAAGTGTCATTAGAGAGTTTCCTTGTTAAAGTTGCACCAGTGACTCTTTTAGTGAAAATTAGGCCCATATCCTAAAGTCAAAATAAGCCCTTTGCTCCAGAGCAGTTAAGGTGACTTTCCATAAGATAACACTAGAGGGTGACATAATTGTGTGGACCCGTAACTGCTCTGGATTTTGTCCATGGTCATCTTTGGCCAGAAAGATTTTCCTTTTCTATTTTGCTGTAAAGTATATTATAGTGTTTTTATTAATATTACAGTAATTGTGTTCTGTATTATATTACAGTGCTTTGAATTTGATTACCGCAGAATGGTCCCAATCTAGTGAAGTTTGAGTTCAACAGATGGTCCAGAAGCAGCCTCACCGCCCCTCCCAAAAAAGAATAAAACAAAGGCATATCTGGTAAGGTGATTTTTAAAATATGAAAGTATTAAGTAATATCTAATTGTGGGTGCAATCCTCATAAATTTAGGCTTGCATAACGTACCTGGCCTATCTTTCTGTGGGGAGGTTGGCATATGCCTATGGATTGGCCTAACTTACCCATGAGTGGGTAGAAGTGTCTTACTGTACCTATGTGACACTCCCAGACCAACACATTGTGCCAGGTCTTAGGCTGGCCTAAATTGAGGTTGGGATTGCAGCCATAATTAAATAATAGATAAAAATAACAACATAGTTTTGACATATGGAATGTCAAAAATTAAAGTTGGCCTTGAGTGCCTTGGTAAGCCACTGGTTAAAGATCCCCTCCTAGCTGGAAATGCCTGCTGTCTCCCAGAAGGGTTTGCCACAAGGTACCTAACTATTCATGTTGAGTTTCTGTAAACAAATTATTTCTTCAAGCTTCAGTCAAAAGTATTCCACTTTAAAAACAAAAACAAAAAACTGAGCGTTACTGTGACTGTGGCTGATCTAGGCTTTCTATGGAGATACACGGCAGCAGGAACTGCAGGCAGAGAATACTTCAATTATTCAGTGCTAGAGGAATCTCTAGAGAAAATTGAGGAGTGCTTCATGGGATACACCAGAACTTCTTTATGGCTGGCTAAATCTGTCCATATAGATTACATCTTATGAGTAGGCTGCAGTGTACTAGAAACCCATAGAACATATCTGGGCTGTCTGCCAGCATGCTCTGAGCCAACATTCATCAGGAGGCCCTTGCCTATGGATAATGCATACTTGTATGTGGTTAGGCTCCAGAAAGCTCTCCCAATTCCTCCATGTTTACCATCTTTCCTTATAAGCCTGATTTACACATGGAGCAGCACATATGTGATTGCTTAGGAAACAAACATTAAAGGTAAGGCTTCTATGTAGATGCTGCTTATCTGGACCAGCACATTCATGCAGAAGTGGAGTGTCTCTGTAACAGGAGTGGCTCAGTTCCCATGATGGCCTAGGGATTGGGAAGTTGGATCAGATTGGATATGTAAACAACTTTTTAAAATGTAGTTTCAGATAGAGTTTTACTGCAGATACAGTATATCAATCCATATAGATCTATATAGTCTATGCGGCCAGAGTTGATGTGGGGACACCTATGGAATCATCCATTCGCATCCATCAGTCTTGAAAGACTGTTGTATCATGTTCAATGCTGTATGCGAAGCACAAAGGACTGGGTAGATTGATATGGAGGATAGTCTGTTACCCAAGCAGCAAATCCCCCCTCTCCACGCCACTGAAATAGTCCAATGGAAAGGCAGAGCCGATATGATTGGTTCCAGCTGCATCACAGAACTGGGCTAAGGACAGGAGCTCACCCTGTCTTGTGGGGACCTAGGTCTTGAACCTTGGCCTGCTGGTTAACAGGCACAGTGTCTTAATTACTTGCACCACCCACAGCCATCTTCAGGAATAAACAAGTCTGTCAACACAACTGGGATCACATATATTAGCTACAGTTGGCCTCTAGAGTAAAAGGGTCACATACCCCCACCCAACAGCAATTTTACTTGTGAAAAGGTGGGAGCATCTCAAGTAGTTTGACCAGAAATGTCAGTAATGCTTGATTTTTTTAATAATAAAAGCTGTTTCCCATCTCCAGGTTTTGCAAAGTTGTGCAGCTATACAAATAAATCTGCCATTTTTCTTCAGCCATTTTCCCCCCCAGAAAAATAAATCATGATAGTGAAATTGGAAGACTTTGGAAAGGCCTTTTACATTCCCCAGAGGGATACAAATCAATAAAAGTTCATGGCTGAAAGATTCTCATTGATTGGAACATACTGGTAGCACAGTAATTTCAGAAAAAGAAAAAAATGCAGTGCTGGCCGGCCTTTGCACCTTTGCTTATTGTACACAATAAAACGTTACAACTTAAAAACCACTCTCTACAGTGGAGGACTCTTACTGTCTTCACCAGACATGTGAATTGTTACCACAAATTCAATCTTTCATTATTTACTAGCAAAAAGCGTACCCATGTTGCGGGAGTAACATTTCCCCATATGCCATACTCCATGGCGAATCAACACCCCATGTGCATTAGTCCCCCATGCGCATCAGTCCCCCTGTGCAACTTTCTCCCATGCACACCTTCCCCCAATGCGCATCAATCCCCCATGCACACCTTCCCCCAGTGCGCATCAATCCCCCATGCACAACTTCTCCATGCGCAACTTCCCCCATGCGCATCAGTGCCCTGTGCACATCAGTCCCCCAGGTGCATCATTCCCATGCACATCCACACTTCATGCGCAACATCTCCCTATGTGCAACATCTCCCCATGCGCAACATCCCCCTGCGCATCAACACCCCCTGCGCAACTCCCCCCCTGTGCAACTTCCCCCTGCGCAACTTCCCCCTTGTGCAACTTCCCCCCTGTGCAACTTCCCCCCTTGCGCAACTTCCCTCATGCGCATCATTACCCCATGCGCATCATTCCCCTGTGCGCAACATCCCCATGCTCAACATCCCCCATGCGCAACTTCCCTCCATGTGCATCCACACCCCATGCACATCCACACCCCATGCGCAACATCCCCCATACACAACGTCTCCCCATGCGCATTAACACCCCTATGCGCATCAGTCCCCCATGCGCAAGTTCCCCCATGCACGTCAGTCCCCCATGCACAATATCCCCCCATGCGCAACATCACCCCATGTGCAACATCACCCCATGTGCATCCACACCCCATGCGCATCTGTCTCCCATGCGCAACTCCCCCCATGTGCATCAGTCCCCCATGTGCAACTTTCCCCCATGCGCAAATTCCCCCATGCGCATCCACACCCCATTTGCAACATCCCCCCATGCACATCTCCCCATGTGCAACCCCCCCATGTGCATCAGTCCCCCATGTGCAACTTTCCCCATGCGCAAATTCTCCCATGCGCAACTTCCCTCATGCGCATGATGAGTGAGTCAGTGAATCAGTCAGAAGGAACACCCACCCCAAATTTCACGCTTCAAGGCACAGCGGTTTTGGCAGGGCGGTGATGAGTGAGTGAGTCAGTCAGTGAGTGAGTTAGTGAGTGAGTCAGTGAGGGACTTTTCTCTTTTATATATATAGATATGCAAGAATATTCTCCCATAAGGCTAAGCTTTCCTGTACAAGCAACTGAACCCTGTGACCCTATTAGTGGTTGTCAATATGCCTACGGCTCCAATTCAGAATAAGTTTGGGACCTTTTACACTGATGTAGTTATGGTGCCACCTATGGGAAATGCATTGAGCAATCTGTAGTAAGGGTGAAATCCAGAGTAACTACGGGGAGTCCTTGCTCCGGTGTAAGTAAATACAATTTACTCTGGATTGCAATATGAATTTCCCATAGGTTTTCATTAGGTGGTGCAGTAACTACGGGTGCACCTAATGTCTCTTACGTGCTCCTGTAGTTACTCTGGATTTGGCTGTAAGTGCCTCTTACGTCTTCCCGTAGTTACTCTGGATTGTAGGGTGACTCTTTCATTCCATAATATGGAATTCCTCTCTAGCAATCCTGTCGAGCTTAGCACTAAGAAAAGGAGTTCCTCTTGTTATCTAACAAGATAACAGTTGCCTAACTAAGGGTGCAACCCTAATCTAGGCTGGCACAACTCATCAGCCTAATCTTGGCTGGCACAACTCATCCATTGTGATGAAGGGAGACAAGCACATTTCTATGATCTGGGCTAACCCTCCCCCACAAGTGGCGCACAAGGTCAGCACATGACTCATGCCAGGACTTGGGCCAGCCTAACTGGAGGATAGGACTGCAGCCTTAATTGATCAGCTCCAAGAACACATACACATAATATCCTTAAAATTAAAGGTCCTGACCCCAGATTCTTGAAGCTTGCTTCTCCCCAAAAAGGCTTGCCTAGCCTTGCTTTCTCTTCCGAACCAGAATCATGCATCCAAAATGGTAAATATGCTTTTGCTTTCCCTCCTTCTCTTTTCCTTTCCCTCTTTTCAGCATAGAAGTTGATTGCAGAGAAACCCAGACTCCTTCCCTTGAAACCCCCTTTTTCACTTACTGATTTCACTTGGTGACCCTCATACAAAGCTTGGCATATATTAGCTAGTTGCTAAGGAATTCCTCTCTTACCTATGTATTTTATCGTTGTCCTTCATAATAAATCTCTTATTTAGAATTATACTTTTAGCCTCATTCATTCTATAAAGGTATCTCTGTGGGACACTTCTAGCATCCAGCAAAAAGTCCAAAGAAAATGTTCCATTAAGAGCAATAGCATAATTCCCCATAAAAATAATAAAATCTGCTCTTTTGGTAACAAAATATCAACTCTTTGTGAAATATAATGGCAAGGAATTCTATACTCCAGGACCTGTCTTCTGAACTATTATAGGACTGCAATGAAACAACAGACTCCACCAGGGGAGAAAAATGCCATTCCAGTTTCAAATGAATTTTGAAGTTATGTATTTTGGGCCATAGTGATTTCTTCCATACATGTGCTTACAACTGAATTCTAACCATCTTCTAGAACAGCGTTTCTCTAAGTGGGGGTCGGGACCCCTTTGGGGGTCACCTAGAGCTTTCCTGGGGGTCGCTTAAAGATCCTGATGCAGGGGGCCAGGTCAGGCTTGCCTGACCTCCGGCTGTAGCTGCAAGCGCACTGGGGCTGACTGACAGCCTCAGGGCCCAATCCTATGCATGCCAACTCTGAAATAAATCCCATTATAGTCAGGGGGCCTTTACTCCCATGCAAATGTGGATAGGATTGTAGCCTCAGGGCCCAATCCTATGCATGCCTACTCTGAAATAAATCCCATTGTGTTCAATGTGTGCATAGAACACACATTTAATTTGTAACAATGAAAATACATCCTGCATATCGGATATTTACATTACAATTCATAACATTAGCAAAATTATGTAATAGTAATAAAAATTATTAAAAGTAAAAGTAAAAGTATTAGTAAAAGTAATAAAAATTACTTTATTAGTTATAAAGTAGCAACGAAAATAATTTTATGGTTGGGGTCCCAACAACATGAGGAACTTATAAAGGTGTTAGGAAGATTGAGAACCACTGTTTTAGAAAAAGCTCTTTCAAGTGGGTGTTCCTCTTTTATTTAGCAGGGGGAGAGTAACTGGCCCCTACCCACCCCAGCAGTGTCTGTTCAAGTGGCTTCTGCTGGCATTCCTTTTTTGCATTTTAGATTGTGAGCCCTTTTGGGACAGGGACCCATTAGCTTTTAATTAGCTATTATTATTTTTCCATTTTCTTTGTAAACCGCTTTGTGAACTTGTTAGTTGAAAAGCGGTATATAAATACTGTAGATAGATAGATAGGAAGACAACTTGTATTATGTTGAGATTCTAAACAGATATTATTCTGTATAGACTCCCACTAATGCGTGTCATAAGAACATATATGACCTTTGATTCCCATGTCAAAAGTCCATATGCTTTGATTCCCATGTCAAAAGTCATCACTGGACGTAGTGGGGAGCATAACCAACCCCAACTAGTTTACCCATCAGTTTTAGTTTACCCATTACCTTTTCTATCAGTGGTATCTTCAAGCCCTAGCTCTGTATCAGCAGCACTGACAGGCCCAACTGGCATTGTACTAACACTGGATTGCCTTAGCTTGGCAATCATGTGCAACTCTGGGCAACATACAGCTGAGAGAGGGAATTGGGATGGATGGGGAGACAACAGGGAGGAGGAGATGGGAGATGGGAGATGGGAGGGAGTTAATAGGGGAGATGGGAGATGGCACCAGCGAACTTGAGCTCCACTAGATCCAGAGGCTCAATGTGCACCACGTCCAGAGCTGGTGTGGAAACAAGTAGCTCCATTGCAGGATGATCATATGACTGGAAATTTCTGGATTTGTACACTTTTTAGCCTCCTATCCAGTTGTCCTCCAAAAGGGCTTCATTGTTCTCCATTTTGGCTTCATTTTAGAACTTTGCAATGGTGTGCAGTACCCCATCAAGTCATATGTCATTTGATTCGTATTGAAGAGCAGAATCAAATGCAAAAATTGGTTTTGAAATATCTCCTTCTTATTAAATGTTATGGCCCCAAACCTAAAAATAAAAAAAAATATGCATTGAGTTCTATGGGGAAGTGAAAGTGCCCAATATTGCAGCTTTACTCATGAGTAGGCAAACGTGCCATTATCCGCCTGAAAGGCCAGGCTGAGAGGAATCCAAGACCTTGTCCTCTTTTTGAGGTTTGGGCATCTGATCACCCTGCTCCATTGCAGAGCTACATTGTTTACTCAGGAGAAGGAGACAAATGTTCCCTTCCTTCAAGGAGGTTTAGGTGGCAGCCTGTTAGCCCCCTAAATTGCATTTTAGTGTCATGATAGACCTGGCACCATGTGCACCTCAGGATTGGGCTGTTGTCATCTCAAATGCACAAGCTTATCATGAGTTCCCCACAGTAACCCCAATGCTCCTAACAACAAATGATACAGAGTGAGTTCTTCTCCATTTGCATCTTCTCCATCCAGTTACTCATACTTTGAAACTCATTTTCAGATTTAACTCATTACACCCTAGAGTGGGTTGAGATCAATGCTGTTTATAATCACGTCCCCGCCACCCCCCGCCACCAGAGTGTACAGAGCCTTACGGTCAGGGCTGGATTTAGGTAATGGTTTGATGAGGCCCAAAGCTATTGAAGGTAATGGGGCCCTTTATATGTCCAGCTGTCCTTTGTCAACAACAAACTGTCACTGATTTTTGTGTTGAATATATGCTATGTGGTAATTTATGGAGGTAATTTATGGGGTAATTTATTCACTAATAGGTTTGTAAAGCCATTTGCACATAACAAAATACCGGTATATATTTTATCAAAGTAATTGTTGAACTGAAATACAATTAAATTTTTGGGGTGCACCCAAGAGAGTGAGGCTCTAAGCTATAGCTTGTTTAGCTTGTACTTAATCTGGCACGGCTTATGGTGGCTGACTGGATGTGGCTGTTGAATGCTCAGCAATGATGTTGTCATCAAGTTTTGAAGTGTAAAAGGAAATGCTGTGCAGGACTTTGTTTAGAGCTGCTCAGCTACTCAGGTTACAGAAAAGGATGGTGGCAAGAATTTTAAATTCAAATACATGTAAAATGTATTTATGACCCATATCCTAAAGTCAAATGAAGCCCTTTGTGATGGAGCAGTTAAGGTGACTTTCCATAAAATAACACTAGAGGGTGACGTAACTGCGTGGACCCGTAACTGCTCTGGATTTTGCCTTACGTTTATTAAAATATTTAAAAACTGAAACATGGAAAAAAAATTTCATGAGATATATATTCAAAAGGTTGGCAAAAGCCACTGCTATAAGAAATGTTCAGAGAGGGTACTTTGAAGGCCAGTGTCCATTTTGTAATCACGTGGATATTGATATTCATTCAATAGCAGCTTGTCAAGTTCAATGGCTTTCAAACTTTCATAGAGAGCTCCAGTTTTGATTTTCTAAATGCCACTTGAAAAAGAATAATGGAGTACTTAACCCACTAATGAAATGTTTTTATTTCCAAAAGCTAATGATAGTCGTTCAAGAGGATAGATGATCATGGTCCTTGCTATTATAACGAGAGGGTCATACTGTGAAACAGATTTGAGAATCATTTGAATTTAGGTACATTTTGTTTCAGATAAACAAAGACCAGTATAAAATCCAATGGTAAATTATTTGATGGGCTTGACCTCTTTTCTCAGCCGCATTTCATTTCCCTATTGTTTATCTTAGAAACAGTAAAACAGAGAAGTTAACTTTCTAGTAATGTAAAAAATCTGTTTCACTAACTAGATTTCTTCAAAGACTTGAATAATGTGTCCATCTGAATGCTATCATCATTCAGACTGACCAATATAAAGAAAACAAAACAAAATGAAAATCAGGATTTTAATTGTGCTATCTAAAGTTTGGTCATCTTATTGTTAATTAAATACATATACTGTGCTTATTTGTGTCACAGGATCTAAATTTAGACAACCCAATCCTGACAAAATGAAGGCATGGAGATGGAGTGACTCCATCATGGCATCATTTGGGCTGCTGAAGGTCTCTTAAGATATGTTGAAATTTCTTCCCATGCCTCAGGGGAAAGCCTCAGCAGTCAAAGTGAGTCAGTTTTGGACCTGTGCTATTAACATTGCTGGACCCAATACCAAATTGATCCATGTAGGCAGTTTTGGCCCATGAATAGGGTTAGGATATGGTAGCATTGCTAACTCTACCACCCTCCTGGGCCCATCTAGCCCAGTCACCCCTCTCTTCCCTGTTCCCACCTTGCTGCCCTTCTCCCATCCCTGTGCCAGACTCATATGGTCGACATTGTGTGTGGAAAGGCTCCAGGCCTCCTGCTGGGTTGCTAACTATGAATGTATTCTGTTTATTTAATATTCAAATATGGCAAGACTTTTGTTAATAAGCTTCACTCATAGTAATAGCTAAAGGAGTAACTGTGTAGATAGTGTTATGTAAATTAGATCACATAATGGAGTATTAAAATAAAAAAAACATGCCCACTGCTTGTTAGTTCATCAATTTCATGTTACATTAAACAGCGTATTAACAAAAGACATGTGTCCTTGGATATGATAAGATTTATAAATGAACTATCATATGGTACTGGAAATTTCTCATGCCTTTACCTTCTGTAAATTATGGTTTATTAAATATATGAAGTAAGCATATCATACTAATGTAATTAGAATTCAAAAGTGACAAACTGAAGATCCCAAAATATATTTTCCTTATCAATAAGATATCCATATTTTAGTACCACCCACCCCATTCTATGCACCTGGGAGTACACAGTGCCAACATGAATCACATTTGGTTTGATTCATCTTCTATCATTTTAATGTGGAACTATACCAATTATATTAGAACTAGCGAAAGGCGTACCCGCGTTGCGAGAGTAAAATTCCCCCGTATGCCATCCCCCCATATGCATCAACCCCCCATGGATAACTTTCCCCCAGGCGTAACAACCCCCTATGTGCAACTTCCCCCATACACATCAACCCCCCATGCGCAACTTCCCCCAATGCACATCAACCCCCATGCACAACTTCCCCCATGCGCATCAACCCCCCATGCGCAACTTCCCCATATGCATCAAACCCCATGCGCAACTTTCCCCATGCGCAACTTTCCCCATGTGCAACTTCCCCCATGTGCAACTTCTCCCCATGTGCAACTTCCCCCCTGCGCAACTTCCCCCCTGCGCATCTTCCCCTCATGCGCAACTTCCCCCGATGCTCAACTTCCCCCATGCACAACTTTCCCCCATGCGCAACTTCCCCCCATGCGCAACTTCCCCCATGCGCAACTTTCCTCCATGTGCATCATCCCCCCATGCGCAACTTCCCCATGCGCAACTTTCCTCCCATGCACAACTTTCCTCCCATGCACAACTTTCCTCCCATACGCAACTTCCCCCATGCGCAACTTCCCCATGCACAACTTTCTCCATGTGCAACTTCCCCTGTGCGCAACTTTCCTCCATGCACATCATCCCCCCATGCGCAACTTCCCCCATGCGCAACTTCCTCCCATGCGCAACTTTCCTCCCATGCGCAACTTTCCCCATATGCAATTTTCCCCATGCGCAACTTCCCTCCATGCGCAACTTTCCCCGTGTGCAACTTTCCCCGTGTGCAACTTTCCTCCACGTTCATCATCCCCCATGCGCAACTTCCCCCGTGCGCAACTTCCCCCGTGCGCAACTTTACCCGTGCGCAACTTCCCCCGTGCGCAACTTCCTCCCATGCGCAACTTCCCCCCATGCGCAACTTCCCCCATGCGCAACTTTCCCCCGTGCGCAACTTCCTCCCATGCGCAACTTTCCTCCATGCGCAACTTCCCCGCTTGCGCAATTTTCCTACCATATGCAACTTTCCTACACGCGCAACTTTCCTACATGTGCAACTTTCCTACATGCGCAACTTCCCCTCATGCGCAATTTCCCCTCATGCGCAGCATCCTCGCCAGCGCAACCTCTTCCTCCGAACAACATCCCCCAGTGCACCAGGGTCTGAGCACCCAATTGGCTGGATGTTGTTCAGTCTCCCATGTTAAGTATAGGACAGAAACACGTTGCCCCCTTTTCAGCCCCTGAAGGGTTAAGTTTCTCCAGATGGTTCTTGGTGGGAGTTCAGGTGACAGAAGGAACTCCCAGAATTCCATGCTTCAGGCCCAGCAGTTGGGGAGGAATGTTGCTGAGTCAGCAATTCTCAATGCAAAGTATAGGGAGGAAAATGCGTTGCGCCCCTTTTCACCCCCTTCCGGTTGAAATTTCCCAAAACCGGTTCTTAGTGCACCCCTCCGTCACGGAAGGAACACCCACCCCAAATTTCACGCTTCTAGGCCCACCGGTTTTGGCAGGGCAGTGATGAGTCAGTCAGTCAGTCAGTCAGTCAGTGACTTTTCTCTTATATATATATAGATTAAGGAAGTTTTACCTTAAATTACTAGTATAGTAAAACCTTTTATTGTGAGCGTTTTGGATTGAGAGCATTTTGCAAGACAAGCAAATATTTCCAATAAATTTTGCCTTGCAATACAAGTGATGTCTTGCAATACAAGCAAAAAATTAGTCCCGTCCAGGATATGCCCAGTTTTGATGTTCTACTCAGCCTCTCCTGAGAAAGTGCATGATCCTATGAAGTCTACTTAGGTTGCAATCCTAAAGCTGAAAGCTGCCCTTTCAGCCTATCCGTGTCTACTCTGAAGTAAGCCTATTACAGTCGATGGGGCTCTTTCCTATGTAAGGGGGGCAATGGAAAAGAACCTGAGTGACCTAGACTTGCATGTAAGCCCTATTATAATTAGGGGGGCTCACTCCTGTGTAAGGGAGCAGATTGCAGCCTGACAGATCTGAAAGAACTTATGACTTTTTTTACTGCTAATTAGACTGTTATAAATCCAAAAGCATGAATTTTGTGCATCAAGTTTTAGTGTAATTATTTTATACTAATTTTAATTGTGAAATATTGTGATTATGAATTTTGATTGTAATGTTAGCTAGCAAAATATTGAATAACCAGTGAAGAGCAACATGGCTCCGATGGACCCTGCCAGTAGTCAATGCTATAACTGTGGGTGGCACAAGTGGATAAGACACTGTGCCTATTAACCTGCAGGCCAGGGTTCAAGACCCACAAGACAGAGTGGGCTCCTGTCCTTAGCTCAGCTCTGCAACGCCAGCTGGATCCAATCGTATCAGCTCTGCCTTTCCACTGGACTAATTCAGTGGTGTGGAGAGGGAGGATTTGCGGCTTGGGTAACAGCCTATCCTCCATAACAATCTAACCCAGACTTTCGCGCTTTGCCTCCAGTGTATTCAGCACCAAGCACGATACCATAGTCTCTTAAGACTGATGGGGGCCTGCAATTTGAATTTACAGAAAAAAATGTAAATTCAAAACATTCATGCTTTTGGATTTATAACTGTCTAATCTGCAGTAAAAATTCATAAGTTCTTATCAAATAATAATAATAAATTCCATTAAAAAATCACAACGCTAACTTTCCAGTTGGCACCCCACTAACTGTCCCAGTTGGTACCTCAGGGGTTTTATATACCCTAGTATTAGGGGCTTACCAACAGTACTGCACACCCATGGCACCTCTGATGTTATAATGCTATGTGGCATCATGATGTCATCATACGCATGCACGTCATAGCTGGCCAGAGAAACCCTTTGGCTGGCTGCAAAGGGTGCATGCAGGGCTCAACAGTTGAGCCGTGCATGCACTCTTTGCAGCCAACTTGAAAAGTGCTCTTCAGCTGGCTCAGAAGGATGTGTGCATGGTTGCAGCTGAGCCAAATATGCAACCTTCCTTGCAAGCTGGAGAGCACTTCCTCAGCTGGCTCAGAATGGCACTGAAGTGAGGGGAAGTTGGGGAAGTGCATGGGCAGGCGGGCAGGCATATATGTGGCCCTGACATGAGACACCTCATGCTATATGAATAGTATGCCACTGCTTAGCATCATTCCACTGTTGTGTTGGTTTTTTCTCCCCCCTCCAATATCTGAACCCATTTGAATTTTGATATTTAAAAGAATAGATTGTATCAACAGGAGCTCATGACCACTGTAAGTCCCAGAATGTGGTCACAAAAATCACATGAAAAAATTGCACCAGGGCAGGAAGGAGGCAGTCACTCTCCTCAGCGTCAGTCCTGTGCTCTCTGGGCAGGATGAGGGGAGGGCAATCTGGGAATTTATCACCAATTCTCCTCTTCTTGTTCTACCTGGCCCAGGGTTTGCAGTTCATGGCAACCCTAGACTTGCACCAAAGATATATTTGCTGTAGATCTGTGTTGATCAACAGGGGTTTTGGGGGCTTACGCAAGAGTAAGGAGACCCTTAGTCCAAAGAAGCTACAGTGGTAGCAGTGCCCAGCGCACTACATCATTGCATGAGGATTTAGATTGGACTGGACTGTAAGTCTTCCTTATGAAAATTTAAGACAAGTTATAATAAAGACATAGATTTCTCCTTGGAGGGAGAAAAATATTCTTCCTCTCTTCAAGGGATACGTGATAAGGGGATATAATTTCAAAACAGTGAGAACAGAACCTCCAGACTACATCTCTTTGGCTAGCCTGCTAAGCATTCACAAAGAGGTCTACTACAGACACAAATGCAAGCGGCAATAGCCTGCCATTCTTTTTGTTCTTTCAAGGTACAGCCTGAAGCTTTCTCTTATTCTGAAGGACTTTGGCTTACTGCAGTCCATTATAATCTCCATAAATTTTTCAGTAAATACTATATGGGGAGACTGATTAGGAAGAAAGGAATGCTTGCTTCCTTTTCATCAGCTGGACTGTTTACTACCATGGACCTGAACAAAATCTTCCAGGACAGATCCCGAGATCTTTGTCATGGCATTCTGTCTTTCACTGCTATTTCAATAGAAAGTGATTTTTAAGAGTTAGTGAAACTGCTCCTTTACTCTCTTGAGTTCCTCTGCCTGTCACACCTTTGGATGTGTGTCACTGTCATTTTCTGGAAAGAAAATATAAGGTGGCAGTACAGAGGCACTACATATGAATGATGCTGATTTTTCTCTTTGGCTTTGGGCAACTGCAATCTCTGCACTGTCTTCATCTCATTCAAATCAAGGCAATGCATTTCAGTCATTGCCTTTTGGGAAATCTATGAATAATGGGTCCACAGGGAAGGCCAGGGAATAGTGCTACAGGTTAGATCAGGTGTGTTAAACATAAGGCCCACAGGCTGGATGTGGCCCCAAGAAGCTGTTTATCCAGTCCCCATTATAACTGGGCTATCCCAGAGCTGCCCTTTCAGCACAGTGCAATGAAGGCAATGATGTGGTACCCTTTTTGGGGTAAGGGACAGATCAAGAGGGATGAGAAAGGTCTTGAGGATTATCACAGTACAACAAATTTCACAGTAGTGCCCATTTCAGCATCAATGATTATCAAGGGAATAAGTATATTATTGGGTTATATTAATGATTATCAAGGGAATAAGTATTGTGTTATATTAATAACCCAATTGGGTTATATTAATAATATTAATAATATTGGGTAATATTGGGTTATATTAATGATTATCAAGGGAATAAGTATATTATTGGTCAGTATGTTTATTGAAATCACATTTCACATTTAGCCCAATAGCACATTAAGGGTGATTGTTTCTCTTTATTTATAGAATCACGTTTATGGGATTCTGGGATGGGGAGTTACAGTTGTTAAAATGTAAAATGTAAAAAATTTATCTGCTGGATATTTATATGTATCAACAGTGCCATTATTTTCTATCCATTATCCTCAGAAACATATACCTGGTTAGAAGGAAATACAGCGAGTGTCTCTGTGACAGTTGAAGTGTGTTGGAGGAAATCCCACATGGATATAACGATGGATATTGAACATGTCAGTACTGGGTCAGGTGTTAAGCCTGAGATTCAGGTGATGTGTCCGTCACCAGGAATGACACGGCTTTGCTAGCATATGGAGGCATCATATTGGAGGAGATATGAAATGTCAGAAGTGAGTCTCCAAAATTTGCCATACTAAACAATTGGTGCAATTTTGTTCTTTTGATCTGTCGTCTCTTATTTGCCCTTTGGTTGATTTGGAGTAGAAATATCTAATGCTAAGACAGGAAGGGCAACTTCTTCATTGAGACCAATTTGCAATAGCTGTTCTGTGCTTTGATGTTGTTTGCATTTGTCTCCAGGATGATCCTGTTTGTTTCCTACTTGTCTACAGCTCACATTTATACACCTCTTCATGCTAATTAATATGTCTCTATTTTGCTGCATTTTAAAACAAAGAAAGATGCAGTTGAATTTTTAAAGGTCCAGGTATGTTTCAGAACTCATAAATGTGATGCACTGCATTTAATTATCGAACATTAGTGGGTTTATGTTTGTTTAATTCTTTCGTGTTGAAGAAAGATTTACTTGAGGTTCTCAGTTTAAGTGAAATATTTTGCTTACAAAATTGCTGCCACATTTTTCCTTGCTAATGTTGTCTTACGCAGTCACTTTTGTTCTATGAACCTAACCATGCAAGTACCTTTAAAACATTGCAGTGAGTAGTAAAGAAGCATGACTGTGACTTTTGATTTATAGCTGTAGCTCTGTAGAAAATATGCATAGAAAATGTGCATTTATCTGGCTTGGAAATGGACACTGTCATTCAAAGCTGGAGTTAGGCTGTTTGAACAATTTGAACCCAAACCTGGAGGGGGAAGTGGAGCCAGTACCTTGCTGAGTAGCTGACATGCCATGTCAAGGCATCAGGAGGACAGCATCGCAAGCAAAGCCTGGGCCGGATTGCAGTGGTGGAATTCAAATAAATTAACAACAGGTTCTATGTCCTAATAACCTAAAGTAACAACAGCTTCTATGTCCCATTCGTAACCGGTTCTCAAAACCAGGCGCTCATTATCAAATGGTTCTATAGAACCTGTGAGAACCCCCTGAAGCCCACCACTGAGACTGGCTTGAAATGGGTGCACCCCAGAAGAAGTGGTGCTTTATTCATGTTCCTGGTGGGCACCCTCTTCTCTTGGCAGGAACCCAGCACCCACACACATGTTCAAATAAACATCAGCAATCTTTCAATTCCAGATAAAGAAATAAGAATGATTGTCATGCAATGTGGTGGTTGGCCTAACATGCAACCTGTGTTTGCATTAAAATGTTTTCCCAGCCCTGACGCAGGATCTGCATTATTCTGTGTAGTCATTTTCAGCCATTTGTCAGTCTTGCTGTCATCATTGACACCCAATGAGACCAGCTAACCTCAGCTTATTCTCTTGAGTGGGTGGGCAGGGATGCTTCACTCCTGAGTGCACATTGAGTGGCAAATTGGGTAGTAGCCATAACCTTAATGCTGCTTTGAGATAGGAGATAGCAATCTTTTACACAAATAAAATTAACTCCTGCTCTACTGGCTCTCAAACGTGGGCTTATTTCCCAGAAAGGATGAATAAGGCACAATCCTATGCATGCCTACTCAGAAGTAAGCCCCATTATAAGTAAGTCAGTGATGCTTACTCCCAGGAAAGTGGGATAGGTTTACAGCCATATTCCAGTTATACTGGTTGATTCTCATTTATTTTTGTCACAGAAACAGCTAATTAGGGCAAATAGAAAGCCAGATATTGGGGAGAGGCAGCAAGATGCAAGTATCTTGTGGTCGTGTTTGCTCCCTGAGGCATCTAGTGGGCTGGTGTAAGTTAAAGGAAGCTGAACTAGGTGGGTCCTGGGCCTGACCCAGCATGGCTCCTCATATATTCTTAGTTTACCATTCATGAACACTACAGATGGAGAAACACAGTGACCAGGGTGACCATAAGTTATAACTACAAGAGTACAAGGCCCTCCCCCAAAATGTAGGACACCCAAGAAAAATGTAGGACAACAAAATAAAAGCTAAACAACTCATATATATTATTTTTATGCGGTTTATTTAAACACTATATTACTTATCAAACTATTACATATAGAGCACATGCAACCTTTAACTTATTACTTAAAACTATTACATCTAGAGCACAACCCTAACCGTGGCTGCAATCCTAAAGAGACTTTCCTGGGAGTAAGACCCATTGAACACAATGGGGCTTACTTCTGAGTAGACATGGTTAGGATTGCTCTCCGTGACTATTCAAAAGTAAGCCCCATTGTGTTCAGTGGGTCTTACTCTCAGGAAACTCTTTTTAGGATTGCAGCCTATTTATTACTAAAAGGCTACTTGCTGCCTGCTTACAAGGAAAAGGAGGAAAATGAAGGTTTTTTTCCTGGACATAGGAGAAAAAATAGGAAATGTCCTGGAAAAAGAGGGCATATGATCACCCTCACAGTGACCATCAGAACCCCTAACTACATGTGCTCACTTTCACTCCTTGTTAATCCTTGCTTCTTTTGATTCTCCCTTTTTCCTTTACTTCTTTACCTTTATCTCCTTTTTTTACCACAGTGTAAAGTTCCAATATCCTTTGCTTTAAGGATATCTAGGACTGGACACAGCAATCATGTTACAAACTCTGTGATCTATTATTGGCATTGCTGCAGATAAGGCGTCCAGTCTCCAGTAGTCTAAAGGAGATTGTCCGCCACATGGCACAGCAACATTAAGCCATCTCATAGCAGTTTAATTCCCATATTTTTTTTTCCATGCATTGTGTTGTAGTTTTTCAGGCACACTTATAGTGAAGATGTGAATTCCATCTTTGTAAATGGTCCCACATAATTTCTGATTCTGGATCACCTTGAGATCTGTAAACCTAAACTTCAACCCAAATTCTGCTCAATATCTTACACAGTGCTTAGTTCCTGAGAGCTCTTTATCACATTTACTGAAGAAAAAATCATTTAAAATCAGAAAAATATGACAGCTATATCCATCCCTGTGGTTTATACTTAAATGTACGAAATATGTATTAACAAAATCCAGAGGTTTTTCTTATATTTTTGTGCAGTGAAGGCTAATGGTGGCCAAAATTGCTTAAGGCACAGTTTTAACCAATTTAGGCTGGCCTAACTCAGCTGGCATATCTTCCCATGATGGTGTGGGCTATGTCGCTGTATGCCTGTGCATTGGTCCAACTCTCCCCCCCCCCCCTGAGGAGTATGGCAGAAGTGCCTTACACCACTTTTGTGACACCCCCAAGTCCAGGGTGACCATATGCAAGAACCAAAAAAAGAGGACAAGGCTCCCAAAAATATAGGACATCCAAGCAAAATGTAGGACATGACAAAATAAAAGCTAAAATACTGATATATGTTGCTTTCATGTGCTTAATTGTGGCGCCTCTTGTAACAGTGGCACCAGTGGCGCTTCTTGTAACAAATTTAATTCGTTCCGGAGGCATGTTTGTTACGTGAAACATTCTTTACGTGAAGCAGATTTTCCCATAGCAAATAATGGAAACTCAGACAATTGGTTCCAGAACCCAAAAAATATTCATATAAAAATATTAACTGGATGTAAAAATGATGACAAAACACTGGAATTGAATTCAAAACATGCATTCAATGTGCATGATCCTATGAAGTCTACTTTCACAATCACTAATGGAGTCACTGCTATCCATTGGCTCAAAGGAATCTTTGTCTTTTTGTGCAGCTTTAACATCCCCAAGCTGCTGGTGGAGAGCAGCATTAGAACATTGGTAAGGCACACCTTCCACTCTGCCACACACAGATCCCACATACAAACCTGGCTCAGGCTGCTCCCCTGCCCCGAACCCTACATGAGTTCCCTCGTCATGGAAGCCTATTCAAAACTTTGCCCAGGGCCCCACTGTAGTTCAAGCTAGTCCCCTTGTCCCCCCCGTCCCTTTGTCCCCCCTGTGGGTTCCCTTGCCATGGATGCCTGTTCCAAACATCCTCAGAAGTGTTCTTTACCCAAGACAGTATTCTTTACACAAGTCAAAATTTCGGAGAAAATTTTGTTCTTTACCCAAAATGTCCTTTACCCAAGTTGTTCTTTACTCCAGGTCAGCACAGGACTTATGCCAAGTATTAGGCTGGCCTAAACTGAGTTTAGGATTGCAGCAATAATTTATTACATATAATTTATTAATTACAAGAAGACTACATGCTTCCCACTTACAATAAAAAGGAGGACATTTAAGTTTTTTCCCCAGGACACAAAGCTAAAATCCAGGACATGTCCTGGAAAAGGAGAACATATGGTCACCCTGCCCATATGGGTCTGCTTAAGTCAGACCAGGACTTATGCAAGGGCTTACATTGGCATAAGTGGAGGTTAGGACTACAGCCTTAAACTTCAGATATTTGAGAGCCATAGGTGAAATGTTAGAGAGCTGCAATATTGAAGAAGTATTTCAGTTCTTCACTACATTTATTCACTTTGAACATTAAATGTATATTTTAATCCAGCAGACTCTCAGGACCCCATAAATAATTATAAAGCTTTGAAAATTCTTAATTACCTTTTACATTCATTGGGATGCAAAAAAAGAACTTCACCATATTTCCAAGAGCAATACTTTATATTTCAAAGAGCTGTGTGAGTTTTGTGAGTCATAGTTTGGCCACCCCTGCTGTCTGAAGGTGAATATTCATAAAGTAAAAATGGGTTAATCAACCATTTAAAATATTTTATAGAATGCAAATAAACATATCCTTGCAACTTTTTCTATAGTACTGATAAAAAGGAATAGTACTTTGGGAGCAAGTATGTCTAGTAAACTGATATGATGCATTACCATGCTTGTACAGAACTAATGAACACAGATGGTGGGCCTGTTACTTCTCTCGGAAGGAATTTGTCTTTTTTACCCCTACGTCTAAAATTTAAAAAGCACTTTCTCAAGCTATCCGACCCTCCATGGGAATGTTAAGACTTTTTCATTATTTATACATTAGTAAGAAAAAAAAAATCAAGACATTTTTCAACTCAACAGGTTTTATATCTTGAGTGAAAATTGACTGAGAGGTAATTTTACACACCATGCAAGATCCCTAGTGGACCCATTCATTGTCAATAAATCTTTTTTTTAATGAGTGTGAAATTAAATCTTGCATAATCTAAATGCTGAATAGAATGTGCAAAGTAAAATAGCTTCATATAATTACAGCCATGGCATTTACAATAAGTCATATGAGCAAATGAAACGTTGCAGGGTGTGATCATTTTCAAAACTCTTAGTACAGTCTTATCAGGCCCATATATACAGATCCTGCAATCTATCAACCTAAGGCTGCCGTCCTATAGACACTTTCCAGGGAGTTAGATCCATTGAACACAGTGGGGCATACTTTTGAGTAGACATGGTTAGGATTGTGCTGTAAGTCCTGGGTTGATGGTGAGAAAGCAGCTCTGCTATTTGGTGGGCTGTGACATTTAGCAGACAAATAGCTCTGCTATTTGGTGGTGCCAGTGTTAAGTATGGAGGTCACACAGACATAACAGCAGTCTGTGGTTCACACCTCCTCTGTCCCCTTCAGTCTCTGATAAGTCTGCGGCAGGAAGGGTGACCAGATGTCCTCTTTTTCCAAGACATGTCCTCTTTTCTGCCTTGTATCATTCAATCTTCACTGTCCTCCTTTTCTTTGTGAGTAGGCGGCATGTAGCTTTTTTGTTATTAATAAACAGGCTGCTGTAGTTGTGCCATATCCTGAGGTGGCCTGATATAGTTGTGCCATATCCTGAGTTGAGAGGCAGGTGTTGGTCTAGGCTCAGAATTTTTTGCCATCATTTCCAGTTTTACTCTGGCTTATCATGGACCCCTATGGGTCTACTCAGATTTATTCCTGCTCCTTAGGTGGCCTAAGAGGAGCTGTGACGGGGCATTTCTGCCCTGGAAACAAACTCTGGATACAGCCTAACTGCTCTGTTCTAGGCAATGTGGAACATGCCCTCAACATGCCTCTCCTGAACTGCCTAGACTGGTAGAGCTAAGCCAGCCCAGGCCCATCTGTCTTGGTTTTTCCTCAGTTGACTTTATACTGGCCCTAGCCTTTCTCGTATAACTAGACTGGCCTATCTTGGAATTGGGCCAGCCCAGTAATAGACAGGCTAGCCCAAGTGCAGTTCAGCATTGCAGCCCATATGTAATAAATGTTATGATTTAAATTAGCATTTAAATTAACCATATGAAAGCAATACATATACAAGTGTTTTTAGCTTTTATTTTGTTTTATTTTTAGCTTTCATGTCCTACCTTTTCATTGGGGGAGGGTTCCTCTTTTTTGGTTATGACATATGGTCACCCTAGTGGCAGGGGAGGATCAAAGGCTGATAAAAATGGAGAGCAGGTTGGTGGGGGGTTAGAACGAGAAGGAACAGAAGCCACCTATGCCACTATCCACTTCCCCATCCAGACCCATCCCTCTCAGGGGTCTCCTTGGGTTTACCCCAGAAAAAAGCTGGTATAGTGTGAAGTAAGTAAAAATATTTTTACTAAACCTCTCCTGAGCTGTCAGTTTCCACTTTCCCTGCCGATATTATACAAAATGTGCTCTGAAAGAAGCACTGAACACTGTGGGTTGCATTTGATTGGATTGACACTTGAGGCTTCATGTCAAGATAACTGTATGAAAACCTCTGTAAGGATTCTGATTTTCTCATTGTGTTGTTCGTTTGGCTTTTCACCCACTTTTTACCATACCATACCACCCACCCACACAGATAGATAGATAGACAGATAGACAGATTGATAGATCTATCTATCGATCAATCAATCGATCAATCGATCAATCTGTGCTGACCTGGGGGATGTCACCAAGGTGCCATAAGACACTTCGGCACCATTTCCGGGGAGGGTTAGGCCGGTGCACAGACATGCACTTGCTACATCACCATAGGAATGGGAAGACCAATAAGTTGTGTAGGCCTAGGTTAGGACTGAACCTATAGTTTTAAATTTAATAATAAGTAATACAGTGTTTAAATTAAGCACATGAAAGCATTATATATGAGTCTTTTTAGTTTTTATTTTGTTATGTCCTACATTTTTCTTCGATGTCATTTTTATGGATGACATTTTGGGGAACCTTGTCCTCTTTCTTGCTTATGACATATGGTCAGTGTGAACATGGGCAGTCCAATCCTGTGGAATGCCTGTTCCTTTTGGCACTGACTGCTGCAAAGCAACTGTAAAGAATCATCGACTAACATGTACTCCCAGAATGCCTAGCAGTTATAATCATCATCAACAACAACAATAACAACAACAATAGAAAGAAAAAAGTCATCATCAAGTTAATATGAGATGAACTGAGTATTACTCCTTATTGCCTGTGAAGAAAAAAAATTGTCTAGCTGGAAGGGCACATCTCCTCAAAGTTCATGTCACATATGGTTTGCTGAACCTTTGGCTACAATCCAGAGTAACTACGGGACCTTATACACCAACGTAGTTACGGAGCTACCTATGGGAAACCTATGGGAAATGCATAGAGCAATCCACAGTAAGAGCCTCTTTCGTGCTCCCGTAGTTACTCTGGACTGTAGGAAATGTTTGGCCTTTTCTGTATATCAAAATATGCTACTATTCAAAATATGGCCTCTAGGAAGTTGACAGGAAATATATAAGTGAAGCAAATAGTTTTGCTAAACCTTCATTGGATTTCCATTGGTTTCTGGATTCAGTATAAACATGCTGGTCTGAAAAACCCAAAGGCTTGAATCCATTAAAGAATGCTTGGTTTTATATGAAACTATCCATGCATTGAGAGCTTGATCAGAGATCCTGCTCATGATCACATCTGTCCACAGCTTGAACTATCATGGTTGACAACATCGGACAGAGTTTTCTTTCCAGTCAGGGTGATCAGACTATTCCTGAACCCCAGGGCCAAAATTCCTGAACACGTGGCCAAAATTCCTAATCCCAAGTCAAAATTCCTACCTGCTTAAAAAAAATTGCCAAAAAATGTATTTTTTTGTTTTTGTTTTTCCATTTTTTGACCATAGCGTTTGATAGGAAGGAGATATCGTCAAACTGATTTTTGCATTGAATTCTGCTCTTCAATACAAATCCAACAACACATGGCACGATGGGGTACTGTGCACTTTCGCGAAGTTTCAAAATGAAGCCAAAATGTAGGACACCCGGACAGGAGGCTAAAAATCTGGACAAATCTGGGTTTTTCTGGTCATATGGTCACCCTGTTTCCTGTGCGCAAAAACTGAGTACCTTTTTGCTTGGGGAACTTTTCCCTGCTCCTTCTTTATTTGGTTTTTGAAGCATGACCATCTTCAAGATAGCTTTTGGTTGCTGCAACTTCTCAGTGTTTTAACATTTTTATTTATTTAAGACACTGGCACATATGATGTATGGTTTTGTATTTTAAGATTTTGTCCATTGAGTAGGAGCACTTTAATTGAAAGGTAGTTAACAATTCTTTAAACAAAATTTTTTAAGAGCCTCTCAACTCTGACTCCTCTCTGAACAGAAGGTGGCAGCAAGGAATCTGTTATGCCCACATCTGTAACGGGATTTTTGCTTGGAGTATTATTCTGAGGGAAAATAAAGTCCATGTGCATAGACTTTTTCAATAATATTGATGATATCCTGAGTTAATAAAGAAAGAAAAGTTTTAATAATTCTGTTGTATGAATGTGGGCAGAGATCAAGAAGCATTTGTTACTTGATAAATTTATTTATTTATTTAAAGTGTGTAAAGGGACACATATGTATTCACACGTATTTGGTATTGGAGTAATAGGACCATTGCATCCAAGACCACTGTGTTCTGGTGAATTTGTTTGTTTGTTTGTTTTACTTACAACTTTTTCAGTAGTTTAGACAGCACAAAAAGTCACATCTGGTGTTTTGGAAAACCAGAAAGTGATTTTAGGCCCTCCAGACAACAGCAGAACACAGATCCGGTTGTGTTCAGTCAAGTGGACCAAAAGCTTACAAGGGACCAAAGGCTGGCTTTGGGCCAGATAAAGAATTGCTTCAGGCTGCATCTGGCCCCCAGCCTGGGGTTTGGGGAGCCCTGATCTAATGGCTCTGAAAGGGTTGATGCTTACAAGATCTATATTTCTGTTTGGAAACATCACAAATCAGAAAAGAAGAAACTTAAGAACTTAAGAACACAAGGATTGCCCTGCTGTTTCAGGTCAAAGGCTCATCTAGTCCAGCTTCTTGTACCTCACAGAGGCCCACCAGATGTCTCCAGGACATCTGGACCTGCATCCTGAAAACAAGAGACCTGCATCCTGAAGCCACAGATTAATTACATAGAGTAGGGATGAAGACTTCCCACAACTCTGTTTCATCCAGTCTATCAAACACATAAAAAACTGGATTCTATAGGCACTGCACAAATAAGGAATGTAAAAATGAGCAAGCCTCACAATAATATAACATTCTTTTTAGCTATCTTTTATCTGTATCGAAAATCATGCCTATGCAAGTCATGAAGAATAGAACAAGAATTTCAATTACAACTGTCAAAATATCGATGCAAAAACATCATTCTCCTACATTTGTTTTTTATGAAGATCTGGAAAGAAGAGTGTGAACGATGAACTGTGGATCAAAATTATAACTGAGTATGCTGGGATAACATTTTTCCTCCTCATAATAATCTTTCATGCAGTCCCATAAGAAAAGGAACTATCATGTCAGTTTATATGACAAATCCTTGCTTTCACTGTGGCAGAGACAGGAGGCTATTATAGTTGTTCAGCTTGCAAATGTAACCATGCATGAAAAAGACGTAGTAGGAAGATTCATAGGGTGCTTTTGGGTGACATCATTCAAATTTCAGCTTAAGAGACCATTTTAGTATGCATGGTTCGCATAAGAATGTAGTTCAATGGCAGACGACCTGATTTGTGGGCAGAAGTTTCCCAGTTCAATTCCCAGCATCTCCAAGTAGGAAAGAGGAAAAAAATCTGCCCAGGGGCCAGGATATAACCCTTTGTCAAGAATACAGTATGAATTCATGCCCCGCTCTCAACACTTATAAGTGTCTCTTAATGTTCCACTGCTGCATCACAAATGACTTACAGTTGCTACATTGTTTTACGGCACCTCTATGGAAGGGCAGATTAAGGAAAGTTGCTTTCAAGAAGGTTTCTTTATCACTGAGGGTCATAAGTGCTCTCTTTCTCCCCCACTTGAGAAGATATATGGAAAGAAGAGTGAGGTGTCAATAAGTGGCAACTTTGAAATTCCATTTTTTCTGGAGGGGTTTGGTTCATGACCCTTAATTCTTATGGAATGTTAGTGCGAAGGAAAAGTTGCTAGATACTGTATAATGGAGAACAGAAAAACTGAAGGAGAATTATTAGAGTAGTTATAGATAGATAATCTTTATTAGCATGTACCAGTATATAAATAAAAATAAATACACACATTCACACATGCTAGGACTTAAAAAAGAGATTACAACTTGTCACCATAGCCCTTGCCATTTATGATGATGATGTACTATTTCAGTCGTAAGGTGTTTGACTGGAATTGGCTGTATTGTAATATGGTTCCGATGATGATGAGGAGGAGGAGGAGGATGATGATGATAACTTATTTTATATCCTGCCTTCTTCATAAATACTAAAGATGGCACACCACACGAAAAACGCAATCAGTTAAATCATCATTAAAAACATTAAGAACAACATAATACATTAAAAACCATTAAAACAGCATTACACTATACAATAAGAATAAACAGTACTATAAAAATAACTAAAATGTATGGTTACAATTTCAGAATGTATGGATTATACCATTTCAGAAGAAAGCAAGAAGAACTCTTATAGACAAGAACTCATATAGACATATAGCTTGTTATAGACAAAGGTCTGTAAGCCTGTCTGTTTTTCACTGGCAAAACATTTTTTTTTCTAGACGTGTTTTGCGAGATATCTGCTAAAAAAAGTCAGTTTCTCTCCAAAAGCTTCTGTTGTTTTATGGCGATAGACTATAGTTAACACAATTTGCTTTCTTTAGCATTATACAGTTGCTACAGTTCTGGTTGTTGTGAGTTGATTGACAACTCCTAGGGCCAATGAGCACTGTTCATTTGGGCTAGTAATCAATGCTTTATCAGACAGCTCTTGGCTTGGGAGATACTCTCTGCTGAATATATCTGTAATCTTCTCGATGGTATCCACAACGTCGTTGACGATGAGAGCATTACTCATTCTTTTCCTCTAATGCAGTGATTTTCAACCAGTGTGCCATGGCACACTGGTGTGCCGCAGATAGTCCTCAGGTGTGCTGCAGGAATTTGGGGACTGACATTCATTATGAAAATTGGGGGATTTGAACAGATTGTTGTGCCTTATTAATGGTAACAACAATAGATGGTGTGCCTTGACAATTTCAGTTTTATTTTAAGTTTGCCGAGAGTTGAAAAAGGTTTAAAATCACTGCTCTAATACCTGAAGTTAGCTAGGTGTGGCTCTTATCACTGAAGCACACGTTGCCTCAGATGAAATAGGATCCTGCAATCCACAACCAAAGGTCCTTTTCCCCATTCCCCTGGAAGACTGACTTCATACCATCATCTTGAATTTGTGGGAACCCCCCCCCCCCGACACACACATACATGCAGGAAGGGGGGGAAGACTTGTTCCAGAATAATCAAGATTATCTCACTGAAGTACCATTCAGTTCTATGTTGATGGTCCTTCAGAAGTGCCAATACCACAATTATGATTTATCCCAGGGGTATCCAAACTTTGACCTTTAGGTTCCTGGACCTTTAACAATTGTGTAGAGAAGGGAATTTCAGGAGGTGCAGCTTCTCACCTCACAAATCACAAGCTGTACCTGCTGATATTCCCTCTTCTACACAATTGTTAAAGATCCAGGAGCTCAGAAGTTGCCAGTTTGGACACCCCTGGTCTACCTTAAGACTCAATGATGGTTAAGAAAATATTATGTTTTATGACTAAAATAGATCTGTTTTAAAAAGCTCTCATTCTGAAAGTAGTTGACATTGGTTGCAATCCTAACCATACTTTCCTGGCAGTAAGTATTTTTGAGCACAGTGGGACTTCTGAGTAGATATGCTTAGGATTGCACTGATTGTTTTAGAAAATGTAGCAACATATTAAGTTCACAGCATTCATTCCCTACAGTGCTTCCTAAACTGTGGGTCGGACCCCACCAACCACAATCCAATTTTTAATGGGTCACAAAACTGTCAAGCAAAATGTATTGAGCTCTATGGAAACTGAAAAGAGCAACATACACAGACTACTGTGTCTTGGCTCGTATAAAAAACTAAATAATGGGGAATGTAAAGCTACCAGAATGGTCCTGATCCAATCAACATGAAGAGATCAACAAATGCTCCGGAAGGTGGTCTTGTCCACACCATAGCAAAAAGGATCAAAACAAAAGCTTGAGAAGCTACTATAGTGAAATTTTTAGTCTTGCAAAGTTAGGTGGGTCTTGATGGAGTGCTGTTTTAAAAATTGAAACCTGGTGCTAAAAGGTTTGGGAACTCCTGCTATAACATTAATTTTTTTAATGAAAATTTAGTCAATTTCATGTGAACAACCAAAATCATCTTTAGATATCACCAGAAGTCTCTTTCTCGGTTGTGTTTTTTTTATAACTTCAGCAGTGACCTTTTCATATTTTCCTTGTTATTGTGTGAAAGATAGAAAATCCAAAAGGGTAAATGTCTATGTATGAAACCATTGATAGAAAAAATGCTGTCTAATGCACCTAGCAAAGGAAATGAAATACCTTTCTTTTGTTGACCTCTTTCAGTGACTGTAATCTTCAGTATTAGCTATTGCAACAGCAGGAAGGGAATGTACCAGCTAAAATGTGATATTTAAGTTGATGGTGATCTTCAGGAGGTCAAAAAATGTGTTTATTGCACATCTATTGGAAGTTCATTTTCCATTGTCCAACTATAACTTTGAGGTTGGACTTTCTGACTCTACAAACTATACTTGACAACATATCCCCAAATCCAGAGTAACTGCGGGAGCATGTAAAAGACTTTACGTGCACCCGTACTTACTGCACCACCTAGTTAAAACCTATGGGAAATTTATATTGGAATCCAGAGAAAGTTGTTCTTAAACCGGAGCAAGGACTCTCCCATAGTTACTCTGGATTTTGCCCATAACCTAGATTTAGTTGAAAGCCTTGTGAACCCCCGTATTATTAGCTGAGACAGCTTCCAGGAAAACAAAAATGTGACTCAACAAATAATCAGAATTGACCCTTAGTGGTTATAATTTATACTTTTTTTAAAAAAAAAGGTTTTGCAGAGTTTTAGGATAAATATCAACTATCAATGTGAAGGGGAAAGCTGTTTTTTAATAACTCTGGGGTAAATATAGAAATAAAGAATTTGGAGCTGCATTTGGCAAAATCAACAAAATTATAATGAGCTGCATGGGAATTAAAATCAATGATAACTATTTTTAAAGTGACTGTAATGATACCTGTCTCTCTCAAAGCAATTTTAACCAAGATGCCACTGGTAATTTAATTGCAGCGGGTAATGCATTGCCAGAATCAATAATGATCTTGCTTTATTAGTGAAATCTATAAACCGTAAAGGCTCTGGCTACTCCCCTGAGATGAATGCCCACAGATGAACAAAACAATATTCCAGAATTCTTACCAGCTGTTTGATGAATTTTAACTCTTTAAGTGGCTTGTCTCAGCAATACTCGACCTTGCTGCAATTTTATCAAGATAATTATCCAGGATTTGGAAAACCCTGGTTCCCTTGGGCTACATGGAGAAGAGAGCTGCTTCCAGTCCTGCCAGAAAGTCAGGACAGATCCATGACTGGCTCGTAATGGGGGTTGGCACTCCAATCTCCAGGGGAAATTGTCTTCAACCTTTTTTTATGCCCTGACCCAATTAAGTAAGTAAGGCTGTATCCTAATCTCCAGTTAGTCCAGCATAACCTCAGCATAAGTCCTGTGCTGACCTGGAGGTGACACAAAATTGCCATAAGACACTTCTGTGCCACTCCTGAGCAAGGGTTAGGCCAGTGCACAGACATGCACTTGCCTCCCTATATCATTACAAAAACGGGAAGACTGATGAGTTGTGCTGGCCTAGGTTAGAATTGCAATATATAAATGAGAATGAGAACCCACCATGAATCCCATCCCACCCAGGATCCTATCTGCCTCCTCCCTGTCCAAAAAAATACTGTGCAAGGCTAATCAGAAGTTGAGGGTTGTGAGCATTGAAGACCATGCAACCCATCATATTTCTTTTCCAGCATTTTGGCAAGTCTCCTAAGAAGTTTACTGGCTAGGTTGGGACTTTCTGGATCTTCCAGATCTGCAACACTCAAACTGCTACACCATTGATTTTCAACCTTTTTCATCTCATGGCACACTTAACAAGGCACTGAAATTGTCAAGGCACACCATCAATTGTTTTTACCAGTGACAAGGCACACCAGACTGTTCAAATCCCACAGTATTCCTATTAATGAATGTCAATCCCCAAATTCCCACAGCACTTCTGAAGACTAACTGTGGTACACCAGTGTGCCACGGCACACTGGTTGAAAATCATTGCGCTACACCATCTGGCTCTCACAAAACAGAACTGACAGTGTAATCCTAAGCATGTTGACTCAAAAGTAAGCCCCATTTGTTCAATAGTACTTACTCCCAGGAAAGTGTGGTTAGGATTGCACCCTGAATTTCCCAGACTTATTGGGATTTTTCCACTCTCTGTTATCAGAAAACTAGCAATGCTGGCCTTTTATTCTAAAAAGGGGGGGTTGGGCTGAGAATATGCCTCACTTCAGAGTTCACTGAGTGTAGATTTGCTGGTTTAGAAGTGTTGTCAAAGAGCCAAAGCGGTGGCAATCCTGGTGGTTTTTAACACCAGGGGCCACATACCCACTCACCACTTCACTGACCTGAGAGTAATTATGGTGATGTTAATAATTCTAACCAATTTAGGCTGGCACAACTTAGGCTGGCACAATTTAGGCTGGCACAACTAGGCTCCCCATCCCCATGGTGGTGTGGGCAGGCTGACACATATCTTTGCGTTTGCCTAATCTTACGGCGCTTTTGCAGCATTTCCAGTCCAGCATGGGACTTGTGCTGGGCCTTATGCTAATCTATCTGGGGGTTAGGATTATAGCCTGAAACGATAAATGCAGCACATGTTGAAACAGAATAAAACATTTTGAAGTGGATTTCTTAGAAAATAATAAGAGAGCATAGAAGAGTAGGAGTAAAACTGTTATCACTGCATTAGCAAAGGGAAAAAAGAACTATTAATTTGACGTAAAGTGACATGTCTATGTGACATATCTATGAATGTTTATGTACGGCTTTTAACTCAAGCAATTGTATTAAAAATAATCTACTGGCATAGTGCCATATGAAGAGACCATTATTACAACCCAGTCTATGACAAAAAAAGTCATTTAAAGGTTTAAAAAATAGAGCAAATCACATAAAATAAAAATGATATGGACCCAATGTTAAGTGATAGTAAAATGAATTAGCACCCCAGTCTTGAATGCCCTTTAAGCCAAAACAAGTCCCTTGCACTGGTCTGATATGGTCACAAATGTTCCATAAGGCACAATTGCATTGACGAGAGTTGGGGAGGCTGGCACAAGAACAAGAATCAGCCTCCCCTCACCAGAGCACACCCAGCCATGTCTGCTAAGTTTGTGCTAGCATTTCAAAGTGGGCATGGGGTTGATGAGGGTGGGAGGGGCGTGTTTTAGGGCAGGGGTAGGCATAAGGTGATACAGTAGGTTATGGCATGGAAGTGGGGCTATGGTCAGGATCCAGCATTCATGTAAAATCCTATCCCCTTTCCCGTTCACCTCTCTAGGTGGCACAGATCCAAATTCGGGCTTCTTCAGCACAACACAGGAAAGTGATTCCTCTTTTGGCCCAACTTTTGGCCTGCTATGGATGTTGGGCAGATCTGCGGTTATGGCTGCTCCAGGGCAGGTTAGGATTATACTGCCCATCTCATTCAAAAAAATTCAGACTAGGTTGTTAGCATCACTTTACTATTATAAAAAAATCATATGTATATACAGTACTTCAGTATTTGATAACTTGTCATCTATGGGTTGTTTTTTAATCCTTGGGAAATGTCACTTTGGCTGCAATTCTAAAGACAATTTCCTAGAGTAATGACAATTTCCTGTCTACTTTTGAGTAGACATGGTTAGGATTGTGCTCAAAATGTTCAGCAGTAGACAAAGAGTCATTTATCCTCCACATTTGAACAAAGGGACACAGGGATTTTACATGAGAGAAACAGTGAATTGGCTGTGACAAAAGTTAGTCCACATTAGCTCTTAATATAAGCCGCTATCTGAAATCATTTGGTTCCCATGTGCTTTGACACAATAGCATGTCTGCATCTATACAACCTTGAGCTATGATTATGCAAGATTTCCTGAGCTAAGCAAAATTTGGAATGGCCATTACTTATTTTTATTGCTGACAACAACAATAACACATATAACATTTTTCATCTTGATCATGCTTTAGCAACATTAACCTCTGTGAGTCATGAAGGTAGTCAAAAAGTCCTGAGGAGAAATGAACTAGGTAAATGAAGCAGTCTGAACAAAAATGGCTAACTTCTTGCAGAGGTCATTGAAAATAGAGCACTGATATTTTTGTTGACCTACAATTGAATCCAGCTTCTGGTTGGACTTAAAATGAGGAGTACCGGCCGTGAGTTGTACCTGAACATAACAAAGCATCATGTTATGGAAGGTTACAGAAATATTTTATTAATTGTGAGTCTAAAAATAGTTGTATCCTTCCTTCCCATACAGAACGTTGGGCAACCCAGTCCTGCTTTTCATGGTATCATAGAGTTGGGAGGCACCTACAAGATCATCAAGTCCAACCCCCTCTCTGTAGTAAGAAATCCTTCTAAACAGCTTCTCAATGTCAAGCTTTTGCTTGACATTTACATCTCCCTCAGCAATCTATTATGCTGCTAAACTACCCTTACCATGATTAATTTCTTCCAGGTGTCCAAGTAGTATTCAAAAATTTTAGATTACCACAGTGCAACTTCAGATGGAAATGTAATTGAAAAATATTGACCAGCCAAAGACCACCAAGGTAAGTCCATAACTGATTGCAGATTTCATCTATTGGTTAGCAATTTCTAATCAGTCTTATTTAAAATGCATGGAAGCATAGGTATAATAAGAAAGTTGAATTAATCTGGGACATCATTCTAAAATGGATTTGCTTCCATTGAGAAATTATTGGAATTTGCTTTGTGGATGCTTTATCCATGAATATAACCATCTATCAAAGCTAAAACCCACGTGGAACTTTTGCTCTTTTATCTGGGTGTTTCCAAGCTTACTGTTATGTTTTGACTCTGCGGAAACGACATAGGGTATAACTCCAGTAAGGTCTCATAATGTGAAAGAGGTCTTCACTTTTCTAGCTTTTCACTTACAGTAATTTAATAATTTCTTACTTGGCAAATACTTCATCACTTCTTTAACAACAGAACAATGACACAACAATGGAAATCCATATTGTGAAAGCGGCCCTAAATCAGTCCTAACTGATTAATTCCCCTTTTATTCACAAAGCCTAACTCATACTGACTGAATCAATCAAAAAGCTATTACTTTCATACTTGCAAGTGTTGCTTTCAAAATCAATAAAAACTGAATTCATTTTTAAGATGCAATATATTACCAAAATAAAAAATTCCCATTTACTTGAGCTTGGAATTTATCAAAAAACATCATAGTCAGCAAAATCTTGTTGTTGACCCCGCTTAAATTCCACTGTTTTGCAGTCTTCAGCTTCTACTCTTTCTTTTCTCTCTTTCATTTACTTCTGAAACAAGATCATTATTGGTTCTAGGTTTGCTTTTCTGTGTCCGTCAAGAAGCAGCTTATTTTATGATCAATGGTCTCTCATGAGGTCTTACTGTCCCATCACCTAGAATCTGTCTTTTATTTCTACAAACATCATTTTTATAAGAAAGATAATGCCAGGAATATTCTACTTGTAAGCTTTACAAATACTGTATGACTGATATTTCCCCATAAATGTCTGGGCAACTAATTTGCTAAGTGTCAGTATTTTGATGACCCCACATATTAAAGAGCTTTCTTCCATAAATAAAAGTGTGTTCATCAATTTGAAAGGATTCTCTTCTTTTAAAACACATAAGCCAGTGGGTTTTCACACTGTGGGTCTGGGACCCACCAGTGAGTCATGACCCAATTTTTGATGATTTCTAAAACTGGCAGATCAGATTAGGCTATGTGCATCAAGAGTTAAACACACTGCTATACCAGAAGGGAGCACTGATGTGCAATCAGCATTATCACCACATCCCATAGCATTTATAAGTCAGACAGCAGCCTCTAGAGCAGTGGTTCTCAACCTTCCTAATGCCACGACCCTTTAATACAGTTTCTCATGTTGTGGTGACTCCCAATCATAAAATTATTTTTGTTGCTACTTCATAACTGTAATTTTGCTACTGTTATGAATCATAATGTAAATATCTGATATGCTGGATGCATTTTCATTGTTACAAACTGAACATAATTAAAGCATAGTGATTAATCACAAAAACAATATTGTGAAAGCAGGGTCCCTACCCTTTAAAAAAATTACTTACTGGCTGGCACCCTCCCTGGCAGGCAGGTCTACTCAGAGGTAAGTACCATCACAGCCAATGGACTTACTCCCAGGAAAATGAGGCTGAGAAGCCTCTGCAGTGATTCTCCCCCCAGAGCAGGTTCCTTACCCTTTAAAAAAAATTACTGGCTGGCTATCACCATCTCTGGCAGGCAGATCTACTCAGAAGTAAGTCTCATCACAGCCAGTGGGCTTACTCACAGGAAAGTGAGGCTGAGAAGCCTCTCCAGTCACCCTCTCCCCACAGCAGGGTCCCTTTAATAATTACTTCAGGCAGGCAGGCAGGGTGCCGATGGGTGCCATTTTTCCGGTTACCAGCAGCGGGTTTCCTATTGTCCCAAAAATATGGTCAGCCTGGTCTTAGGCGACCCCTGTGAAAGGGGTTGTGACCAAAGGGGTTGTGACCCACAGGCTGAGATCCACTGCTCTAGAGCCGCTGCTAATACATTTGGGAACCTCTGCTGTAGGTTTTGATGGGGAAAAGCTCTTTAGCGGAATTCTGATAGGAAAACAGGAACAGATTATTATTTGACAAAGAATCAGAGTTTGAATTTTTTCAATTGTTGTGAAAGAGCCCAAGAGGTAACTTTCCTTACAATTGTCTTGAAAAGCCCAGGGAGACGAAGAGGGGGGAGGCAGTTCCTAGTGATTATGCTTTTTCACCGTATGGCTGCTGGAAGGAGTAATCCTCATTTAATGTTTGGCTGCAATGGGACCAGTTTTAAAGGCTTGGGTTGTCCTAAAACATCTTCCAGCTGCTGTTTGTGATCTTCTTCCTCCCTCTTGCAGCTTCCTTCCCTGCTCTTTCGCAGTCCCTCCCACCCCTCAAGAATCAGATGCCCGTTTTACAGATGGAGGGATAGTGTCAAGATCTCTTGACAACCACCGAGCTTGGCAGTAGCCTCCCTTTTCACCATGGCAGGCTTTTAAAGAGAATGGGGATGCTTAACATGAGTCCTATAGAGTAAAAATGGGTGACTTGGATTGGCCCTACAATCCAGAGTAACTACGGGAGCACGTAAGAGACATTACGTGTACCTGTAGTTACTGCACCATCTAATGAAAACCTATGGGAAATTCATACTGCAATCCACAGCAAATTGTTCTTACACCGGAGCAAGGACTCCCCGTAGTTACTCTGGATTGTGCCCTTACTCTAGTTTACTTTACTTGAATAAAATATCACTATTATGTATTGTTTATTACTCAAGTTGCGTGGCTGGTGACTCTAGACCTGACTTAAGTCAAGCCCCTTGGGACTCTTCTCAACACTGTCTGGGCAACATAATTTTCTTTGCTTTTAAAAATAAAGAGCTCAATCCTGTCTTATACTAGAACAGGGAGGCTGGCATACTTATGCTTTATCCAGAGTAAGAATGGGCTGCTGCTGTGCTACTGTGGGACAATGGGAAACTTTCTCCTTACCCAACTAGCACTGCAAAAGTGCCATTGGGTTTACTTGGAGCTGCACAACTGCTTTCGGTGGTGCAATTCACCTGGTCCACCGCTGGCTGCCTGGGAATGCGGCTTGGATCTGACATAACTACTGGGTCTCTGCCCCACTTACCACTCCCTGTCCACCCATCCTGTCCCATCTACTTCTCGACCCAAAACGTTTCTCTCCCATCTCTACACAGTGAACATGTTGAATGTGGTTGAATAGTGGAGTGTAATACTCAATATCTAAAGCAGATGCGAATTTACATTATGTTTGATGTTCAAATGACTACCCATGGTATGGGGTGATGTCTGTGGTTCAAAGTTCTGTTGTTGCTTACTCCATAGGGTTTCCTTGTAATTAGAAAACAGAAACTGACAACTGGAAATATTCCCTTGTAAACACATATTTCTTTTAATAAATGAGTGAAGGGGAAAAAAAATGATATCGTTGATTTGAACATAAGGGATTTTAGCCAAAGTAAATAAATCACTGAGTTTTAATTCACTGAGGCTCAAACTCATTTAGACCTGTCATATCTTACAAAAGAAAATTATCAAGCATAAAGGAGCAGCCAGGCATGATATTAAACAGCTGAACTTGTCAAAATAATCACTGTGTAGTTATGAAGTTCCATTCAACATGCCATATTGTTACACTTATTGCCATTGCGCTTGTTTTTTTTTAAAGCTGTCTTGGGAGGGCTGATTTGTTTTTGTGATACACTCATTATGAAATACGGAATCAATACGCAACATGGTGTTTATTTGTTATTTAATCATTAGATTTTTTTTAAAAAAAACATGAAATTTATCAGGGAGATCATGGATAGCATTGGAGATTAGCCATGAGTTTTGCAATCATCATACACCCATCTGGTCAGACAGATCCCAAATGCTCAGAACTGGTGAGATTGCATTAAAAATGCATTGTGATTTTCCCCAGAAACAATACTCTTTACATGTGGCATTGCCACCAATGCTAGATCCGAGTTGCTGGCAATTCTGGGCCAAAACCCTGCTTTAGGTCTAAATGTTCGGACCCTAATAGAACTACCTTACCCTACAATCCAGAGTAACTACGGGAGCATGTAAGAGACATTACGTGCACCCATAGTTACTGCACCACCTAGTGAAAACCTATAGGAAATTCATATTGCAATCCAGAGTAAATTATTCTGACACCAGAGCAGAGACTCCCTGTAGTTACTCTGGATTGCGCCCTTTATAAAACTGCCTTAATAGAACCACCTTAATAAAATAGAACTACCTTAATAAAACTTTTGGTACTGCCATTACCACCAGTCAGCATAACTGGTTTACATGGTGGGTTGGTAGACTTCTGTTAAATGATTGTTTCAAGATGTAAAACAAAGGAGGGAGGAGAAGGGAAAGATTGAAATTGAGATTGAATGTTTGTGTGTGTGTGTGTGTGTGTGAGAGAGAGAGAGAGAGAGAGAGAGAGAGAGAGAGAGAGAGAGAGAGAGAGAGATTTCCTATATCCTTTCTATTGAGGAACTGGGAGGAAATTGATTCTGGTTAGAAAAAAGAAGGAAGAAAACCTGAGATTACTGCTGCATTTTTATTTTTACTAGAAAAATATGCAGAACTGACATTTTAGCATGTTGTCAGTATGCTTTTCATGCAATTCTATTAAAAATGGAATGGATGGTGTTCCCAAAGATGTTCCAATCATCAAAGGTACTATAACATTATCTATGTACAGTATTTATATACCGCTTTTCAACTTAAAAGTTCACAAAGCGGTTTACAAGAAAATGAAAAAAATTAATAGCTAATTAATAGCTAATGGGTGCCTGTCCCCAGGGCCCACAATCTAAAATGCAAAAAGAACACCAGCAGAAGCCATTAGAACAGACATTGCTGGGGTGTGTAGAGCCAGTTTTATTATTTAACACTGTATAGCACTTTTATAGTCTCATACATGGCTCCGTGTGTCCAAGTTGAAAGTCCTCCACTTTATTTGCTCTACTCAAGATGCCTCTGTCCAGTTGTTTCCTCAGAGCAGAGCCATAGGATTACAAGTACACTGGATCATGGAGGTGATCACCATTTCTAGCATTGAGCTCACTCTGAGAAATTCTAGCCAAGCTAGCTTGCTAAAAAACACTATCTGAGCATGCTGGGAGCTTTTAAAAACAATTTTTAATAGCTATATAGTGCTTCTAGAGCTAGAAGCTGATAAGAATGCAGCCTATTTTTTAATTCTGCATGACAAAGGAACTTTACTTTTGAGTTTTCTTTCCCGGGAAAACAAGAACGAAAACCTCAATTGCCATCTGACCAGGTATATTGTCCCCTTTGGATAGAGAATGCCTATTAAGCATAGTTGTAGCTGTCCTCACTTGCAGTTTCTGGGGTCATTCTTGTCAGGTGGGTCCTTGGACAGGCGGGGGTCCTTCTTGACCAGCGCGAATTTCTCATGCCACTCTTGACTCATCATTTTACATTTTCCTCAGCTCTGCATTAGTGCCCTGAATGAATGGCTGATACTTTGCAATAAGAAGAGTTTTCCTGATATAGAACTAAATGAGCGACAGTCTCACCTGTGAAATTTCAGTGCCCCAACTGGTGTGGTTCAAGTCATCAGACCACTGGAAAAAAACAAAACTTGGCAAATAAACTGTTCCCATGCTGTTCCCAAATAAACGGTGCCAGCCCAAAAGTCGTCCTCACTTCCAAGTCCTGTTTCTTAGAGATCTGTATTTTCTTTTTATCATACCTGACCTGCAGAAGATGTTACAATTCTTGTGCAGTTATGAACCTCAGAGGTGATGCCTGAGTATGATTATATTAGAAACTGTACCAGATGATTGCTGCTTCCTTCATTTTAGTTACTTTCTGGATGTGACCGGAATGAGCTAAAAACTTAGCACTCGTTTACAAGATAAAAACTATGAAGTTTTTCCCTTTGAGAACCAGACAGAGAATTACCATAAAGGAGCAAGCCGAACAGTAAATTGCTTCCTGCGTAGCAAAGGGCTTCATTTCAGAACTAGTGTGTGTGTTTTCCTGTCAAGATTGTTGACAGCATGTTGTGCCTTACTGAGGCAGAAGAGAGGACGACAGCTTATGCAATATTAATCCACCGCTCGTTTGTACATAGAAACCCAGTGATCTTTGAATATTAATCAGAATTATCCTAAAGTAATGGTTATAAAACAATCATTTAGGCAACTTTTTCCATGGAAGCTTGACTAGAGCATTATTTGTATGCCATAAATTACTTAAGGGGAGCTGTTGCTTATAGCCGGATTCCACCCCCCTCCTTTTTTGTTTTTCAGTCGTTGTTTCCAACCCAATCAACAAAATAACATCTAAATTCACATTTCCCCTGGAGCTTGACAGGAAAGTACAGCCATGTTAGGCAGATGTTTGCAGCTGATAAAATGTATTAATGCATGGACCATTACCTGAACCATTGTGTAAGTCGTCAAAGACTCAAGCGGTTTAACAAATTGATATCTATGCAGGAGGAATTTAAAAAAGAAACACCTCCCGGAAAAGTTCTCTGAAAATGATGCAGTAGTTCTTATTGACAGTCTTCGAAATCAAGAGGACAAGCTGCATCTGATAATGTACGCACTGAATGCCAAAGGGGGAATGTGCTTAAAAATACCCACCACACTTAAAACAAATGAATTGAATGGCATTCAGATTGAATGATAAAACATACTCTTATGTTTGAAATTGTACTTTCCTTACAGAGTCTGGCATATAACTTCTATATTCATTCCTCCCTCCTCTCCCGGTGGCAACCCTCCGTCAGTCAAAACTGTTTGACTCTCCTGGGTGGTCGAAGTGGGAACCAAATTCCCCTGTTAGAGAACTGTCATAAGCACTCTTAAGCACATAAGAAAACTGTCATAACACTCTTAAAGTGTTAAGTGACATTCATTAGGATGTACAAAGAGACAATAATCAAAATCTGATTTAAATATCCTAATTTATTAATCATTCAGCAAGTAAAACTAAAATCACTGAAAATTAATACCCGCCTCCACATTGCCTTATGTTTTCATGAAAAAGAAAGACATATGAGCGTTAATTATGAGCTAAACTGGAAATATAGGCAATATATATGGAAATATAGAGTCTTCTCTGTTGGGAAGTTCAGCAGTAGAAATGGTTTGGCACAGTGAGGTGCAAGGTTGCTAGCTCATATTCGTATATGCATCAACAGGGTCAGGACAGGGTCAGGAACCCATGAACAATGGGAAAATCCTACCTCAAGGCAAAGAGGACTTGTTCTTTAACATGTCCATAGACAGCAATCAAAGGTGTGAAGAGGAGGAAATGGTCAGTAAAATGCAGGCTAAAAGGAAATAAGAAACTTCCAAAAGTCAGCTTAGGATGGTCAAAGGTGGTAAAAATTTTCCAGGAGGGTCACTACTGCTCCCCACAAAAGAATCGGCAAAAATGACTTGGGGGTTTTAAACAGCACCTAGAACTAGGAAGGTACTAGGAGGGGCAGGCCTCCTGGCAATCATGGGGCAGAGAGGGAACAAAAACAAAATCAGGTGGAAATCAAATCCCAGCTTCGACTGACGGAGGGTTAAACAATGGAAAAAGAAAACCTATAACCTGAACTCTTCCATATCACAGTTATCAAGAACCACACAGATTTACTTAGATTTTAAAATGCAGGAAAATAAATTGTGAAGAAAGGTTACAACTGACACAAATAGGAACTGATGTGGATAAGAAAAGGGGACAAAATGAAGCAGATTTCAGTTCTCTCTAAAATACACAGTGGGTGTAAAAAAGTGTATCAGACCCTACAATCCAGAGTAACTATGGGAGCACACAAGAGACATTACGTGCACCCATAGTTACTGCACCACTTAGTGAAAACCTATGGGAAATTCATATTGCAATCCAGAGCAAATTGTTCTTACACTGGAGCAAGGACTCCCGGTAGTTACTCTGGATTGCGCCCAGAGGCATTTATGCCACAATCTCGTGCATGTCTGCTCAGAAGTCAGTTTTACTGAGTTTCAGCTGGAAGCCGTTCTCCTAGGTAACTGCATATAGGATTGCAGCCTTAATGAGAAACAATAGATGGAATGAGAGAAATATCAAGCCTCGAGATCAGATTACTGCAAAGCAGTCTAAATGGATGCAGAAGAGTGTCTGGACACGGCAGCTGATTCACAATGCAGCAGCTGGGCCTCTAGCTGTTGTCCATCATAGAGATCACATACCACCAGCCTATCAAGAGTCCCACTGTCATGCTCCCTGTTTCCTCCTGCTCGTCCCGTTTCTTTCTCGGTCACATAGCCTTTTCCAGGGATAGAGATCTGGGTCATCTCATTCTCTAAGTCAGACATCTCTTCCTTACCAAAGAAATACGTACTCTCAGGTAAGTATCAAACTCGGTTATCTTTACTTCAGGAGGAGGCACATAAGCATAACAGTTCTCTTAATCTCTCTCTCTCTCTTTTTTTTTTACAGGTTCCAACACTTCAAACAGGCTGAGCACACAGGCTCTTCAACAGGTAAGACATACAGAACTGGAAGCAAACACCTTCCCAATCAGGTACAAAATGTCCAGTATTAACTTCTTTCCTTTCTTTCCTCAGGCATCTCCTCCGTCAGCCTCCTTCCTCCTCCACGGCAACAACTTCAACTGTCCAGTTTCCCGTGCCTCCTTGTCGTTCAAATTTCCCGCGTAGTCCGCCCTCTCCCAAGTCCCTTCCATCCTACGAGGTAGAAACCTTACTCCTCCCCATGCATACCAACGGGGAGAGGGGCCAACTGTGATCCCCCTCCGGCATCTGAAGTTCCCCTTTCCCCTGTTTTGCAGCACTACAAGATCTTTTAAAGACCAGACCTCCACAGCATCTAGTAAGAGATTAATGTCCAAGGGTGGGTATCTCGAGATAAAGGAACTTGAGATAAAGGATAAAGGAACAACTGAGATAAAGGAACACTGAGAAGCAGCAAACTGGTGGAGAATCCTTCTTCCAGGTTATTCCTACCCATTTTGAAGAACCTATTTTGAAGCAGCAGCAACTTAGTAGCAACCTACTGTATTTTGAAGAAGCAGCAAGGCGGGCACTGGAAAAAGTGGGAGAAGCAGAGGGAAAAAGTGGGCTCCGAGAACTGTATTAATGGTTGTCATTTCCATATCTTCAGACTCAATTTCTGTTTTTTCATTCATTTGTGGTTCACAAATTCCCCCCTCATGCTCAACTCACCATTTTTGTTTTGATTGCCCATTTGCAGCCCTCCAAACAGCCTCCTTTTTCCACCTGCTTATTATTACTTGCCCTCCAAGCAAAGTTTTCACTAAACTCCAAGCAATTGGGAGAGCTTGTACAGAGCAACAGTAAGTACAGTGTTCTTTCCTATACTCTAGTTTTGGGTACCTATGATAGCAGCAGGAATGGGAGAGCAAATAGGGGAGGGGAGATGGAACATGCTTTTAAAACAGGGGAAGCATAGAAAATGTGCTCACTTTTTTAGGTGCTGGGTAACAGCCTGTCCTTCATATCAATCTACCTAGGCCTAAGTGCTTCGCATACAGCATCGAGCACGATACCATAGTCTTTCGAGACTGATGGATGCCAATACTTTTAGGTGCTGGTGCAGTTTGGGCTGAGCCTGGAGTGTGGCATCCTATAGATGGGAATTGCATATGCTATTGTGTGGGCCTGCTGGGTCTGACACATAGCATGACAGTAGGATGGACATGAAGGTTATTTGGTCTCTCTCAGTTCTCATTCTGTGTTGATATCCACTTTCTTTTTTAACTCAGGTATAGCAATTCAAGCATTCCATGTGGAATTTATCCTCCACATTTGTAAAAATGGACGAGCTTCCCCACTAGAAACTAATTGGTCAGCGAGGGAGTGTGTGACCTTCAAGAATTCATCTGTCTTCCCTTCCTTTTCCTATCTCTACAGGTTTTAAATGCTACAATTATGGGCTAATTTTTAAAGCACCGGATTACCGAAACTTTCCAATAAGTGCATTTTTTTTGTCTTTCAAATGGCAAATGATGTTAGACAAAAACATATAGATTTTCAGAAAGTATGCTTTTATTCTCCCTGCAGGCACTGGTTAATGTGAAAACAGAAAATGTAGCAAGAACTATGGAAAATTCAAGTGGTAGATAACTGAAACAAAACACCACCTGTTTGTTCACCAAGTATGAAAGATTCAATCTGATCAAATCAAAAGACCACACCAGAGATGACAAGCAAGGTTCTCATGGGGCTTCTCTATATTTCTGTCTCAGTATAGACAGTGCAAGGTGTCTACGAGAATTAAAATAACTGCAGCAATTCCAGAGGCATATAGCCCCAGCTGCTAGGAACTGCTAGGGGGAAAACTGTTAGGAAAAAAAAAACTAGAACTGCGAAGAAAATAATGTATTCAACACAATTAGTCTTGGAGACAATAACTTAAGTAACCAAGATTTTGTCACATATGAAACAAATAAGAAAATGTTATGGGTTTTTTTTTTTCTTACATCTGTCACAGTAATATATTACTTTGTGGAATATGTACTTCCATTTTGGAGCTGTGGTAAATTTTTACATGCTAATTTACTATATTAATTCCAAGAGGATATTATAAGGAGAAAATGTTATATGATTAAATATATACCTTTCAATAATTGATTGCAATGAAAAATTGTAGAACTCTTGGCAAAGTTCTGCTTCCAGAATATAGTTTATTTGTCTTCAGCTAATAGTACATGAATGAGACATGGGCTGTATCTGACCTAACCAAATTTATTAACAGTCCAATCCTATCACTTCTCCAACCCCACTACAGTTCGGGGAGAGCAGTTTCCTTGGCTTAGGTCGGATAAGCCATCAATGCTGCAATGAGTCTACTTGAACCTACACCAGCTATTTTGCTGTACCCCAGAAGACAATTTGAGACTGGGAAGCAAAACAGCATGTTGGTGGAACAACTGCTGTTGATACCATATCCTTCCCAGGCTTGACATCCCACTCTTCACTCTGACACATTCTTCCCCTACTTTGGGGAAGCTGGTGCACACCTGCTTATTTTCTATGACCACTGTAAAGCACTCTGTGCCACTGCCAGCACAATGATCCAGTTGAATTGGGTCATATGTGTCATTTAATTTAATTCCATGTGGTTTACTGCTGAAAAGGTTTGCATAAGACTGTGCTGCAATCTAATCAAATTATTGTATTGCCCTCTTTTGCCTCTTGCCACTTTCTGAAGTATGGTAGATGAAGATAGGTGAAAGCTCCCTTTTTCTGTGATAACACATGGAACTCAGTGCCAAAGGAGATCTGTTTGGCTTTCTCACTTTGTTTCCTCCTGACTACTGAAAACTCTTCTCTAAGCAAAGCTTTACAAAGCCAGCTCCAGGTATTTGGTTTTTTGGGAGGAAGGACAAAGTATCTTCTGTTGTCCTCCTCCATCATGGCTTCTTCCCACCCACATCTCAAAATGGTTGTAGAATGAGAACAGAAGATCTTGTCTTGGCAAACACAACATGTCTTTATTTCTCTCTTTAAAAAAAAACTTTTCAGTGCTGCCATACATAGATATGGTTAAAGCATAGCCCTTCACATTAGTAGTTGTTCACCGTCTTGGTTTTTCCACAACTGAATGGAGAGATGCATTGAGGGCATTGTGGTGGACAAAGATTGAGGCCAATGGCAGCCCAAAACCAAGAGCAATGTTGGAAAAAGGAGTGAATAAGGAAGTACCAGCAGTAGGCACCATGTGGGTACTGGGGCCAAAGTGCCATGTGCTGACATGAAACCTGTTTGGCTGCTGCTGATATTCATTTGTTACTTGTTCTTCTTTGTTGTTGTTTTTGTTTGTTTGTTTGTTTTGGGGCGGGACTCCACTGTCTCCTATTCCCTTCCATTCAAATTTTAGTATCCTGCTGGTGTTCCAGTTTATCTCCTCCCAACAGCCTGGAAGATGAGGAGGAGGAGACACATAGTAGAAGAGTGAAATAGCAGCAGGAGTTCTGCATCAGTGTAATTTTAACAATGCTATTTGAAAACATTATTTTAAAATGTATTTCTGCTTTTAATTTTGAAAAAGAAAATATTGCCGTTTTTTCTATAAGAAAAACACCTCACAAATAATTGGTATTTCCCTGTTGATTCCCCCATATTTCCCCATTTCTATGATGTAGGGCTCCACACTGGCACAATAGTTTTTTAGTCAATTATAGTACTAAACGATATGATGTTACCAAGTCCTGTTTTGTAACACTATCAGTCCCCATTCAAAACTTGATTTGATGTGGCAGCAAGATTACAGATTTGAACTTGCTGGTTGGGATGGATCTATCCACTTTTATGCCACTGATATCCTACTGACATTGAAGGCACAAATCAAAGTGCTGGTTTTAGCCTTTAAAGCCCTAAATGCATTTAGACGAGTTACCCAAAGAATCATTTTATCCAGCATATGTCATGGTGTTAAGTCCTTCTGGCTGAAGCCCTTCTCTGGGTGCTCTTATCATCAAAAGTGAGAAGTGGGTTCTTATCAATCAATCAATCAATCAATCAATCAATCAATCAATCAATCAATCAATCAATCAATCAATCAATCAGTGCTGCTTTTTATTCTGTTGTAAGTTTTTCAGCATTGGTAGTATTGTTGAGCTATGGATTCCAAAAAGCTATTTCTTAGCTTTCTGTTCTGCTCACTGTTATCTTGCTTAATTAGTATGTATTAACTAACATATAAATAACAAAAAACAAAGATATAAAACATACAGTACATTGTTTTAACATACATAGAGCACAATCCTAACCAATTTAGATTTGCACAACGCACCTGCTCCCTGTTCCTGTGGTGGTGTGGGGAGGCCAGTACATTACAGAACTTTTACAACACCACCAGGCCAGCAGTGACTTATGCCAAGGCTTATGCAGGCCTAACTGGAAGTTAGGGTTGCAGCTTTAGTTTAGTAATTGTACAGGCTTCCTTGAAAACTAACACAGTTGTGAGCTGGAATATTTTATTTTTACTTACAAAGAAATAAATGATCCACATTAGGCATTAGCTGTTAGTGAAAATAAATTTGGATTGAAAAGTGATTAACTTGTCTTTGACTGGATTTGGAAATTGTGCTGTATTGGTGTGAGAGTGCACACATCCTGAACCAGAACCAGGATACCTGTACCCTTACCAAGTATGTAATTATAAACAATGACTTGTGGAGCATTATTTAATTAGACAGGAAATAATGTTTAAAAATTGGATGTTGTCTTTTGTTGAACGTGCAGTTTATCCAGAGGATTGACATGCTAAGCATTCTGAGTTTAAATATTGTGCCAAGTGAATCTACAATAAATAATGGTTATGTGGCTACCAAGAAAAACAAAATAAACCCTTTTACCTTAATTAAATAAGCTCACAATAGCACTAATATTGAGTACCAGCTGAGATACTGTGATACTTAATTTAACTGGCCAATTAATTAAAAGCAAGGGAGTAAAAAAATACAAACCTAAATCTAAGTTGTACATTACTCGATGTTTGGATCAATGTTCATTAGCATGCACATGCTTTCACACTTAAACATTAAAGAATTCTGAAGCCTTGCTTTGCACACGCTTGTCTTCAGCAGTTGATTTGAAGAAACTTTGCCATACCAGTTTTAAAACAAAGGTATTCACATTTGTGGGAGACTCACTGCGATGCCACCTGGATTATGTCGTACCAGCACAGAGGGTTGAAAAATAAATATATTATTCCTAAGAGCAAATAATTCTTTTTGCTGTCTTTTTGAATGATACATCCCATTCCTCTCATGATGGATTTTGGTATGTTGTATGAATTCCATAGGTCTTCATCTCTCCTCACATGAAACCTAAACACTAGTTTAAATTTGTATTCAGATCACATGAGCAATTGATCGTGAATATTGCTCAGTTGCTTGATTGATGACAAAGCTCTACTCATCCTACACAATTAGTGGAATACTGTATGGAACAGAATGTGAAAAGGAAAGACCAGGACGTGTACAAGAGTTTCCTACAATGATGCTGAGGTGGCCAGCTTATATAGGTAGTCCAAACTATTCCATTGTGATTGGGCACATGAGGTCTTCCAGACATGGAGCCTGGAAATCTGTCTTATTCATTTCATGAAAAATGTCCTGGAAAGCTCTATGGAAAACTATGGGTCCTAATGGTGCATGACTCCAGATATCCAGTGTTTCTGAGTCAGAAGAATGTAGAAATTAAGCTCGCGTTTCAGTCTTCTCTATCTGTGGGGTTTTTTAAGGTTCAGAGGTTCAGGTGATCATTTGAGGAAAGTTTGCAGTGATAAATCTTTCTTGTAGAAACAATGTACCTGCACAGCAGGCACTCTGAATATTCTGAGTTTTCATTTTGAATTTTAAAAAGCCTTCTGTTTCAGAGTAAAGCAAGTGGCTCTGTAGTTTTTCTGTGTGCTGGAGACCCTGATAGGTTTGCCTATTTCCAAAATATTCTGGAGCAGGCTTTGTAATACCAGATGTTGCATACTGATAGAAGTGCCCTTGGCAAGCAGTTAGTCAATCTAAAGCAATCTAGATTATTGGAATTCTGTCTTGCATTCAGAAATTAATTTGATTTTAAATTGGTCTCATCATAGCAATAAAAAGTTATTGTTTTAATGAGCCAAACACATCCATTAGTAATATATCTTTTATTACAAGGTATTAAATGGATTTAAAGTATAATTAACTCTAAATTAATTTGATGCTTAAGATAACTTAAATTCAAATTCAGATTTCTTTTTATCACTGAGTTTGCTGCTATTGATTGCAGCATTATAAAATGCTGTGTTTTCAGAATCTTTCTTTCTCTCCAAATATAGGGATGCTTACACCCAGCACAATGTCCTCTACATAATTCTCCTAAAGCATTATGTAGGAATTAATTATGGTCCATAAAATGGAGCGAAATATAATTGCATGATCGTAAAGTCGCATTGAGATAACACTCCTGGAAAGGATAATGTCATTGCCTATCAAGAACATTTTCATGACTGACCATTTATCAGACCTGAGATAAAGTATATAAGGGGAGCCTAATTAATAACGTTTTCTCCCTGAGAGATTTGAAGCCATCAGCTGTCACATGCCATTATCAGTAGGGTGAGGAAATTCATAGACTTCATAGATGAACCCTATATTTCTAGTGAGGTTTTGAAATTGCAAAGTGTTGCAAAGCAGTCCCATGGAGTTCTGGACAGAAACATCACATGGCAATACAATTAGCTCCTAGGATGGGGAAAAGTGGAATATTTCACTATATTTAAAAAGTGAAAGTGGATCCCAAGGTTGCAAGTTGAGCCCAGTACTGCCTCTTGCATGGGACTGGTGGAATTGGCAGGGCAAGCATCCTGATCATACATGGTGAGGATGACCATGTCTCCTCTTTCCTCCTTGCCCTCCCTTCCACTTACCACAGACTATGGATGGAGTGGGTGGGGGGAAGAGGCAGAAGCCACACATCAAGCTCAACTTCACAGCCAGTTGGGGCACCATCTGTGCTGGACCTGGAAGGTAGCTCAGGCAGGTAGCTCCAGGCAGGCAGGTAGGAAGAGATCCTCAGGACAGAACAGAACGACTTCTGTACCTCTTCCCACCTGCCCACCTGGAAAGAAGCAAGCAGGGAAGACATACACAGGGGGCCACAGGCAGCCAGAGTTGCCCAGTACCTTTTGGGCCCAGCCCAGAGTGCACACCAACCAGCTGCACTCTGAAGCTGAGCACACTATGTGGCTTCCATCGCTCTGTCAAGGACCTGGGTGGCCAGGGGCGACGGCTTGGAGGTGCCCATTTAGGCCTGGATGGGGGGGGGGAGGCAGGAGAACAAGCAACACTGCAGCTTGTTCTCCAAACCTCTCTCCTCAACCCTCCAGGCTTGAGCGGGAACTGCCAAGACACTCCTGTTGCCCACCCAGGTCTTGGATGGAGTGTGCAGATACTGCGGTGAACAGGTAGGAGGACCTGGGCTTCCTCCTGCAGCCAGCACTGGCTCTCCTGCATGCACACTCTTGTGCCACCATGATTGCAGTGGCATCATGTGTTGGGACATGGGGGGTCAGAGTCTATGTAGTCCCCAGTGGTGGGATTCAAATAAATTAACAATAGGTTCTACGTCCAAATAACCTAAATTAACAACAGGTTCTATGTCCCATTAGTAACCCCTTCTCAGGACCAGGTGCTCATTAGTAAAGTTAATAGTTCTATAGAACCTATGAGAACCCCCTGAAGCCCACCACTGGTGGTCCTCCTGGCTGTGTTCCTCAGGGTCCTCCTGGTCCTGTGTCCCTGGTCCTCCTGGTCTGCCCTACACTGTCTGGCTGTCTGCAATGGCCACAGTTCTTCCTGCTTCGGCTATAAACTTTGTTGCGGCAGCAACATACCCCCTCACCTACAAACTTCTTTTTATTTTGTCCAATTTGTTAATACTTCCACAGTTTGTGGTCTTGGGCGAGTGTAATCAATAAGACAAAGTGCTGCTAAGCTTATGTGCCCTGGTTGTGTGATTAATTTTTTTTTCCTTCCAACCCATTCCAAAACACAGTGCACCAAGCGCCTTGCTCATTTGGTTTTTTTGGGAACATTTCCAAGATGTAGCAAGTTGCAATCTGGAGATAAATGAAAAAAATCACGTGGCTTGTTGATTGCTTCACATGTTAACCTTCAGTAGCCAAGTGTTGAATGATTGCAGATCTGACACTTTAGGGCCGAGAGTGGAGAGAATTATTTATTTGGGTTTCTGCTATTTTGAATTGTGCTATGCTCACTATAGAAGATGTTAGCACATCATCAGTTTCCTGGTGAGAGACTGGTGTAGGCCTACTGTGTTTTGTAATATCTGTCATATATGTTGTTTTATTTGTTTGTTGCTATTGTTTTGTGAGCTGCTTTCGGTTGCCTTCGTCAAGAAAGAGCATTGTTGGGGTTCCTTGGGGTCCTGAGCCTTTGACCTTTCTTCCTTCACACCCGTTGGGGTCTCCAGCTCACACACTGCAAAAAGAACCCAGGTTCCCTTCTCTAAACACCTGCTGGGAACCTTGGGGTGATAGGAATGTTGCTGAAAGGCCAGTAGGCATCTAGCCCTGGGCAGTTCTTGCTGTGGCTGGGGATGGGCAGTCAGTTGCCCCGACCCCCTTTCCCTTCTGGGGAGAGGCAGGAGCCATGCCAGCAGCTGGACCCATGATGCTGCTGGACCTTGCCTGCTCTCACCCTCAGGAGCCTCAGACACCAGGACCAGCAGGGAGGACAGAAGGCGGAACCAACACCACCCCTCACAGAAGGTGGATGCCCCACACAGAACCCCCATCAATGGGACTATCAGGGGAGTGGCAGGTGGTGGGAAGGAGGACTTTGCCAACTTGGGGGGTGGCAGCTGGAACTCAGGAACAGGGGGCAATGGTGCAATATGTCCAGGACAGCAGAAGCACAGGAGCAGTGCCAGAAGGAGAGAGAGAGGCAGATAAAGGGAGAAGGGTGAAAGGTAGGATCAGAGCAGATCTGGCTAGTGAGGATATAATGGAGGCAGCCAATGATAACTGGTGGGTAGCCAAGAGGAGTAAAGCCACACCAGAGAGAGCTGTGGGAGTGACAGCTGGAGGTGTTATCCAGAAGAAGGAAACGGGACTATCTGAGGCTTTTCCACTTCTCCCCTATGGCTGGCTTTGGAGCCTGACCTATTCCCTTCTCCCCTGCTCCTCACACACCACCATTTACCTTCTCCTCACCTACCCTCATCACCCTTTGCCTCGTTTCTTGTTTCCTCTCTTTCCACACATCCTCACCTAGCCCTCCCTGTCCTTTCCTGTGCTCTTCCCTCTTTGCTGTTCTTGCTACCCCCAAAGGCTCCTGGGGAGATAGCCAGGGAATCACGCAGGCACATAAAAACTGTTCAAGGGAAAAGAAAATACAAAATATGCAAGAATTGAAATAGGTATACTTGTTTTGAACCAATGATAGTCCAGCCTGTCCACCATGACAGTACTTGGCAATGGGTGACATTTTGTGACCTCTGGAAAGCATGCTGTACCACCAGAACATTTTTACAACACACTGCCACGATTGGGCCATTTTATTTCTCTTTTTCTAGCCAAAATTTAAATTACGAAACAGTTCCTTTCAGCCTCCAACTAGGCATGAGGCAGTGTAAAAACAACTTCAGGTTGACTGAAAACCAAAATATATATTAACACTGAATACATAGTTTTTCCTACAAATTAATTTTGTCCCCTCATAAATGATATCCGGGGGAAGTGGGAAGAGCAGTTCTTCCAAAGCTGTCACTCACCGTGGGACAGGCAACTGATCTTTGTGAGGAAAAAATATTGAATATATGGAGCCAAACTACACATTACACGTAACATATAGTTTGATCCTTTGTGTAGCTACCAATCATTGGTCACTAATCAAGTGTCTTCAGCAAAGACCACTCGTATTGTAGAGGGGGGATTTGCTGTTTGGGTAACAGCCTATCCTCCATATTAACCTACCCAGGCCTTTGTGCTTCACATACAGTGTCAAGCACAATACCATAGTCTTTTGAGACTGATGGATGCCAATGCAAGCTGCTTCAGGTCTTCCTATTATATCCCACATAATCAAACAAAAATGCTGCCACACACAGCATCCCTATTAAATTTTTTACACCGTGAGCATTGCATTCAGTATGTTCTTATACGCAAATATGTGAATACTGCATTCTTATCTGTGGGTGAATTAGACAATATTGCATGCACTGAAAATGAAGAATGATCAATAAATGCATAAAATGCATGTGTGCAATATGCAGTGAAAAAAATATTGCCTTGCTTTTCAGCATAAAAATGGCAGCTCTTCATTAGGCTGATTAATTTTCCTTTATAAATTTTCCTTTATAAATAGGAGGTTCATCATCTATAGTACCACTATGTCATTCCCCCTCCCCTCTTGTTCACAATCACTTTCATGTGTGCAGTAAAAGATTTGTGGACATGCACAAAGGGAACAGGGGTTGACAGTTACCAAAATGTTAGCATAGTACCGGTTAATAAGGAAGTTTGCTATATTTGTAAGAGTTCAGGAATCTGGTATACTGGACAACATGTCTTTCTGCTGTGACCTCACTCCATTCCTTGCTAAATCCTGCATGTATTTCTCTTGAATTACAGGTTTCCTATGATGGGAGCCATTTTATCCATTGCTTTCTAGTAATTATGTGTGAAAATAAAAGGTATGTATTTCTCTTTTTTGTCATTTATGATTATACTACTCAGCAGAAATATATTTAAATGACATAATAGTCTTCTTTTACTGCCTTTTCAGTTGTAATACTTTTTAGGGATCATTTGTCTGAATTCCTTGGTGTATGCTTATAAAAATGCTTCTGTGAAGTCATGATATTTGTATGTATAATTCAAGCCGTTTGTAAGACTTGAATACATGAAACAGCTTCGCCAGATTAGAACTGACGTTAGAAGCATCAGCTGCAAATAAAACTTAATATCTTCATTTCATATTCATTACCAAATTAAAATTTCATCATCATGGATTACTTTTATAAAAAAAGATCACCATATCTCCATGGTGAAGGCTTCTAGACATCTTGTGTGCCAAATTCAGATATTACATTTTCTCAGTTCTTTAAAAATGGATGTGGTTCCTGATGGGATTGATTCCTCCCCAAAAAATACTAACATGAGGAATGCTTTCTAAATGAGTGACCCAACAGCCAATCTTGTTGCATAAATTTCATAGACTCATTTTGGTTGTGTGACTACCTCAACATGTTTGTTAGGGCAGGACTGAGGCATGTAATGGTAACAGAAAAGGAGAGGGATTGGACTTGGCCAAATGTTTTGCTTCCAAACCTCAGCTCTCCTTCTCATTCTGCCTCCCTACTGCCCACTCCGAATCCAGAAATTCCCTCATGCCTCACTCTTTCCACCCCTTCCCTCTCACATCCTATCCTTTTCACTACCAGGCATCACACTGGCAAATGGTGACCTGCCTGCATGCCAGCTTATGCGCACAGCTGCAATAGATTGCAATGGTGGACTTGCTATGCTGACTGGTGGTGCTGAATACACAACTATATCCCATGACCACTGGCATGACCAAGCACTTACATTTGGTCCTCCCACTTCCAGCAGTGGAATGCTCATTCCACCAGCTGAGAATTAAGTTTGTATTGGGGTATGAGTTAATTTTAGGGCTGTAGTGGGTAAGATGCTGGGCCTGTCGACCAGCAGATGGGGTTAGGAACCAAGGTGCTACAAGGAGAGAGCTCCCATCCCTTGCCCAACTCCTGCCAACTTAGGAGTTTGAAAGCATACAAGTGCAAGTAGATAAATAGGTACCACTGGTTGGGAAAGTAATACCATTCTGTGCACCTCAAGATATAGTCATGCCAGCCACATGACCATGGAAGTGTCTCAGGACAGGACTGGCTCTTCAGCTTAGGAACAGAGATGAGCACCATACCCTATAGTTTTTCATTACTACCAGTAGAACCTGCGGGGGACACCTTTACCTTTATGAGATAATTTATTCTGGAGTAAACTATCTGCTGATTTCTGAAGTGGATATGCAGTAAATGATTTTTTTCTTTTTAAAAAAGCAAGAACACCTGGATAATGTTCAATGTAACATTTCATCTCACAGTATAGATGTAGATACTTTGGGAATTGCTTCAAATCAGAAATATTCAGCAACAGTTGGTATTTTGATAGGTTGTTATGTAAGGGATTTACAGAAAGCAGTGTATTTTGTGCTTAGATAACTCAGGAAGAATTGACAGCCACAGCTGGATCATGTTTTCAAAGCTCAAGAAGCGATACACTGGAAAATGGTAACTGTCGTATAATGTCTTATCATACTTAGCAGTTCAAAATGAACTTTAACAGATGCAGCATGTAAAATGTCAGGTTGCAGAGAAGATGGTGCCCCAGGGCTCATGCACATGCATTTACACGGGTGCGCATGAGAATCAATTTGTATCAATTTGCCACTCAGAAGTATAACTTCTGTCTAGAGGCTTATAAGGGGAGAAGCCGGAAAGCGCAAGTGGCTGGTTGAACATTATGTGATGTCTTAGTATCCATTAGCAAACAGTCATATGGATATACATGAGAGAGTCAAGTTGTATCCATCCTCCTCTCGTACCTTCTACAGGGAGAGAACTTGAAAACTCTAGGCTCACAACAGCTCATATGTGAGACCTTAACACTAAAATAACTTTTAAAAGGTGTCTCAGAATTTTTCCCAAAAGTCAAATTTGTGAGAAAATAGACATAACACAGTTCTTCAGGTTTCCTCCACATTTTTTTCACTTCAGTGTTGGAGTCCTAGCTCTGCCTCCTTGAGACAACATGTGTTTTCACAATTTCTTACTCAGTATAATACTGAGAGATGTGTGTAGTAGGATCATTGTTCTGATCAAAAGTAAGTGTTTGGGCCTGATCCTTTAATCTAGATTGTTGGACTTTAGTTTGTCAACATGAAGCTAAATAATGCTTACGATTGCCTCCTTCTAATTCAAATATCCAGAGAAGCAAGTCATATGTAAGGCAGATAACTCATAGATATGTTTTTATTGCACACGAAATTCCCATTATCTCAAAAGAGATTAAACTGAACTTTGCCACAATAATGATCTCAATTTGTTGGGGAATAAGAGACTACAGAACAAGATCAAGCCTGGAAAAGGGCATTCATTCAGTTATTGCTTCTTGTGTTATAAATGCAGCTCCTCTGCTTTGTAGACTTTGTGGCCCAGTGATGAGTACTGTGGATTTCTGTTGTATTATTAAAGTAATTCAGCACAAGGAACTCTACTTATTGCAGGGATCTGTGCAGATATTGCTTTGGTCATTTTATTTTCTGGGAGTGTAATTGACTGGTTAAATTAGTTTATTCAGAGAAACATAGATTTCTTACACAGATGTATGTTTCAGACTTCCAGATATTGGTTTCCATGATAATGGCTCATTTTTCTGCTTAAAAGACTGAAGCTGGAACTTATCCATGCCTTGATAAGTACAGCTTGACATAGGGCTGCCCTTTAGGACAAGAAAGGACTGATCGTAAAGTTTCCGGGATACTACTTTTTCTTTTCTGCCAAAGCCTTGGAAACTTTTCAAGCTGCACAGAATTGTGCATGCACGCACACATGCACACCAACAGATAGACACCTCCTTCAATAGTGCACCCTTCTCAATATTGAATTCATGCCTTAAACAAGAGTGGGGTGACTTCTGAAATTGCTATGATCTCAGGAGTGGAGTCAGAAACAAGTACGGTAAATGGTTCAAACACTTGAGAATGACTCTGATGGCAAGGGAAGAGGCAGCTTACACAGTGTGTTGAGACACCCTGCAATACTTAATGTTGCCCCCTGTAGCTATGTACAGAAGACCCAATTAAAGTGGTGACACTGAGGCTGAATTACTGGAATGCTGTCTCTGCAGAACTTTGAAGACTCTTGGCCGGAGTTGAAATTTACAGTCTGGAGTTAGCCCAATGCATGAACCTGTCTCTTCAAGGTGGAGCTACACCTTCCATCCCTGTCATGTGTCTTCAATTCCCATTTACAAATGGGTTTAGAAAGGTAGAATTTACAGGGGAAAGGAAGGTCTCCTTCCGACAAGAGATGATATTTTATGTGTCCAGTGTAGGGTATGTATCCAATTAATGTATTCAATGTATCCATTACATCACCTCTTTTCATGGCTATGTGATGATGCAATGGTTTTCCAGGAATTCTGGGGAAAAATGAAATAGCTAGACAAAAGATACTAGAAGTGCTTAACTTAAAGCACTGATGGAATGTCTGAGGATTAAAACTGAAGTAATATTTTAAATCAGTTATGAATTTGTTGGGCACACTGTGGAATTCTCTCACATTCGCTCCGGAAATTATTTCCTAAACAAATCCGGAGAAAAAAAATATTGAACAGCGTTTTCCTTTGGTTGGAATAATTCATATCAAGGTTGTGCTGCACAGTATTGCAATTCAGTTATGTTTTTTTCTCGTGGACCCAATTAGCATTCTAGTAGCCTTTCTTGGCCTCGTTGACTTCTGTAAGGAGGGGAAGAAAATATTTGCTGTTTGTTTGAATGCTCAAAGGCCGCTGTTGCGTGGGTGTAGATTATCCTGCCAAAGTATGGTTTCATATTGAGCGTCCCCTTTACCAATAAGATTTACCTTTCCACCTTATGCATTCATCATGCAAACACTGTGATGGAGGAAAAGTTAATGCTTTTATATATTGGATGTGCGTGGGTGTAAAAAAGTATAGCCACACACTTTAGCATTTAATTTTCTTCAAATGCCTGCCAGTTTAAGATCCCGTGGGATTGTATTTAATTTGTAAGTGAAAGTTGGAAGGCGTTCTGCTTTTGCATCGCTGTACTGCACAGCCAGGCTTCAATTAAAAATCTCCCCTATGGTCTGCGTTACCTGCAAAACACTAATAGAAATGGGATCTGCAGCTGAATTAGACATGTGTGCCTACTTAGTCGATATAGCTTCAGAAGGGTAGCCAAACTGTCATTCGTCACCAGTGCCCACTGGGAAAATACATCTCCCATCCTTGGCCTTGATTTACTGAATTAGCTGAGCAAAATTAGCTGAAATCAGATGTACTTAATTTCAGATGTACTGAAATCAGATGTACTTAAGATTAAAAAATTATTCTTTTTTACTTCTAAGCAGTAAAAATGATGAAAATAGTGCTCTCCTAGAGGCAATAATCAAAGATATTGTTAAATGGAGGAATAGTCAACATTATGTTTAATTAAATGGAGGTTGGGGTGGGGTAAGGTCCTTCAAATTCAGGACTTCAGACTGATAAGCTTTTCCCAAGTCAAGGAATTCAGTGGTGGTGGTGGTGAAGAGCTAACTTCTTCAGCATTTGTACCATGTGAGATGGTGTCCACTTGTGGTGGATTGGAGTTTCGTCCAACCAATGATGGATGTGACATTGGAATACCTGGCTGAATGATGAAGAAGAGGATTATAATCAAAACAATAAAATAGTAAAAATGTATACAACTGGTATACAGGCATTTCCGCCAGAGACCCATTTTCAAATTTAATAATCTGAGACCCCCCCTGTCAAACTTACTGGGATGTTCCTCTGTGTCTACTCAGAAGTAAGTCCTGTTGTGTTCAGTTAGTCTTACAGTGCAATCCTAAGCATGTTTACTCAAAAGTAAGTCCCATTGAGTTCAATAGCACTTACTCCCAGGAAAGTGTGGTTAGGATTGCACCCTTATTCCCAGGAAAGCCCAGTGCCACTTTCCAAGATGTCACTCTCTCATGACCCCCCTGATGTGAGGTCACAACCCCCCCCAAGGGGCCCTGACCCCCCATTTTGAAAACCACTGATGTAGATAAAAGAAGAGCTATTCCCAGGGTGACCATATAGAATAGAGGACAGACTGCCTCTATCTTTAAGCATTGCATGGAAGAGGGAAATGAGGCATGTGCTGCTTTTTAAACCCTTCTATGATGAGCTAATTCAAGGGACTTGCGCTGGAGCTTGTACTGTCCTAACCAGGGTTAGGATTGCACTGTAAATTATTCAAATTTGATTTTTCTATTTCTAATCTGCTGTTCTGTCTCTTGTTTTGTGTTAGATGTTTACCTGTAATCTGAAGTTCCAAATGATCTTTTGTCTGTGGATCATGATATTGGGCAAAATCCAGAGTAACTACAGGGAGTCCTTGCTCCGGTGTAAGACCAATTTACTCTGGATTGCATTATAAATTTCCCATAGGTTTTCACTAGGTGGTGCAGTAACTACAGGTGCACGTAAGGTCTCTTAGTGCTCCTGTAATTACTCTGGATTTTAGGGTTTATCAGGTTTATGATCCCAGGAATATATACTTAGGAAGATATATACTTACTTATATAAGAAGATACTGCTGCTGCTGCTTTCTTGCTGCAGGAGAGCAAGAAATTTATCTTAGACTTCACTTGTTAATTTTCATCATGTTGTTTTTATGGAAATGTCATAAATGTAGAGCTTTAAATGTTCACAGGAGAGAGGCAGAAGGAACATTACTTGAGTGTTTCTGAAGTGTAATCAGTTCTGTAGTAGACTAATGTGTCCTGAAACACAGCATCAAGCCTGTGATATTATTCTTGAGTGATATCTTGTTCTGAGGCAATCAGGTATACTCTAATTGGTTTGGCATCATTTACCTCCTCAATAGTATCCACAGATAATAAAGGGGAATCCAAGGATGAGAGAATGCAAATGACTGTATTTAACTGAGTAATAGTGATTGCTATCACTATCACTGAATGATAATGATTGAAGGGAATATTTGTTCTTCTGTTCCATGTTGAAGCCCAGCCAACTCAATGGGGCTACTTGGATCTGTGTCAACAAAATCACTGGTGCATGTCTGGGCTTACAGGTTTGGGAGGAGGAATATAATGTGGAATAGACTGCACCACCAATCCCACCTCTAAGCCTGACCTGCAACTTTCCATCCTTTCCTGTCTTGTTACATTCCCTCCTCATCCACATTCCACTCTCTCCTCGTCGCTGCACCTCTTGGCCTCAAGGATACGGTCCAGGTGGAATGGGTCAGACATTGCTGCAGGTGCAGTTTACTCACAGGATACTGCAGAAGTGTTTTATGTCATACTAGCGAAAAGCGTACCCATGTTGTGGGAGTAACATTTCCCCATTCACTATCCCCCCCACGGCGCATCAACACCCCATGTGCAACTTCCCCCATGCGCATCAACCCCCATGCACAATTTTCTCCTGTGCACAACTTCCCCATGCACATTATCCCCCATTCGCATCATCCCCCATACACATCATCCCCCATGCACAACTTCCACCTATACGCAATTTCCCCTCATGTGCAACTTCCACCCATCTGCAACTTCCCCCATGCGCATCATCGCCTCATGTGCAACTTCCCCCATGTGCAACTTCCCCATGCGTAACTTCCCCTCATGCGCAACTTTCCCCATGCATATCATTCCCCATGCGCAACATTCCCCATGCGCAACTTTCCCCATGTGCAAGTTTCCCAATCGCAACATTCCCCATGCACAACTTTCCCCATGTGAACTTTTCCCCATGCGCAACCTTTCCCCATGTGCAACTTTTCCCCGTGAGCATCAACTCCCATGCGCAACTTTTCCCCATGCACATCATCCCCCATGCGCAACTTTTCTCCATGCGCAACTTTCCCCCATGCGCAACTTTCCCCCATGTGCAACTTCCCCCCATGCGAATCATGTCCCCATGTGCAACTTCCTCCATGTGCAACTTCCCCCATGCGCATCAACTTCCACGCGCAGTTTTCCCCCATGCACAACTTCCCCATACGCATTATCCCCCATTTGCATCATCCCCCATATGCATCATCCCCCCATGCGCAACTTCCACCCATGTGCAACTTCCTCCATGCACATCATCGCCTCGTGTGCAACTTCCCCCCATGTGCAACTTCCCCCATGTGCAACTTTCCCTCATGCGCAACTTTCCCCATGTGCATCATCTGCCGATGCGCAACTTTTCCCCATGTGCAACATTCCCCATGCGCATCATCCCCCATGCGCATCATCCCCATGCGCATCATTCCCCCCATGTGCAACTTTCCCCCATGTGCAACTTTCCGCCCATGCGCATCATCCTCCTATGCGCAACTTTCCCCATGTGCATTACCCCCATGCGAAACTTCCTCCATGCACAACTTCCCCCATGCACAACTTTCCCCCATGCTCATCATCCTCCCATGGGCAACTTTCCTCCATGCACAACTTTCCTCCATGCGCAACTTCCCCCCATGCGCAGCAGCCTCGCCAGTGCAACCTCTTCCTCCGAACAACATCCCCCAGTGCACCAGGCACTGAGCACCAAATTGGCTGGATGTTGTTCAGTCTCCCATGTTAAGTATAGGACAGAAACACGTTGCCCCCTTTTCAGCCCCTGAAGGGCTAAACTTCTCCAGATGGTTCTTGGTGGGAGTTCAGGTGACAGAAGGAACTCCCAGAATTCCATGCTTCAGGCCCAGCAGTTGGGGAGGAATGTTGATGAGTCAGCAATTTTCAATGCAAAGTATAGGGAGGAAAACGCATTGCGCCCCTTTTCACCCCCTTCCGGTTGGAATTTCTGAGAACCGGTTCTTAGTGCACCCCTCAGTCACGGAAGGAACACCCACCCCAAATTTCTTGCTTCTAGGCCCAGCGGTTTTGGCAGGGCGGTGATGAGTGAGTGAGTGAGTGACTTTTCTCTTTTATATATATAGATTTGTGACATCCTAGGCTGGCACAGCAATAGCTACACTGGTGCTAGTATAAAATAAGAATGAAACCATCATTTCATGATTTTGTCCCTTGCTCCTCTACTTTATCACTGGATCATAGATCTGCACATGTATTGCATAGTAACACCCATATACATCCAGAATCCCACTTCTTAGTCAGAGATTAAATATATCTACTAGATATACTAAATCTAGTAGATTTAATCTAGTAGATTTAATCTAGTAGATTAAATATATCTACTAGATAGACATCTATCAGATTTATCTAAATATTTGTGCTGAATTAGATTAAGGGACCAGGAAGACCTGTGATCAGTCTTCATCCAACTGCAAATTTAGTAGGGTGGGATTGGGCCATGCATGATGTCAGCCTAAACCTATATCGCAGAGATGTAGTACCAGTTTTACTGTGCTAGCTATAGGTATTATGTCTGACCTGAATAGACTTGGATCAAGGCTGTAGCTGGATAATTCCAAGCATTCCTCCCTGAATTTCTCAGAGGAAGGATGGGATAGCAATATAATAAGTGAGCAACTGTAGCTGATCTCAGTCGGCTCAGCTTGTCAGCAACCTTACTGTCCTGTTAAAATATGGAAGACAGTGGAGATTATTAACCTGACAATTCAGTGAAGTTAAAGGCAGCAAAGGCTGCCAACACCAACCACCAAAGACCTGTAGCAAGAATTGGACATGATTGGTCTAAGCATGGAATGCCAAAAACAACACCATTCACCATTTGTTTTATTTAAATTGTTAGTGTCATTGCTGTAGTGCACGGATTAATTACCTTGGCTGCAGTATCATGATTATGGGGCTACATAATCATCATCATCAAAGTGAAATGGAATTTTTTTAAAAAAAGCAATGTCATTAGGAGGCATCTGTATTAGAAATAAAGGGATCCGAACAAAATATTCTAAATAGAAATCTTGTTTCCTTCTTGAGCATGTTACATTCTTCTCTAGGCATTGCTCAATGCTGGGCCGAGTATCCTAGATTTCTAACAACTTCCTTAAGAGTGGCAGGCCAGGTTGAAATCCCAAGTTTACTGGGCTTGACACAAACAGCGACGTCCTGATGCGCTTGGCTCTCATTTGGCTGTGAGCGAATCTCTTGTCAGAATTGATATTCTGCCTACCTTAAATTATATGCTTGGGCTTTTAAAGGATCCTGCAAGAAAAGGCCTTTGCGCTGCTTATATGTTGACATCTTCTGTGGCATGTGTCATTCTGTTTTTTATTATTGATGTAGTGGAATACAAAGTAGCCTGCCAACAACACAAGTCACAGAAAGGCAAACGGCTTTATGTTCTTCCTGAAACCCTACAGTCTTGAAAAATGAAGAGAAGAATGCTTTTCACGCTGGTGGAGAGATAAGGGAAAGCAAAAGCTGTTGATGTTGTGTGGCTGACATTGCCCATATGGGTTTCTTGCAATATTTATGTATTCATTGATTTTAATATTTCTACCTTGCCTGCCTGTCAACATATCAGGCCTTCAAGGTAGCAAACAAAGTGGTACAATAAAGCAACATATTGGTAAAAGAGGCACATATCTGAAGAGAGATGGTCAGATAAAAAATACATAGCAGACGGTGGCATAAATCACAAGGAGATTGTGGGCCGTTTAAAATTATCACCATATCAGTAATATGCCGAGGCAACAGCATTTGACTTGGATTCAGAAGACCAGCACAGACTAAATAAACTTCCCTGAAATTCTCTGCCGCAGGTGCCACGACTGAGAGCACAATCCAGAGCAAGTTCAACCTGCTCTGCCCTAACTGCTCTCTCCTAACTATTATGTATCCAGACCAGAAAGTTATGCTGCATCCAGAGTCAGGTAGCCTGGGCTGCCCTAACTGTTCCATAGCATGCTAAGTAATTGACACATGGGGAGGATTTGCTCCTGAGGAGACACCCCTCAAATCACACTGAACAAGGAACAGCTGTGGTGCCTACAGTGGTGACACGACTCTGCACATCACCCAATGTGGAAGTCTGTGTGTCACCCCTGGGATGTGTGCACCACCCTACCTGAACTGCGCAGTTGCCAAAGTTGGCGCTTGCACAGTTGTTTCTGAAGCCAACTGGTTTCAGAAAGAGTACCGCACAAGAACCATCTCCGACGTGGGCACAGTATTTTACTGAAACCTTTTGGCTTCAGAGGAGACTGTGCAGGCATCAGAGTTGGTGCCTGAGCAGCACTCCTCTGAAGCCATTTGGCTGCCGCTCCACCTCCTGAGTGAGGCCAAATGGCTGTGCAGAGGCGGACTTCCTCTGCTCTAAGGAAGTCTCCTCTGAAGCTGTTCGGCATGCTGAGTGTGTTTCTGCAGTGCACCTCAGCTGGCCATTCGGGCCAGCTCTGAGGATGAGTGGCAGCTTCTGGCTACTGCTCTGCCTTGGAGCAGGCCTGAATGGGCACGCTGAAGCCTGGGGCCTGCCAAAGGACTGTCAAACTCCTCCGGCGCATCACCCCATACAGAGCGCATCACCAAATGCGGCCTGCACCAGCTGCACCAGTCTGGTGACACCACTGGGTGCCTGCCTTACAAGGAGTCCCTGATGAGATACCAGTACATTCTACAGTGAATACAAGGGGCTTCTTGGAGTGGCCTGCTGTATCCTGAGGTTTGTGGGCAGCCGTAGTTGTTCCATATCCTGAGGTTGAGAGGCAGGGGTTGCAGCTAGGCTGGCCAAGAACTCAGATTTTTGGTCAACACTGCCATTCTTACTCGGGCCTTATCATGGTCTCCTATGGGTCTACTCATGACTATACCTGCTCCTGAGGTGGTATATCTCTGTGGAGCTGGAAGAGGGCATTTCTGCCTTGGAAACAGGCTCTGGATACAGAGTAACTGCTCTGCCCTAGGCAGTGCTAAAGATGCCCTCAACATGCATCTCCTGAATTGCCTAGGGCAGAGCAGCTAGGGCAGAGCAGGTCCACCTTTCTTAGGGCACCCTATGTTGTCTTGCTCTGCCCTAAGCCTTTTTCCAGAGTACCTGGGGTGGAGCATCTTGCAGTTGCTCCACCCTAGTGATAGATAGGACACCCCAAGGGCTCTTATGTGGACAGATTAGTTGCTCTAGATTGTGCTGTAAGAAGATCTTATCATCTGGACTTCAACATCCTATCTCAGATGCGAATAGGATACAGAGCCTCAACTGAAGATCAAGGTGCACCCTTCTCTGGGAGAAGGTAGACTCTTAGATATACTGCTAAGGTATACAGTAGTGCATTGGTTTACGAGCATAATTTGTTCCAGAAGCATGTTGTAATCCAAAACGCTTGTAATCCAAAGCGGATTTTCCCATAGGAAGTATTTCCCATAGGAAGTAATGGAAACTCAGATGATTGGTTCCATGATCCAAAAATATTTATGTAAAAATATTTACTATATATAAAATGATTACAAAACACTGTAATATGATACAAAACACTGTAATAAAGAAAATACTGTACAGTGCTGAACTGTACTATACCTTTGAAAACCATCAATAATGAAGGAGGGAGACAAGAAAGAGGAGGGATTTTATAGGATGACTTTGACTATCACTAAGAGTCACTGCTATCCACTGGCTCAACAAAATGTTTGTCTTTTTGTGCAGCTTTAACATTCCCATGTTGCTGATGGGGAGCAGCACTGGAACATTGACAAGGCACGCTTTCCACACTGCCACACACAGATCCATGCCACACACAGATCTTTGGCATGAAAGCCTGTTCTAAACTTCTTCAGACGTGCTCGTCTTCAAAAACAGTGCTCTTAAACCAAGTCAAATACTCTGAGAAAATTTTGCTTGTAATCCAAAACATTTGTAAATCAAGATACCACTGTATATGAAAGGTATAAGGTATAAATGAAAATGGTCAGAACTCCTTTTGCAATAAAATATGGTGCTAGGGCACCCCTCTAAAAGCCCAATACTATCCCAGAGACTTGCTGACATATCTTGACATTGGCTGTTACAACGAGCCTGCTGGCCTGAACATGCTGCCCTGGTTTGGGTCACCATAAGGCACTTGCTGCAGTTTAAAGCAGCACCTATATATTGGCCATTGAACATGGAATGTCCCTAGATTCCACTCAAAATCTGTTTTTATCTCTGTAAAATATTTGCTACCTTTACGAATTTAAAAACATTTTCCCTGAAAATTGATAATTATTTTTAATAGGAAAATAATTAAATAATTACAGCCCATGTGTTCTCCCCCCTTTCTTTCTATAGCTATCTTTGATGATAGGTGTCAGTATAAGAAAAGAATGTTCTATTAATGTAGAAAATATTGTAAGGCTGAAAGCAGGCCTGCATCTAAATTTCAGCATATTGTCCCATCTGCCCCTTGACAAATGGATGAGCTCAGTGACAAATGCATGCTGTTTCTTAGGATAAAAGTGGCCTTTTATGGCTCATTAATTCAGCAAAAAAACTGAGTTACATTTGCAGAAGGCCTGCAATTCTCTAGTTTGTGATCATGGCCACCCATCTCACAAAATCAAGCACATGAGGCATGTCTTGAGGACTAGCATGCTCAGCAAAATACATATAATGAATCTGACCCCCTTCTTATCCCTCACTGTGTGCTTGGTTTATTAATGGATAAAGGCTTGGAACACATTTGGGCTTAAAAATAGGAACACACAATTCTCCCTATTCAAAATGGTAAAAGGTGAAGGTCAGAAACTGTTGAAATATGCACCATATTAAAATATTTATTGTACAGTACATAAACTGTGTTAACTTTGAAGCAAATATACAGTAAATGCAAAATCAGAAAAGATCCCATGATCACTCTGAAGGTTCTCTGTATGTACAAAATAATCTTTTCATCCAGTCATCCATGAATATAGTGCTGGTCTGTTGAGGAATCCCCATATAGCAGAGCCTTGTCATTCCCCCTCTTTCCCTGTGGGACTTTCTCCCCCTTTCATCCATGGGACTCTACAAGCTTTGTGCAAATTCATTACATTGAAACGGAAACCTATACGCATTTCCCATATTGAATCTAGGCTTCCATTCTCTGCTTGGTCAAGGAATACATACATTTTAGCTCATATATACCACACAAGGTAGGTATATTGTAGTTCACACCTACAAAAAAAATTAAAATACTTTCTATTGTCACTTCCTAGGAGCAGGTAGACCACTGAGAGGTCCAGCAGAACCAGCAGGGACGCACTCCCCCTGTCCATTCCACGGTGTAGATCATCCACCAAAGCGACCAAGGCATCTCTGTCCCAAACCCTGGCCTGAAACCAGATTGAAAAGGATCCAGATAACCAGCTTTATACAGCACCTTCTGAAGCTGGGACACCACCACCCGCTCGACCACTTGGCTCAGAAACGGGATGTTTGAGACTGGCCAATAGTTGTTTAGAGTGTTAGGATCTAGGGAGGGATTTTCAAGAGGGGGCAAACCACCGCCTGCTTTAGTGCAGGAGGCAACACCCCCTCCCTCAGAGAGGAATTCACCACCCTCTCTGTCCATTCGGCCAGTCCATCCTGGGAAGGTCTAATTAGCCAAGCTGGGCAAGGATCCAAAGGGCAAGAGGTCGGTCTCACTACAGAGAATTCTGTCCATGTCCTCAGGTTTTATAAGCTGAAAAGAATCCCAAAAGATGGATTTGACAGATGCCCCAGGGACATCATCCTGCTCCCTGCCCACCCTCTTAGGAAAAAAGCATAGGATTTTATTTTTCATAAAGAATCTAGATGCCTTACCTGTGCTTATGCTCCATTTGGTGACTAAAACTACCAGTCATATAAAGGTGATAGGTAACAGTCACTAATAATGTCTGCTACCAAATGAAAAGCAATAGTGTTAAAACAATTTAACAGCATTTTATTTTCACTTCCCATTTACAAAAGGATTTCAATTTTCTAACAAGCATAAGCATTTAAGTTCAATTACTCTATGGATCAGTTCAGTGGTTAGTCATTTGGGAATAATGCCTGGAAAATGAACACTGACTAAGGGAGAAGAAAATGAATCAAAGCTAATATTTAGTATGAAAATGTAAGTTCAATCAATTTACAGTTCATTGTATTCTTTTATAGGCATAGTCCCAATTGACTGTAAATGTAAGTGTCCCCCCATAAGTTCTTCACCAAATAGTGGAAGCATAAACTACCACTAATGAAAAATAGATAGCAGGTATAGCAGTAAACTATACCACAACAAGGCAATTCTTAATAATAATAATAATAATAATAATAATAATAATAATAATAATAATAATAATAATATTTGGTATTTGGTATTTGGTATCTTGGTAGCGGGAAATCTTTTCCAGTTGTTTCTCCTCAATTCTGTTGTCACCTGGTATGGCGATGAAGGCATTATTATTATTATTATCCATAAATACACAGTGAAAAATTTTGTGCTGGTTTCATTCACATCACCAGTCGGACCCTTCCCTGGGAAGACTCTTGGGAAGGGTCTGACTGGTGATGTGAATGAAACCAGCACAAAATTGTTCGCTGAGTATTTATGGATAATAATAATAATAATAATAATAATAATAATAATAATAATAATAATAATAATAATAATAATAATGCCTTCATCGCCATACCAGGTGACAACAGAATTGAGGAGAAACAACTGGAAATGATCTCCCGCTACCAAGACCTAAGAATCGAATTACAGGTATCTGGTGTAAGCCAGTGCAGGTGGTTCCAGTGGTAATTGGCACACTGGGTGCAGTGCCCAAAGACCTTGGCAGGCACCTGAAAAATACTGGCATTGATAAAATATCACTCTGCCAATTGCACAAAGCCGCTCTTCTGGGTTCAGCAAGAATTATACGCCGCTACATCACACAGTCCTAGACTCTTGGGAAGGGTCCGACTGGTGATGTGAATGAAACCAACACGAAATTGTTCGCTGTGTATTTATGGATAATAATAATAATAATAATAATAATAATAATAATAATAATAATAATAATAATAATAATAATAATAATAATAATGCCCCAGTGGGTCATGTGCTACATCTTGGCAATTAGGGAGCAGTCATGTGCTGGCCTAGGTAGTCATGTGCTAGCCATGTGCTGGCCTCCTCAAAGTAAGGCTGTTTTTGTTCTCTTATCTCAGAGTGCATTGCCCTCATCCCAGAGGTGAAAGATTGTTTAGGATTGTGCCCTGACTTATAAATGTTCTGCTTGAAATGGCTGCCATCCTGATCCAAAGATTTTCAACACTAGAATTGAAATGCAAGCCCTACAATCCAGAGTAACAATGGGAGCATGTAAGAGACATTTACGTCGACAAAGTTACTGCACCACCTAGTGAAAACCTATGGGAAATTCATATTGCAATCCAGAGTAAATTGTTCTTACACCAGAGCAAGGATTCCCCGTAGTTACCCTGGATTGCGCCCTAAGAATGAACTGCAGCAAAATCTACACCAGCACAGTACAAAACATAACAATGCACCAATACTGTAGTTGCATTATGTAAGCATCACCAGCCAGAAACACAGGACCAAGGTTTAGCTATGACAATTCAGAATCATTTGCCTAATACATCTCTAATCCTGCTTGAAGAATTGTTCTGTGAAGTGTGAAAGCTGCATTCGAGTTGACAAGAAGAAGTTAATAGGCTAAAAGGACCCATTTTGCTATACTGTGAGCCTCATTCTCAGGTAGTAAAGCATCAACCCTCTGCGTCAAATTCCTAAGACAGTCTACCAGGAGATCACAGGAATGAGGGGAAAACATTTGCAGTTCATAAATGCCAGGAAGTTTCAGAAAACTATTTTGCCCTCAAACGAACATTCCAGAAACCCATTACTATGTAATCTCAAAAAGATGCTCCAGAGTGTGTTTTATGTACACATTAATGCACATTTTGGTAGGCTGAACACTGTGAGACTTTGGCCTTCTGCTTCATAGGGCAACCAAGGAGTGTAAAAATGGCTCTTTAAAAAATGCCCTGTTATGTTTTATTGCACAAAAATGTCCCCAGTCTATATAGAACCTTGTAATCTGTTTGAAACAATGGGGTTCATTTTCAAGCACTCACATTTTATTAGGATGGACTCTATCAAAGAATGGCTCACAGCACCCAATTTAGTAGGAGTCTATCAAGCCTATTTTTTTATTATACACATCTTTTTAGTAGTTTCTTAGTGTGTAAGACTAATATCGTTTAAAAGTCTGCTATAACTTCAGGAAGAAAAGAGTTTACAAGAACATATTTCCAAAAGTTTAAGTCCCATGGAATATTTTATCTTTATCAAGACTGAAAACTCTGAACGACCAAACTCAGGGCAGTCATAATCTATATATATAAAAGAGAAAAGTCACTCACTGACTGACTCACTGACTGACTGATTCACTCATCACCGCCCTGCCAAAACCGGTGGGCCTAGAAGCGTGAAATTTGGGGTGGGTGTTCCTTCCGTGACGGAGGGGTGCACTAAGAACCAGTTTTCGGAAATTCCAACCGGAAGGGGGTGAAAAGGGGCGCAACGCATTTTCCTCCCTATACTTTGCATTGAGAATTGCTGACTCATCAACATTCCGCCCCAACTGCTGGGCCTGAAGCATGGAATTCTGGGAGTTCCTTCTGTCACCTGAACTCCCACCAAGAACCATCTGGAGAAATTAACCCTTCAGGGGCTGAAAAGGGAGCAACGTGTTTCTGTCCTACACTTAACATGGGAGACTGAACAACATCCAGCCAATTTGGTGCTCAGACCCTGGTGCATTGGTGGATGTTGTTCGGAGGAAGAGGTTGCACTGGCGAGGCTACTGCGCATGGGGGAAAGTTGTGCATGGAGGAAAGTTGCGCATGGGAGGATGATGCGCATGGGGAAAGTTGTGCATGGAGGAAATTTTGCATGGGGGTGATGCACATGGGGAAAGTTGCATATGGGAAGATGATGCGCATGGGTGGAAAGTTGCACATGGGGGACACTGCTCTTTGGGGAAGTTGTGCATGGGGCAAGTTGCGCATGGGGAAAGTTGCACATGGGGGAACGATGCGCATGGGGGAACTTGCGTATGGGGGATGATGCACATGGGGGATGATGCGCATGGTGGGAAGTTGCGCATGGAGGAAAGTTGCACATGGGGGGAATGATGCACATGGGGGAACTTGCGTATGGGGGATGATGCGCATGGAGGATGATGCGTATGGGGAAGTTGCGCAAAGGGAAAAGTTGCGCATGGGGAAAGTGGCGCATGGGGGATGATGCGCATGGGGAAAAGTGGCGCATGGTGGAAAGTTGCGCATGGGGAAAAGTTGCGCATGGGGGAAAGTTGTGCATTTGGGAAAGTTGCGCACTGGGAAAAGTTGCGCATCGGCGGATGATGCGCATGGGGGAAAGTTGCGCATGAGGGGAAATTGCACATGGGGGGTTGATGCACATGGGGGGATGGTGCGCATAGGGGAAGTGGCACATGGGGTGTTTCTGCACCATGGGGGGATGGCATAGGGGAAAATGTTACACCCGCAGCGCGGGTATGCTTTTCGCTAGTACAAAATAAAGCTTCATCATCTAAATTTGTTATCTGCATTGCTTAATGGTAGATCTGTAAATGGGATCTCTTTTTTCCTTATGAATATCCAAAGAACCTCTATAAAATGTATTTTTGATTCTGTGGAAACTCAGCCTAGGGCTGTTTAAACCCTTGTCTAGAGACCAGATCCAGAATTTGGACAAATCTGTCTGCCCAATGAACAGACCTTTACTTTCTGTCTGACTGCTGCATGTAGCCCTTCTTGATCATGGAGAAGAATGCTTTGGAAAGTTGCTTCTGCCTGGACTTTCTACCATACAGCCTTTGGGGATACCAAGCAGAAGATGTCTGGTGACATCTTGGCGTGCCTGGTATGCCCAGAACACCCCGCCTTCTGATCAAGGAGAACTACATGGAATGCCCAGGAGAAATGGAAAATTAAGTCTGAATGAGAACCACATTTCCACTGCATAGTGATGGTGAGTTTATTTATATAAAATAGTCCTGCCATTTTCCTCCCTTCTTTTTATGTGATATTTCCTCAATATTGGTCTGAAATGGCACAAACAAACAAGAGTTTGTACATTTCACTTCTAATCTGACATGCACATCATGAGCAAAATTATAGATATAGATTTCACTTCTGAATAAAAACAACTACTTTTAACTGAGGGATATTCTTATCCACTATGCACATTCATTAATCTTTCAATTGAAATTAGTGTCCGCTCCAGGTTTTGATCATTGTTCAAACAGCATGGGCTGTTATGGTTCATTGGTTAAAAATGCTGTCAACCTGAAGGTTGGCAGGTAGGTTGTTGCTTCTGCCGTAAGTACCACAAGCACCACACAGTACGCAAGTACCACATAGCAGAGTGAGCTCCTACTACATGCCTGGCTCCTCTCAACCTATCAGTTCAAAAGCATGTAAATGCAAGTAGATAAATAGGTACCACTCAGGTGGGAAGGTAAAAGCATTTCATGCACCTCTGGTGTTTAGTCATGCCAGCAACATGGCCATGTAGTAATCTTTGGACAATGCTGGCTCTTTGGCCTTCTAACATGGATGAACACTGCTCTTCGAGTAGGTTATGAATAGCACAGCAACCTGAGAGAGACATCTTTGCCTATTCTGACAGCTGTGCTAAACAAATAGCATTTGAAAGCACTGCTTAGTAATGATGTTGCAGCTGTTATAAAACAAGGACAAGTGTTTTGATATATGTGAATTTAATAACTATATTTTTACAAAACCTTTATAATGAGTGGCACAGAGAAGAGAAACTCCATGCTGCAGATTTATATTAAATTTATATTAGAAATGATATTAAAAGTTACAAATTCATATTAAAAAAATGCTACTGAAAGGGCTCAGCCAAAGCTTCTGCAGTTTCATGAGTTTCTCCATTTTATGTCTGAGTGTCGTTTGTGGGCAAGGAAACAGAGGAACATGTCCATATGAAACCATGTCCATATGAAACCAGCCCACCCAGTTTTACTTTTTACTAATTAGTCTTCAAAGACTGCAATCCTAAAGACTCAAACTTTCCAGGGAGTAACATTCATTGAACACAATGGGGCTTAGTTTTGAGTAGACATGGTTAGGATTGTGCTCTGTTTGGGATGAGGAAATTCCCTCCACAAACAAAAGAGCAGAAACAGTAAAAAGCTATTTTCAAAGACAGACAAAATACTTCTTTAACAGTGGGTTTAGATCGGTATTGAAACAGCATATAGCGCTATATCCATCAACCATAATTGTATAGACCCTAACCACCCAATCCTATTCCCCTGCCATAGAGCATGTAGCCTATGAAAGCTGTGCTGTCTGGGATTGGGGTGACCAGAAGGCAAACCAGAGCAAAGTAACAGCACATCCTGATAGCACGCAGCTCCTTGTGATGGCAGAAGACACTTAACAGGTTGACAGGTTGGATAAAAAGCAAAAAACTTGATCGAGATCCATTTCACAGTCCTGGGGAAGTAGAATAACACAGTTTTCCCTGCACTGCTTCCCTGTTACTAGTCTACAAGCTGGTCTAATTTTCACCTCAGTGAGGATTAAGGCAAAGTTACTTTCTTATAAATCTCTGGGAGTTTCAGCTGTGAGCATCTGTAGCTTCTTTCCTGTGACATTATCACCAGCAGACATTAAAAGCATCCAGCCACAACACTAATATGCTGAATTCAGTGAAATTTAATAAACATGCAAATGTATTTTTATGTTTCACATTCCATCAGTCATGTCTTTTAATTTCTCTGTCCATTATTTTCCACTTCTGATGTATTTTATTTGGAAGGATACCCTTCCCTCTGCTGGAGGTTGAGTAACTTGTAATTGCTACGCCAATTTAATATTTTTTTCTTTCAAAAGATAACCATGACATCCACAGGCCTCTGATTTCTTAATCACATTTTTTTTGCTTAGCTCAAACTTTTCTGCTTAAGTTTCTCTCTGGGAATTTTAAGTTGGAATATGGGGGGTGGGATCAGGGCTTAGTCTTTAAAACGGTGTTAGGAAAAGCCCCATGTCTATGACTTGACATGAAAATGAGTCATGATGGGAGGCACTTTACTTGTCCTTAAGTCACCCTTCATGACTGTAGGACTCAAGTTGTTGCTCCATCCCTCTTAAAAAGCACTCCGCAGGTGGAAAAATGGGGCTGCTGCCAGTCTCTGTCAATGCTCTCTTTAAACACTCCCCTGATGTCTCCACATCATCTGTAAACAGGGTGGGAGGACTGGGAGGGATTCTTCATCTGCTGTTCCTGGTTTGTTTTCCAGACTCAAACAAAATTGATCTGCCTTAAAATGACCTGTTGTAAAGTTTACCAAGAAAACATATATGGTGCCTCTTAAATATTTGCAAGTGCTCCAAGAACATTGAGTATTATTATTACTTTCAGTAGTTTGGAACCGAGCAAAGACAGAAGCTAGTCTCGTTGCACTAGAAGCATGTTATAAATCCTGTTTGAAAAAGCTCAGCTGTTTTAACAACAAAATACAATGACTATTGTAGCCTGAATAGAGCAGATAATAAGAGAGGAACTGTTCGTTTTAAAGCTAATAGCTTTTTGGTCATTGATGTAGAATGTCTTTGTTTCAAGCAGTGGTTCAGCATATGGGGAAAGCAATGGAAAAGGCCTCCATAGGCTTGTGAATACACCTGTTTATCTAAAGTTGCTGCCAATAATACAGTTGTAGGAAACCTTAGGCTAATTGTGATTAAATTCTAGCACAGTTGCTGGGCCTGCTGTTCGAAGAATGAATAACAGACTTATCAGCTTTATGCCATGTACATCTTGAGCCGTTCTGGCCTTGGTGCATTTTTATAAGGTGTCTACTTCCACCTTATCTAACAGCACTTCAGATGACACACACAGCTTTGGCAAAGCTGAAATGGCCTGCTCTGATTTCCTCGGGGATGCAATTTCCCTATGAAATGGATGATAAATCATAATTATATAAGGCAGAAAAGCAACATACCTAGTAGGCAGCATCACTGTGGCCATCAATGCAGCAGAGATTGATTGTGTTTGCAAAATTAGGACTTAATCATAACATATTGTCGGGAGCAGTAACTCTATTTTGAAAATGTCAGGCCAAATCCTCGATGCCATGTTATTAAATGGCATTCCTTTGACAGAATGCCAGGCACTGAGTTAGAATGTGTTTAGGCACAACACTGAATAAAATCTATATCAAGAAAGAGGATTAAATGGAAAATATAGATTATCAGAAGTCAGGGGCCAGTTAATGGAACGATAAACTGGTGCTGGAATTGGCCTGCCAGTTGGGGCTGAGCCAGGGCTGAGTGCAACCTTAGCTCTTGTCCCTGGTCCAGACCAGTGGCCTGGAGGCCAGTGCGCCATGGACCAGCTTTGGGCCACAGACCAGGGGTTGAGGATCCCTGCTATAGTGGGCTGTGCAGGGTTCCCCAACACCTCATAGTGAAAGTAAAGTAAAAGCACTTCCCTTTCTCCCCCCTTTGCAACATGATCTGGGGATAGTGTTGCTCTCCTCACTCCTTCCTCCTCCCCTATAAGAGTCCACAAGGCCTTTACATGAACTGGGGGTGCACAATCTCCCAGTTTGAGTAAAACATTGTCCTCTCCAAAATTCATATATACTGAGATTTGTGGGAAGGTTAATTTTGAATAGCTTTAAGCAAATGTTAGAAAGGTTACCATTCACATGCTTTCCAATATCTTCTGGCTAGCTGACATTTTCAAATACTAAATTTTTGCCATCTGCTCAATAGCAGTGGTTAGTAACAAACCAAGAATGAATAAAATGAGATCTGCCATTCAGATGCAGAAAGGATGGTAACAATTCCCTATAATAAAATATAAGATTCAGAGGTTTTGCTACAGAGTTGAGTGTGCTTTTAAAGACAGTTTCCCTCGGATTTCCAGTCTTTAGTTCAGAAAATGATGAGAAACTTCCCCAAAAACTTTCTCCTCACTTTACCAACAAATCACAGGATTATTCTTTTTTATTTTATGAAAATGGGTGGCTAGAATTGAGGCCAATTCCTACAGATTTCTTCCTACCGGGACTGTTGTTGAGATGAAACAAAAGGGTAGTAAAGTGAACCTGTCAATTGTCAAGTTGTTTTGGTAAATTTTTGATTGATAATTTCTGTGGGTTTGTTACAGAATGATCTTTTGTTATTTTAAAGAATCTCAATGGTGCTATAAAATTCTTTATTAGAGATATATCAGCTGCTGCAAATGATGTTTTGTTAAATTTTTCCACCGTGGCTTGTGAGTTGAATTGTTCTTGAAACAGATCTTTCAAGCAGTATGGGAAAAAATATCTTTATTTTATCAGTAATTGGCAGGTCGTAAAGAAAGAAATATGAATAGTGAAAGGAAAAGTGGAAGGTGAAAATGGAAAGTAGAGTGAAAGTTCAGAATTGTCAGAAGAAGCATGATGAAATGATGCAATTTGCTTCTAGGCTCAATTTAAACTTAGTTCTGGTTTTGACCTTCAACTCACTAAGGGGATAGGGTCAGAATACCTGGATTTTTTTAAAGCTGGCACTATATATTCTAAAACTTTCTAAATACCTTTCCAGGTTCATGTGGATAGAACAGGGTCTTGTCAAAGAATCAGAGAGTGCTAGAGTTGGAAGAAGCTTTCAAGGCTGTATAACTCCACTAACTTATACAATGGGTGCAATCCTGTCCAACTTTCCCGCACCAAAGTAAGAGAGATGCCATTTGAGATAAAAGAACAAAATAAATCTGAGAATAAAAGGAAAAGTGATGGAAAGTTGCTTAGAATTGCACACTCACTCTTATTCTTCCTTGAAAAATTTAGGGCCATGAGGCAAGGCTGCATTCACTGAGAGAAAAAATATGAGGGGAAAAGGTGTCCCAAAAATATATGTCAGATCTCCTTTCATTGCATATTATTATTCATTACATTTATTTTACATATTTGTAATATTTTTATGTTCCTCTTCCTTTTTCATTTGGAATGGATGAAACAAACATAAATCCTTGGATATTGGGTAAATTAGAATGTAAAGCATGACAACTTTTATAAATCAATTTAAGTCAGCACTGAACATGGCTGGATGGGGTTCATAATATTTTATGTACATGGCTGCTTGTTGCACACATTCAGCTCTCCCATTTGATGCACTAATAACATGAAGGAACGGTTCACATTTTTTTTTATCTGCTTCTATGGTACACATCTTAACATTCATTTATAATCATGATGGCACAGTAGTTGCTATAGAGGTATATATTCCAATTCCTCTACTCATAAAAGTCTCAAAAAAGAGGAAGAATCAACTAAGCCCCAGTTTACACCTGTATAAATATCAGGATGATATCAAGATGTAATAACTGAAAAAGAAGACAAGGCCTGAAAAATGTAGGACACCCAAGAAAAATGTAGGACATAAAAGGTAAAAATTCTCATTTATATTGCTTTCATGTGGTTATTTTAAACACTATGATTGCAGTCCTAACAATTTAGGCCAGCATAACTCACCTGGCATAACTTCCTGTGGTGGTGTGAGGAAGCCAGTACATGCTCTGCCCCAGTCCTAGGGGGGTTTAGGCAGTGAACAGGCATGCACTAACCTTGCTACACACCACAGAAATTTATGCTGGGTGCGTTAGTTGGCCTAAATTGGTTAGGATTACACCCCTATATTGCTTTTTATTAAATTTAAAACTATAACATATAAATGTTGAATTATAAGAAGGCTACATGCTGCCTGCCTCCCACAGAAAAGGAAGACAAAGAAGATTTTTGACAAAGACAAAGGAAAATAGGATATAATTGTCACCCTGATGAATATAATTTGACTTCACTTATTCTTCTGAAATATATTTATCTTATGCAGATACAGAAATTTTGGTATGTGCTTTTGTTTAATTCACATGAGTTGACACATCCACTACACACTCATCCACTTCACACTCATTCACAGGGGTTCATTCCCACATGCAGATCACCATGTAATGAAATTGAATCAGCCTTTAATCTCTCTTCAGTTATTTGTAGTGCATTCACACAATGTCTTGAAATTTCATAGTACGATGGCCCTTATTTTCAGTTAGGAGTTCATTCTGTTTACACGATTGGCCCATAGTTCTATTTTGTGATAAATAGTTATGTCAGCTATTGCAGTGGCTTTAAATTTTACCTCACTGCTCAGCTGATTCAAGGTTCGAAAGAGGCAGGCTATTATTTATTTATTGGGCAGTATAGACTTTATATTTTAAGTTCTGCTTGAAGTAGTGGTGGAAAAATTGATTCACTATAAAACCTCTCTTTAGGTCCTTGCCATTTTTATCCTTTTTAAAAATCTTTTTCTGCATAATTGCTTACATTGTTTCTGAAATGTATATGGAGGCTAGAAGAATTTAAAATAAAAGCCAGGCACGACTTGTTGCTTTTCTTACAAAAAGGTAGACAAATTATGACTTTCACATTTATATCAATTTAGAAGAGATACTGTTAAGTCTTCTGGGAGCAATGCTGCTAGCAATTCCACATTCTTGAATTAATGATTTCCATATGAATGAAAAATGCTGTTTGGCTTAAAATTGACATGTCTATTGTTCACTATTTGAAATACTAATTGGTGATGGTGCCAGGTTGTTGGGTCCCCTGAACCAAAGCACCACATTTGACCTCCCCCGGCATGCCTACCTGCCTCCTGACGGCATATTGTGTGCTACCAAACAATGATGTTGCCAGGCTGGCTGGCATCCAGGTTGGCATGATGTGATGATGCCGTGATATCATCTCCTGCATCTTTATGTCACCCCACCTCCAGAATGGCTCAACTTTGGAGCCTAATGGTGTGTGGATAGGAGAGCCCCTCACTGTTCTGCTGGCTTCTATGAACACTCAGACAGTGAGCACTGTGCACTGATAAACCTCTGGATTGCTATTGGTGGGGGTGGGGGGGGGGGTGGGATGACCCTGACCATGCTACATCACTATTACCTTACTCACACTGAGCTTGCAGGGTATAAACCCTGATTTAGGGTGGAATCCTAACCAACTTTCCAGCACTTGCATAGCTATGCCAGTGGTGCATGTGCTGCAACCTGCAGAGTCATGGAGGCCTCTTCAAAGTAAGACAGAGGTTGTTCCTTTAGTTGTGCTGTTCTTACCCTGGAGCTGGAAAATTGGTTGTGCCCTTAGTGTTGCCAGTTCTCTAGCATTGGCTTGGACTCTCCAGGAAATAGCATCTGTCTCTGGCTTTTTGTAATTAATAAATTATATGTAATATAATACTTTTAAATTTAATAAAAAATAATTAAATATTTTGGATATTTTGATGTATCAGAACATTTTTAAAGTGTGGATCAGTACCCCTTTATTTTTTGGTATCCAGAAACAAAGGGATTTTTTATGTGCATGTGTATGTGTGTGTGTGTGGGCTCAATCCTATCTACTTTCAAGTATAACTACAGCTGTAATATAGCCTTTGTGACTGTCCCCCCCAGCTTATGCAACTGGAAAACACACAGACTTACACTTTCACTTGCAAACACACACACACACACAATTAAAGGACGCAATCCTTATCCAACTGGAAAAGCCGGATAGGATTGTGCCGTGTGTGTGTGTGTGTGTGTGTGTGTGTGTGTGTGTGTGTGTGTGATACCTAATTATTTTGAACAATGGTTGCTTAATAATGTTTAATTAATGGCAGAGATATAGGTGCCCTTGGAAGCCATCACATTACAACCTTCAAAATAAATCTAAGATTTATCTTTTTTTGTAATTAAAGGTAAATATATTTGTCAAATACAAGAAAGAGTCCAGTGCAGTGTCAGTTGTGTTCATGTCAAATTAAGAGGTACAAAGAAGACCATATTTAGGGCTCTGCTCAGACAACAAATATATGGGGGACTCACTTCCACCAGCCCCCTTGCTTCGAATGCTTGTCCATCTCCTCACACCCTCTGGTTTGGAGAACGAAATGGAGGAGAGGAGAGTGGTAGGCTAGAATATCCATTCATTGAGTGAGAAGAGCAGAGGTAGGCACATCACCAGGTAAAACTTTGGACCTGTCATGCGCCTGGAGGACTAAGTCCTGCCCTGATAACATTCTGCGACAGAGCTGATCTGTTCTACTTATTGAGATGAAGAGGCTCCCACTGAAATGCAGGACACGGATTGAATTACCTTCCATTCCTATTCCAACCTTCCCTCTTTTATGATATGGAGCATGTGAGAGAGAGAGAGTTAGAGAGAGAGAGAGAAAGATTAGACTGAGCACTCTAATATAAATGTAACGCAGGCACCAGCAAGAACTTTATAGTAATTCTGCCTGGCGCCCTTGTGTGGCTGTGATTTGATTAAGGTGGAAAAAAAATACGCCTAAAGGGTAAATGTAGAGTGAATGTGATAATGCGAAGACTGATTACATTGCTCAAAGAAGCAAATGGTAAGTGAGGGGAATCTCTCTTGAACTCTCTCCAGCAATAGCAGTCACTGCTGTTTCTTCTTTACTTGGATTTGTGTTACATTTACTGTTTATATTTTTCTCCTTATCTTAATGTTCAAGCCAAATGACAGGAAAACTTCTCTGAATTAGAAGGGCAGAGTTTTTACTGGGTTAAAAAAGGCATCCACCTATACTGATTGACTGATTTGCCCTTCCAAGTCATATTATAATCATGATAGTCTCCAGGTACTAAAGCAGCCAAAGCAAATTAACATTCAAAGGAGTTCTCCCTGTTGCACCAGGCAGTTTTCTGTACCAATTGAACTAACAGGCACAACCTATTCTTCCATGCCTTTGAAGTTTCTGGCCATAAAATAAATAACTTGCTTATGGTTATGGGTGCAGGACACGTTATGGGATTGCTTAATGAATCGTTTTAGTGTGTTTAAGGTGTTCGACATACAAGCTGGTGATCAGAGTAGGATTAGGCCATTAGGAAACCCACCATGGAACAATGTATTGTAAAACCTAGAGAGCCCTCAGGGAACAATATACGATCTGAGGGTGCTTTGTGTGCCCATTAATGATTTAATTCTATGGATTATTTGCAATCTTAATAAGAGATATTCACAGCATAGAAATTGACTCTTGAATTATAGCTGCTTAACAGCTGCCTGAACAAAACAAATTAAAAGTAGAAGGTCAAATTCAAAATCTGTCTTGTTGTAAGAAATTATACCCCAGAATAAAATACATGTGCACATTGCCAGAAATGAACGCTATCCATGTGTAGAAATCAGATTTTTCCTGATTTTTTTTTTTAAAACAGTAGGATTAGAGTGTGCATTTCACAAGGAAAAACTGTGATTCATGCATATGCACACAAATCATTATAGTGATAGTCTGTTGTGCTTGGAGGGCAGCTACTGTCTCAAAAAAATCATGTAAGACTTTCCATTTATAAAGGATCAGAGGCAGAATGTGAAGAGGCAGAAGAGGAAAGCTTTCTTCTTTTTACCACTTATGCAGTAGAGTGTACATTTCATTTTTGGTGTGTTCAAATCTGTATTTCACATATGGACAGAGTTTATGCATCTACTTGTTGGAAGATGTTTGGCCTCTTCCATCACGCATTATTGTTGAAGCATAAATAAAACTTTGCCCCACCTTCATGTCCAAAGCTCTCAAACATCTTATTGGAGAAGGTTAAACTGACCATGGTCAGAACTGGTGCTGATTTGCCATTTCCATTTTCTCCACCATATTCCTCTCGCATCTGAAATATGTCTTTCCATTTTTCCTGCTGTATTCTCAGACAATGAAAATAGGAGGCAGCTAACTCTGGCCGTTATTGAGGCTGGCCTCTGAAACTCAGCAATTTCTCAGTATACTGGCAGCTGCTGGTTTTTTCTAGTTCTCCCTTAGAGTGATTTCACGTCATTCTACTACTCCCACCATCACCTTTAGAGGATCAGTGTAAATTGTAAAGAAATAAAATAACGCTTTCTCCAACAAACACGGACCAGTGGTAATCCACAACCTGAAACTTGTCATCACTTTCTCTCCCCCTCCAATGTGTCCATGTTTCATCCCAAAAACTTTCAACACCTTTGGCAATTTCTTCAGTATTAGTCCTTTGTGGTGGTGAAGTCCACTATTCAGGATATGTCATCCAATTTTGATGCAACATTGAGAAAAACAGCTGACCTTTCACAGAGGCCTGTCACCAGGTTATTACCTGGTATAGCTGTGCATTGGGCTGTGGGTGGCGCAAGACACTGTGCCATTTAACTAGTAGGCCAGGGTTCGAGACCCAGGTTCCCACAAGATAGGGTGAGCTCCTGTCCCTAGCCCAGCTCTGTGACGCAGCTAAAACCAATCATATCAGCTCTGCCGTTCCATTGGACTATTTCAGTGGCGCGGAGATACGAAAGGTACAGTGAGATATGAAAGATACAGTGAGATGTGAAAGGTATGATGACCACCACCAAAAATTACAGATGAACACACCCCATTTATTCTCTGTTATGAAATGTGCCAAGCTCTTAAGTAAAACTGAACTCTGGTTTTGTTTCCCTTTCTATCTTGTGAGGGATTGCACAGCACTTAGTGATCAGTGCAAGCAGATACAGGTGTCACTTGTTATACACTAGTGTTCCGTTCCAAAACATCCTGTGCAGTGATGGGCTTCAAAGAAATTAAGAACCGGTTCTCTGTCCATCTGGCAGCCAATTTTAAATGGCTATTTTTAAACTTTATATGTACTATCTCTTGTTAAGAACCAGTTCTATAGAGTAGGTGCGAACCTGCTGGTGCCCACCACTGATCCTGTGGATAAATAAATCCATGTGTAAAACAATGGAAAAAAATAGATTTAATGACCCACTTCCTGGTTTCTTGCTCCTCTACTACCCCTAATTGAAAAAGGTAGAGCCTCAATATCTACAGGGATTTGATTCTGGGACTGAAAAATGGAATGACAATGACATGTCATTGCAAGCCATGACTACCTCTCTACAACAGTACAGAAGCATTTTTTAAAAACAGATTTGCAGGGGCCATTCATGTTAAGTCAAACCCATGAATAAAAAATCAGTGTATAACAAGGTTGGACCTGTACATGACCAATTAGTGTTAGTTGTACTAGAGTACTTTCAGTGTTGGTTGTACTGGAGTACTTTCTCCCTATAATCCTAAAAATAGAAAAGTCAGTTTAAGATCAATGGAACTTGCTTGGAAGTGTTCAAGATAAAAATCCTGCTGAGTTTTTCTAGCTATACTTACTAAGGCTGCAATCCTAAACATACCTTCCTGGAAGTAAGACCCATTGAACACAGTGAAGCTTATTTCTGAGTAGAAGTGGTTAGGATTGTGCTGTAAGTAGGTTCCACTGAGATCACTGGAATTTGCAAGCAATATGCTTAGGGACTGAGGTGTAAATCCACTGAAGATGTAAAATGAAAGAAGAGGCCAATGTTAACCATTTTTATACTCTCAAAATTCACAGCTGAATCTCTTTGAAGAAATTTATTCAATCCCATTTCTGAAAATTATTCATCAGTACTCCAGTTTAAGTGTATGCTAAACTGAATTCTATTACAGTGGCCACGGTGACCCATGCCCTAGTGACATCGAGACTAGACTATTGTCTAGCTCTACGTGGGGCTGCCTCTGAAGACGGTCTGGAAACTTCAACTAGTCCAGAATGCGGTGGCCCGTGTGGTTGCTGGGGCTCGTCGGTTAGACTCTGACGGGCCACTGCTTCAGCGACTACACTGGCTGCTCATTCATTTCCGGGCTGAATTCAAAGTGCTGGTCATGACCTAAACGGCTTGGGTCCAGGGTATCTGAGGGACCGCCTTCTTCCGTACAATCCGACCCATCACCTAAGGTCATCTGAGGGGGCCCTTCTGACTGTGCCGCCACTAAGAGACGTGAGAGGTGTGGCGGCCAGAGATAGGGCCTTCTTGGTGGTGGCACCCCGGCTGTGGAACTCCCTCCCCATAGAATTAAGGAAAGCTCCCTCATTGCAGAGCTTCAGGCGGAGCCTAAAAACCTTTTATTTCAAAGGGGCTTTTTAACAGGGTAGAGGTTGGGGGAGCTTTGGTTTTATATTGTTTTTACAGTATCTTTTAGCCTATATGTTTTAATTGTTTTTACTGTATTTAATTATTTATGTTTTTAATTGTGTTTTATGTTTCTGCCACCTTGAGTCGGGTTAGACAGCCTGAGAAAGGCAGGATACACATTTTTATAATAAATAAATAAATCTTGGTTTACAAGCATAATTTGTTCCAGAAGCATGCTTGTAATCCAAAAATCTTCTATATCAAAGTGAATTTTCCCATAAGAAATAAAGGAAACTTTGACGTAGTTACTGCACCACCTAGTGAAAACCTATGGGAAATTCATATTGCAATCCAGAGCAAATTGTTCTTACACCAGAGCAAGGACTCTCCATAGTTACTGTGGATTTCGCCCTAAGTCTCATTGAATTTTTGAGTTGACATGGTTAGGATGGTGCTCTAGGGGCAAAATCCAGAGCACTTATGGGTCCACACAGTTACGTCACCTTCTGGTGTTGTCTTATGGAAAGTCACCTTAACTGCTCAGGAGCAAAGTGCTTAATTTGACTTTAGGATATGGGCCTAAGTCTCTCAGGCTACAATCTGCTCCCCTTACACAGGAGTGAGAATTTGGCAGTGGATGGCTTTGGGTGGCTCTTCCTTGAACAGACTTGCTATTATTTTCTTGCTATTTATTATTGCTATTTACTTACTATTTATTATTCACATACTTACAGGGGAGAAGAATGTATATTCCTTACTTTGCTTAAGTAGCACTTTGTTTCTGAAGGTTTTGTTCTTTGACTCAATTTAATTACCAGGTCAGCTTCCAAGTTCCCAAGGAAGAGGTAGCGCCAGCTGGTTGCTGATTAGGAACATTTGATCCTAGTCATGTGTTTCCCTAAACATGTTAGAGAGATTGGGTTACACCTTGGAGACTGGCAAGCAAGATGTTTTGCTGACTGGAACCCAGAGGTTCTTGAGGGGAGGAGGCAACCGAGCGATTCTGAGGATTGATCTGTGTAACCTTAATGTTTCTGGGAACATAATAGACTGTAACACCATGTGGAAGGCAAGCAGTCAGGCATTTGACAAGTTTATGGGCCTGTTTAGACCAGAACCCCCTGAAATAAATTGAGAATGCTTGAGAGGGTCTTACACTTTATGCCTGTGACTGAATGCCCTTCACTTGTTTTAGGATGCCCTTCAGAGGTCTGTATAAATGTGGTAAAATGAAATTGGGTTGTTTTCAGTACAGGAATTTGGTGTGTCTAATAAAGCAAAGTTTCCCTTGGTGACCCAGTATGAGCGGCCTGAACTAATGTGAATACAAAGACCTGCCTAACTGAAAAACACGGAAAGGTTTTGCCTCCAATTTCCTTTAGGTAGCGTGACACCTTTTTGATCACATATCAATATAGTTCACTGTTGTTTATCACTATTCCAGAAAGAAATATTGCAATTTTCCTCCTTCTTGATCTACCTTGATCTACTTTGAAAAGGTATCAAATCTTTTATAGGCTGCAATCCTAAAGACACATTACTGGGAGAAAGACTTGTTGAACATAATGGGGCTTACTTCTGAGTAGACACAGTTAGGATTCTGCTCAAAGACTCACTGAGCACAATGGGGCTTATTTTTGAGTACACGTGATTAGGATTCTGTTCCTAGCTTTGTAAATGCTGGTACAATTATATCCACACATCCTCCCCATTCCAACCAATTGGATATAAGTGGGAAAAGGGATAATTTGGAAAAAGGATCAAGAAATCCATTTGAGGGATTGCAAAACAGATATATATTTGCGGTGAATGAAGTACAGGTATAACCTAATTATCAGCAGATTTTTTTATCTGCAGTTTTATCTCAGTGGGAATAAAGTTGGCACATTCAGTTTAAATATAAGCATCACTTTAGGTTTTGAACTAATCAGGATGACCAGATGTCCAAACCTAAAAAGGAGGACAAGGTCTTGGATTCTACTCAGCCTGGCCTTTCCGGAAGACATTAGCACGTTTGCCTAGTCATAAGTAAAGCTGCAATATTGGGCACTTTCACTTTCCCATAGAGCTCAATGCATATTTTTTAGTTTTAGTTTTTTGGCCATAACGTTTGAAAGGAAGGAGATATTTCAAAACCAATTTTTGCACTGGATTCTGCTTTTCAGTATAAATCTAATAACATATGACATGATGAGATACAGCACACCATTGCAAAGTTCCAAAATGGAGGCCCATGAAACCCTTTTGGAGGACACCTGGAGGACAGATTAAAAAAGAGGACAAATCCAGAAATTTCTAGTCATATGATCACCCTCGCTTACCGTTATAATGCAGCGGGCAGGCAATGAATCACCTTCTCCCTCCCTCCCTGGGGCTTGAAACAGCTTCTTAAACCAGAATATATACAGAATATATACAGCCATGTCAATAGTGTGTGCTTCATCCTGCGGTGCAGGTAGGGTAATCACTACCATGCCAAGGTAAAGGTTCCCTCACTTGGGACTGCACTGCAGCAGCTTCAGCAGTGGCCTTTCTGGCAGACATTGGATATGATTGGGTCCTTGGATATGATTGGGTCCTCAAGGAAAATATATGTGAGGGAAGGAAATATTAAGAAAAAGCAACATCTAATTTCATACGGTGGAATATCTGTTAACATTAATGAGACAGATGATACTGTGGCAACAGGCAAGAACTGCACAAGCAGTGATATATCATGGGATGTAGTGTGGATGTATTCTCTCCTCACATGAACAGAAATAACTCATCACATGAAGACAGAGTGGGCACAGATTTAAGAGCATGAATCTCAAATCTTTAGAATCACACATGTGAATTCTTCATGAATTTTAACTGAATCATTTCCACAACTGATGTTCTCAAAGCCCCCCAGAAGACCAATAATAATAATCTCTTTTGCAGATACCATTTGTTCCATTTTGTTTTGAATATCGATGTCTTATGGAGTATTTTAGTTCACTTTTTTGTTCATAAATTTTCTGAGCACTGACACCATAACATGATCATGACCTTGTTACAGAGCAAGAAATCGTGACTCAATGTACAGAAACGGCATCTTATGCACAAAATTATTTTGAAATCCATATATATAAAACTGAAAAGTCACTGACTGATTGACTCATCAATGTCCAGCCAAAACCACCAGACCTAGAAGTATGAAATTTGGATAGGAGGTTCCTTTTGTGATGGAGGCACCCACTAAGAACCAGTTTTTGGAAATTCCAACTGGAAGGGAGTGAAAAGGGACACAATATGTTTTTCTTCCTTTACTTTATATTGAAAAATTGCCAAGTGATCAATGCACAGCCCCAATCCCTGAACCTAGAAGCTTGAAATTTGGGGACAGTGTTCCTTATGGGACATGACCACCCACTAAGATCCATTTTCTACAAATTCAACCATTAGAGAGGGTGAAAAGGAGTGCAATGCATTTTCATCCTATACTTAACACTGAAGACTCATAAAAACCCAGCCTTAAACCCTGCAATTGCCTGGTAGGGTTGCCCATGGTCGAGAGAGGATGGCGCATGGAGGGAATGTGTCCCACAAGGGTGGAGGGTGGTTGCACAGGGTGATTCATGGGTGATTGTTTCCTGGGGGATGTTGCATGGGGGGTTCTTGCATCTGAGGGATGCTGAAGAAAGCTAAGCAGAGAAGAACCTGGACAGATCCTAGATGGGAGACTAAAAGCTGGTAAACTGTCATTAGTCATCAGAGCCAGAAGGTGTCGCCGTTGACAGCTTGGCTGACCGAAAAACTACTGCAGAAAGCTTGAAGGCATCTCCTGCTATGAGATGTGATGATGACCATGCTGTGAAGGATCCCACATGGAAAGAGAAGAGTTCTATAAGCTGCCCAAAGAACAACATAGACTAGGCTGCACCTGCACCCCAGGCATGAACAGTCTACATTTATCTGCTGCTGGACCTCACAATGGATTTCCCATCAACTGTAATTACACTAAATAAATTAATTATTGAATTAGCTACTTTACTGAATAACAGCTTATCAGTGCACATGCTCAGAGCTACCTATGAATGAATCTGGTCACCTTGATGTCATTAAAGATAAAAGATTGATTTAGGGTGCAGTTCCAACCAAGGCTGGCACTATTAATTGGTCTTCCCATTCCAGTGGAGATGTACAGAGGCAAACATATGCTTGTGCACTGGTGTAACCCACTCCCAGGAGTGGCACAAAAGTGCCTCATGGCACTTTTGTGATACCCACAGGTAAGTACAGGACTTATGCTGGGGTTTAGGCTGGTCTAACTGGAGATTAGGATTGCAGCCAAAGATCATCTTGTACACTATCCTTTAATTTACAGTCTTTAGTGTACATAAAACTGTTGTGTTCAAAAGTGGCTGTGTGCAATTTCACATTCTGAAACACAATAATCCTTGCTTCGGATTCTTAGGGTATTAGTATGCATTTATTATTATGCCATTTAAAATACTTCCCAACAATCCTTAATGAGGCAACCAAACAAACTGCTGTGTAATTTGCTAATGTTGGCATTTACAATGTAATTAAGATTAAGTGTTTTGAAAATGAGTGTCTTATAGTTTTATGCTTAATAACTGCTGATTACTGCAAAACACTTAAAAATGGTAATAGCTAAACAGAATAATTAAAAATTGTGAAATGCACCCCAAGTCTCTATGGTAAGTAGATGAAATTATATCCATTTTAAAGTTGTCTGTTGCTTCGGGGAGTCTTACCTGGTCCCATCATAGTAAATAATCATGTTTTGAATGAAATGCATAACCAATGACATGTTGATTTCTAAATGCAGAATGTTACAAAGGTGACAAAAGGGAACTTCTTAGGATTTTCCCCCTAGCATTCCATGTTCTGTGATGCAGGAAAATACACTGTTCTTCAATATTAACAATGAGTTCCCACTGTGTATGTTGTGTGTTTATGTTTGTGTATGTATACATACATGGGATTTTAATATATGAGTGTATGCAGTGTACATGCAGACTACTAGAAGTCATGATCAATGAATTACACCAGTGGTTTTCTACTATTTCAGCCTGGGACCCCACGTCAATCTTTGGAATCTGCCCAGGACCCCCCTGTCAAACTTGCTCCCATCTGGGAGACAAGGCTAAAAAAGGGGACTATCCCGGCAAAAGAGGACATATGGTCATTCTGCCCCCCAAGTTCCCATGCTCTCTCCCACCCCACTGCCCCCAACCTCCACATGCACTCTCACACACATATACACATGCATATGCATTTTAGATTGAGCCCTGGCTGACTCACTCACTCACTCACTCACTCACTGACTCATCAACACCCTGCCAAAACCGCTGGGCCTAGAAGTGTGAAATTTGGAGTGGGTGTTCCTTCCATGACTGAGGGGGTGCGCTAAGAACTGGTTTTCAGAAATTCCAAGCAAAAAGGGGGTGAAAAGGGGCGCAATGCGTTTTCCTCCCTATACTTTGCATTGAAGAATTGGTGAATGAAGGATTCTCTGCCCCAACCTCCGGACCTAGAAGCATGAAATTCGGGGAGAGTGTTCTTTCTGTGACACCAACACCCGCCAACAACCAATGTGGAGAAATTTAACCCTTAAGGGACTGAAAAGGAGTGCAACATGTTTTTGTCCTATACTTAACATGGAAGACTGACCAACGTCCAGCCAATTTGGTGCTTGGTGCCTGGTGCACTGAGGAGGGATGTTGTTTGGAGGACGAGGTTGCACTGGGGAGGATGCTGTGCATAGGGGTGTTGCGCATAGGGAGATGCTGCGCATGGGGGTTGATGCACATCGGGGGATTGATGCTCATAGGGGAGATGATGCGCATGGGGGTTGATGCACATGGAGAAATAACACACATGGAGAGATAACACACATGGGGAGATGATGGGCATGGGGGTTGTTGCACATGGGGGATGATGCATATGGGGGCTGATGTGCATGGGGAGATGTTGCACGTGGGAATTGTGCATGGGGTGTTGTTGCTCATGGGGTGGTTGTTGCTCATGGGGGGGTTGATGTTCATGGTGGTTGATGCTTATAGGAGGATGTTGTGCATGGGGGCACTGATGCACATTGGGGACTGATGTACATGGGGGGATTTTGAGCATGGGGATGTTGTGCCGTGGAGGGGTGTTGTGTTGTGGGGTATGTTACACCGTGGAGGGATGATGCGCATGGGGTTTGATGCACATGGAGAGATAACACGCATGGGGAGATGATGGACATGGGGGTTGTTGCACATGGGGGGTTGTTGCACATGGGGGGTTGTTGCACATGGAGGATGATGCATATGGGGGCTGATGTGCTTGGGGAGATGGTGCACGTGGGAGTTGTTCATGGGGGTGGTTGCTCATGGGGGGTTGTTGCTCATGGGGGGTTGACGTTCATGGTGGTTGATGCTTATGGGAGGATGTTGCGAATGGGGGCACTGATGCACATGGGGGGACTGATGTACAAGGGGGGATTTTGCGCATGGGGGGATGGGGATGTTGTGCCATGGAGGGGTGTTGTGCTGTGGGGTATGTTACATTGTGGAGGGATGATGTATGGGATAATTTTACTCCCGCCTTGCTAGTAATACTAATGAAATCTATGATATCTATCTCTCAACTTTTACAAATACCTCATTTTGGTTCTGCTTCAGACCAGAACCAAATGTTATGTTCAACTTCTTTTCTAACTCCAGGGAGTTATAATCAAAGTTAGTCACAAATGAGTTTAATTTACATAAATTGGATTTTGTTTAGGTAAAATAAATTTATCACATTGATTTCAGTGGTGTCTAACAGTTTAGTCCAAATGAGGGCCTGATCCATTGGCTTCAGGGTAACCATATTACCAGATTTTCCAGATTTGACCTCTTTTTTAGCCTCCTGCCCTAATGTCCTCCAAAAAGGCTTCATTGTCCTCCATTTTGGCTTCATTTTGGAACTTTGCAATTGCATGCAGTACTCAATCATGTCATATGTTGTTGGATTCATATTGAAGAGCAGAATCCAATGCAAAACTCGGTTTTGAAATATCTCCTTCCTATCAAGTGTTATAGCAAAAAAACCTAAAAATAAAAAATATGCATTGAGATCTATGGGAAAGTGGAAGTGCCCAATATCATGGCTTTACTCCTGAGTAGGCAAATTTGCCATTGTCCGCTGGAAAGGCCAGGCTGAGAGGAATCCAAAAACTTGTCCTCCTTTTTAGGTTCCGGCATCTGGTCACCCTGACTGGCTTGCTCTTTCACAAAAGCACAATAAAGCTTTATAATATAATCAGTTTTATATTTTACCCCAGAGAGGCTGAATGTGAACATCTGTTAATTGAAAGGAGAATAAAATAACTTGAGCACAGGAAATGTGTCATATATAGAGCTGGGAAAAATATGCTGAAGTTTGGTATTATGTATGCAGCAAATGTCATTATATTATGTTTTGACGTTTCAGTTTGCACGTTGTGACTACATATTTACAGTTCAAGTAAAGTATTTCTACGAAAGAAGTGTGTGTTTTTGTATTTTTTTAAAAACCCAAATTATTAATTTGAACTCTAAATTGGCCACATGGTAACCCTCATTTATCTCAGGCTAATGAACTGTGCCAAATAACATGTAATTTGAATGCATTGGGGGAAAGATGGGATGCAAAACAGCAGGATTATAAAAGAGGAAATAACTGGAAAACCTCTCGAACTACTGCACTGTGTTGGACCAAAGGAAAATGATATACCAGTCACATACTATATTGAGCAGTGGAGCATCGACAGTGTATGGAAACAGCAGGACTTCAAACATCACTGCATAGCTTGAGATGTAATCACCTTAGAGGTCAACCAGAACATATGCTATGGGAGTACCTTACAATGTCAGCAAATTGAAAGTGGCAAGAATTTTTGTTGTTGAATTTTTGTTGCTGCTTGTTGTTGGTTTAATATAGCTCAAGGAACCTGATAAATTCATTGCTGCAAGTTACTAATGATGCAAAGAACTTGGCAGAACTTTTCAAAACACTGTACGTTCATATAAATACACCCAGTGGTGGGATTCAAATAAATTAACAACAGGTTCTATGTCCTAAAAACCTAAATTAACAAGAGGTTCGATGTCCCATTAGTAACCGGTTCTCAGAACCAGGCACTCATTAGCAAAGGGTTCTATAGAACCTGAGAGAACCCCCTGAAGCCCACCACTGAATAAACCCAATATTTATAATACCTAATATTTATAATTATTCTCAAGTTATAATTAGAAGTTAACTATAGTGACAGACCAATCTTATCCCTGCGGGAGCAGCAGGATTTCTAGGTTGAAATCAAGCAGGATGGTGGACTCTTAGGAGTAAGACCCTTACCACAAGTAAGACCCCCTTAACCCTTACTTGCTAGACAAAGGGCTGTACAAGGGGTTAAACTGCCAGTGCAGAGCCAAGTACAGTAGTTTCATGTAGGACTTCAGAGCTGGGGTGGAGATCAGAATATGGCAGAGGCTGCCTCCACCATCTGCACCCACTCCCCATTCCTCCCTGCCCCCAAATATTTCCTCATAAGAGCAAAAGAAGAGCGCTGTTGACTAAACCAAAGATCTATCAGGTTCAGCTTCCTGCATTTTATAGTGGCCATCTGATGCATCAAGGGGTACAAGTGTCCCTTGTTATTTACTGGGGTTCTGTTCCGGAACATCCCATGGATAAAAAGTGTATAAAGAAAACAATGAAAAAATAGACCCATTTCCAGGTTTCTTACTCCTCTGTTGTGCCTACTTGAACAAGGTAGTGCCTCAATATCTGCAGGGACTTGATTCTGGACTGAATAATGGAATGACTGTTTGCATGACTGCCTCTTTACAACAGTAGAAAAGAAGTATTTAAAACTATAATTTACAGTGTCTATTCATGTTGAATCAAATCTGTGTATAAAAAAACAGTGTATAACAAGTTTGGACCTGTATACAGGACAAACTGCATCTTACTGTCATTCTCCTGAATTCCAAGGTAGCCTACTTCTGAAACCAGGAGGCTGCACTCATCATGGCTTGTAACCTTGATGTCTTTTCCTCCATAAACCTGTCTAATCCCCTTTTAAATGCATCTATTCCCAGCAGAATGGCATAGGAGAAAGGCAGGATAGGGTCAGAAGTAAAGATTAGAACAACCTCTGTAGTATCATGTCCTGTTTCTGCCTGGAAAGCCTATGGGGTAGCATAGATTTGGGCTGCCTAAGGCTTAAGGCACATAATATGTGTATGAGAAAGACATTTTCTATCAGGTTTCTGTGCCTAAGAATTTTTTCTGTTGAGTTTTCTGCTTCTTGTAATTCAACATCCTCTACCCAAATTTCACCAAACAGTGTTTTTGTTTTAGGAAACTGTCTGCTGCCCATGTATTCCAGGGTGGGTGATATTTCTTTTCAAAGCAAAGGTATTTAGTGGCTCAAGGGAGAGATTTCTGTAAGATACGGACCACAGCTCTGATAACTATTGTGTTGAAGAGAAAGAGATCTGTAAGACAACAGCTCTGAAAGATGAAATGCATCCCTTACTTCTTTTCAACAATTTGAGATTCTGTTGTCTTGGGGCAAAAAAATATACTTGTTGCAATGCTTATTCTTGCATAAATAACATGCAATGCTTGCATGCTCTCAAAAAGTAGCTGTGAGGGGATTAAATTTGAGGCTGCAAGCCTACCCATCAGTGGTACTCAAACTATGAGGTCACAACCTCCCAGTTTGTGTAAAGGGGCAGGAAAGGGGTGAGGACAGTGAGGTGATCTCCAGAATTATGATACCAAGGGGAGATTGAAGGGGATTGCTTTCACTTTTAGTTATTACGGGGTACACTATAATACAACAGGCTTTAGGAGGTGCAATAGAAGGTGATAGAGCTTCGTAGGTCTTTCTGAGGTTTGAAATCTTCAAATGAAACAATTGTAAAACACATCCTGGAAAACGGAAAGCGCTCTGCCTCTTTCCCCCTTAGGGACGTCCCCTCTTAGTGGGGGGACGTGGGGTCCCCTCTTAGTGGGGTCCCCTCTCCCACAAAGAAATTTTCTAGAAATTGAGAAACACTGCCACACTTACTGCACAATTCAGAGTAACTACAGGAGCTCTTATGTCAATGTAAGAGACATTTATGTCGATGTAGTTATGGCACCACCTAGTGAAAACCTATGGGAAATCCATAGAGCAATCCTGAGTAGATTTTTCTTACATCGATGTAAGAGCACCTAGAGTTACTCTGGATTGTGCTGTTCTCTGGGAGTAAGTCCCACTGAACTAAATGGAACTTCTGAGTAAATATGCCTAAGATGGCGGTGTATGACTTCATCTTTGCCCCCCCCCTTTACGGAAGTGTCAATGAAAATCTTCTCTTCCTAAAGCTTTTTTATTTGCCCCGGGATAGATGCCTCATGCATTCATTGATTCCAATTAAGGGTGCAAGAGTAACTACAGGGAGTCCTTGCTCTGACATAAGAACAATTTACTCTGGATTGCAATATGAATTTCCCCTAGGTTTTCACTAGGTGGTGCCATAACTATGTCAACGTAAATGTCTCTTACGTGCTCCCATTGTTACTCTGGATTGTAGGGTTAGAGGGCTAGCAGAAAAGGGTGTGCTACTCTGTGATAATATAAGGAGTATAAAGTATACTTTATACCAGAAGTGTCCAAACACTGGCCCAGGATTTATAAATAAATGAAATACTGTAACAAATAACCTTAAATAAAATGTTCAAATATTACTATTATAATAAGAAACCACTGGAAACAATGCCTTCCAAGTAAAACAAAAAAATAAAAACACAAGATAATTCTATCTGTTAAGTGCAAGAGAATCACAGCACAAGCCTATGCATGTTTACTCAGACGTATGTTCTGTTCAGTTGTGCTTACTCTCAAGAAAGTTTGTATAGGTTATCAGCCTTAAACACATGTCTAAGGACATAATCCAGAGTTACCATGGGAAATTCTTGCTCCGGTGTAAGAACAATTTACTCTGTATTGCAATATGAATTTCCCATAGGTTTTCACTGGGTTGTGCAGTAACTATGGGTGCACGTAATGTCTCTCACGTGCTCCCATAGTTACTCTGGATTGCAGGGTAAAACTTCCATCAAAACCAATTGAATTTGAAAGTGCTTCCCATTGAATGGATTGCACATAATGTGTATCTAATAGATTGCACCTAATTCCTCTGTTGTCCCTTGTTAAAAACATGATTTCTGATCATTTCATTTGCAGAAGATGCAAGGGAAAGTTGGGATTTTAAAGATTTGAAACTGAAATGCAGGTTTATCATTTTTGGCAGTTGTGTTTTAGATCTTTTCAATCAAATAAAGTGGCTTGGCAATGTTGCTCCAATACAATTTACTGAAAGAAATTCATGCTAAAATAGATACAATACAATAATGACATCTCAGTCAAATTGAATGCAATACAGATTCTGTTTAGGTCCCTAATAGAAATATAACTGAATTTATGATGTATTAGCTCTACAGTAGCTAGGATTCTGCACAAGTATAATTGGATTAAGATGAACTGGAAAAACATGACACAATATGGAGAGTTTTAAAAAAATTTCTGGCTTTGTTATCTTGATTTTCTTTCCTTGTTTTGTTCAAAACCTATTTATAGTCAAACAACACTTCAATTCAAAAGACGGTAGATGAATTTGATGAGCATTTTCCAAAATTTTATGAAATGAAATTGCAAGCAACACATGCACGGAAATTATGTAAAATGAACATAGCTCATGTGAAATTCATTTGAGAAAGAATTTGGCTCATAAAAGCTTCCGTTTGCTGACTCAAGTGCTTTAGGGTTGAGTTATTTTCCTAACTGCCTGCAAGTGATTCAAAGCGTATTGCTGTAAAAGTCAGAGGAATAAAACGTGCCATAAAATCTTCTTATTAATTGCAAAACAAATGAATGAAACCGTAGTATTCTTCTGATTATTGCTCCATTATGTCACCTGTTTTTTTAAAAAAATAAGGATTGCTGTTCCTTCTTAATCACCTTTCAGACAAACTGTTGTAGGGTTGCCATTTGGAATGCATAAAAGAAGTCTGATTATTTCCCCACAGTTTTTAAGTAACGTTTGCACTTCCCCAGGAACACAACCAAGATATTGCTGATGTGAGATATAATTTAACCAAAAGATCACAACTCCCAATTTGTTCTGTTCCCATACATTGCATGACAGGATCTGCACAAGTGCGCAAACTGTCCTTCAGGAAAGTCTGGTATGATTATTCCCTACAATCCAGAGTAACTACAGGAGCACATAAGAGACATTATGTGCACCCATAGTTACTGCACCACCTAGTGAAAACCTATGGGAAATTCATTATAATGCAATCCAGAGTAAATTGTTCTTACACCGGAGCAAGGACTCCCCGTCGTTACTCTGGATTGCGCCCATTATATCATTCTTAGCAACATTTTAAATACCATTGCTTTGAAATCCTTGCTAACTTAGAATCATAGAATCATAGAATCATAGAATCATAGAGTTGGAAGGGACCTCGTAGGTCATCTAGTCCAACCCCCTGCCTGCAGCAGGAATTCCCCCTAGAGCATCTCCAACAGGTGCTCACTGAGCCTCTGCTTGAAGATCCCCAGTGAGGGAGAGTCCACCACCTCCCTTGGCAATCTGTTCCAATCTTCAGCCCTCCGTTTTGAATGAGATTCAGCTGGTATCCCCAAGAGTATTCAGTTTATTAAGGATCAATCCAGTAGCCATAGTTACCACCTATGGCAGTCTCCTAGTTAGGTTAGTTCATTTACATTCTCTACTACGTTCCTGCACTCTAACTCCAGGACGTAACTTACAGAAATAAATGACTCGTGTTCCTCAATAGAACATGAAGGGCCCTAAGTCTTTCTCAGCGTGCCTCTGTTCCATTTATAAAACTATAAATGTAAAGTTTAATTATAATGTCAAATAGATGGAAATAAATTCATTTCCCCAGCTATATACAATGGTAAGGCATTTAGCAAGGCAGTGAGCAGCCTGAATTTAGGAGTTTGGGTCATGAATGGACTAGAATTCATTCATTTCCTTGGCTGCTCTTAAAATGGTTAATAAAGGAACGTAAAGACTGATGGGATAATTATCCAGATCATTTTGTGGGGGGACAGATGTACTTTCAATGCAGTATGGGTGAAGGTGGGTCTGCCCCAATTCCATAGGCAGTGAAAATCCATGTTGCTCTGTGTTGCTCTTCCAACAAAACCAATTGAATTTGAAAGTGTTTTCCATTGAATGGATTGCACCTAATGTACACCTAATGTGTACACAATTTCTCTCCTGTCCCTTGCTAAAAGCATGATTTTCTGATCATTTCATTTGCAGAAGATGCAATGGGAAGTCCTAGAGAGAGGCTCAGGATTCAGCCTGTGCCCCCCACCACTGCCAATCCTGTCCTCCCACGCCTGACCCACACTCCTCCCTGCCTCATTACCATCCTAGTACATCCATCTCTCCCTCATTGTTCTCATCCATGACCTGGTCACCCTCTCCCACCAACCCACTGGCATATATCTTCTGACAAGTATCCGGTGAACTTTTTTCTACCAACAAGATATTTTTTGCAATTCTAAAATCAAAAGTTGTAAGACTCAGGGCAAAGCACTCTGAACTGAAGTTTATACATACCAAGTCTTCTTAAAAGTAAATTCTTTATTGGCAAAAATGTAGCAGTAATTCAATAAGGAACTCTTCCTTGAAATGAGATTTCCAAAGAGAAGGTGCCACTATCCCCTATGTCTGGAAATCTGCAAATAAGGGCACCTATATTTGTGATGATGTAGGTGTTGGTGAGAGTCTTTATGGCATAACTTTAGATATCCTGGCCCTGTTCCACATAGGGCTTTCAGCACTTCACTTTTGCCCAGAAGCATATGCAAGTAACCAAGGCTGATTTTTCAAAGCCAGTTATATAGACATCTTAGATTACCTTATCAGATTTGATAGATAGCATATAGTGGCATTTAGTATCTGACAGCATTTGATAGATAGCATGCATTGGTAATTAATATTTTGACAGGTGACAGTTGATGAGGTTTCACATTTGAAACCTGCCAAACTCAAAACAAGAAAGTGATGCTAAGGAATCCAAAGCAGTCAGATTTAACATTTCACATATAGACATTTTAAATATGAATTTTGCTTTGGAACTTCTCAATGAAAGATCTGAAGAGTGAACTGAAAGAGTCTCCAAGTTTCAGATGTCTGTGCATATTTAGTTCAGCTGCAGTATTAACTGTGTGAAGTCACAGATAACATACAAATACTATTTGCAAAATACTATTTGCATACTACCTTCTACCATCCCATCTGGACATTGGAGTGGAATAATCATTCCTTTGCTGTTTATTTGAAATGGATGAAGAACAAAAATCAGATTTGTACCCACAGATTGTGCCAGATGGCCCAGTCAAACCCAAATTTGCCCTGCAAATGCTGTTGCACCACCAGAGCATGCGGGGTGGGAGAGTGGAGGGAATCCCAGAGGTCTCCTCTGGCAAATTGAACATTTCTTCCTTTATGGAGGCTGGGAGCATGTCAGAGGCAAGGAGGACAAGCAAAGGTGACTTGCACAGGATGCTATCTCCTTTGGATGGCATGAGCTAACACACTCCCTTGTCTCTTCAGACTTGCACCAGCTAAAGGGGTGGTGCAGGTTTTACGAGACTCATTGGTGTCTCCATTGGCAGTCAATGGGCATATGTAGAAATATGCTCTTTTCTTTTTCCTCTCCCAAGTTTCCCAATCAGTGCCCCTCCATTATAGCATGCAGCACAGACTTTTGTGTGTGTGACTGCACGCTATGGTGAGAAAAAGGATGTGATTAGGCTGTTAACTCAAGAGCATCCATATAGGAGTTTGGCAATGCAATCCTGACTTTAGGCCAGAAAAATGGTCCAGCTAAGCTGACCTAAGTAGGCCATATCCTGAGCTGACACTTAGGCCAAATCCACAGAGCTAGGAGATAACTGCAGAAGGGGCAACACCACAAGTGCAGCCTGCTCACTAGGCTGGTTTAGTTCTACTATATCATGAGGTGGGCTGTTGTGCCAAATCCTGAGGGTTAGAGGCAGGGGTTGGCCTAGGACTCAGAATTTTTTTGCCATCACTTCCAATTTTATTCTGGCTTATCATGGATCTCTATGAGTCTACTCAGATTTATGCCTACTCCTGAGGTGTTTTAACTCTGAGGAGCTGTTTAGGGGGCATGTCTGCCCTGGAAACAGGCTCTGAATACAGCCTAACCGCACTGTCCTAGGCCATATTGAACATGCCCTCAACATGCCTCTCCTGAACTACCTAGGCTGGCACAGCTAGGCCAGCCGAGGTCCATCCGTCTTGGGTCAGCCTAAGTTGACTCATGCTGGCCCAAGCCTTTCTGGTCTAACTAGGCTAGGCTATCTTGGAATTAGGCCAGCTGCCAGCCCAGCGATAGATAGGCTAGATCAATTGCACTTCAGGATTGCAACCTTAATTTGTTTATAATCATATATATTCTTCTATTCAAGAACTCCTACTCCGACCCATCACCTAAGGTCATCCGAGGGGGCCCTACTGACTGTGCCGACACTAAGAGACGTGAGAGGTGTGTCGGCCAGAGATAGGGCCTTCTCGGCGGTGTCACCCTGGCTGTGGAACTCCCTCCCCATAGAACTGAGGAAAGCTCAACACAGAGCTTCAGGCGGAGCCTAAAAACCTTTTATTTTAAAAAAAGCTTTTAAATGGGGCAGGGGTTGGGGGGTAGTTTTTTTGTGTTTTTATATATCATTGTTTTAACAAAGTTTTTAGTCTGCTTTAATCGTTTCAGTTTTAAATCTAATTGTATTTTAAGTGTATTTTAATTATGTTTTAATTTCTATTTATTATTATTTTAATGGTGTTTTATTCTTCTCTTATGTAAGCCGCCTTGGGCTCCCTCTTGTAGGGGAGGAAAGGCGGGGTATAAATTAGGAAATAAAATTAGGAAATAAATAAATACTCCCTGAGGCAACATGTCAGTTTCTGCCCCTTATGCAATTATGTGCCCACTCCAACGTTCTAGGTCAGCACTCACAACCCCACCACATTTTGTCTTCCTCCCTATTTCCCTCTTGTTTTTCCAGTCCAGGGATTGAAAGTAAGAGCCGTGGAGACAAATTAGTATGGTCGCATCCCCCAGATCTGCTGCCTGAGGTGACTGCTTCAGTTCGGCTTCATGAATGGGCCAGCCCCACTTCTACAATGAAAAAAATCCATCACAAACTAGTTAAGGAAATAAAATGAATATATTGTGGTCTATCTTAAATTGACTTATTTGCAGCCTTGTTTAGGATGTTCTGATTAAAATTAAAGTAAAATAAGTAGTAAAGCTATTTTTCAGGTCTTGTCTATAAATGACTAAGGCTAATATGCTAAGAACAAGCAAGAATTGCTGAGTGGTTTTTGTCTCCCTTCTTTATGATATTTGTAATGAGAGTAGATTGCATTTGTCCACTATGCAGTTTTAATATGCTCAGTTAGCTTTGACACTAGCGTGCCAGAAAATTCATTATACATTGTACAAAAGAAGGAAGGCATAAAGTGCTGACCTTTTAAAAAATTCTTCCTTTTGATTGGTTCAATATTACACTCCTTTGCCAGGAGTTCAGTGAAGCAGTAAACAAGGCAAGATACCACAGCATTCAGTCAGTAAAACTTTACAGAATATCAGAAAGGTCAAAGCAGTTTGGCTGTAACTAGGTTTGCTTAGGTAACAAAATGGCCCGTCATACTGAAGTGGAACATAAAACCCCATAAAATAATTGCTGAATTGGTAATCTGTTGTCAGTACTTCAAAATAGTGAAATAATAGGTTGAAGGTACCAATTCATAATGATCAGTACATCTTCGACATGAATGTTGCCTGTCATGTACAAAGTGGCAATGATAAAAACCAGGAATTGAGAGGGCTGTGAAACATGGACAAAGGATCTGTTAAGCTTGATCAATACATCATTCAACACTTGAAACTTTGCCCCCCCCCCCCCCCCAAAAAAAATATATGCACTACTTCTTTAGTGGTCTCCAGGGTAGCACTAAGAAGGACCACATACCACCTGGGAATCTACTGGTAGTTCTTCTGCTTTACCTAGATGTCAAAATTACATGTATAGGTATGTCCTGGCTGCACAAGTTACTGCCACCAGAAATGTAGGATATATAAATGAAGAAATGTAGGATTTCCACCCCTGCACATGGCTGGGGGTCTGTCTGACCATAATTGACAGCTCTCCCACTGAGTTGGGATGCTGACAACTTCTCACACTTCCTTCCATGGGAAGGAGAATGATGAGGAGCATCTTGACAGATTTCTGACTCTCATCCCCATCTTCCCCATGGGATACAGCAGAATCCATTTTGATGCCATATGGGCATTAACAAAGGACTGGGATGTAAGTCTGTGGGCCAGATCATATTGCAAGCAGTTCCATCCTACTGTAACTTCACTTCCACACTATGTGAACAGCCCTGGAGGTTTCAAATGATTGTTCCTGTCTCATGCCCTTGTTGCTAAAATGCAGCTGAGTTTGTCTGGAAGTTGGCAGAGAAGCGTCATCCATCAGAGCCAACTAGATTTGGTTACTGTTTCCTAATGCAATCATCCTTAGCTGATTTTTTTTTAAGAATCCACATGTTTAAGTACCAGTGGACTGCCTAATTAGCTGCATAACATTTCATTGCTTTTTAGCTTTCAATATCTGACAAGTAGTCAGAAAACCACAGAGACATATGCTGATATGATGTAGGGCAAAGGAATGGGAAGACGGGTCATGTTCCTGTTTCCATATGACGTTGGCACTTAATTCCCAGCCTTCATATATATATTGATACATGGTTGATGCTAACAATAAAGCATCTGTAAAAGATTTGACTGGCACAAAGATTGAGTTGAGGCACCACATCGTTTGAATATTTTAATATGAAGTAGGTTTGTAGTTTCACAGCTCCAAATTCATGCTCTGGTTGCAGATTTTATGCGCCAGGAGGGATCTCAATTTATCCTAGCAATGCTGAACACTTATTTTCTTGTCACTGACATTTGTTCTTATTATGACTCGATACACAGTACTTTGTCTTTTGCTTTTTTTAAGGAGAGGTCTGGAAATCAGATTGTTCAGAAAGGAGAAATGTGTGAGGAAAGAGAAGGCAGAAAATACATCTGTAGAAATAGCTTATACTGTAATCTTGAATATTGGTAAAAAGAACATGTGCAATATTTTAGTAATGAAGGAGCTGTGCATATTTGTAGTATTCATCATTTGGGGCCTAACTTGGCAGTTTTCTGTTATGGACAGCCATCTCATTGCCTATCAGTGTCATAGGTTTTCTTGTACTATTTGTTAATGGCAAATTCTACTTAGGATGCAATCCTATATATACTGGTACTTTCCTGAGAATAAGCCTCACTGAATACAATGAGCGAATCCCAAATCAAAATTGTTTCTCTGGCATTTATTATGGGGCAGAAGCTTGAATTTTTCCCACTTCATTATTTTTTTGTGGGGAGGGGGATAAAAACTATACCAAAACCTTGGATTGAGTGTAACTTGCATTGAGAGCATTTTGTAAGACAAGCAAACATTTCTAATAAATTTTGACTTCCAATATAAGCTATGCCTTGTAAAACAAGGGAAAAAAGTCCTGACTGAGACATGGTTGGTTATGGTGCTCCGCCAGCACCTGCTCAGCCTCTTCTAGAGACCAGCCTTGCATGTCTACTCTAAACAAAGGGCACAATCCAGAAGTGCACTTGGGTTCCCCTATCTCTCACTGAGCTGACCCATCTGCAAGATGCTCCACCATAGTTACTCTGGAAAAGGCTTGGAGCAGCCTAAGGCAACATAGGCTGCCCCAAGAGAGATGGACCTGGAATGCCCTATCTGGGGCAGCCTACGCAGTTCTGGAGAGGCAAGTTGTGCGCATGATTAGCATTGCCTAGGGCAGAGCAGTTACTCTGTATCCAGAACCTGTTTTCAGGGCAGAAATTCCCTCTTCCAGCTCCTCACAATTATACCACCTCAGGAGCATGTATAGTAATGAGTAGACCCATAGGGGTCCATGATAAGCCAGAGTAAGAATGGCAGTGTTGACAAAAAAAATCAGAGTTCTTGGCCAGCTTAGCTGCAACCCCTGCCTTTCAACCTCAGGATATGGCACAACTATGGCAGCCACTAACCTGGGGATACAGCAGGCAACTCTAAGCATCCACCTTTCACTAGAAATACTGCTGTATCGCACATTTCCTGGGAGTATGACATCAACAGCCCCACTGACTGTAATAGGCTTACTTCAGAGTAGACATGCATAGGCTGCTCTCTCAGGAAAGGCTGAGCAAGAGCTGGTGGAGCACCAGCTGTATCCCAATTTTTTCGCTTGTATTGCAAGATATCCCATTGAGTGCAATTGGACCTACACCCAAGTAAATTTGTTTGCCTTGGACTGCTGACCTGTAATCACTAACAGTGGAGTTGATGAACTTGGAATTGTGCAGTCATTAAATAATTAATATTTACCTAATGTCTATAATGCATTAGGCGCTAGAAATTGATCATAATTCTGAGGTATGGTCTTAAACTGCTGTTTAATGAAGCTAAGTATTAGAAGCAGGATCTGGCTGTAGCATGCTGTACATTTTTGTATGTGCGGCAAGAAAGCAGTAAATTAATGAATTGCTAGAGGTGAAGATGAGAACTATTTGTCCCAATATTATCACTAAAGCTGCCTCTTCCTGTAGCATTAGCATGTCAGAACTGAATACTGCTCTGATACATCATTTAAGCAAAATATGTTTCAGCTCAAAGAGTAGGATTATTAAACATCTGCTAATAGAAAACTTTAAAAATAAGGGGGCTTTTAGTGTGCATCTTAACTTGTGTCATATAAATTAATCTTCTGGACAAGATTATTTTCCCAGTGTAATGGAATGAAATGTACTGAAAAGTTTACAAGACTGGAAATTAACAGAATTTGCTTTAGAGATGTTTGTGTACTAATGTCCTAGTGAAGACTATGTAACCTCTATTTATTACTAAGCTAATGATGTGGCCTGACAGGATAATATTGCTGAATGGCGTAGAAATCCATGGGCTGGTTTTTCTGAATGAATGTGAGTTTTAAAAAGGGGATATATCAGTACTTTTCAATAAAAAGGTATTTTTAGTCAGGCTTAATGTCTACTAATGTGAGGCATGATCTGAAGGGCTGTGATGCCGAGGCTAAACAGGATGGAGAATTTTAAGCAGGGACATTTGTATGCACCAGTATCTCATGCTACATCCCTCTTCCTCTTCCCTTTCTCCTCATTCCTCTTTTCTTCTTCTGCACAGAAAAATGGCCAGAACGAAGGAGGCCCATTGGGAAAGCAAAGGATTTACCTAGGGTAATGAAATGAAGGTCCCCTACCCTGCCGAGACCCCTCTGACTACCCCCCCATAAGGTTCAACATTTGCCCCACTGGCATATATGGATGTATATGAGGTTTCATTCTTACACATACTTACCTAACAGAATGTTCCATTGAATTCAGTGAAACGTACTACAGAGTAGACCTACAGAAGACTGTACTGTAAATGATTTACAAAACCCAACAAGTTCCTTCTTTTTTTTCCCAGGCTTTTAATAGGCCCATTAAAAACAACTGTGTGAGTCCTGTATAGAAATCAGCATCATCCATATTGCTCCGCTATTTTCAGAAACCTTTGCTGATAACATTACCACAGAGCCATGAATTCAAGACACACAATGGTATGTCATCAATAATTGTACACGTGGCCTACTTTTCTCTCTTTTTTGGCAAAATAAACAATCTGCAGTGTCACATTGATATGACATGTTGAGAGATGGAAAACTTTATAATCCACTTTTGTCTTTTCTAATTCCTCAGGTGCTGGCACAATCTTGAAAGTATATTCTGAAATACATTTTTAAAGATAAGATGTGACTATTGCAATTACATTTAAAAAAACACATCGAGTAGAATAAAAGGCCTTTATAGCCTAATAAAACTCCAGCTTGTAGGACTTTTATTTGCAGCTTTTGTTCTGTGGCTACACTGATACTATTGAAGTATTAAAATATTTAGAATGTGGTTATGGAACATTGCTCTTTAATGGTACATACATATCTCTGTGTGCTCCTGTACTTTAAGAAATCGAGCAAAGCACTTAAATAAAACAAACACTGAATATGTTAAATGGATTGTAGGTGTGTGTCTTCAGCCCCCCTGTCACTGATCATTTGCTACAACATGGTGCAGTTTGAGATGAACAACTTAAAAAAATGGCTCACAAGATTTATCAAGTGTATTTTAATTTCATCCACCATAAGCATAGCTCTCCTGATTTCTCATTTTTCCTTCCAGTGTTGCAGTTGATTATTTGCATAAAAGCTAATGGAATCTGCCATGTTTAAGGTACCCAAAATGGATAGGAGAGTTTGGACAGACAAAAGAAAATATTTATTTACCCACTATGTAATTACCATATTAACTTGAATGTAATCCGCCACAGAGTCTAATGCGCACCCCCAATTTTAGGTATGAATTTGGCAGAAAAGGGGTGCACATTATATTTGGGTGCATACTTGGTGATACCAGGCAGGGGAAGGCTGGAGGGTTGGGGAAGAAGCTGGTCTCCTCAGTAGCAGGGGAAAGGAGGTGCAGGAAGAGTAGGGCAGCGCTGTGGCTGGCTCCCTGCCCCATGAAAGTGGGATGGAGAGGCTGGGAGGGAAGCAGAGCCGGTTCCAGGTTCCCCATGGCTGCAGGGCACTCCAGGGGCTCCTCCATGTGCTCTGCTTGGCTGGAGCAGCTGCTCAGTGGCATAACTAAAGGGGGTGGAAAAGCTGGGCTGAGGATCCTCTTCCCCACTCTTCTTCTTTCCTCTGTTGTTGGCTGGGATGGCTGTGCTGGGAAATCCTCTCCTATCATTCCTCTGTTGAGCTCTGGAGAGGAGGCAGGAGTATCACAGCACAACTATCCAATATGGGAATGGAGAGGGAAAGAGGATCCTCAGCATTGCTGAGGGCACCACCCAATCAGGGAAGAGCGTCCTCCCTTCCTCCAACAGAGAAGGAGGGGATCTGCAGATGGAGGAGATCTGGAGAGGAGGCAAGGAGGATCACAGCCCAGCCAGCACACAGAGGAAGGATAGGAGAGGATCCTCCAACCCAACCATCCCAGCAGACAGAGGAGAGGAGAGAAGAAGAGATGGGAAGAGGGTCCTCAGCCCAGCTGCTCTGCCCCCTTTGGCTATGCAACTGGGCAGCCCCTCCAGCTGAGCAGAACATGTGGAGGCAACCCACAGGGAGAGTCCAGCACTGGTTCTGGTTCCCTCTCAGCCTCCCCACCCACTACCATGGTGCTGGGGGGAGCACTGCCCTGCTCTTCCTATGCCTCCTCCCCCTGCTGTTGCTACTGCTGCTGCCACATTCTCCTCCTCCAGAGGAGACCTGCTTCTTCCCAAACCCTCCTTCTAAGTCTTCCCCCTGCCCAATATTGTTGGTGATTGCCAACGAATCTAATGCACACCCCCAATTTTAAAGGTTGATTTGACTAAAAAGAGTGCATATTAGATTCGAGTAAATACCGTAGTCTGTGGGACTCCTCGGCATAGGATGTGGTGATGGCATCTAACCTCAAGGAAAAGACCTATCACATGGGAAAAGATCAATATCCAAGTCATGATGGGTATGAGGTTGTGTGTGTGTGTGTGTGTGTGTGTGTGTGTATACTTTTTAAAAAATGTAGGCACCCTCAGAATGCCAGATGCAGGATGTCAGAATGCCAACCTGGATGCAGTTGCCTTATCTTCTTGTATGTTGCTGGAGGCATTTGGTGGGCTGATAGATACAGGAAGCTGGACTAGATGGGTCTTTGGCCTAATCCAGCAGGGCTCTTATGTTCTTATGATTAGTCTCCAAAGTGGGCAGAAACTTCTTAGAAACAAAGAACTATTATGCAAATACTGTACCTTTTAATGCATCTTCCCTCTGGCAGCAGAGAATATATAGATAAATTTCTATATAGATTAACTTCACATTGTGGTGAAGTTCTTTTGAGTGTGGTGTTTTAGTCTCAACTCTAGAAATATTCCACTTACAAGTTTTGTTTTAATAAAAGTGCTAATGGCAGTAAACTTGTTGTGAACCAGAGGAAAGAACACACAGCCTCTGGCTTTATTTTATTGAGAAGATTATGGCAAATATTTCAGAGATGTAAAGCTAATGTCTTAGGGTCTCTTGGTTCAACTGTACTTTCTTCCAGAACTCTAGTTTCTTTCGAAAGCACAATTGCTGAAACAGTTTTACCAGCATACAAAAACATGAACTTCCATCACAAAATAAGGAGAAAATAAAGCATAAATATCGAGGCTGTAGGACTAGAGGAAGGTTGAAAAATAAAAAATATAAAATATATGGACTGGCAATGTTATCCTCGCACTAGAGCTCAGGAGTCACTCTATGTGGGTGACAAAATGGCGAGGTTTGTTACTCACCGTGAACTCCCCATTCTCTGTAGGCTCCATGACAGGTTCAGTCTTGGATGCTATTGGGTCCAATAACCCAGCCATGCCCTTAATGGTGGGAACTGCCTGATTTGTTGGAGTGCCCTGCAGCCAAACACAATGTCTCTAGGTGCCAAGGTATCAATTTTATAGTGCTTGAAAAAGGTATGGAGGTACTCCAAGTGGCTGCCCTGAAGATCTGTTCTAAGAAAGGGCCTGGTAAGCCACCAAGGTGGCTACTCCTCTAACCAAATGAGCTACAATGCCTTGAGGGGGAGCCTGACCCAAGGACTTATATGCTTCCACTATGCCTCCCTCACCACCAGGAAATAGGAAAAGGGGAAGCCAAAAGGTCTCGTTTCCAGACCTTAAACTTAAAGGATACAAAGAGGGCTACAGTCTTCCCAAATTCTGAAGTTCTCTGCATGTATTTGGACAATGCTCTCTTCATGTCCAGGCAATGCCTTTTATGCTCTTGAGGGTAGAAAGGACTATTCTATTCTTGCACGATTGAAGGGAGATGTATAGAGCTGCAGTTGAGGATGGAGAAATGGGCCTTGTGCCAAGAGGTTGTGATGAAGAGGGAGTCTTTGAGGAGGACGAATGGCTAGGTCCCTGAGGGGATGAAAACCAAGGTCCGCAAGACCAGAAAGAAGCTATGAGGAGCACCTCTCCCTGCTCCTGTTTGATCTTCTAAATTACCATGGGAAGGAGCTTGGTAGGGGGAAAGGCGTACAGAAGGCGGGGAGCCCAGGGGTCAATGGAGCACATCTGACAGGACAAGTTCCACAGCTAAAGAATCTGGAAAGCTGCTTGTTGAGCCGTCATGCAAAGAGGTCCATCTTGAGTGGACCGAACTGGAACAGGACATCTCTGAAGACCTGTGGGTGGAGTTGCCACTCTGTGTTGTTTACTTCCTTCCTGCTTACCCAGTCAGCTGTGATTTTTTTGATCCCAGGGATTTTTATGCCTTGATGGACCAGACCTGGAAGGATGTTGCCTTCAAGCCCTGTCTGGACACATTTTTGAAGTATTTAGAAATGTTCAGAACATCCTACACACTTTTATGGTTGGTTAAGCAGTTATGTCTGAGAAGCCTACATCAAGACATAAAGATGAGCCCTCTTCTGTTATTCCCCAGCAAATGGTATTCATGGTATACTGACCCTAAATCTGTAGAATCTGCATAATGCTATCAGGACTAATAGCCTGTTTCACATTCTAATCCAGTGATTATTCCATATTTGTTCAGTTTCAGAAACCTCACCACCACTAGACAAGTCCCTTGTCAGCCCCTACCCCCAGTATAGGGTTGCCATAATTCTCTTCCACAAAACTGGGATAGGACCCCTATCAAACTTGGCAGTATGTGAACACTATTTCCCCAAACCAGGAAAGTCCTAGTTTTCCAGGACATATGGCAACACAATCCCAGTGGAGATGATGGAAAATGGACCTCCTGACTCTGACTTAGCTATGCTACTTGCCCCATCATGTGTTCATATACATGCACTGTTTCTTCTCCCAAATCTTAGGCTGAATTATCTCAACCACTTTAGCCCACCTGCCTTTCTCTTGACCCCACTTTCTTGTCTGCCCCCACACTGATCCAGACAGTGGGAGATAGCAGCAGAGGCTGACATATTGCCAAGTGAGGACCGGCTCATCAGCTGCCAGGAAGGATTGAACCAGCAATGGTAGGAATGCAAATGGGAATTATTAGCAGAAGGAAGAGGCTACACAAGGGTTTGGAGAGCTGTTCTATAAGGAAGTAGAAGGCTGCTAGGTTTAGAATCTAGAGAATGCTATAATTAATGTACTGTGGTACCTCTCATAACAAGCACCTCACATAACAAGCGTTTCACATAACAAGTAAAAATTTCCAAGAACTTTTGCTTCACATAACAAGTTCTGCTTCACTTAACAAGCAAGCACGCTATGGGCATGCGTGCTATGCAGCCCTGACGCTTCATGCAGAGACTCTTTAAAAGGGCTGCTGGTCAGTGCTGCTGCCTCTAACTGCCCCCAACTTGGGGGTATTTGCCTGGGGCAGCTGTCCCTAACTGCCCCCGAGTTCCCCCGTCAGCCACCTTGAACCTCCAGCAGCAGCCCAGGTAGGCTTCCCAGGAAAGTGTCTTTGATTGCCTTGTCTACTCAGAAGTAAGCCCCCTTGTGTAAAATGGGGCTTACTCCCAGGAAAGTGCCTTTAGGATTGCAGCCTAAGTAGACTTTATAGGATCATGCACATTGAATGCAAGTTTTGAATTCAATTACAGTGTTTTGTCATCATTTTTACATCCAGTTAATATTTTTATATGAATTTTTTGGGGGTTGTGGAACCAATCGTCTGAGTTTCCATTGTTTCCTATGGGAAAAGCCGCTTCACTTAAAGAGCGTTTCACTTAAAGTGCATGCCTCCGGAACGAATTAAGCTCTTTTTGTGTGGCACCACAGTATACTTAAAAGTTGCCTGGAAATGGATTTTTTTTAAGGGAAATGGAATTTTTTTACTATTGTCTCTGTAGTGTTGTGCAAACCCCACAAGGACTATGAGAAATGAAGAGTTGGGTAGGAACTGAATTTTACATACTGATTTGAACTAACCAGCCAATTCTTTCTCTAGCCAGCCAATACTCTTATCGCTTCTCAGAAGAATTCAGTTTAGATTGTAAATGCATTGCTGTGGAATATTAAAACCCAGTGATTCAGATAATGAAAAATATTCATAGAAAAGGAGTATGTAAAATCTTTGAGCTGTAATGCAATGTTAAATGAAAGTGAAAATATGGCAACTGATAAAGTTGCTTCAATGTTGAGGCTTTCAGGCTGGCCATTTGCTATGACTGTTGCCTTTCTCCCAATTCTTTCAGGAAAAAATTGCATTCAAATCTTTTTCTTGCCATTTAGTAAAAGGGTGCTTTTATATGTATGTTATCTGAGCAGTGACGCCCCTTCACCATTGCGGTTCAGTAATGGCATCAGTCATTGGTGGCATTATTATGACCAATGGCAGGACCAAGGTGGTGAACTGGATGACCTCTAGGATTATAGGATTAGCCCTTGTGGAACCAGTGCTTTCAAGAGGATCTTTGCTTATGAAAATGTGAAAGCATTTATTTGAGATGCTTTCCCTAATGTTGATTCCATGTGGTGCCTAAATCAGGGTGTCAAACTTGTTTCATATAGTGAGTCAAATAGCATTCATGATGCCTGTGATGGGTCACAACCAACGTCATTTAGCAGATGATGACCACAAATAAGCAGTTCATTCTCACACAGAAATTCATTCGCTGCAAATGGCAGAAGAGAAAATGTGCAAATTTTGTTCATAATTTCAAGTTATGAGCGATCCCAATTACAACAGGGCCAGATAAACTGCTTTCAGTGGCTGCATCCAGCCTGCAGACCTTATATTTGAAACACCTGACCTCTATCTTCTCACAAGCACAATGACCTAATGCTTTTTTACTCAAATGGAAATGCCACAGAATTCAACAGAACTTGCTCCAAGACAATCAGATAAGACTGAAGTCAACTGCAAAGAGGGTCATTTCATATGAACTCAACCAGAGGTTCCATGGTGACTGACTCAGATTTGATTGAAAATAATTGGTTTGGTACTTTTAACCATATATAATGGCCACATGCCAAATATTAGGTGAAAAATCCAAAGGTTTTGTGTGCCAGAATATCATGTAGGAAAAGTTATAAAGGTACCTGCAATCCTTTGTTTGATGCTTCTTCGCTATCACGTGTGGTGGTGGAGAAGTCACTTTGCAAAGTTCTTTGAATAAAGTAGACTCCTTCCTCATTCCTCTAATTATATGTGCCTAATTTACTAAACATATTCTGAGACTTCCTTGTTTAGTGGGAACATCCCCCCTAATGCAGTATCCCAAATATTTTTTGCCCCAACTGTCTCTTGCCTTCCCTTTCAACAAAATTTACTCATCCAAGAGCTAAAGCAATAGCACTTTAAGAGGAAAGGAGAAAGATTTGATTTTTTCCCCTCCATTATCCTCAAGTGCTCAGGAGGAACAGGAAAATGTCAGCTGCTATTGGGACATATATTTTCCAAGAGTTACTACTTGTAGTCTAGTTTGGGAGGTAAAGGGATTTTGTTGTGTGTGCTTCTCTAAAAATTCATTAGAGCCAAACTTGTATCAAGGTGCTCACAGTGTTTGTCTCATCTTAAAGGCAAGCATCGTATGTGCCTAACCCTACAATCTAGAGTAACTATGGGAGCACATAAGAGACATTAGGTGCATCCATAGTTACTGCACCAACTAGTGAAAACCTATTGGAAATTCATATTGCAATCCAGAGTAATTTGCTCTTACACCGGAGCAAGGACTCCCCATAGTTATTCTGGATTGCACCCTTAAACTCATTTACAGTACAGCAACCTGCCATACAGAGTGATTCAAAATGAATGGGACAAAAGGACAAAAGGTTGCTTCTCTTTTTGTTCTATTCATTTTGAAACACCCTGTATTTCTACACTTCTCCCATTTGAAATAGGGCTTCTCTTTGTGGGGTGAGAGAGGCTGACATAAGAAGTCAGGGAAATAATTATGACAGAGGAAGCCGATAAACTTTAGGCCCATATCCTAAAGTCAAATTAAGCCCTTTGCTCCGGAGCGGTTAAGGTGACTTTCCATAAGATAACACTAGAGGGTGATGTAACTGCTTTGGACCTGTAACTGCTCTGGATTTTGCCTTTAGCTGCCAGTTGTAGAGCAAACACTTTGGACCTTGCCATACTTTGATTCTCCTATATATTTACATGTAGAGGTGAGTGTGTAGATATTTTGTGGTAGAATGGATGCTGTTTTGCAGATGACAACTTCAGTATATTTTGCCAGCCTTTTCACCTACACGATCTAGTTTTCCAGACCAGAAAAATAGTTGTAAAGAGCACACCACAAATGTTTATATTTGTAAGTATGCAAATAGTATAGAATATTAACACATATATTTGGTCTTTCAATGTCTTCTAGTGGTTTGGCCAGATTCACAACTGAGTCATAATTTCTGATTTTGACCCTTTCCCTTGTAGAAGTATGTGGGCGAGTGGAAGAATAGATCCTGTAGTTAGCTTACTCAGGGCCCAATCCTAACCAATTTTCTAGCATCAAGATAAGAGCAATCCAAATCTGAGGTAAGGGATGAAACATTGCCTTATCTTGAGAAGGTCTCCATAACTGCCCTCCAAGTGCAGGATGTAGCGCTATGCCAGTGGTGGAAAGTTGGTTAGGATTGTTTCCCCAGTTGTGAATTAACTTTGTTCCACGTTTCTTTTTCAAATTGCGACAACCAATCTTGTGTTCCTTGTATGGAATCTTTTCCAAAGCAGCCACTGACTTGCAGAAAATCAAATCATAATACAGTTTTAGATATAAATTGTATATCCAATTATACTTGAGGATGCAGGTTGTTGACATGCGAAAGAATATTCATTTTCAGTGACTGAAGTATTATGGTGATAAAAAAGAAAATGTTTCATCAATACAGCTCTATCCATCTTTTGTGCTATATTTTCAATGTTTTGATTGCCAATAATGTAGAGGAGATCGTAAGAGAGATGTATTTATAATGCAAATGAGCATTCCAGCCAATATTCGTTTTATATCCTCATTACAAATTGACTGAAACAAGTGCTATCTAAGCTTCATGTGTGAAAACACCCATATGGTTTCTAGAAACAGTTAAAGCATTATAACGGAATGAAAGTAAATAAGTATTTTTAAAAGGGAGAAGGAAATCCAATGAGACAAGAGGGGAGAAACCCCACAATTTTGTAGGGCCATGTTATTGTGGCAAAACCAGACATTCTCCATTGATTTCACTTCATAAAAGTGAAATACCCTTATAATATCCTGGTAGGAAAATAAATACCCTAACAATATCCTGATAGGAAAATAAGATTTAATATTTTTGTTTTAAAAACCCTTAAAGATTATGCCAGATGGTCATTTCACATCTAGTAGATTGATCAAAGGCTCTCACTGTGAAAAAATATTCAGACCATTAACAGCAAAAGGAGGTGGCCCATTAGGATGAAAACTGTTGCTAAAAAATGGTGTGGAAGAAAACACAGAACAAGACAGTGGTATCGATCACGCACGAAACCTGGAAGGCCTGAGATTTAAAAGGTATTTATTGCTAGTTAAATGCTGGCCGATTTCCATCACACTGTATATGGTATTAATTTTTTAGTGGTTGCATAAGTCGTCAATATGCCAATGGTGTTTCATTTTCTGTCATTAATCATATTCCCTCCTTTCCCAGGAGGGAGTGGTTTGGAGAGAAACCTGTCTAATTTACTTGTATCTATTGCCACTGCAGCGCCAGACCTACTGTGGTCTTAGCCTTCTCTGTGTTGAGCATGCACAACTCCTTAAATCTATATACCTCTTCCCACCTCCGTTTTCCATTTATTTTATTTAGATTATATTCAGTGATGGGCTTCAAAGAAATTAAGAACCGGTTCTCTGCCCATCTGGCAGCCACTTTTAAATGGCTATTTTTTAACTTTATATGTCCTATCTCTTGTTAAGAACCGGTTCTATAGAGTAGGTGCGAACCTGCTGGTGCCCACCACTGATTATATTCATGTACTATAAGTGTCTTTAAAATCAAGATAGCTGGCAGCATACTGAGAACCCAAAACACAAAAATGAATTCTAAAAGCATATATTTCAGGACATCTTCTCAAGCCAGTAAACATGATTTAGTGAAAGCCTCACCAGAGCTCCCACCTGAAGAGTTCAGCACATGTTTCAGTATCTCATTGAATTGATTGGGACTCTGGATTTGCTTAACTATGGCTAGGTTGATACAGGGTTAAAGTACATGTTTAAAGTACAAGTACATTAAAGTTTTTTTCTTTTTTCAATCGTATTGTTATCTGACAGATACAATCATCAGCACAAAAAGACAAGGTTTGCTGAACCATCCCCTTCTCAAGGGGCTCTGAAAATAGAACTAAAAGCCAACACCATGCTCCCTTTTGCACTTTTAATTATACCCCTGCCTTTCACTATGCATCTAATTTAAGATCAATATTTTTGAATAGGTATCGGCTTCTTTCATATTTAGTTCGGCCATAAATGAACTTCATCCCAAAATGTATTATGATTAATATTATCTCCCAGAGCAACCTAGCTTAAAAGCCAATGCATTAACACAGAAACATGCTGTTTATCACAGTTGGAACATCCTGCTGTAAAGCCCTCCTGTGGTGCCCTCCTGGCAATTTCTGGGAAAGGAGGATGGAATTAGCACTGATTTGAATTACATTGAACCAGGGCCAATTGCAGCTATTGGGCTGCCTGAGGCTGCCTAGACCTCCACCATTCCCTTACCTGGTTCCCTCACTGGCACAGACTTTTGAATCTGTGCAAACCATTAGCAGTGAAGGAAAGTGACCTGTTATGCCCAGCATGCTTGATATTTCCTCCTTTGCTTATCAAGTCTTTGCTTAGAGTATAATGTTACTTCTTACCCTATCAGGCTCTCCTAGATTGCCCGTTGGAGAAAGGTAAGCAAGCCTGATGGTTGCACCTTGAGAAGTGGACAATGGCTGCAATCCTAAAGACAGTTTCCTGGGAGTAAGACCTACTGAAAACAATGGTGCTTACTTCTGAGTAGACATGGTTAGGATTGCACCCTATGGTGAACTTTTTCCTTCCTCTGTGCAGGCCCTTTATACAAATGGCAATGCGGGCCATGTGGGGAACACACCTTACATTTTCTGCTTTGATCACAAGCTGCGTGGAAGATGGTATGCATAAGGAAGTCAGTTCTGTCTGTGGAGGCAGCATAGCAGGGAAGTGGCGGGCATCTGTTTACAACTTCACTGCTCAGACCCCAGGTTTTCATCTGAGAGAAATGGGTTTCTTCCATTATGTATGGGCTGGCTTTAACAACGGTTGGTCTTCCTATCATTTTAAGCCTTTCCATGTATTCATATATACCTGGGATGGTGTATTGGTATTCCAGATGTTCTCCTGTGTGGTTAGCCTTGCCCATTTTGTTGCATCATTTCCAACCAGGCGAGACCATATCACAGAAAAGAAGTACCCTATGCAGGTGGAATTTTTGTCTGAAAGGTACTCTTACATTTTATTAGGATTAAGAAATTTACAGGATTAAATAAGTATTCATATTTGAATGTCAGGTGCAGGTTTGAGGATTGATTGGATATTTTTTACCCCTGCTAACTGGACAAGAGACACTCTTTCAAGTGGGTGTTCTTCCTTTATTTAGCAGGGGGAGAGTAACTGGCCCCTACACACTCCAGCAATGTCTGTTCAAGTGGCTTCTGCTGGTGTTATTTTTTGCATTTTAGATTGTGTGCCCTTTTGGGACAGGGACCCATTAGCTATTAATTAGCTATTAATTTTTCGTGTAAACCACTTCGTGAACTTTTCAGTTGAAAAGCGGCATATAAATACTGTAGATAGATTTTTTTTCTATTTGATTTGCTTGTGGTTCAATATTTTCATATCAATATACTTCAGTGATCATGATGCCCTCTTAATCCACAGCAGAATAACCTGCAGCACGGAAAACATAGATAAGAGGAAAATCCCAAGCATACTAGCTGCTAATCAATTGGGGGAAATAGTACTGGCCATCTACCTCCCCCCAATCCTATGAACATAACATCATGGCTCAGCTGCACCCAATCTGAGATTGGGTTAGCATATCCCATCCAAAACCAAAGGGTCAAGTCTGACCAGCACTGACCACATGCAATGCTTTGAATGTGCCTTTGCTTAAACCAGATAAGCAGTTATCTTCACCAACCCAAACAACAGATGTCAGAGTGGTCCTCACTCTGCACCCCATCCCTGTTCCTGGATGCCCAAGCAGCATGTCACTGGACTAACCTGGAACAACACACCTTAATAATAATCCTATACTGTATAATAAAAATCCTTTATAATAATAAGCCCACCCAAATGTTAGTCTGGGGTAAATAAAAAAAATTGATAACCAGAAGCCAATCTGGTGACCAGCAAAAAATTCCTACCCAGCCATGAAAACAAGAACCTAATAGTCTCAGACTGTACATAGGGAGGAAATGTGGGGTGGAGAACCAGGAACAGACTGGCGGTTGGCACCCAAAAGAACCTCAGCAACAGTAATGCATATGCTTATAGTCCGCAGCACTGATGAGGAGGGTATATAAGGCTGCAATTCTATCCTCCAGTTAGGCTGCCCTAAGTCTGGGCATAAATCCTGTGCCTTCCTGGGAATGTCACAAAAGTGTCACTCATGGGGGAGGGTTAGGTCAGTGCACAGACATGTGCTTGCCTCCTTATATCATGACAGCAATAGAAAGACTGATGGCATAGGGTAGGATTGCACTCTTAAGTTCCGCAAAGGCTGTAAGCATCCCAGTTCAATTCTTGAAACAAATACAATTCCACATTTGCTTTTATTTTCACTTTAAAATGAAATGCCAGTTATTTGTTCGGATGGATTCGCATTTTGCCATTCTCTGCCAGTCCTGCTACCTGAAATCCTTTTGGCTGAAAATGCAGGACCCCTTCCTGTGCACAAATCATATGCTCCGCCACTGAAGTATAGAGATTTGACTTAAAAGTGTAAATCGCCTCTCAATGTACTAGTGCACTTTCCCCCTGTGTTCTTGCATTTATCTCTTCCGCCACTGCAACTGTGTATTTTCTAAATTTATGGATGCATTTTGACTGTCCATTGTTGCTTTCGTTTTGTTCTGTTCAGAATGCTACATCGCCAGCTATTCATCAGCTCACAACATGCTGCAGTGATTCTTTGCAGTGAAAAAGCAATTATTTCTTCAGCATGCCAGAAGGTGCCACTATAGCACTCGCTGACAAAGAATGTCAGCATGGTTACGTATTGCCATCTGTACAGCTGACTTGACTCCTTCGCTATTATTATCATTGCTACCAAGGGTTGCCTGAGGTTTATGATATATTTTGTCAGGTAAAAAAACCCAAATGGGATTTCATTATGCCTTTTTGTGCTGAAAAATGTTCTTAGGAGTAAAGGAAAATCATTGCATTTGAGCAGAACAAAGATTGCAGTCCTATATGTAAACACTTTCCTGGGAGTAAGTTCCACTGAATACTATAGGACTACTTACTAACCCTTCGTGTAGCCAGATGGGCACTACCAGGGTCTGTATCCCCTGACGTGAAAGGCCAATGCCTCATCCCGTTCTGCACATGTGTGAACTTGTGACTTGTGACTCAAGGCAGCTAGATTCAGAGGTGCACTGTGCATGCACTAATGTTTGCACATGCGCAGCTCAAATAACTACTCAGTAGGGAGGGAAACCTGCCTGTCGCTACTGAGCAATGCTCTGTGCTTGCAACCCCAGCCAAGTTCCAAAGAAGCCTCTGAAGTGGGCCGGAATGGGGTAGGGATACCAGAGGAGTGTCAAACTCCTCTGGTGCGTCACCTCCTCAGGCGTGTCATTTGATGTGGGCCGCACCAGCTGGTGTGGACTGCACCAGCACCCAAGCTACACCTGTGTAGCCAAATCTTACCCCCCCATCAATGGAATACTATGACGTATGAAGTTTTTTGCAGAAAACACCCAGTTTTAGAGAAATGTGATTTGTCCCCATATGTAGGAAACAATTGCATATATTACATTCTTGAGGTGGCATTGAAGGAAAGTAGGGAGGGACAACAATTGGTGGAACAGTGGGAAAGACAACATCATAGCACTCCACATCTATAGGAATTAATCATTTTACAGATGCATATATTTCTTTGATGAGTTTACTGGATTCTGTACAATGCATGATTTTTACTGTATATTATTCACACAATGTGCAGAACCCAGTAAAATGGTTAAAAAATAGACGCATCTTTATGGTCTGAACATCATGAGTAGGGGGTATTTGTCCAAAGTACAATGCCCCCATGTATTGTTTATGCCAAAGGAATAAATGCAAACTTGCATTTAGGTGACAAACTTGCCTCCGTTGAATTCATGAAGTATAAAGAAAGGAAAGAACCACAACAAATACTCTTAAAACACACTGCTTCTTTTCACTTACCTTACATACATCCAAGAACAAAGAATATCTTTGATTTTTGCTGAGAAACTTGCTCCAAATTTCTTAGCTGTACACCTTACTGAAACTGAAATGGTGCCCTATTAGATACCTTTTCAGCTGTTAGTACAGCTGAAAAGACTCTCCTATAGATAATGGGACCAAAAAAGCTTTTGTAGGTGGAGTTTCCATCTGCCTGTTCAGCGTCTCTCTCTCTCTCTCTCTCTCTCTCTCTCTCTCTCTCTCTCTCTCTCTCTCTCTCTCTCTGCTTTTAAGCTCTTCAGATAGTTTACCTCTTGGCGGCAACACTACTTACTAATGACAGAGGAGAAGAGTAAAGAAGGTGACTGAACAGACTTATTGACAGCCAAAAAGGCCTAAATTGATTATTCACAAAGAAATACAATGAGAGGAAGACGCTTCACTAAAAGCATATCCTTCGAACAAGCTCTCTATTAATTAATTGTTAGCCCCAGGAGATAATGTGGTGCCTAAACAAGAAAGCAAACCATCGAAACCTAAAGGAAAAAGTGTGTGGTGAGGGGATGGGATCAGAAAAAGTGGATGGTTGCCTTTTAATAACTCGATCAAAAGATTTCTGCAGGCTTAGAAACATTGTTCGAAAACTTGGACAATAAGCGCCATCATTTTAGTCAAGTCTGGATACTGGTAACAAAATGGCAGGAATGGGAGAGACGGGGACAGTCATCTACTCCCTGCAGGAGTAGGGTTGCCATATGTCCCGATAAACAGGGACAATCCCAATTTTTGGGAATTGTGTTCACATACTATCAAGCAGGACAAAGGGGAAGGATAGAATTGAGCCGAAAGTGGTTTATATATTAAAATCAGTCAATAAACAGTTCCTGTTTCCAAAGATTACACAGTATAAGTGTAGAAAATACACTAGCAACACCAACTGAAATAGATGGCTTGCTAGGCATCTATATTGGATGGTCCATAAGTGTCTATATTGGATGAGTGTCAGTGGTGGGCTTCAGGGAGTTCTGACAGGTTCTAAAGAACCCTTTGCTAATGAGCGCCTAGTTCTGAGAACCAGTTACTAATGTGACATAGAACCTGTTGTTAATTTAGGTTATTAGGACATAGAACCTGTTCTTAATTTATTTGAATCCCACCACTGATGAGTGTGTATTATCATAAAAGAGTTAACTGTTTCTTTTGAATGGAAAGATCTTTAAATAAACAATCTGTCACATCAATCAAACTGAATAGTCACATAAAGCTTTTTTGGCATAAGGTGAAAACCAGAGTAATTGCGTGGAGTCCTTGTTCTGGAGTAACAAGTTACTCTGGATTGCAATATGAATTTTCCATAGGTATTCACTAGGTGGTGCAGTAACTACGGGTGCACATAATGTCTCTTACAGGGTCCTGTAGTTACTCTGGAATATGCCCATAGTCAAGTACCTCTTACAAACCATATACACTGACTTAAATCACACATCTGGCAAAATATTTCAAATAACGAAGACTAACAGCACAATCTAATCCTCACCGTGCGTTTGTGCTGGTTCCCAAGTGCCACAAATGTGCCAAAGTTCATTGTGGCTACTCGGGAGAAGAGAAGGCCAGCATACAGATGTATGGCAGTCTCGCTGCACTGGAAATGTGCCAGGATGGGCTGAGTTCGTGCCATGCAGATAAGGCTGCCATGGAAATATGGAAGTAGAAGGGATCAGTGGAAAGGAGGAATGAAAGCAGGAAGGGGCATTTTTGGGCAGAGGATGGTATGATTTCACTCAGATCAGTGCTTGTGAAATGTCAGGCACAAACCTGAGTAGTCCCATAGGTTTGCCTGGGGCATTTCTCAGGATAAGAGGACTAATATCCCCTTACTCCAAGTTGTAGGCCAACCTGTACCAACCTCACACTGCATGCAGCCTGTTCCAGCATGAGTTAGGATTGTGTCCTTTTGATTTCAGAGACATGGAAGTAGAGCAAGAATATTCAGCCCAGCATAGTCCTAGAGAGTTGAACCTTAACTGATATAGGCTTGTGAATCAAACTGACAGTTTTCTGGCAGGGTAAGCTAGAGTCACAAGCTAAAAGGTTGAGGTCAATCCCAAGGGAACCTCAAGGCCATGCTATAAAGGAAAGCACTTTCAAGTAGTCTAAGGACACTGAATAGGAACGGAGAGGATTGAGATGGTGCCAAGCAATGAGCAGGAGTAGTTCGGCCAATAGCAGATGAAGTGAACTGAAGTTAGTAATAGGTAACAATCTATTGATTTGGATAGTTTGAAAATTATTGAAGAGAGTCAAGATTAAAGAGCTGATGCATTTCCTCAGAGCCAGAAAAAATTTAAGGTAACATACCCTGCACCCTGATATGGGAGCAATCAAACTCAAATGTGCGTTTTGTGATGTGAGGCCAGGGGTGTCAAAATCCCAGCCTTGGGGCAGAATGTGGCCCTTGGCAATCTTCAGTGTTGCCTTTGGCCAGATCCCCTCCATCCACCCCCCGCGCAAGCCTTGTAATGTCTCTAATACAATCTAATATGTAAATTTATTCAACTTTGAAATGTAAATCATTTTTCTGGCCCTCAACAAAGTGACAGAGAGATGATGTGGCCCATCTGCCCAAAAGTTTGGACATCCCTATTCTAGGCTGTGGAATCAGGGTTGATTGATCTATAATCAAGAAGGCTGTTGGCTTGTACTTTCAAGTGACTTTTTAATTTTGTCTGGCTGAACTGTCTCCTTTCCCACTTATTAATATGGCAGTAATGAGGGGAAAATGAGAAAGGACAGCTAATCAAGTGAAAGAATATTGAATAGATTGACTACCCCTCACAGTTATTTCTCACAGAGTATATGAAGCACTGCAGTTTTGATAAAGTGTTGATTTTAACACTTCTAATGAAACTATATCTAGGAGGAAGACTTCTGTGTTTCAGAAATTGAACATCAAATTGAGAAGAACCTCAGTTCATGGTACATCTTAGATGTTTTAACTATCCCACTGTACCAGCTATACAAATACAGTGTATTGGTTTTAGCTATAAAAAAGTCATGCCCATGCATCTGAAATCAGAGGGACTTAGGTTTCATAGACTGCATCGATCAGCAGTTAGGCTGATCTAAGCCCTGGAACAAGTCCTGCGCTGACCTGGGGATGTCACAAAAGTGATAGGCCAGTGTGCAGACATCCACTTGCCTCTTTCCATCCCCAAGGAACAGGATGAAAAATGAGTTGTGCTTGCACTCTAACAGATAGCATAGGTTTCATTAATTTCTGCCTCATTTAGGAAACTGGCAGCCCAATCCTAAACTTTGCCAGTGTAGCTCATGAGTCAGCTGGAGAACTTGGAATAAGGGGATTTTTCAGGAAGAGGGATAGGATTCAGTCGCACATTTGAACCATCAACCATGGTTTCTCAACCTTAGTATGTCATGGGTCATGGCACCACTCAAAAAGCCACAACATCCATGAGCTCTGTTAACTCAACCATATGGGAAGACCTGGTCGTTTGCCCGTTCTTGAAACCCTGATAAATATTCTAGGTAGACCTGGGCACCCATTCTGAGACTGCCTTCTGGATTTCCCCTGGTAGCCACATTTTCCAGGTTGACCTTGAAAGCCAGATCTGCCTGCCAGGTAGACCTGAGCTTCCATTCTGAGATTTCACTCTGGTGCTGTCTTTTCCAAGTGGGTAGTCCTGGGCTCTCGACTAGATACTATCTGGATTCCTATTTATAGGGGATTCCAATTTATAAATGGCTATTAACCGTGATGACAGCATTGAACCTCCAGATGCAAGGGCAGTATATCACTGACTGCTATGTGCATGGGAGCCGTTGCAAGGGAGGCTGCTAATGTTTATCCACTGCATGTGGGGAAATATTCACTGCATTTGTTTTCAGGAAATTATTATTATTCATTTAATGCCATGACTATTACTCAGTCTCACCTACCACAGGGTTGTTGTGAAAGCAAAAGAAGGAGAAGAACCATGCACACCACCCTGAGCTCCTTAGAGCAGTGGTTCTCAATCTTCCTAACACCGTGACCCCTTTATAAGTTCCTCATGTTGTGGGGACCCCCAACCATAAAATTATTTTCGTTGCTACTTAATATCTGTAATTTTGCTACTGTTATGAATCATAATGTAAATATCCGATATGCAAGATGTATTTTCATTGTTACAAATGAAATGTATGTTCTATGTGCACATTGAACACAATGGGATTTATTTCAGAGTAGGCATGCATAGGATTGGGCCCTGAGGCTGTCAGTCAGCCCCAGTGCGTGTGCAGATACAGCCAGAGGTCTGGCAAGCCTGACCTGGCCCCCTGCACGAGGGGGCCTTAGGCGACCCCCAGGAAAGCTCTAGGCGACCCCCAAAGGAGTCCCGACCCCCACTTTGAGAAACTCTGCCTTAGAGGAAAGATGATGAGCATAGGTGTGATCAATAAGTATCAGGACTGATGCCATAGTAAAGGAGCCAACATACACAGAGTGAAGCAACTTGGCACAGATTGACCTTGACCCCAACTGTGCATGCACACTATGTTTAACATCCTAGCTCACTTCCTCTCTTTACAGCAGTGCTTGGAAGGAACATGTGTAGCGTGTTGTCATCGCATTAACCATGTCAAAGAAAGTAGATCAGAGAATCTGCATCAAATTTTGCCAAAAGATTGGTGATACCTGCGCAGAGATCTATGCAAAGTTGCAGAAAGTCTATGGAGGGGAGTGTATGAGCCCATAATGAGTGTATGAGTGGTTCAGACGTTTCCAAGATGGCCAACAAAATGTCGCTAGTGACAAACAATTCTGGGAGAACCACAAACTGCAGAACTGAGAAAAACATTGTGGATGTGCATGCAGCTGCTTGTGTTTGTGGGATGCTATTCATCGGAAAAGGCCAGAACTGAATGCGTCTGGTGAGTGGCAATTGCACCAAGACAATGCACCTGCCCATTCAGCGCAGCTTGTGCAGCAGTTTTTGGCCAAGCATAACATCCCCCAGGTCTGACACTTGCCGTAATCCCCAGATCTTTCCTCTTGAGACTTTTTCCTCTTTCCAAAAATCAAATCTCACTTGAAAGGACAAAGATATCAGAACGTCAAGGAAATCCAAATGAATGCAATGAGGCAGCTTCTGATTATCCCAGAAAACGAGTTCCAGGAATGCTTCCATCAATGGAAAGTGCGCTGGATTAAGTGTGTGGCTTCCAAAGGGGACTAACTTTGAAGGAGATTAAATGCCAAATTGTTATGTGTTGAAATTTTCTTTTTATAGCACCAGTCCTAATACTTATTGATCACACCTCATATAATTTTTATCATATGGGGCTGACAGGTTCAGATGTCAAATTACCTAGCTATGCCACTGGTGCTGTTTTTTTACTTGCCTGAAATTTTCTGACAAAGCCTCCTTATTTACCATGGGAGGCATTGATGGAACAAGATCAGTACATCCCTGAAAAAACCTTCAAGGCAACAGTTTTAAAATTAGCTACTGAAAGGGTGACTGTGGGGGAGGGAAAAGCTATTTGGGTTTCTTTTAAAAAGTCTTTTTTAAATAGATAGCTTTCACTGAGTCAGAACCAAAAGTCTTACTTGAAACCTTGGCAATTTAAACCCCCTCAATTTTCTGTGCTGTCAAAGTTCCCACCTGGAAAAAAAACAGATTGAAAGAGAGAACACCATCACCAGACTCCAATCTACAGAACATTAATGTGACTGATCCAAGCATGAGAGAAAACACAATTGTCTTCTTCACTCCATTGACAATTATTACCTTGTGGAAGCATCACACATTATGTTATTTGTTTGCCTGTTTTTGCCCTTGTCATGTTGGGTCATGTTGGGTAAGAGGATCCAGAAACCATGGGTTTCTGTCTTCATATTTCCCCTGCATGCAAGTTCCTTCTTGAACATCTACTCAGATGCTCAAATACAGAAAGCACAACTGACATTTCCACTCTTCCTCCATCTGGGTAATATGTATGTCAATCCTTCTACACTAAGAGAGGCACGAGGAGTATTGAGGTGCATCCGTGACATGTTCTATTGAGTCAAACTTTTAAACAATTGCTCAGTGAATTCTTGCCAATTCCATATTCCTCAAGAATACACAATACATGTGCAAGTTTCACAGAAGACGGCTACATGTCAGTGATACATTACACAGCCATAATTATAGTAGTCGACGCATTGGTGCCTGAGGCAGAAAATCCAAAAAGAACCTCCCAAGGTGATGAAAATTTAATAATGAACTGAATAATAGACAATTTGCTGCCCAGCCACAGTATCCCCAAATCCGCCACATGAAACCTGAATAGAGTTTAAAAGCAGTTTGAAGTTTCGGCATAGCGTACAGTTGAAAGAGATACTGCTGGGTGAGTGGGAGAAGCTGCTGCATGCGTCCTTTTGGAGCACACCAAAAGCACCTTAATAAATTCTAATGCTTCTTTTTTCATTCTGAACATGTAGGTGAGCATGTACAGTTTTATCCATTAAGGTGGGATGTGGTGTTCAAAAGGGTATCCAAATGTAAGCTTCCTAGGAAGAGACAGACTGAAATCACGATGCCACACCATCTGGCATTACAGCAATATAAGAAAACAGAATGGTTTGCTCTGGGCATTACTTTGAAAAGCATCCTCCAGGGAGTGCCTCTTACTAAGCGTGCTGTTCAAAAGTGCCATCTTATATTCCTTAAGAGGGTTGTCAGCCTCCAAAGTGTAGGGAAACTTAAGTGCGTGTCTTTTTCCTTGCAAAGGAAAAATAGCTTGCCACCGAATGCTGTGATCCTCTCGCATCTGACAAATCAAACGGGGCAGCTCTGTGACAGTCTTCACAGCAGTGATTCTTCATAGAACTTATAGTGAGAGTGGCTGATAAACTAGTCGATTATGCCTGTATCCTGACTAATGTTGGATACATTTCCTGACATTATGCCAAAGAGAACTGTGAAAAAAGAAAACCAAATCTATTATCTGTGTGGAAGATACACTGAAAATGGGAATGCAAAAGGCCAGAACAAACCAAAGATTTTTATTTCCAAATTTCACAAATTTTGAATTATAAACCGCTATACAATCAATGGCCAGAATCTTTAGCTGAGCTACTGTTCAAGGATAATGAATGAATAGGGAGAAAAATTGTAAGAAAATAAATAGGAAAATAAAATCAGCCTGCTGAGTTCAGCCCTAGGGGAAAAAAGGTCACTACCAGTTTTTTAAATAGGGCATTAAGAGGACCAGGGAAGCCATCCAGGGCATATCTGATCCAGCCCCTACCTGATCTGTGGATTAGTGGAGATATGAGATCTGAAGATATTCCCTCCCATATTTAGAAAATATGCTTTATCTTGTTCTTTGTTATGAATTGCCCCAAAACCTGCATTTTCTTTTTGTGAAAAGCCAATAGTCTTCTTGTACTTTCACTGGATTCCCAATGATGCTCTTTAGCACATATTAATAGCATCTCAGTTTGAAAGTTGTGTCATTGTGAAATATTGCTGTTAATCCATTTCTGAGGCAGCGTATAGCAGATATCAGCTGAAGTTCTTCTAACACCATTTATTCCCAGTTCTTCAATTTCGTCCCATTAATGGCTCAAGAAAGAAGGCATCCTCTCAGGAAAGCCTTAGAAGAAACCCATAAGGTTGACTTATTAACTTCTAGTGTGGTTCTTGTTTGGAAATAAATATGGGAAGAGATTTCTTGGAGGAAAACAGGATCACATAATAGAGATTGAAAAGCCATCTGGAGGTTTTTATGAATTTATGGGTCAGTGTTAAAGTTCTAGGGGCATGGTCAGAAATAATTACATGCTTTGAAAGGAAATATTTGAAGCAAGATTTAAGCACTGAGCAAACAAGATTCTAATGAAAAACTAATCTTAAATGAGAGAGATGAACGTATAATCACTTCCATCTGGGTTTCAGATTTTTCCAAAATTCCTTTACGTGGTACATCATTCATATAATCATATAAAGCAGTCCTAATCATAAAATAGAAATCTTTCTGTTTAAAATAAAATATTGAATTTCACCAATTTGTCTTTATATCCTAATAGATGACGTAACCCCTGATTGCAGGAGTAAAATTTCAATAATATTTTTGGACCCCAGGCACTGGTAGGCACTACTGGGCTCTTGGTACCAGCAGGCACCAGACACTGGCACCAGGCAACAGGCACTGGGGAAAGTGCAGGGAACAGGTGGGAAAGAGGTGGGAAAGGGGATGGATCAGAACCAGGAAAGGGGTGATATTTGTGCTAGTGGTGCATGCCTAAACCTCATGCCTTTCCTGGCCTCAATCTACCTTTCTGTGTCCAATACTGCTGGACCAATATTGCTGGTGCTGGTTTAAACAGACACACCAAGCTAGCAAGAGCTTACTCTGGGAGAAGGGAACAAATTGCCTGTTTCCTTGCACGAAGGATGCTTATGCTTCTGGAAGCCAAACTGTTGCTGTAGGATGCTTTGGGTGCCATCTTGGTGGCACTTCACTCCTACTTCTGGCTCCACTTAGCTCAAGCACGAGACCATTTCAAACAATCTGGAATAGGCAACAAAACTCAAACACCAATGATTGACCAGATCATGAGCAAAAAATTTATTTTTGGCCCAAAAGACAACTCGCTAATCCTAGACTAATCCTGGGTGGCTGAATGGGCTGCTGTGATGCCAAGTGAAAACTGAGCAGCAGTAGCAACTGCAACCAAAATGGTGTGAGCTCTTCCTTCCTGCCCATAACAACCCAAATGGCCTGTCTTCTCCTAGCTTGACCTTGTGCAAGAAGGGAAGGGCAAAATGACTTCCTCAGGGTATGGGAAATGTTCTCCTCTCTTCTTCAGTATGCGTATATTGTTGCTTCACTGATTTTACTGTTTTCATGTTGTTGTTTATATGTTAAATCCTTGACCCTTTGGGTGCAGCACACCAGGGCACCCTAGCTTCCGAAGTCTGTCCAAATTTATTTCATTGCCTCAGTGACACTATCTAATCACCTCATCCTCTTCTGTCCCCTTCTCCTTTTGCCTTCAGTTCTTCCCAGCATGAGGGTCTTTTCTAAGGAGTCCTCCCTTCTTATGATGTGGCCAAAATATTTGAGTTTCAGATTAATCATCTGCCCTTCCAGTGTACAGTCAGGGTTAATTTCCTGCAGGATGGACGGACTAACTAGCTAACTAAAGGGGCAAAATCCAGAGTAACTACGGGGAGTCCTTGCTCTGGTGTAAGAACAACTAACTCTGGATTCCAATATGAATTTCCCATAGGTTTTCACTAGGTGGTGCAGTAACTGTGGGTGCACATAAAGTCTCGTATATGCTCCCATAGTTACTCTGGATTTGGGGGTAACTAACTATGGCTGCAATCCTAAAGATACTTTCCTGGGAGTAGGTTCCATTGAACAAAATGAGGCTTACCTTTGAGTGGACATGGTTAGAATTGTGCTCTAACTAATTCACAAAGTGGTTTACAAAGAAAATAAAAAAATTAAAGGCTAATAGGTCCCTGTTCCAAAAGGACTCACAATCTAAAATTCTAAAGTTGTCTAGACTTGCCATAGCTTTCTTCCCCAGAAGTAGGTGTCTTTTAATTTCCTGTCTGCAATCACCATCTGCAGGGATCTTACAGCCCAACCCCCCCCCCCCCCCAAAAAAAAAAACTGTCATTAACTTCCATTTCTTCTCCTTCTATTTGCCATGAATTGTTGGGACCAGAAGTCATGTTCATGGTTTTTTAATGTTTAGTTTTAAGCCACATTTTGCACTTTCTTCTTTTACCCTCATCAAGAGATTCCTCAATTCCTCCTCATTTTATGCCATTAGAGTGGTGTCATCTGTTTATCTGAGGTTATTGATATTTCTCTGTTTTCATAACTATCCTAAATGTAGATCTTTTGTTCTTATTAAAACTAGGAATATCTTGCACTGCTGTCTCGGTTTCAGAGTATCCCTGTGTTCCTTCTCAGATTGAATAAAAGGGTTTCACTCCACTTTAAACATGGAGAAACAGTGCTGAAGGGGCTTGAGTGTAATGATGGAGAGAGCTACCAATATGTGCCTTATGTGGCATTCATTGGCCATGGAGATTTTAAAAACAGAATAAAGCTCATGATGTAAAGACATTAGTAAATTCCATCCTTCTCTTAACAGCTATTATTTTTACAATAAAAGTTGACAAAATGTGGCACATACAGGTAAAACTTACTCTCACTGGTGAGGAACACATTCATTTTTCTTCATGCGGACACATAAACAGCCTCTCAAAAGAATGCAGATGGATTCATTCTCTCTTTTGGGGCTTTTTATATGCCCAGTGGACTGCCTGGGGGTTATTTACTGAGTAAAGCACTTTCTCAAAAGAAACAGCTGTTTCATATTTTAGAGTTTCTTTACTCAAGGGACAAATTGATAGAACCATAATTCCTATGATTTACATATATTAATTAAGCTATGAGAAGAAGAAAAAAAATTAAACCACATTTATTTTTTCACTGGGATTAGCATTTAGCTAACTTTTCTGCCTCATTCTCTTGTTCTTGTTTACAGAAGCTTTTTGTACTTCAAAATTTGGGGAAGCCTCTGTATTAATAATGTGTAAATTGTTAAAACAATATCATGTAGTTTGTTGTTTCTGTTCAGAATCCTTCTTCTGTTTGTGCTCCTGAACAGGGCATCCTCGTTTCTACCTGATGAATAAGAATAGGGAGAAACAATTGAACAGGTGTTATTCTTTTCATGGCTATGTTTTGCAATTGGAGCCTATGAGCTCTCCTATACCTGTAGGTAACTATTCAAAGCTGCTCGGCATTAGTCCTTGTGCATACAATGTGTCCTTAGAATACTCTTGTTAGAAAATTGCTCTAAGGGATCACTTTTCCTGTCTCTTTTTTCTTCAAAGGATGCAATTTTCCCCTCAGGACTACTGAAGTCAGAGCTTGTACTCAAGAAAAAAATCTTCTGAGTTAACTTGAGAAACCAAAGGCTCTGCAGTCCAACCCAATTTGAATAAGAGAAGGTGTCCTGGCCTTCTGATGTTAGCTAAACAGATACTTTGTGGCCTTAAAAAAACATATACTTGGTACTCTAGTTTTATGGAAGGCGAACTTTGCACGCCTAGTTAGTGACCGATGAAGGCAAGCAGACAGCTGAATCTTTGAAGGAAGGCTTTGAAGGCCCCAAAAAGCACTCTTTTGGCAAACTGTAGCCCAAAGGTACCCGGGCATTTCAATCTGGGACTTCCTTTCAAATCGGTCCCTGTCAAACATACTGGGATATGCATCACTGTGATGCTAGAGTTCCACCATTTCTGGAAGTACGGTAAGTCCTATTGGGTTCAATGAGACTTACTCCCAGGAAAGCCCAGTGCCAGTTTCCAAGATGGTGGATCCCATCTTCTCGTGACCCCCCTGACACGCTGCAACTCTCCAAGGGGGTCCCAACACCCACTTTGAGTACCATTGCTGTAGCAATGGTCATGTCTCATCGATGCACTATTGTTAAGAAATGGAGAGTCAAGAAGACATTGAAGGCAGTGGTGGGCTTCAGGGGGTTCTCACAGGTTCTATAGAACCCTTTGCTGATGTGCCCCTGGTTCTGAGAACCAGTTACTAATGGGACTTACAACCTGTTGTTCTATGGACATAGAATCTGTTGTTAATTTAGGTTACTTGGACATAGAACCTGTTGTTAATTTATTTGAATCCCACCACTGGTTGAAGGGTACAATCCAGAATAACTACAGGGCGTCCTTGCTCCAGTGTAAGAACAATTTACTCTGGATTGCAATATGAATTTTCCATAGGTTTTCACTAGGTGGTGTCATAGTTAACAGGTGCACATAATGTCTCTTACGTAGTCCAGCAGTTACTCTGGATTATAGAGGAAGTCATCATCTCCCCCCCTTCCTCACACCTTTCTTCTCTCTCTCTCCTTCTTTGGCTGTACCAGTTTGAAGGTGCAATCCTTGGCTAGGCTGGGGCTTGTGTTGGAGCTCATACCGACCTAACTGGAGATTAGGATTGCAGCATAAGTGTTATTAAACATAGCTGCAAATTTTTGTTTGATGTTAATCATGGGTAGTACAGATCCAACATTATACACTGAGGTTGCCATCCTCACCAATTTAGGCCAGCACAACTTACCCTTCTCCTCCTTCCCATGGTGGTGTGGGGAGGTTGGCACATCTGTGCACTGGTTAACCCCCTGACTTACGGCACTTTAGTAATAAATTCAGGCCAGCACAGAGCTTGTGTCAGTATATATGCCAGCCTAATTAGAAGTTAGGATTGCAGCCCCATTTTTTATACAGATTTAACTCAAAATGAATGACCATCGAAAATGAGAAGGAACATGCCAATCCTTAGAGAAGAGGAAAAATGTATCCCTTTACAATCACAGTTTAAAAAACTGCATTTCTTAAGGTGCAATCATAACCTAGGCCATCTTAACTCATTAGTCTTCCCCAGGGAGATCAAATTTACAAGTTTGTCTTCTTTTTTCAGCCTCCTGTCTGGGTGTGCTCCAAAAGGGCTTCATCGTCTCCATTTTTGCTCCATTTTGGAACTTCACAATGGTGTGCAGTACCCAATCATGTCACATGTTGTTGGATTTATATTGAAGAGCAGAATCCAATGCAATAAACAGTTTTGAAATATCTCTTTCCTATCAAACATTATGGCCAAAAAACTAACAATCAATAATGTGCATTGAGCTCTATGGGAAAGTTAAAGTGCCCAATATTGCATCTTTACTCATGACCAGGCAAACCTACCATTGTCCGCCAGAAAGGCCAAGTGGAGAAGTTTGTCCTTTTGAGGTTTGGCATCTGGTCACCCTGGTCTTCCCGTTCCTATGTTGATATAGAGAGGCAAAATCATGCCTGTGCACTGGCCTAGCCCTCTCCCAGGAGTGGTGCGGAAGTGCTTTTACATCACTTTTGTGACACCCCCAGGTCAGGATAAGACTTATGTTGGGGCTTAGGCCGGCTTAACTGGAGGTTACAATTGCAGTCTTTCTGGTGTAGAGAGGCAGTCATTCCATTTTTCAACTTGGGCAGGCAAAGTGAGGGGTCCTTTGCATTTCTAATTGCTGATTGTCTCTTGCTGACTGTTGTAAACAGGAAGAAAAGCTGTTTTTAAATTTTAAAATTTTATTTTTTAAAATTTATTTTTAAATTTTTAATTTTAAAAATTTATTTCACACATTTTTTGGTATCAGCCGAGAGTTCCAGAATCAAATCCGGGTGATCTAGGCAGGGAGGGTAGGGGGCACCAGACACAAATAAACACATGCACACCCAGACACCATGCACTCACTCAGTCACTCAGTCACACATGTAAGCACTCACCTTAGGCTGCATGGGCTCCCCTTCCTGCTGGATGGCGCTCCTGCAGCTCTGGCAGTGGCAACGGTGGTGGGCAGGCTGTGGCAGGGGACTCTGGCTGGCAAGGGTTTGCCAGTGAGACTGCAGGGCAATGCAGAGGGCACAGCAGGGGCTGCAGAGCCTCCGGAGAAGCTGCAGCCATGGCAGCTGTTCCTGTTGGCCAAGAGGTGGGGAAGACCTTATTCCAAGTCCTACCTCTCACCACCTTTCCGATCACCACTTTCCTGCTACAGGTGCGTGCACAAGTTAAAAAATAAAGGCCAGGGAAATGCCGGAACCCAGGTAAGGTGGGGTTTTTCTGGTTTGCTGATAAGCCCCACCTATTTCCTGAGACCTCTGGGTGTTTGCAGTCATCTGATCACCCTGCTGCCACAGCACCAGGTTCTTGGAGAAACTCGGTGACAGTTCAGCCTCCCTTGTGAGTGTTCAAATCAGCCCTTAGAAACTGGATGGAGTAAATACACAGTCACAGGGGAGGCTAAGCTAAGAGGAGGGAAGAGGCTCTGCCTCCCCTGCCTGCTCATCCATGGTGCCTGTAGGGAGAAACTAGTTCTGACTAGTGAAAACTAGAAACCCTGAGTGGCATCTGAGGTCAGAACTGTTAAATATAATGTCTGTTTGGGAACAAATAATTCCAGCTGTGAAAAGTGCCGTGCTCTGGATGTTTTCAATGTAGCCAAAATTGTTATTTCTTAGTCAGAACTAGTTCGTCTCACCAGGTACAGTACATTCTAGGTTTTAATGGACAATACTAGAAACCTTCAATGCCATCCAGAATTTCACATTTTTACAAGTTGGAACTAGTAATGATAGATTTTGAGTTTTTACTGTAGCTTATATAATAAACACAGACTTGCAAAAGGTCAGGAAATGGCATGGGAACGGGAGGAAAGGAGTTGTGTCACTTGACATTAACGGCGTTAGAAGCATTAATAGATGTTCATTCCTTATGAGACCTTGCAATAGCATCCACTGTGCTAACATCAGAAAGGCCTGCATCATCTCAGTGACAAAATGTGGTTTAAACGCTGGGAGAAAGTTTTTTTTCCATGGAACAGAAATTACTACTTTGGGAGAAGGCATGTATGAAAACAGCCCTGAAACATGAAACCACACTGAAAACAACCCTGCTCAACTGCCGTACCAGATAACAACATTATGAGCAGGATACAGACAAAACAATTATAGTTCTATGATTTGTGCACACATTCATGATGATATTTTGCGTATGTGCTAAGAATACTGAACCCTCGGAGCCCACCAATTATCCACTTTCAGGAAATAGGTGTGACTGCTAATGCTGACCTTATTTTAAAGCCTGTAGGGCAAACGTATTTGTTTTGACCCTTCTAGAAGAAAGGTTGGCCAGACGATCCAAATCTGAACTGTGTAGAATTTAATGTAGAAAAATATCTGTTCTTCCCACAGAATGTGTAAGCTGAGGATTTTCTCGGTCTGAAGCACTTTGCGTCAGACATGGCTTACTGTGAACTTTGCAGAATTGAGCCTGTGATTTGTCCTGTTTGTTTGCATGTGACTTAACTACCATTTCTTTAGTTGAAGTTAAGACTCTGCATTGAACTTTGCCACTAAGGGAAACTTTCAATCCATCTGTTTCTTAACAGATGAACATCTCAGTGGAATGGCACATCAGGCAGAGAGAGGAAAAGGAATAAACCTACCTGCATGTAGGTTCAATCCCACAAGAGTCTCACTGATTTTTAAGTTGCTGCCATGTGTGACCCCAAACAAAATCAAAATGCACTGGGAAGCTTCTGTCAAAGCCAAGAACCAGCACAAATATTGCAAGACACAGTTTGTAAGATTAGCAACATTTCTGATGCAGGCAGTCTACATATCTCGACTATGATTTGTGAACAGAGGCTACAATCCTAAACACACTTTTCTGGGTGTAAGCCCCACTGAATATAATTGGGTAGACAGGCAAAGGACTGCACCCAGAGTGACAGGTGTTAAAATAGCAAAGAGCAACAGCCTTCCTTTAAAAATTTCACAGGTCATCAAAAAGTATTTTCAGTGTCCCTCTGCTTCTGTTTCATTGAAGAAAGAACACCCCCTCAACTTCACTTTTGATTATTTCAGTGGCAGGTCTATAAGAGAATAAGGGCACAATCCAGAGTAACTACAGGAGCACATAAGAGCCATTACGTGCACCACCTAGTGAAAACCTATGGGTAATTCATATTGCAATCCAGAGTAAGTTGTTCTTACTCCGGAGCAAGGACTCCCCGTAGTTACTCTGGATTTCACCCTAAGCCTTTGGATATTGTGCATCTCTGCATTAAAAACTCTTGGAATTTAAGTTTATATATTATTAAACACATATGCTGATATTTTGTCCACTTTTACTGCAGAAGCATTGTAAAGTACACTTTCCAAATACTTTGTGCCTTGTGAACTGCTGACTCTTCTATCTTTTCAATGTGTCCTTCAGGCAGAACCATTTTTGCCATTTTCACTTTGACTAAGCATTTAAAACTTGATATTTCCAGATGACAGACCCACCCTTGGCAGAGTCAATGTCTTCTGAAACAAAGCGCCCTTAGCATATGCAAGGAATTATACAAGCAATAAAAAAAATGACAGCATTCAGATCTGGACTGGAATTCTCCCAGAGTGTGCATTACCTATTTACCTTGCCAAATAAAATATTTGCATTTGTCATTTGGAGTTGTTTAAATATGCATGCTCAGGTTTATCTTTGTGCTTGACAAGGCCTGACAAGGGACACTAGAGAAGCAGGGAATTAGTTAATTGGGCCTATCACTGGAAAGAGTCCACTTTAAAAAAGAAAAAAGAAAACTAAACCCCTTTCCTTTTGATACATTTGAGTGAATCGTAAAGACAAGTCAGTGAAGCATGCTTGCTTATGCACTATGACAAACTCAAGGAACTGCTGTTGGGGAATTTTTGCCACTAAAAAACCTTTGTAGAGAATTTTTGTATTTCCAAAGCAGATGATAATGTAAAACTCCAATAGCAGGATGTCTGGATAGCCGATTATGTTTGAGCTTCATTTCTTAAATTTCATCACCCCTAATGTTTCCCCTGTGTCTAATCTGTGTGATTTGCTAGCAAGTTGGAATCTGTCTTTACAATATAATTTTATTTCCTATTCCCTATAATATAGTGAATGAAGAAGATAAAATGAGGAATCTAATTCTGCCCTGTAAACTGCAACAAGGCACTATGAAGTCATTAGTCCTACTCCTGCCCGATTTCTTGTGTCCATCATTTTGGATTTTATTCAAAGTTCAGGGTCAAACAATGAGAAAGGGAGTAGCTTTCGGCTCTGGCAGATGAACATAATGGGGAGGAAGGGAGTGGGGAAAGAATGTGCAAATTCTTGGTTTGGCATAACCTTCCTGAGTGAAGGGGTTCAAAAATAGGGGATTATTTATTTTTTTTTCCCCTCATGAGACAGGGTGGAGAAATGGTCATCAAACCCATTCACTTGGTGCTGTGCCTTAATTGTACTAGCAGCCCCAGTGGTTGCTTTTCTTTTTTAAAAAAATAACATCTATTCATTGGCCTTTCATGTAACATGTAGCACACAACACCTTCATGTATGTATGTATGCTGTCTTTGGATTCAAATAAATTAACAACAGGTTATATGTCCTAATAACCTAAATTAACAACAGGTTCTATGTTCCATTAGTAACCGGTTCTCAGAACCAGGCGCTCATTAGCACAGGGTTCTAAAGAACCTATGAGAACCCCCTGAAACCTACCACTGTATGTATTTATGTATGTATGTATGTATAATCATTACAATATGTATAACATATGTATAATCATTACAATAGACATTGCCTTTGTTGCAATGATTGTTGGATTTTCAATAAAAGGATTTTATTTTTTCTGTTTTTTTCTATTTATTTAATACATTTAAGTCCTGTTTAATCCCAAATCATGAATGCTCAAGACAGCTAACAGAAATACAAAATCATCATAAACCCACAAAACAAAAATTTCACTGTGAACCAATCCTAAGCATGTCTACTGAGAAGTAAGGCCTGTTATAGTCCATTACTTTCATATGAGTGTGAATTGGATTACAGTCTCACATAAATTCCTTGACACGTATAAAAATAGAAAAAAGAAGTAAAAAACCAACAAACCAAAAGCTACAGCCAAAATCATTATAAATCACCAGCGAAAAGCGTACCCACGTTTTGGGAGTAAAATTCCCCCATATGCCATTACCCCATATGCCATCTCCCCACGATGCATCAACCCCCCCCCCATGCACCTCAACCCCATGTGCATTGTGCAACAGTTCAATTCACATAGAGCACAATCCTAATCATGTCTACTCAAAGGTAAGACTGAATGGGTCTTCCTCCCAGGAAAGTGTCTTTAAGATTGCAGCCTTAATAAAACATAAGACAGCAGCAATATATAAAAAGATAGTAATAAAGAGCAGTAATGCACTGATATAAGTTGTATGCACTGTTTAAAAGTGGTATATATGGTAAATTGTTACAGTTGAAAAGCAGTATATAAATACTGTTGATTGCATGCACACACATATGCACATGCAGATGTGTTTTGTGTGAGAGAGAGGCTGCCTTGTGAATTTGTGGCTGCAACTGGATTGGAATGAAGAACATTTTGGGGCCACATTATATGCCAGTGTTCTGCACCAGCTTCCTCACCCACATAGCATTTGCCTTTATAAAAAGACGGTATCATGGTGCGGAGGTGATTCTATGTGGCCATTTCTTCCTGGAAACAGTGCATGAGGTCACATTTCCAAACATATTTAATTCCCAGCACTGTATTTGTTGGGATTGTGAGCTATAACAATAAAAAATCCACTGACAAAGAAGCTGTTTCAGCTCCTCTCCTCTGAAGATAATTAATCCTACTCTAGCACGGAAGAGAACACATTTTACCTTCATGGTGCCCAACAAATTCAACCAGCATCGCACATATTAAGAAAAACGTGTTCCATAAGATTCTGTTCTTAGAGTGAACAAAATAGCTCTGATAAGGCAAGAGCTGAGGCTGTCCCTTGATCAACACAAACTCATTTCTTTGCTCAAAATACGGATAACATTCTTTGGAAAAACCAGGATGGCTTTCAACTATTACTGTGCAAAAAAAATGTTGTTTATTTTCAAGACTTTGAAACGCAGTAAAAAGTATTAAACCAGTGACCCTGATCCAGTTGTAGTTACAGGCTAGTACCGTAAACAGTATCAACAGGGGATATGCTCCCAGTTACTCTATGGACAAAAAAGCGACACTGTTTGAAGTAGAGGTTCTTTTTCTATTTTGAACTGAGAGAGTACAAGAATGACCCTACATGTCCATCACTCCCACTGGCTCCATCTGATATTTTCACATTGTAAGACCTCATGAAAGGGAAGACATCCTTGAACATAGCTTCCCATTCTCTTTTGAGCTCTAAACTGCTTAGGGCAAAATCCAGAGTAACTATGGGGAGTCCTTGCTCCGGTGTAAGAACAACCTACTCTGGATTCCAATATGAATTTCCCATAGGTTTTCACTAGGTGGTGCAGTAACTACGGGTGCACGTAAAGTCTCTTATGTGCTCCCATAGTTACTCTGGATTTGGGGGTTAGACTATTATTTTTGTTGACCAGGACCTTATGACCTTATGGCACTTTTGTGACACCCCCGGCCAGCATGGGACTTGTGCTAGGATTTATGCTGGGCTAGCTGGGGGTTATTATTACAGCCTCAGTGTGTGTGTGTGGGGGGGGGGGGGGGGGCAGAATAGAATTAGGACATCAATGAATGAATGCATATAAACATATGGATATATATCCAAACATATCCAGCAAGTTCAGGAAGGCTCAGCTGATCACTGCAATGCAGATAATGATGCACGTAGGAAACGTACAGTGGTGCCTCATGTAAAGAACCCCTCATGTAAAATATGTTTCACATAACAAACAAAAATTTCTCTAGGATTCTGCTTCACTTAACAAACTGTGCTTCACGTAAAGAACACATTCATTGGCAGTTGGGGCAGATGCACTGGCCGGCAGCCTGTTTAAAAAGTGTCAGGGCTGCCTAGCGCACCTGCCCATAGTGAAAGCAACACTTCCATGCTGTTCCTCCTGGGGCCGAGTGTCCGCTGGGCAGAGGGAGAGAAGAGCAGTTGAAAAGAGGGAAGCAGCTCAGGGCTAGCCAGGAGGGAGCAGGGGAGAGAAGCTCAGGATGGAGAGAAGGAGAAAGTGGGGAGACACTTTGAAGATGTCTTGGATTGCAGCCTCCTAACCATGTCTACCCAGAAGTATGCCCCATTGTGTTAAATGGGTCTTACTTCCAGGAAAGTGTCTTTAGGACTGCAGCCTAAGTAGACGTCATAAGATCATGCACACTGAATGCATGTTTTGAATTCAATCCCAGTGTTCTGTCATCATTTTTACATCCAGTTAATATTTTTATATGAATATTTTTGGGGTTGTGGAACCAATTGTCTGAGTTTCCATTATTTCCTATGGGAAAATCCACTTCACGTAAAGAACGTTTCATGCAACAAACATGCCTCCAGAAATGAATTAAATTTGTTATGTGAGGCATCACTGTTTAATAAATCTTATTATGTAGTTAAAATTTGTTTGACTTTTTTCCATCTCTCTGTTAAGTGTTTCATGTTTCTCCTTCAAATCTTCGCACCTGTCCCTTTGGATGCCTGCAGCCACCTGAATTCCTTCCCAAATGGAATACTCTTCTTCCATTTTTCTATTCTGACAGATTTTTAATGATTTTTTTATTCCTCCCCCTTGTTTCTATCTTCTTTCTCTGCTCACATGGTGTTCACAGGACACAAACACACAGCACAGCAGCTTAACTCATCAGCGCTTTACATTGTGGTGTGTCAGCCAAGACCACAATCAACTGCAGCACCAGGCTCCCGAGAGAGAAACTATTCTTGTTTCTTGTTCCAAACCTGGCAGAAGTAGAGAGGGCTGTGTTAACTCACAAGGAGGTTTGCCCTCTTGGGATTTCCAACCCAATTTTTTTACCAAAGCAAAGTGAAAGCACAAACGGAAGGTTGAAATGAGTCGTACAGAACTTCTGTTGAAAATATGACATTCCAAGTGCAGCGAAGGAGGATGAGGACAGTCAAAACAAAGTGTTGGAGGGGCTGTTAGAAGAAGAAAAATATCTGACTAGCCACTCTCTGAACTTACGCTTGGCCTAATCATTTTCTGACATTTCGTTGATGATGAAAGGATGCTGTGGAGTGGAATATGATCTAACACTTCCTCCAATAGTGCACAACTGTTATTTATAAACAAGATTAACTGGCTGAAAATGAACAATTTCATAGGCTGAAAGAATGTATGCCGGGATTGTTGTAATATTTGATTAAAGTAATGCTTAACATTTGGATATCATCTGAAAAGATTCACAGTGCTCCACACACATTACTTTAATTATCCTTGAAAAACCTTGTAATTATTATCTCCATATTGCAGCTGAGGGCCTGAGAGTCCAATCCCATCTTTCCCCCCATGCCTGCTGATGCAGCCGCACCAAAAATAATCACTGCATCCAGTGGAGTGGGAACATAGTGGGAAGTTTGGAAAGGGAGAGAGGAAGTATTTCACAATACTGTAAGGCTCTTACTCCACAATTAATCTCTTCAAATTTACACCAGCTCTCCAACTCTTTAGGTGGTGCATGCTCATTCCCAATGGGTCTATGACTGATGCATGGTTTGGACCTCAGATTTCTCTGTCCCCATTCCACACATTTAGGCTGTAATCCACTTAGGCCAGGCTTGTCCAACATGAGGCTCGAGAGCCACATTTGGCTTAGAAAGCCCAGAGATGTGGCCCTTGGGGCCCCTTGTTGGACGAGCCTGACTTAGGCCAATCTAAGTCTGGCATAAGTCCTGTGTTGAACTCAAGGTGTCACAAAAGTGCCATTAAGACACTTCTGAGCCACTCCTGGGGGAGGGTTAGGCCAGTGCACAGACATGCACTTGCCTCCCCCACATCACCAGGAGAACAGGAAGACTGATTAGTTTATTAGTTTATTAGTTTATTTATTTATTTACTTACTTACTTACTTACTTACTTATTTAAGGATTTTTTTACCCTGCCTTTCTTCACCTAAAGACCCAATTTCAACTTTCTACCAATGCCAACCAGCAACAATCATCATATACCTATCTTGGCAATGCCACAACAATGGCCAATGTCAGCTAAACAGGAGCCTGTCATGGCAAAGTAGAGCTGGTGCAGTCCTTCCAAGTAATGCTGCCATCATCCATAGAAACACTAGCACAACCTCTCTATCTATGGTAGTGATTTTCAATCTTTTTCATCTCACGGCACACTTAACAAGGCACTGAAATTGTCAAGGCGCACCATCAATTATTTGACAAAGCACATCGGACTGTTCAAATCCCATAATTTTCCTATTTATGAATGTCAGTCCCCAAATCCCATGGCACACCTGATGACTATCCACAGCACACCAGTGTGCCAAGGCACACTTGTTGAAAATCACTGATCTATGGAATGGCATCCTGATGGCATCATCTCATTGCCATGACCACTGAGGCCTCACTTTCCTCACATTAGGAGGGAAGAAGTTATCTTTAACTGCAAACCAAGTGACAACATGGGATCCAGACAAGATTGATAATCCACCGCAATGAGAGTGTGTGCGACGTTGCCATGTGAAGAATCGAGGATCAGTCTAGACTTGATATATGGTTGCACTTGGCCTGAACCATACTGTGAACATCTGATAAACTGAGGGTTCTATGAGTCTATTCCACACAATTCCACAAATTGTAAAAATCCATTTTAAACGTAGTGGTTTTGATTTACCTACGTAAAACTTTTGAATGCTGTATATAAAAAAAGAAAGGTCTCTCTGTGTTTGCGCGTGCGTGCATGGGTGTGTGTTCCTGTATTTTGAGGTCGGCATTCAGAAACTCCATTTTTGAAACTGCTAATTTCAAGGTTGGCAGCTTTCTAAAGGATTTTTGCCAACCTGTTAATTGTAGATTAATTTAATTTAATTGGAGATTAAAAATTTATTCTTTGATTATTTGGCTAAACCTGAGGTATAAGTAATTTTTCACTTAAGGAACCTACATCTGTGTCTTTTGGAATCCCTGACAAGAAACCTTCGTTGAGGTTTTGCTATATTGTTGAAATGTACATGTTGAACTGACTGGTCTGTTGGGATAATTGATTAAAAAATCTTTAATCTTTTAAAAACCTTTTTACAGCCATAATTGCAAGACAAATGCTATTAAAGTGGTAGGAGACTGTCATAAATTAATAAGAATGCCATTTCCCATTTTATAAGGATTGTAATGTAGCCAGCAGGTTATGTATTGAAAGTGACTCTTCTGAATGAACAGAAATTTCAAAACAACTAACAGGTAATTGTTAGAATTCAGTGTGCAATTTATTCAGTATAACCTAATTTTTATGGCATAAGGTGTCTGAAGGATAAACAAAGCATCTTAAAAGCAGAAATGAATAAATGTCTAAACGTGTGTCGCTTAACTCTGGAAAAGGTTAAAAACATCAAATTCAGAAATATCATGACCTGACTTTAATGACCCAGTAATAGGCTGACATTTGCAATACCGATTGTGTATGTGTGTGTAGCCACATCCCATATGCAAAGATCAGCTAGTGCAATGTCGCTGCTTATCTCAAAGGAGGTAATATGAGTAATAGTGGTACAAGACAGGTTAATAACAGGTCCGGTCTAGCCTTTTTAAATAAAAAAAAATCAGTTTTGGTAGAAAGTGAACTGAGAAGTGCTGTCAACTTGATCAGCAATAGGACAACAGGAAGAGACCCTTATGGGAGACGGAATCGAACAGGAATAAGGATGGGATGTAGTTGATATATGTGAAGGTTGTTTGCAAGGTTACCTGCTCTGATGCAATGTAAAGCTCGGAATCTGCATGTCAAAGCTTTGCTTCCTTTTAAATGCAGTGTCACATAAACGCTTGGCCCTGGGGTTTACATTTCACAGGCATCTAAGCTCATTTAAAAATTAAAGTTCAATAATACGTGCTCCACAGTCACCCTCCTCATTCTGAATTTTCACATCATGTCCTCTGTGGCAATTCTTGTTTGGGCAAGAAAATGTACCTTTATCTTGCATCACCACCCTTTCCACTTTTTCTTTCGACACCTTTGTTTGAAGGCTGGAATTGTTCACGTTTCATGAAATTTCCTTGCATTTCAAGTCTGCATTATATGGGAGTGGGTAATAATATAGGTTAAAATTGAATTCTGAGTATGCATGTATATGTAAAAATAACATTATATAGCTCGTGTAATGCCAGTAAATTTAAGATGAAGTTATTTTTTAGTAGTCTGAAAATTCAACTTATAAAATCAAAACAATTTGTCCTAGCTAAGGCTCATTTGACATGGAGAATCTGTCTTGGGTGGAGTATTTTCTCTGTCAGGCAGATGCACACATTCAGCCGCATCTGCAGAGCACATAGATCAGCATCCTGGAAGTTCAGAGATGATCTAATGATGTAATGAGATCCTTGCCAAACATCTGGAGGTGGCATTGATTGCAGTTTTCATTTATTTCCTTATATATATATTTTCCTCCTGAATCAGGGCCAGCCATAGGAGTTGTGACTCTAATGTAAAACATTACATTAGGAGATTCCAGTTGGATATCCGGAAAAAATTCCTGACGGTGAGGGCGGTTCGGCAGTGGAACAGATTGCCAAGGGAGGTGGTGGACTCTCCCTCACTGGGGATCTTCAAGCAGATGCTCGACGAGCACCTGTCGGGGATGCTCTAGGGGGATTTCCTGCTGCAGGCAGGGGGTTGGACTAGATGACCTACTAGGTACCTTCCAACTCTATGATTCTATGATTTCTGCAGGGGGGCAACCAAGTGCAGATAACCAGGATGAGCAATCGTTGTTGCAGGGTGACCATATAGAATGGAGGTCAGAGTGCCTTTACCTTTAACCATTGCACAGAAGAGAGAATTCAGGCAGATTTAGCTCATCACAGAGGGGTTTAAAAAGCAGCACTTGTCTAAATTCTCTCTTCTATGCAATGGTTAAAGGTAGAGGCCCTCTGACCTCCATTCTATACGGTCACCTTGGGTGATGGCCAACTGTTTTTAGGATACAGTTTAAACCCATTGGACCTGGGATGGGAAGCTATTCAACAGAAATACTAGTTTTTGCTGCACTCTCCATTCAATGCCTCATCATATACAATTCCATGCCAAAGTTATCAGATAAAAAATGAGAGGTAGTATTAGTTGCTTCACAACTAATCACTCGCTTTGACCACATCGGCAACAATGACATCTGGCAGCGATATGGCATTGCTTCTATAATCAATAAGCTGAGAAAAGCTTGTCTCCAGTGGTACGGCCACATTCTACATGCCAACAGCAACGCCATAGCATGGTTGGACCTGCAGTTGGAAGTCAGCAGCAAATAACTGAAGGGTCGACCAAAACAGAGCTGGCTTGACACACTGCATGGCGACCTGAGAACCACCACTTGCACCCAGACCAAGCCCACAACCAGGAAAAATGGTGCCAGAGATCCAGAGTAGTGGACCCAGTGGTGGGGTTCAGGGGGTTCTCACAGGTTCTATAGAACCCTTAGCTAATGAGCGCCTGGTTCTGAGAACCGTTTACTAATTTGACATAGAACCTGATGTTAATTTAGGTTATTAGGACATAGACCCTGTTGTTAATTTATTTTAATCCTCTGTCACTTTGTGGGATAAATGCTGAAGAAAAAGAAGTGGTAGTAGTAGTTGCTCCACTTGGCACTAATTTGGACTAATTTGCCTAATTTTGCCAAATTGGTCAAAATGCTCTAAGCATGTCCCTGTGCTGAATTACACACTAGTTTTTACACTCACCTAAATTCAGAACAAGGTTAGGCTATACAGGTGGCACTTAATAACATAGAAAAAGGTCTACTGGCACAATTAACTATGGGGAGTCCTTGCTCTGATATAAGAATAAAATATGCTGGATTGCAATACGAATTTCCCATAGATTTTCACAAGGTGGTGCCCTAATTACGTCAGTGTAAATGTCTGTTACGTGCTCCCTTAGTTCCTCTGGATTGTAGGGTAAGTCTACATGGACATAGTACACGGATCAAGTGCAAAAGAGTTTAGGATGAAAATGTTACACCTAACTGTAAACACCTGAATATTTGGGCAGCTCAATCCTACTTAAACTTCCCTGCACCAATGCAGAAAGGCTACATTGCATTCCCAGGGTAGTTTAGCGGGTAGTCTTCTTGACGTAAGAGGACATTTGTTCTCTTGCTTTAGAGTTAGCTCCAGCCTATGCAATCAGAACCTCCATCTTGTAAGTCCATGTTGATCCACACTGGTAGAGCAGCGCTGGAAAAATAGATAAGATATGATGGGTATTTGCCCTGGGCCTGATCTTCCATACTTTACACCCATCATTGACCTCCTTCACCTTGCTACATTCCCTGCTTGTCCTTCCCCACCCTTTCCCTTTCGAAGAGGCACTGCTTTTTTCAGTGGCAGCAGCAGGCAATGCTGTAGTGCTCAGGGTCAAGATTGCAGGCTGCCATTCCTGCCACCAGAGGGCTACCGCCCTTGTCCTTAGAGGTTTGCTCTGTGAAACTGGTGTTGGTATTTGAATTAAATAAAACATATTGGTTCAGGCAAGTTAGTTCCAGGATGATGCAATACTGGAATAAAGCTGATGCAATCTAGCTGATGCAATCTGAAACTGCTGTTACAGCATGAGTCAGCAGAATTGGAAGTGCTGAGTCATTGGTCACCTGACTGCAACATCCATAACTGATTGGTGTTCCACTAAATTTAAGGAGCTATGAGGTTATTGCAAAGTGTGGATTATTGAGGAGGAGTATTTTGCTGTTTTGATACTCTGAAGGACTGAACTGTATCTGTGGACTGAGTTTTGGATTGCTTAACTGGACTTGCTGATATTGGAATACCCCTGCAACTTGATGCATGTATATGACTGATTTACTGCTCTGACCTTGGACTGTGTTACTGGACTTATCTGCTGCCTTCCGTTTAAACAATATAGTTATCTTTAACTATAAACAGCTGTGTCTTGTTTTGCTCTGTTCTGCTGCCCGTTCTCTGCACAACGTACTCTCTTAAGTCCTGCACTTCAGCAGGGTCTCACACCCCAACAATTGGAAATGGAGGTTTTTTCCTTCTGAGGTTTAGGACCAGTGGTGGGCCCCGCCTCGCCCAATAACCGGTTCGCCGGAAGTTGGGGGAGGGGGCGGGGTCAGGGGGTGGAGGCGGGATCAGGGGGCGGGGCTAGGGGTGGACCCCCACCCGGCATACTGCGCATGAGCCAATCCCGGCGCACGCGCAGTGCGTCTCCTGCGCGCACCGGGGGTTGATGCATGCACTGTGCGTGGAGGAGACACAGGAGATGTAGTGCGCATGCACCGAGGTTTCTTGCCACCCCGCAGCTACCCGTTCGGTAGTGGCGGGGTCGCGGGAACAACCGGTTCGGGCGATCCGGCTCAAACCGGCTTGGGCCCACCCATGCTTAGGACCTTTGGAAAATCAGGAAGGCAACACTACTTTCCTGGCCCTCAGATTGTCTCTGGGCAAAATGGCCTTGGTTGCACAAGGGAGGCACTGCAGGGAAGGGGGGTGGTGGCATGGAGCTGCCTTCCCAGCCTGGTGCCCAGGGTTTATGGCATGTTCATGACAACCCACCACAACAGAGCACTCACTGTGCCTGTACAAGTATAGCATAGGATTGGGCCAATAGACCCATCCACTAGATCAGTGGTACCCAAGCATTTCAGCTCAGGACCCCCTTCTGAGAATGACAATCTGTCTGGGACCTCTGGGAAGTGATGTCATGGCTGGAAGTGTCATTAAAGGTACCCAGTGCCAGATTCCAAGATGGCTGCACCCAGCTTTTCACAACCACCCCCCCGAAATAAAGTTGCTACTCCCAAGGGGGTCTTGACCCCCACTTTGAAGATCACTGCACTAGATGTAGAGAATTGCAGCCTTAATTACATGATAGATGTTACCAAATATATTCAAGAACGTGGAACATGAGGATAGGAGGAACAAGTGTGCAGGCAATTTGTGTCTATTTGCTTAAGGACACATTTCAATCAAACTTGGCCTTTGGAAAGGATGATATGATGGGCTAGGCTTGGTACCAACAATCTGAATAAGTGGAAATGGAGTTCCACCTAGGGAGAACCTTCTAAGCATTTTCATGGAGAAGCCAGGTAAGTTTATAGGTTTATTTTCTCAGGGGGATTGTTTACATTGTTAGATGGGACCCCTTCAGATTCATATGAAGTTGAAGAGAATGATTTTCCAAGGGTATAGTCCTAACCTGTGGTGATATAGGGAGGCACATGCATGTCTGTGCACTGGCTTAATCTTTCCCCGGGAGTGGCCCAGAAGTGCCTTACAGCACTTTTGTGACATCCCCAGGTCAGAAAAAGACTTGTGTTGGGGCTTATGATTGCAGCCCAACTCACTGGGTTCAGGATCTGTTATCAGAAAATCCTACCATTTCAAAAGATCTTAAGTAATTCCCGCTTGGAGAGATGCACTTTTTTTCCCCCAAACAATGGGGAGAAATGTTGGTGCGTCTCTTAAAGTGATGGTCCTTTTAACACTCAATTATCCGCTCTGCAGGATGCCTGCAGTTTGAAGAGAAATGTTTGCCTGGTTGCCATAGAAGTTAATCCCTGCCTGCATAGAAGTTAAATAGCTTTTTAACCCTCTCAGTTCAGGTTTCTCTGGCTCTGAACAACCTTTAAAGCCCTTTAAAGTGTAGAAATTAAGTGCAGGAAAACAAAGTGCTTCTTAAAGCCCTTTAAAAGTGTAGAAATTAAGTGCAGGAAAACAATGAGTATTTCTCCTTTATTTTAATGTGTCTCCCCTTCCCAACTACCCACTGCACCCACTAGTCCCAGCCATCCCCACCAGTCACCCCTAAATGCTCCCCCCAGAAACCCTCTACTTACTAGTTTCCCCTCCCTCCAATAACCCACAGAAACCACCCCCACATGCGCACCCTCCCCCTTCCCCAAGAGAATGAAAATATATACATATATAATATGAAATATATATAATACACACACTCAAACACACACACATATATGTATGTGTGTGTATTTTATATGTATTATATATATATTATATTTGTGTGTGTGTGTGTGTGTGTGTGTGTGTATCATAGAACCTAGATTGGCAGGCACCCAGGCTTAAGCCAATCCAGGATTGACTTGGCCTGCACAGAGTGTCCATCTGTCCCCCTTTTCCCCAGGACATGTGCTGTTTTTCAGCCTTTGGACACAATCCTTTCCAGATCTACTCAGAGGTAAGTGGTATTTGATTTCAGAGAAGCCACCAGGGGATCTATTCTTTTTTGCTCTCTATGCTCTCTTTCAACCCTGGAGTTCATGACAGTGATGATGGCTCTAAATACAGTACATGGTAATTTATGGTACATGTTAATTGTATTTCTATGGTTGAATGTTTACATAGTTGAATGTACTATTATTAAATTTATTTATTATTTATTTATTTAATTTATATCCTGCCTTTCCTCACCTGCAAGAGGGAGTTCAAGGTGGCTAACATCAATCATAATAAAACACCATTAAAATGATCATAAATAGAGATTAAAACATAATTAAAATACAATTAAAATACAATTAGATTTAAAAAACTAAGAATAATTTAAACAATTAAAAAATGTTAAAGAAGGTTCTTAATACCACTGTTGACTTTACATGGTTGAAATATTAATTCTGCCACATTTTATTAAATATATTAGTACACCATTTGGTTCAGAATTTTTTTTTTTTGTTTTTCTCCTCTAAATTTTGATGCGTCTCATGGTCCAGTGCGTCTCATGATCCGGGAAATACGGTATAGGGTGACCAGGTGTCATAATCGAAAAAGGAGACAAGGACATCCCAAAATGTTAGGAGGCTAGATACTGCCTGCTCACAAGAGAAAAGGAGAACAATTAAGATATTTTTTCTATGACACAAAGCTAAAAAGAGATATAATATTCATATTATCCTGATAAAGAGAATAATATGTTACTGTGCATAACTAGTAGTAGGGCAAGTCCTAAGCTGGCACAGTGATCAGATCAAAGTTTCAGGTTGCCACTGAAAATCAAAGCTGAGCTATCTTCTAACTGCACCAGGAAAGACTTGTGATTCTCACCTTTGTACCCTTGGACTCCTCGTGTGTTCAGAGGCAAATGAATATTTCAATGCCTATCAAACTGTTAAAAAGAAATATATATAGTGGTACTAAAGATGTTGTTCAAGGTTAATTTGAAAATGGCAGTTTTCTCTCACTTTTTTTTTTGCTTTCCACCATTTGTAATAGTGATCTCTTGGAGACACGCTAAAGAACACATTTCAGCACTTCAAAGCAAACTTTAGTATGGTAAGCCTTGTGGGGAGTTTAATCAACGTCTAAAGTAAATGAAAATCGCTTGACAGAAGCTGCTGTGCTGAAAAGCAAGCCTCTGGTGTTTCATTACAAATTCACAGAAAAGTGAAATGGTGGGGTGATTATCTAAACCTTTAAAATGGCTTTGACTTTGAACGACAATTAGCATTTACTGCTATGGAAGTCAGGTTTTTGATGGGTGGGTCAGTGAAATATTAGCTCCTTTTTATTTTCAAAACATGGAAAGCACTTTTCTGTTATTGCTTCCGTTCTACCTGTGTAGAAAGAAGTCAGGAATATGCTTTTATTGCTTAGGAATAATTTTATTTCTATTTATGATTCCAAAATGCACAGGTACATTTTCTGTTGCTGAAGCAATGCAGGCCAAAAAACAAAACAAAAAAAACCCAAACTCCCATTCAAGACATTGGGCAAAAGCCAGAGTAACTACAGGGAATCCTTGCACTGGTGTAAGAACAACTTACTCTGGATTCCAATATGAATTTCCCATAGGTTTTTACTAGGTGGTGCAGTAACTACAGGTGCACATAGTTATGTGCTCCCGTAGTTACTCTGGATTTGGGGGGTTGTGGTGTTATATATTATCTGGATCCCTTCCAATCTGGTTTCAGGCCGGGGTTTGGGACAGAGACTGCCTTGGTCGCCTTGGTGGATGACCTACGCCGGGGAATGGACAGGGGGAGTGCTTCCCTGTTGGTCCTGCTGGACCTCTCAGTGGCCTTCAACACCATCGACCATGGTGTCCTTCTGGGTTGGTTGACTGGGTTGGGGATTGGAGGCATTATTTTGCAGTGGTTCCGCTCCTTCCTGGCTGACAGGTCCCAGAAGGTGGTGCTGGGGGATGCTTGCTCAGCACCCTGGCCTCTTCGGTGCCACAAGGTTCCATTCTATCCCCCATGCTATTTAACATCTACATGAAGCCACTAGGAGAGGTCATCCGGAGGTTTGGAGTGAGGAGTCATCAGTACGCCGATGACACCCAGCTCTATCTCTCCTCCTGAGTCCAAGGAAGTGGTTGAAGTCCTGAATCGTTGCCTGGAGGCAGTGGGGGACTGGATGAGGGTGAACAAGCTGAGATTAAATTCTGATAAGACAGAGGTTCTCCTGGTCCGGAAGTCCTCGGCTCGGGTATTGGAATATCATCCTGTTCTGGATGGGGTTGCACTCCCTCTGAAGGAGCTAGTCCACAGCTTGGGGGTTCCCTTGGATTCACCAGCTGCAACCATACCTGAGTCGCTTGGATCTGGCCAGATCTGGCCATGCCCTAGTGGCATCGAGACTAGATTATTGTAACGTGCTCTGTGTGGGGCTGCCTCTGAAGATGGTCTGGAAGCTTCAACTAGTCCAGAATGCGGTGGCCCGTGTGGTTGCTGGGGCTCGTCGGTTCGACTCTGTCGGGCCACTGCTTCAGCGACTACACTGGCTGCCCATTCGCTTCCGGGCTGAATTCAAAGTGCTGGTCCTGACCTTTAAAGCCCTAAACGGCTCGGGTCCAGGTTATCTGAAGGACCGCCTTCTTCTGTACACCTGTCTTCCGACCTGTCACCTAAGGTCATCTGAGGGGGCCCTACTGACTGTGCCGCCACTAAGAGATGTGAGAGGTGTGGCGGCCAGAGATAGGGCATTCTCGGTGGTGGCATCCCGGCTTTGGAACTCCCTCCCCTTAGAACTGAGGAAAGCTCCCTCAATACAGAGCTTCAGGTGGAGCCTTAAAACCTTTTATTTTAAAGAAGCTTTTTAAATGGGGTAAAGGTGGGGGGCAGTTTTATTGTTCTATTTTATATTATTGGTTTTAACAAATGTATTTTAGTCTGTTTTAATTGTTCTTAGTCTTTCAAATCTAATTGTATTTTAATTGTATTTTAATTATATTTTAATCTCTATGATCATTTTACTGGTGTTTTATTATGATTAATGTTAGCCGCCTTGAGCTCCCTCTTGCAGGTGAGGAAAGGCAGGATATAAATAAATAAATAAATAAATACATACATACATACATACATACATACATACATACATACATACATACAATATAGGGCTCCTGCTCCCTTTTACACTCACAACAACCTTTGAGGTAGAAAGAACCCTCAGCTATGAAATTAAATGTTTTATTATAGGATCGACACCAGTTGATGATGTGGTTAACCATCACTAGTTGATGGTGTGGTAGCTCATTTGGATGGTGTGTGGAATCCAAATTTGGAATCTAATTTGGAATCTCAATCTAAATGCTATAATGCTCCTATCTTAAAGTAAGGACGAGTCATGAGATTGATGAAGAACTGTTGATGCAAAAATTTTCCTTTGTTTTATAAAAGTGTTTTTTTCCTCCAATTATGGGAGTCCAAAGATATGGCTGTGACCAAAAAACATCAAATATGCAGTTAACAGCTAAATTTGGAGCTAGAAAATGATAGCGCAATTCTGTAAGTATGAAAACTTCATTTACATTTAATAACAAGATTAAAAATAACACATTCGGAGGATCCAGCTACATGACCAATTAAGAGGAGGTGTTTATATTTCTCAAATGAGAAGTGTGTCTTTCCCGATCTGTGGATTTTGGCCTCTAGCCATCAGTCTTTTAAAAAGGCACATTATTGTTCTGTCTCTTACTCTTCAATGGACCCCCAACATCAAGTGTGTATCAACATGTGTCACAACATCAAGTCAACATGACCTGTGTTATGTACTGAGATATTTCACCTGCACATCTTGAAGAAAAGGAGAGGAATAACCAAATGAGTTCTATCGCTTTTTCTTAAAGGTAAAATAAAGATGTTCTTTTTGGATCACCCGGCTAGTTGTGATGAAGGTTGCACTGCAAGTCGGCACTGTACGGGCAGTCTCATTCCTGTTACAAAGACCAAGCACTGTTTGATCACTCTTCCTTGGTCATGTGACTGGCATGACTAAATGTTAAAGCACATGGAAGGTTGTTCTCTTTCCATTAAAGTGGTACCTAGTTATCTACTTGCATTTACATGTTTTCAAACTGCTAGGTTGGTAGGAGCTGGGTAAGTATTGGGAGCTCACTCCATCTTGCAATACTCAGATCTTGATCTGCCAACCTATTGACCTTCAGACTGACAAGCACAGCATCATTAACCATAATCTACCCAGGCCGTCATGCTCTGGAGAGGACACTCAGAGCACAATACCATAGTCTTTCGAGACTGAAGGATGCCAATGATGATGACTACAGCCTTATTTAAAAAAACCCTCTTTTTCTTACAACATGATTAAAAACATGTTATTTTTTCAATGAATGAAACTGTGGATTATCTGTTATCCTTCCTTAGACAGAAGTTTGTTAGGGTCTCCAGCAGCCAGATTAATCGGCTAGGCTGCAAACTCCAATGAGAGAATAAGAACTTTTCGAACTGCAAAAAATCCTTATCGGGTAGATATGTCCAAATTTTGTTCCGTCTTAGATGTAGCTTCTGTATATACCCTTTGGGGAACAAAAATAATAAACATGCAGTCACTTTGGTGGTTGCACAAGAACATTGGCAACAATATAGAAAGCAGTGGAACAATGGCTCTGCCTTGATCAAAAGAATGCTGAACTGGAGACAGACGGCCCTGGTGGGGGATATTTTACTTTTATCTCTCATTTGTTATACCTCCGGAGGAAAAAAATCTATCACAATGAAACTCTTCCTTCCTCCCTGACATCACTTACCTTTTCTAGCCTTCTCCCAGATATCATCTCTAATTAAAAGATTGAGCATTTTGCATAGAAACCAACAGTTCACTTCTTTGTGTTGTTTCACATTTTCAACCTAGAGGTGGCTTCCCATTTTTCAGTGACATTGAAATAAATGTCCAATGGTGCAATGAATTCCCTCTCTAATTCTCAGAAAACACAGGCAAGAGTCCCTTTGGGATGCAGAATCCTAGTGATATTAATCTCCTCCAATTCATCAAGTACCATTCCAACTATTATTTAGAAGCGTTCTGGGGTGCTCTGTCATATTGTTTTATTATTCTTTGTATTGTATCAGTGATATATTTATCACATATGAACATGGCATTCACAACTGCTTCAGACCAGTCAACAGTTCCTGACAAGAAGTCCTTTAACATTGTGGTATCTTCGGAGAGAAAACATGGATTAGCAATTTGCACATTGAAAAACATAATTCTCTCTCTCCAAGTGATTTCTTGAACCTGACACACTCTAGATTTAATGTAAATTCTTTGCACTTAAGTCCTGTGTATGGGAATTTCAGATTTGGTAATCTTTGGTCTAGTTGGCTGAGTGCCCTACTGACCACACAAAATTAAATAATTCAATATTTAAATAAACACCAAAATAATTAAATGAAAATTATTTGACCTGGCAAGACAGTATTCTGTCCCCCTCCCCTTGAATCTGGTCTAGTTTCCATTCTTATATGGTGAGGAGCAACTGGCCCTGAAACAATGAAAGAAACCCAGTTGTGAGAGGAAGAACCAGTGTATATACATCACTGTTAATTACATGGGGTCAGTTCAGAACTTCTGCCCCACTTCTTGGGGGAGTGGGGGGTTGGTTAGGCTAGTGCACAGACATACACCAATCTCCTCACACCAACACACGAAGATATGTCAGGTGAGTTATGCAAATGGTTGTAACTGATGGTCTACATCTGGTAGAACTTAGTTGCTGTCACATTTTTCTGTTGCTGATCAGAACTGGATCCAGAGCAAGGAAGAACTGGGAATCAACATGTTCCAGGCCAATTCATCCTTTCCCTGGACAAACAAGTCTGTTTACAACACTTGTATCTGGAAAGTGGTACAGCTCCACAAGGATTATACCACTTCATGTGAAAAGCTCTTCTGTGATTCAAAATAAATTTCTAGTCATGATAAAGATCAATAAAGGTTCTTCCACCATACCTTTTCTCCAGCTTGCCATTTCAGTGTGTAACTTTTTTCGGAGGTGGGGGTGGGTGCGGATCAGCCTGATAGACAATTGCTCTAAATCAGGACTGCAGGATAGAGCTGTTGGCAGTGGGTGTGAGGGGAATCTCCAACGCCACCCTCACCACTAGGTAACCTGTTCCTGGTCATGATTGGGTCCAGCAATGCAGTTGTGGTGCTACTGCCTCTTGCAACAGCACATGCATAATAAGACATCAGCAGAGTATTGCAAACTTTCTTGGCAAGCATTTTACAGCACTTCTGCTGTTGTCATTGGTTCCATAGCACAGCTTAGTACTGGATAAGATTAGGTTAAGGGATTGGGAAGCATTTCCATTCCATAAAGGTCAATGTCAACTCCAAGTCTTCCTATCTACTTTCACCCTGATATCATTATTCCGATCGCTCACTGCATTCTTTAAAAGGCATTCCTGTTAATAAAGTTGATAGAACCCACTAAAATAGGGACTGGCATTTTCTTTTAAAAGGCATATTCTTTAGCGAGCGCACTTCAAGTTATGGTGAAATTGACTTTCTGTCTGCTTAATAAATATTGATACATTGGATTCAGCCAGGCATATCTCTAGCAATCACTCTTTAGAGGTAGTGTCCTTATGTGAGGAGGTCACTATTTATCTGTTGCACATGCATTTTTTGTCTTTGGAGTCAAATCATTATGTAAATATTAAGCACATTCATGAAATAATAAAACAGAGTAGTGTTGCTCTTTCCTACTTTTTAATGGAACTGCAAAGTCCACACAGCTGAAAACTAATTTGGAGACAATTACTTTCATTTTCTACCTCCTATAACTGCTAAATGTAATGGTGTTCTGTATCTAAATATTAGAGAGACAGTCAGTCAAGTTGTTGCTTACGCCAGCATGAATATAAAGTACTTACAATGAATTCAGGGGAATTACACCAACGTAGAATAAGGATTTTGAATAAAAAGAACTGATTGCCGTCTCCAGTCTGAATCAAGTGTTTTTTAGCCTGTTTTAAAAAATAAGAATGAGAAAAACAAAACCAATACTATAGCACTACGCTTCCTGTTCTATCATATGGTGTTGTGCAGGCTGTGACAATACAGGTCGTGCTTCATTGCTGCTGAAGTGGCATTTTGTACTGTGATGTCCTGTATATGGGCAATTACTTGATGATCATTACTTCATTACAGACTATTGAACAGTAAAAAGATAGAGATCCGGTCCACAAAACGGACCCGCAATCAACCAGCTGCAGGTCCATTTAACTGCTGTCTTTGTTTTTGCCCTTCTTTGATCCTTTTCTTCCTGACTTGTGGCTTGTTCCAGAAGAGGGGAAGGAACAGAACGCCTTCATGTTTTGCAGTGATGCAAGGTGAGAGGAAATACAAGTCCAGTGAACTGCACTTCCAAAAAAAATGACATCTTGTAGAAAATGGCATTCTTCTGAAAGAGTTAAGATGGCTTCCAAGCTCCTTTTCATATATTCTTGAGTAGTCTCTCCATTAGTTTAGGTCAGGGGTATCCAAACCCTGGCGTGGGGGTCAGATGTGGTTCACAGCAAGCCTCACTGCTGTAAGACCCATCCATTTGGCCCTCAGGCAAGCCTTGTAATCCTCCAGATCTGTCTCTAATAAACTTTTATATGTAAATTCATGGAATTGGTGTAAATCTGAAATGCAAATAATTTTTTCTGGCCCCCGACGGTGTCAGAGAGTTGATGTGGCAAAGTTTGGACATCCCTGTTAGGTGATGCAGGCTGCATCAGCAGACAAATTTAGAAGAGGGAGAGGGCAGCAGAGTCAAGATTCCCTTTACCCTCCTTCCTGCACTGCATGCAGACCTGCTAAAGGTGAGCCTAAAGCAAATCTCCTGCCTCCTTGCATTGCTTTTCACATGGTTACTTCAAGCACGGAATGGCAGGACTTCATATTTTATATACAAGATTGTCCATACAAGGAGCAGGCCCCCCACTGTGCATAGGTAGCCTTTAAAGAAAGGCTGTTTCTCCATAATGAGCCTCACAAGACTTCGGTTGCGATAAGGCTTCCATTTTGGATCACCCCCAATGGTGACACCTGGTACAAACCACAGGGACTGTCCAACACCGTTCAGTTACAGTTGGGTTTGAAGTCTCTCAAACGTAGCACATTTCTTTACAGTTTACAGAAAAATCAGCAAAAAAAATTATAGTTTCAGCAAGAATGTGAATGAGAGTAAATATCTTGGAATCTTATTCTCCGTATCTTGTTTTTAACCCGTCACCATTAGGGCCTCAAATCTGGATGAGGAAGCCAATGTATGTTTGGGAATGATTATCAAGTTCTGTTAGATGCTACATGTGTTTCGTCCACCAGTGTAATAAAGCATGGAATTGGCAGTAACTTCTACTTGATTCGCCATAGTATGGAAAGCCTGTTAGGCCATGTTTTAAATCTTCTTTTACAGATACATAAAGGTGCAATCCTAACTTAGCCCGCCTATCTCATTGGTCTTCCTCTTCTCATGGTGATGTAGGGAGGCAAGTGCATGTCTGTGCACTAGCCTAACCCTCCCCCAGAAGTGGTGCAGAAGTGTCTTATGGCACTTTTGTGACTCTCCCAGATCAACACAGGACTTATGCTGGGGCTTAGGCTGCCCTAACTGGAGATTAGGATTGCAGCAATAAACTACGAAATATCAATGAAAATTATGTGAAAGTCATGCAGTTCCTGTCTTTAGTCCGCTACACCAGTGATTCTCAAAGTGGGGGCTGGGACCCCCTTGGGAAACATGACTTCATTTCAGGGGGGTCATGAAAAGCTGGGCATCTCCGTCTTAGAATCTGGCACTGTGTTCTGCCATCTTGGAATGGGGCACTCAGGCTAAGGAAGGATAACTAAACACAATGAGACACATTTCTGAGTAGATATAGAGACACTCTGACATCACAGTGATGCCACTTCATGTTTGATGTCACTTCAGGCCATGACATCACTTCTAGGATGATGACATCACTTTTAGGGAACTTAAACTGTCATTCTCAGAAGGGGGTCCCAGACTGAAATGCTTGAGTACCACTGTTCTACACCAGTGGATCCTAATAAGGATATAGTACCAGGAGTACTTGCCAAGATCTTCAGGGGTACTTTTACACATGGTAGAATTGAATATTGCTGGGAAAAGGCAGGTCTGCATTAGAATGCCTTGTGGAAATAACACAACAGGAAAGAAGACAGCTAGCTGGCTGTTCTAGGAACTGTTAATTTCTGGTCATTAATCATCGTAATTAGATGTGGATCAGATGTTGAAAAAAATATAAATTTAAATTACAGAAATTAAATGAATTGCAAACATTTTGCTAATCTGAAACATACAGTTATGCAAATGGTCAGCCAAGAGATAAACAAGTGGGAAAAAATATTGGGAATTACTGATTTACATGATTCCATCTTCTCTTGGTCTGCATCCCCCTCCATAATGAGAAACAATATTAAAGACAAAATACAATACAAATTAAGTACACATTTCTGAAACTCCTTGTTTTGCTACCTTGTGCTCAGAATAAACATTTTCCTCTATTAAGGCATGGGCTGGAAGTTTTGTTCCTACCAATTAAACATTGTTAGCAAAGTGTGGCAATTTGCATGCTCTCTAATTGTATGATTTGGCCCTTGTTTATTGACAAGGCTACTGAAATGTCACCATAATTGGCCATGTTGTGCTCTCTTGTAAATGATTTATTTAGAATGCTAATAAATTCCAGCTTGACTAAAGCAGAAAGCTACATCCTGGAATACTGACCCCTGATAAGGGCAACAACATAATCCAGAAACTTTCTTTAATTAGACTTAACACCTCCTTCTCGACCTATCACCCTGTTAGTTACGTATCTAATCAGCAGCTCAGCCTGCATGCATTACCTAAACCAGTGGTCTTCGGCCATTTCAGCCCAAGACCCCCTTTCAATCTTCAGAATCTTTCTGGGACCCCTCTCCCCCATCAAACCTGCTACCCCCAATCTGGGACACAAGGCTAAAAAAGAGGACCTGCCATGGAAAAAGTGGACATATCGTCACTCTGCCTCCAAGTCCCCATGCTCTCTGTCCCCAACCCCACAGGTCCTTTCTTACTCCCATTTGCCCCCAAGCCTCCAGATTATCTCCCACCCCACTGAACCCCAGCCTCCACATGTGCTCTCAAACGCACACACACACACACACACTCGAACATGCCTCCCATCCCATGCATTCATTCACACAACACACATACACGCATACATATAACCCATGCACTCACACACACATATAACCCATGCTCCTGGGAGAAGGCAGGCTTCAAAGGCACTCATCAAGGCTCGGGTGGTGGTTGCAGCAAGAAGTCCTCGCATAGGAGGGGGAAGCCTGGCTGCCCCCTTCTTTCTGAGTGCAGCCCCCCCCCCCAAAATGTAGGACACCCAAGAAAAGTGTAGAACATAACAAAATAAAAGCTCAAAACCTTAGCGCACCCTCGTATATTGCTTTCATTTGCTTTAATTTATACATAATATTACTGAATCTTACATTTAAAATTATTACATACAGTATATAATTTATTACATATACAGTGCAATCCTAAACCTGCAATTGTATTCAAAGGGGCCTACTCCCAAAACAGTGTGTTTAGGATTACAGGCATATTATATTAATTCCATTATATAGTAAAAGGAGGACAATGAAGATTTTTTCCAGGATTCAAAGATAAAAAGAGGATCTGCCCTGGAGAACGGGGACATCTTATAAAAATAAAAATTTTAAAAAGCAAAACAGCCTTAACTATCCCCCAGAGGCACTGAAACCCAGAGGAATAAGGACATGAAATTAAGGGGGGAGGGGAAGAAATTTGGGGGGAGGGGAAGAGGAGTTTGGATTATTTTTACAAATAAACATTTTTAAAAAAAAAATCACATTATTTGCAGAGCCAGTTTCTATCATTTTCAGTGTTGGGGGAGCTGCCTTCTGGAGCACTTGTAAGCTTCAGGTGCCTGGGATCAGGGCCATTTTGGAACACTTGCACCCCTTGGACTTACCTTCAATACCAGCAGAAGTGTTTGCTTCCTCATGAGTAAATATGGCTGTGCAGTTCACTCTCAATGGAGTTCAATGCAAAGGAAAGCTTGGACGAGGGGAGCTTCCCTCTGGCGTGATTTTGAGGGCTGCGCTCATTGGATCAGAACCCTTCTGGTGTCCTTGGATTGCTTTTTCCACTGGACTATGCCCTTTCCACCGGACTTTGCCATGTTCGCTTACTTGTGAGTAAAGCTGCGATATGAATTACTTTCATTTCCCCATGCATTTTCTATGCATATTTTTGCTTTTTAGGTTTTTGGCCATAACCTTTGATAGGAAGGAGCTATTTCAAAACCAATTGTTGTGTTGGATTCTGCTCTTCAAGACAAATCCAACAACATATGACATGATCCACAGCATTGCGAAGTTGATTTTTTGAGATCCCAGGACAAAGATGACTGTCTCTCAGCCTTTGCAACCTCCAGGGGGATCACAACCCCCACTTTGAAGACCACTGACCTAAACAACAACTTGATTTCATGGCAGGGTGACCAGATGTCAGAAGCCTGAATTTACTTACAATTTTACACCAAATTAGCTACACTATCGTCCTGCTACTTTGGCATGGTTTGGATGGCTGGATGACACATCCAGCAGTTTCTCAATCCTAAGGTTCTAAAGCTGACCATGGCCTTCAAGGTTAAGCCAGACACTCCTCTGATATGACATTGAGAGCAAATATGGTATATTTAAAATGTTGTGTATTCATGAATCTGGTTCCTCAGCTTGTATTTTCCATTGATTACCGTAGTAGCAACAACATATCATTTCTGTAACTCTGTTTTGTGCCTGAGACTCATTTGGACATAGATCAGAAGGCACATTAGGCAACAACCTTCCTGAAATGAAACAGATTTGAGCCTGCACTATATCGGGATAGGAGAATGTCTGGGAACCACACTATACCACTCTGACCTTGATTGTGGGAATGCATCAGCATATTATAAACAAGTAAAAAAAAATTACGGTAGATTGATTGGACCTTATTTGCTTTTGTCAATCATTTGAATACATGATAATATATTTTTTTAAAATGTGGCAAATAGGGGGAAGAAGGATGTTTTATGTTTTATGCTTAATCTGATTATTTAGCAAGAATGCCACATCTTAGTCACATGATCCATTCTGTGAAAGCTTCTTCCCAAGAGGGTTCGGCTAACTCTCTTTTTATGGACCTTCAGAAAACCATTAAAATGGCTCAATCATAGTTGTCTTTCTGACATGGTTTTGCTTTGTTGAGTCTTCTAACTTTGCCTTTGTTTTTCCACTCATTTTTTCTGATAGTATTATTCAATACTTAACTTTATTTTCTGGAATTTTTATTGGACAGTATTTGTAATGCTTTTTAGGTGCCACTTTGAGAGTGGAAAAGTATGTTGTATGTGTGAAGCTTCCTTGGAGGACATTTGTCCTGTTGCCCAATGGTAAGCACCAGACTTGTAATTTGTAAGCACCAGGCTATGGGGTCAGTTCAGACCTGTGTCAGCTAAATTGCTGGCAGAAGTTCACTTTGACCTAGGAAGGTGGATCAGGATTCAGCATCACCCAGCCCTCTCCTCCTTGTATCCATCACTATCCTGCCTACCCAAGGTGACCAGATGCCAAACCCAAAATTCCCCCCAAACTCCCCAAAATTCTGGACCCCCAAGCCAAAATTCCTACCCACATAAAAAATTGGAGGATACCCCCCAAAATGTAGGACAAGTGTAGGAAATGTTAAAATAAAGCTAAAACACTTATATTGCATTCCTGTACTTAATTTCAACACTATATTACTTCAGGAAAGATCTCTGCAAAGGACTAGAAGACTTTTGCACCAATCTTTTCAAAGGACCAGACGCAGACTTTTACACCAAATATAGAAGCATCAAGTTGAAAGGGATCCTAGTAGGTCATCTAGTCCAACCCCTGCCTGTAGCAGGAAACATCCTTGCAAAGCACCAGACTTTTGCACTATTTTTTCATTCAAAGAACCAGATAGACTTATGCAACTATCAGAGTCACAGAGTTGGAAGGGACCCCAGTAGTTCATCTAGACCAAAACCCTTCATGTAGCAGGAAAGATCTTTGCAATCAGAGTACTAGACACATGCTTTTGCACCAAACATAGAATCACAGAGTTGGAAGGGACCATAGGTCATCTAGTCCGAACCCCTGCATGTAGCAGGAAAGCATCTGAACAACCTTAGCACACTTGTGAACCCATTCAGAATTATTTTCTTTTCGCTCCCCTTTGTCCCACAACATCCCTGCAAGGTAGGCCAAAAATACTCATATTGTTTTCCTGTACTTGATTTCAACAACCCAAAGCACTTCCCAGCACCCAAACACACACTAGTGACTTAATATAGACATGATTCTGAAATAAGTCCCTCCAAAAGCAGTAGTACTCATGCAGAAGGGTGGTAGGGTGGGTAGATAGGTAGTTGTCTGGGTGGGGGCAATAGGTGGGGGTGGGCACCAAACACACATAAACACACAAACATGCAGCATGCATGCACGCACACACACACCTTGCACTCAGTCACAGACACACACAAACTCACACACCCCATGCACTCACACACACACAAACACGCTTACCTTCTGACTGTGTGGGCTCCCACCTTCCAGCTGGAGCACTTGTAAGGCGCTCCTGCAGAGTGCTTGTTAGAAGCACCTTGCAAATGTCTTGGGGCCTTGCGGGGTACTGTAGTAGCCGCGGGAGAGCTGTGGTGGTGGTGAGTGGTGGCGGCCAGCCATGTGGGGACTGTGCAGGAGGTGGAGGCTGCTGGAGAGGCATGGCTGGCCAGCAACGCTCTGGAGGTGGTGCGGAAGCCGCGGGAGAGCCAGGGCTGGCTGGTGAGGCTGCAGAGGACACAGAGAGTGCTGCAAAGGTTGTGGAGCCCCAGGACAAGCCATGGCCGAGGCGAATTGACGGGGAAGGCCGCTGCAGCAATTGCAGCCTGCAGGAGAGCCTGCCATGCCTTGTTGTGCAGCTGAGGTGCAGCCAAGGTGAAGGAGGCCACTCCTCCTCCTGCATGCTCTTGGCTCTCTCCTCCAATGTAAGTGCAGGCAAGAAGTGCAGCCAGGTTTTCTATCTCTCAGGCACTCCAGGATAGCTGTAGCCACCTCAGAAGCGCACACCAAAGTGCGCACCTGCCCAGCATCCTGCTAATTCCAAAAAGGGGGCAGTTCCGGAGAATGTCCATTAAACAAGTCATTTTTCCTGAGACCTTCAGGGGTTCCCAGACATCTGGTCAACTTGTGCCTACCCCATTAAACTGATTTGTTAATTAGGGCAAAATCCATAGCAATTATGGGTCCACGCAGTTACATCACCCTCTAGTGTTATCTTATGGAAGGTCATCTTAACTGCTCCGGAGCAAGAGGCTTAATTTCACTTTAGGATATAGGCCTACTTCTTATATTCAAATAGATCTCTCTCATATCAGTCATGCCTCTTGTTGCATTTTTACATCAGTGTTTCTTAATTCTGATGCATACCAGAATTTTCAACAAACCTTTATAATACAGCATACATGTAGCTATCAATTTATTTGTGTTAAGGCAAAGTACTCAACAGAGAACGAATAAAAATTTAGTCTCTCCCTAGGCTTTCAATATCCATGTGTAATAAAATGATTTCAGAAATTGATGTTAGATAAACAGGATTAGTTATATGGAGCTATATATTAACAGCTGCAGAAATTGCATAGTTTTCAGCTAATTCACTAACAGCACATTCACGTACATGTTACGCAGAGGTACATCCTACTGTGCACAGTAAGATTTTCAGAAAAGTCTGCACAGGATTTGTCAATGAGGAATATGGGCTTCTCAAATATTGCCGATTGATCCAGAGATCAAACGTTCCCTTCCCTTTAGGAGGTGTCTGTGACTGCCTACCCCATTGCACAATGCAGTGCACATCCCATTGGCATGGCTGTGATGGCCCTGCAAAAATGGATTCATTGGGCCCTAGACATCTACCTTCTAACACCTAATACCTAACACTGTCTCTTGCAACAATTTTCTGGTTGCACAAACTATTTGTGAATTTAGTACAAAGCATCTAATATGAAGCTATAGTAAGTACAGGATGACTTGGATTTAATTCATATGAATTACAACAGGCTATACAAATATTATGACAGAAGGAGGCTTGTTCCTTGTCAAACACTGATGTCTTCATTAGAAAGTGAAATCAAGTAGAAAATGATAGTTTCTCCCAACATCACTGTGATACAACTGTTCCTTTTTTAATATTAATGGAAAACCTCCAGGACGATTTCCAAAGGAATCCTGAACCTCATTTTGGATTTTACCTAGAAGCACAAAAAGATAATTTATGAGTGACTAGTCCTTCTTTTTCACACTTCTTGAAAAAGTTGAAAGTTGTAATTTGTTCATCTCCCTGTGGTAATAAATATATAGATACATATGTGACACTATAATGATAACTCTTGTATGAACATAGAGCTCATGCATCTTTCTCTAAAGCTTTGGTACCATCAAGGTTTGTCCAAAACTACCCTTAGTTCAGTAAAAGATAATTTGAGAATTAAAGCACACATTGCTATGTGTAGTTTTTTTTGGGGGGGTGCAATCCTAATTTAGGCCGGCCCAACTCATCAGTGTTTCTGTTTCATTGGTGATGTAGGGAGGCATGTGCATGTCTGTTCACTGGCCTAACCCTCTTCCACGAGTGGCACAGCATTCTTGTGATACCCACAGGCAAGCACAGGACATGTGCGCAGGGTGATCATAAAACCAGAAATTTCCAGATTTGTCCTTTTTTTTAGTCTCCTGTCCAGGTGTCCTCCAAAAGGGCATCATTATCCTCCATTTTGGCTTCATTTTGGAACTTTGCAATGGTGTGCAGTCCCCCTTTAGATCATATGTCATTGGATTCATATTGAAGAGCAGAATCCAATGCATAATGAGTTTTGAAATATCTCCTTCCTCTCAAAACTTATGGCCAAAAAACAAAAATCAAAAATATGCATTGAGCTCCATGGGAAAGTGAAAGTGCCCAATATTGTGGCTTTACTCGTGGCTTTACACCGGAAAGGCCAGGCTGAGAGGAATCCAAGACCTTGTCCTCCTTTTGAGGTTTGGGCATCTGGTCACCCTGCATGTGCAGGGGCTTAGGCCGGGCTAACTGGGGTTCAAGGTAGCAGCCTTTGTCTTTATATACAATTTTTGATAGGAGGAGACCTAGGGTGCAATCCTAACCAATTTAGGCCAGCATAATTTACCTGGCATAACTTCCCATGGTGGTGTGAGGAGGCCAGCACTTACCTGTACACTGTTCTAACACCCTACTCCCAAGTAGGACAGAAGTGCCTTATGGCACTTTTGTGACACCCTCATGTCAGCACAGGACTTGTGCTGGGACTTATGCCGGCCTAACAGGGGATTAAAATTGTAGCCCCAGTCAGCAGAAATGTATACAACCTTTGCATCTTCATGGAAGGGCTAACTTCAATTGTCGTAATGTCCAGGTAGGTAGTGAAAACCTCTTGTCTGAATCTGTCCAGGAGAGCCACTGACAGTCAGTGTTGTCTACTATGGGATGGACCAATGACTTAACTCCTTATCAGGCCACTTCCTATGCAATTACATTATAATCAGATGTAAGATTAAGCTCTACTAAAAGTTAGTTCTTCGTACTGAAAAGCACTGTTACATATGCACTTACCATTTTACAGCAACTCAGACTCACAAGCAAAGGGTATTAAAACCATCAGCTTGTAATCACTGAGACATATTCTGAACGAGGAGTTTTAATTAAAAGCTATAAAAGGTGATGGTATGATAAACCAATTAAACCTTTTTAGTTTTAACATTTACCCATGTGTGCCCTAGAGTTGGGAAGTAATCCTTGGTCTGCTGCTTTCATGGAGCATGGGATTAGTAACGGACAGTCAACTGATTAAGCTCCTTCAAAAACCACCAAGGGGAAGTAATTTCTGGAAAATGCAGCACAAGCAGTTCATGAGCGGAATAGGACTACAGCAATACCTTGATTTTCATTCATATAACTGTCATCGCTTTGCTCTTTCAGATGTTTTGAATTAGAACCACACGTTAAATTTCATCTATGTACAGTATTTTTCTTTTATTTGTTTATTTAGGTTTCACTAAAATTAGTTTTCACTAAACATTCCTTTACATGTGCAATATAAGTAGCTATTTACATTTTTTTCACCAGCCAAAATATTTAAAACAAACAAAAAACTTCTGAGGAAGAGGATGGTGGCCAGTGGGCACTCCTGGGGGCAAAACTTTTCCCCTTGTTTGGGCCCTAGACATCTAACATGGGATTGGCCATCAAAACCACCCTTTCCCCAGTTCCCATGTCAGCATGGAGAGGCCAATGCATGTCCAGGCACTAGCCTGTCTCATGCCACTGGCCATGGCATTTTTGCGACACAGCACAGTTGGTGTAAAGGGCCAGCCAGCTAGGATGAGATAGTTTTTTCTCTATTTATCTTAATTATTGTCCTCAACTGTAACATTTTTCTTTTCTAAACATGAATGGATGTTAACTGACATGGGGGAAGGGATGTAAATTTGTGGGTCTTCTCCTTCCCTCTGTGACCCTCAACTTTAAAATCAGTTCTGCTGCTCTTTGTGTGGCTCCTGCCCATTTGGTTCTTGATCACAATCAAATGTGGTGGCATATTTATAACAGTGGCATGGCTTTCAATAAATGGACTACATATTAGATGCAATTTCAACAAATACCCTCAGTCCTTTCCTTCAATACTTTAAATAAAGTATATGGAAAATGAATGCCCTACATGACACATTCAGTCAAAGGAACTACTGTATAACAAATACTAATTTCCTGTACACAGTTAAAGAAACCTTCCCAGGAACAGTCACATTGGAGATAAATGTTTTGGCTGGGGTGGCTGATGATTGCTTTTTCATACCATTCATGAAAAGTGAGTAGCCCGAAGCAAGCATCATCCATTGGAGTAGGTGCTTAAAAGGCTAGGACATTGTCAGAATCCGTTATGGAGAGAACACATCTCATTAGGGTACACCATATCTCAGCACTGCACTTGGTTTAAGATGGCTAGGCTGTAGGTATTTATGAATACTGTATGAGTTGAAAAAGCACAGCTTATTTTCAAAACAGGAGGCAGAATGATCCTTCTCAAAACTTTCTTTGCCATGAGACAGTCAAAGTGAGAGTCCTCCGTTATAAAGTTGCATCATTTAACTAACATTTGAATCATTTACCCTACAATCCAGAGTAACTACAGGAGCATGTAAGATACATTTACTTTGACGTAGTTACTGCACCACCTAGTGAAAACCTAGGGGAAATTCATATTGCAATCCAGAGTAAATTGTCCTAACGTCAGAGCAAGGACTCCCCGTAGTTATTCTGGATTGCACCCTTTATGTTAGGCAGTGTGCGTTAGGTCTAAGAATATCAATCTGGACTACTCTTGGTGGCCAGTCAGCCATAAACTATTTGACTCCCTCCACCCTTAACCTTCTCACAGTTCACTATATGTTCCTAAGTATCCTTAGGAACACATTCTTCTCAAGGAAATGGATTACCATCTTAAATGTAGTATTCAAGATTATGAAGTAAGCTTGTTTAATAAAGAAATACCTTCTTAAGGTATTATGAACTGGTATGTATAACTATAACAAAGGAAGCTGCCATGTTATGATGAATAGGGTCAATAGGTGTCCCTAAAGTAAGTTTAAGATTGCAACCTAAGACTCACTGAATACAATGGGGCATACGTTTGAGGAGACATGCTTGGGATGATGCTCAAAGTTCTTGATCTATCTATCAAAGTTATTGATCTATCTTGATCTCTGCATAGAAGTCCCATTAAACTCAATGGGATCCAAATATCTTAAGATATTTTTTTTTCTGTTTCCTCACTAGCAGTGTCATGAGATAGGCCAACAGCTTGAGAAAATAAATAATAGGCTAGAACTAGCTTTTGCTTACTAACTAGACACCCATTTCTTTTGACAAAGTGTGATTCATAAGTATAATTACTTTTTTATTATTAAAACCTTACCTGCACTCCCCCTTAAACATCTTTCTGATTTCAAAGCACACAGCTTAATCATCTTTCCCCCCATAAATAAATACACATAATAATACCTATTAGAAGGAAAGTTTGAAATTCCATGTGCGGAGTGTACTGTATTTCAAATATTGAGTAGAAAATAATTTCACAGTAAATGTAATTGGAAAATAATGTTTATGTGAAAAAATTAAATCACCAAAAGTCTTTAAAAATAGCTTACTGTTAGTGAGAAAATATATTTGTTTCACTCTGGGTTTAATAGAGTTTAAAAGAGCATGCTTAGGTTTATTCATAACAAACCAGCCATAGCCACTTTGCTGGATGAGATTAGAAATACAATCCGAATTAGAAGATCTACATGGTTCAGGAGTCATGTATGCAGACCCAGTAAGTAAACAGCACCAGTGGAGAGGCCTTCGCTGCTCTGCCCACACGGCATCTTAGCCTTCTGCCTGATGAAGCAGGTAAGATCATGCCAGATGGTGGAGGGGACTTTTGGGCAGTAATAGGATTCACAGAAATTAACAGCTGGTTCTATACCCATCTGGCAGCCACTTTTAAATGGCTATTTTTAAACTTTATATGTCCTGTCTCTCATTAACAATCGGTTCTATAGAGTAGGTGCGAATCTGCTGGAGCCCACCACTGCTTTTTGGTGTAGGAAATTCTAAACATGGGGTGGATCAAGCCTCGGAGGTAGCCAGGATTGGCAGAGTAGGGCTTTAATCCTAATCTCCTTCCTGGATTTGCCATAATTACCAAGGGAGATACATGGATTTGTACCAGCTATTAGCAGCCCATTCATCCCAAGGAGACCTCCTGCCTGTTACTAGTTTACATATTGGCTGCTGGACCTCTCAAGGACCTCACAGCAATAAGAATTGCCAAATAAATAAATAAATAAATAAATAAATAAATAAATAAATAAATAAATAAATAAATAAATAAATAAATAAATAAATAAATAAATGCAGTGCAATGCAATGCAATGCAATGCAGTGCAATACTTAGCTATTATGAGTGACTGCTATTAATAGCTCTCTTCACGGTGAATGTGTCTATTCCTTTTAATAAACCATATCAGCTTGCAGATGAGTGTCATAATCTAAATCCTGTTGTTGCCGTGAAGAGAAATGTTTACCTCTGTTCTCCTGTTAAGAATATTTGTGCAGAATTTTTTTACCTAAGAAAGTGTAGCCGTGGATGAAGCTACAAGCAACATCACAAAGATTAAGAGTAACTTCAACCCAGGGGTTGCAATTTTGCCATCAGCTCTCGTCATAAGTCCCACTCCACTTAGATGAGACATAAGTATGTACAAAATTAGAACCTGAAGGTACCAAAATTGAAGATGATGATTCATATGCCTTGCAAAGTTCTTCCTGACAACAGAAGGCACTAAAGTATTTTCCTTTATGATCACTATTCTGAAATGAATCACTGGGAAATTGTTTCAATATTATGGTCACCACAGTACAGTGCAGAGGTGTACCGAGAGTGCTTTGTGCACCATAGCACTCTCTGCATATGCACCCTGCAGCACTCCACAATCTTGCAATCTTCTTGGGGGAGGGTGCTGAGGAGGCCTCATCATTGCCCCAGTCCAGCAGGCAACGCCGTCCCCCAGCCCCTCCTCACACAGCAGATTGCCCAGTAGGAAGACTGCTTTGGAGCTTTGTCATTGGCGGGCGCTCTCACCACTGGGGAGGTTGCACACTCCCACAGTCACATAGGCTCAACCAGCTACTGACCATTTTTTCCTGACCAGCTCCAGACATGGGAGTGTGTGGGTGTAAAATGAAGAGGGGCATAAGCACCCCCTCTCCATTTCACGCTCATGGCTCGTGCAATGGGTGCATCTGTCTATCGTATTTACATATTGTTCACAAAATGGGTTACAATAAAATGAAAAAATTAATAGCTAATTAATAGCTGATGGGTCCCTGTCCCAAAAGAATTCGCAATCTAAAATTCAAAAGAACACCAGCAGAAGCCACTAGAACAGACATTGCCAGTGGCGAGTAGAGTCAGTTACTCTCCCCCTGCTAAATAAAAGAGGAACACCCACTTGAAAAAAGTGCCTCTTGCCCAGTTAGAAAGGGTCAACATTTCCCTCCATATCCCTCTGGTACATAGTATAATGGGTTTGGAAGTATGTGGGGGCCTGGGTGGGTGGGAAACTGGTTCCCATTTTTATGAAACTCACATGGCCAATTGTTGAGTTCATGTCCAGAGTTCCACATCTCTTTGCAGTACCAGTTAGATGTTGTTTTTCCACTTGCAATCATGTGCCAAATTGTAGTATTTCTTCCACTGTAGATAGTGTGTTTTGGGGACAGAGATGGCTGCAATCCTAGCCACACTTCTCTGGGAGCAGTGGCATGACAACTGTTATGGGCAATGTTCAACAGGAGGCACTGTAATATATACACCATATAGTAGTAGCAAGAAGCAACCATAGAGGGGAGGTGGGGAGCTGGCACATTATGAGGCATGCTGAGTGCTATGCAGAGATGTTTGATAAACACCTCCATACTCCCTCTTTGAAATGATCAAAGAGGGAGTGCAGACACTGGCTGAAGAAGCCAGAGAAGTGTGGAGAGAAGACATATTCTGAGGTGTGTATGCATTTGTAAAAAAAAAAAAAAACTACCCCATCCTTTTTGTGGCTTACCTGGTGAATAAATGGAGCTGAGTCCTATGCATGTCTACTCAGAAGTCCCATTGTAGTCAACGGATTTATTCAGGAGACTGATTCTGAGGCGTAGGCCTCTTCTCCAAGTCCAAGTCCAGCCATGAACCCTTCTAAAAGAGGTTAGTTTGGGGGATGTGCAGTGTGTAGAGCTGGTCAGCAGCTTAATGTGATTGTGGCTCTCCTTTTTGTTGGGAAGGCAGAGAGGCAGTGAGGAGGTCCCTAAAGTTAGTTCTCTAAAGTCAGTTCTTCCTCCCCTGATCTCTTCTCTGATTCTCTGCCTTGGTTCCCACCTGGCTTGTGGTTCAGGTAAAGCCTTCCATCACAATTTCAGTGCTTGGTGTGGGTGCCAATTTTCTCTAGATATGCCCTGGATATAAAAAAGCAGACCTCCGTCAGTCTTGGAAGACTATGGTATCGTGCTCGGCGCTGCATACACTGCACGTAAAGCACGAAAGCCTGGGTTGGATTGTTATGGAGGATAGGCTGTTACCCAAGCAGCAAATCCCCCCTCTCCATGCCACTGAATTAGTCCAATGGAAAGGCAGAGCCAATACAGTTGAATCCAGCTGGCGTCGCAGAGCTGGGCTAAGGAAAGGAGCTCACCCTGTCTTGTGGGGCCGACCTGTTATGGGAAAATTGAGAGAAATATCCTGAAAAGAACCCAGAAGAGGCTTATGCAAGCAACAGATTTCTTTATTGGAGCTCCAGACCTCAGCCGGACAGAGTTCCGTCCCTCAAAAGACTGAGATGATTTGCACATTTTGCACATACATTTTATACCCCTTCTGTCACGTAGGCAACCTTTACAAAAAGGATTATTTCTTTGTATTAGAGGAATTCATACAGTTGTAAAAAGGTTTTCTCTAGCGTTTCCTGTCATATACAAAGGGTGAGATTGGGGAGAGATACATAGGACACAATCCAGAGCAAATTCAGCCTGCTCTGACCTAACTGCACTCTCCTAACTATTCTGTATCCAGAGCAGAAAGTTATGCTGAATCCAGAGAGTCAGGAAGCCTGGGCTGCCCTAACTGCTCCAGAGCATGCTAAGTAATTGACACAAGGGGAAGACTTGCTCCTGAGGAGACACCCCTCAGATCACACTGAACAAGGAACAGCTGTGGTGCCTACAGTGGTGACATGACTCTGCACATCACCTGGTGCGGAAGTCTGTGCGTCATCCCTGGGATGCGCCCCCCCCCTACCTGGACTGCGCAGTTACCAAAGTTGGCGCCTGCGCAGTTGTTTCTGAAGCCAACTGGCTTCAGAAAGAGTACTGCGCAGGCACCATCTCTGACACCTGCGCAGTACTTTTCTGAAGCCTTTTGGCTTCGGGGGAGACTGTGCAGGCGTCAGAGTTGGTGCCTGTGCAGTACTCTTTCTGAAGCCATTCGGCTGCCGCTCCGCCTCCTGAGTGAGGCCGAATGGCTGTGCAGAGGCGCGGACTTTCTCTGCTCTAAGGAAGTCTCCTCTGAAGCTGTTTGGCATGCTCAGTGTGTTTCTGCGCAGTGCACCTCAGATGGCCGTTCAGGCCAGCTCCTCAGACAGGTGGCAGCTTCTGGCTGCTGCACCGCCTTGGAGCAGGCCTGAATGGGGGTGCTGACGCCCGGGGCCTGCCAAAGGACAGTCAAACTCCTCCGGCACATCACCCCATATGGAGCGCATCACCCAATGCAGCCCACACCAGCCGCACCAGTCTGGTGACGCCACTGGGTGCCTGCCTTATAAGGAGTCCCTGATGAGATGCCAGTACATTCTACAGTGAATACAAGGGGCTTCTTGGAGTGGCCTGCTGTATCCTGAGGCTTGTGGGCAGCCGTAGTTTGTTCCATATCCTGAGGTTGAGAGGAAGGGGTTGCAGCTAGGCTGGCCAAGAACTCAGATTTTTGGTCAGCACTGCCATTCTTACTCGGGCCTTATCATGGCCCCCAATGGGTCTACTCATTACTATACCTGCTCCTGAGGTGGTATAACTCTGAGGGCTGGAAGAGGGCATTTCTGCCTTGGAAACAGGCTCTGGATTCAGAGTAACTGCTCTGCCCTATGCAATGCTAAACATGCCCTCAACTTGCCTCTCCTGTTAGGGCAGAGCAGGTCCACCTCTCTTAGGGCACCCTATCTTGCCTTGCTCTGCCCTAAGCCTCTTCCAGAGTAACTGGGCTGGAGCATCTTGCAGTTGCTCCAACCTAGTGTTAGATAGGGCAACCTAAGGGCTCTTATGTGGACAGATTAGTTGCTCTGGATTGTCCTGATAGTTACATAATTCACAATGGAAAACATTTACAATTGCCATACAAAGTCTAGCACTTACAGGTTTTACATTCATTGACCCATCCGGGCTTCCGTTTACACAAGGAGAAAGGAAATGAAAATATTATTTTAATTTTATAATCTTTGGGCTCCAAATAAGTCTTTCCGTCCTGCCAGGATGTTTTCACAATAGCGCTCTTGCCTAGCGCTGCAGGGTTAGATCTAAGGACAAAGGGGGAATCCCCTTTCGCTTTCCAGGGAAGTTAGCAGAACTTGCAGAGTTCAAGTGGGCTAATTACTGCTAACCGCAAGAATGCCTGGAGAGCGGTGTTCGAGGAAGGCAGTGTTTTGTGATATCATAATCCCCTCTCCACAGGAGTTTGTGAGAGTTGACTGAAAGCCAAGGTTCAAGTAGGCTAATTATTGCTAACCGCAAGAATGCCTGGAGAGCGGTTGCAGAGGAAAGCAGTGTATTGTGACGTCACAATCCCCGCTCCACGGGAGCTGGTGAGAGTTGACTGAAAGCCTTGCCTGGGGCAATGTGTGTTCCTAACCATTGTTTGATGTCTGTAAGGTGCTTGGCTGTGTGTCCTTTACTATAGGCTTTTTACAGAATGATTCCAAAGGTCTAAATAATTCTAATAAATTCTAATAAATTCTAATAAAAATCTAATATCTAGCTTCTTCCATTATATTCCCGGGTCTCGAATCCTGGCCTGCTGGTTAACAGGCACAGCATCTTAACCACTTGCGCCACCACACCCACACCCACAGCCACAGCCCTAGATATATTTTCCCTAGATTTGCCCATGTCTGGGAGTAAGCCTCATTGACGATAAAAGATTTACCTAGGAATAGACCTGAGTAGACATATTAGGTTAGGCTGTGATTACCCAGAAAAATTACATACGTTCATGATATCTTCTGGCAATTCTAGCAAGCTACCTTCCCCATCTGCTGGATAGCAGAGAGAGCTGAAACACCATGCAAGTGTTGTTTGCCAAATGATGCTTTGCTAACTTTTTGATCAATGGTACGTCTGCCTCTTCTTCCCTGAGGCTAAGGAAGGTAAGAAATTACTAATTGGTGGTTAGTGATACAGTTTAGAAGATCACATAAATGCAGACTCTGCTAAAGGGAAATGAATGCTTTAGATTTGATTAAAGAAACTGATTTGAGCCCTTTCTTCTCATATTAGATTCTATTTAATTTTTCCCTTAGAATGAAGCTATGAAATTTTTCCAAGGGTTTCTTTCCTCTTGTTTTCTATCATTTGCAATAATAAGAAAATGGTTGCATTCATTAGAAGTCCTCCCAAATGATAATATGTATCTTTTTTCATTTTTACACAAGAGCTGGGTGGACTTGCATTGATTCCTAATGTGTATATCCCCCAAATCCAGAGTAACTACAGGAGATCGTAAGAGACTTACGTCCTTGTGCACCGCCTAGTGAAAACCTATGGGAAATTCAAATTAGAATCCAGAGTAAGTTGTTCTTACACCGGAGCAAGGACTCCCCATAGTTTCACTGGATTTTCTCCTTCCTCTAGTATATAGTTTTTCAAGATATAAGATGATTGTTCCAGTGTTTAAAAAAATTTGAAGCAACCATCTAGTTTTGTGGTTGCTCAGATATCTCCCAACCCCAGAAGCTGCTACAACCACTAGGGACTTTTGATGGAGACATCAAAGCAACGGATTGGTTCCACTGAACTGTGACTGGGACCAAATTGGAGCTTGGGTGACTCCATAAAAAAATTCCTAGTACTACATCCACAAAAGTGGCACACGTGCATCATTGTCACATCTGCAGTGGGTACGCATGTTCTGTGGTCCTGTAGTTACAAAATTAGCATTCTAGTGATTAATCTCTTCTTATTTTTAAAAAGTTGAAAAAACCCTCATTGTCCTCCCCAACCATGCAAATGAATATCTTCTTGTGATTGAAGCTTTCCTGTTGCAGTTCTTGGGACTCAATGGCTCTTCATGGACTGCAAAATGAAAGCAGGAAGCTCTTATGGGAAGCAAAACACACAAACTTATAATAAAGTTCAAAAGGCTTTGTATCACAACCACGCTACTAATCATGCACAGTTCTCTGTCTTGGAGGGAACATTTACAAGAACTGGCCCAGTAAGTTAGTAATTCTCCTAAAACTTCTTTCTACTAGGAGCTATGCAGCAATAAAGGACTGGAAGTTTTAAAATATATATCAATATTTGTTCTGCAAGGAAAGACATTCTTTGCCAGTACAGATATATTCACCCCCAACACACATCTTTCTTTGTATGTCTCTCAGGTTTGCTTTTAACAGCAAAACTGGGTGCAATGTACTAGACAAATTCAATTTTATCCTTTACTGAACTGCTGTATGCTCAAATGGAAATACCCTGATTTCAGTACTGAAAACTCCATAGACCAGTCTATGTTTGCTTAGAACAAATCAAAATGATTTCCAACATATGCATACTGCATTTACAACCAAGCCCAAACCATTTGGTGTAGTTTCAGCTGGTTTCAAAGCAGGCTGCACAATTCCACATATCTGTTGAGGAATGTCTATGTTAAGATGAAGGCAATTTGTTTCGATTTACCTATTACAGAATGTGGTCAAGTATCATATTCTTGTCGCCTTAAATTTCATACCAAGGGGAAAAAAATCATACTATTGGCAATATTACAGAGATAGGATTTCATTATTACAGTATACAAACCACAGGGATGAAAAATGAGAACATTAAAATCTGTGTTTTTGTAATACAGTATTTGATTGACATAGACAGAAGCACTTAGATATTTTTTTCTTTAAAGTTATCTTTCTCTATAGCCAGATTGTTTCATTTCCAATCTAAAATATTAGATTTGCTGCATTGTTGTTCTGTATTATTTAGCCATAGCTATATTACTCTATTGGAGAAATCGATGTAGGCATTTTTTTCAACTCTTAGTCAACAGCTTTTTCCACCCTAGAAATCTGTTAATGGAAATTTAGGCCACTGTTACAGGCAGCAGACCAAACAAGCTATACTTTGCTCATGCATGTAATCTGATGAGTTTGATGATGAAACCAATAAAGTGGTATACAAACTGGTAAGGCTTAAGGGCCATGAAATTTAATTTACAACTCTGAACAAAACCATTTGCTTGTAACTGTATTCCTCCAAAGCCAGCCAAAGATCTCCCATTGCCTCAAAAGGCATGCCAAATACTGCCTTCACTTGTATGATGATGTACCAGTGTTTGCTGCTCCAAATCTCTGGACTGAAGAAGGAAGACAGGGATGGACTGGAAGAGGAAGTGTTGCCAATATGGTTCATTACTCACACATGTCCACATGTGTGTGTGCACACACTCACACACAGAATGCAAACCTGAGAAATTTAGGCTGGCCTACCTCACATGGCCTATCTTTCTGTGATGGTGTGGGAAGGTCGGCATATGCCTGTGCATTAGCCTAACCCTCCCAGGAGTGCTGCAGAAGTATCGTACTGGACTTTTGTGACACCCACAGGTCAGCACAAGTCTTACTGTATGTGGGGGTTTAGGCTATCCTAAATGGAGGTTAGGATTGTAGCCATATGCACATGTCTACCTTCATAAACACACAACTCAAAATGAAGCAGTACTGATTATTTATAAAGCAAATATGATCAATTATTGATATTTGTAGAGCATCAGTTTTCAACCACTGTACCACAAATGGCCTGCAGGTGTGCCCCAAGTGTTTTAAGGTGGGACATTTATTAGTCCGGCCACTGGCGATATGAGCCCCCCACCAACAGAATAATGTGCTCTGTCAAATGTCAAAAATGCTGCATGTTTGGAATATGAAGTCTATCTAAGCAGCAAGCGCAGGCCATGAATTTCCAGGCTCCAATTGGGAGAAAAATACAAAAAAGTTACTCCTTTGAACCATAGAACTTCTTTATTGGGGTGAGAGCATGGACGCCTTCTCTGACCTAGTTTGAGGGAATGATGACCTGAAAGCATTTCAGGGTACACAAAGGGGTTTGGAGCTACTCTTTGGGCATTCAGTTGAGGTTGGCTGGACTGGTTTATATTTCATACAGAGCAGGGGTGACATTAGGGTGGCACCCAATGTGGGAATCCAGTGTGTCATCCCATGCAGTAGGCAGGGCAACTGCATGGTTGGATGGTGGGCATGCAGTAGGCAGGGCAACTGCATGGTTGGATGGTGGGCATGGCTATATGCCAATTGCTGATTTTTTGGTCATACATTGTGATAGAAAAAAGGTATTTCAAAGTACAGTAGTTTGTTTCACTGCATTTTGCTGTAAACGACATCCAAAGGTAATAACTTGATGGTAATATTCCTAAAAACCATGATTTTAGCCATTTTGGTCACTAGAGGTGTCTCTCCCTCCAAGAGCATTTGTTACCTTACTAACACCTTAATGCAGTGGTTCTCAAATCTTTTAGCTTGGGACCCATCTTTTAGAGTGACCATCTGTCCAAGGACCTATCAAACTGATGTCATGGCTGGAAGCAAATTAAAATAAACAAATCATTGTAAATATACTAAACTATTGTGAATAACCTCAACCCGCCCCACCCCACCAAAAAAAAGTTAGGGTTTTAGTCCTACCCAAAGTCCAGTTCAGTGTAAGTTCTCTCTCATATTTAAACAAGTTCAGTGTGAATTGGGATGAAATCAGTTTTAAATCCTGCATGTTTTTTTGTTGTGGCTAGACCTTAAAAAAAATCAAAATGGCATTAACCCCAAGGGATTAACCCCAAAACGGCATTAACCCCAACCCCTTATCCAAAGGGATAAGGAAAGGAAATTAGACTGTCCTGAAGAGGAGTTTGGACTATCACTTAGCTTTATAAATAAAAAAGTTCACCTTACCTTTTGGGGGATTGATCTAGGGTTGAAGCTGGTTTTAAGTCTTTTCAGTGGGGAGGGGGGTTGTGGAGCAGTTTTTAGCTTGAGGTGAGCAGGATACGAACCAGGTGGCCTTGCCTTCCTCTGTGCCTGACCTGAACAGGAACCCAGGTATGTTAGCTTACTCACGAGCAAAAGCAGCTGTGCAGTTTACTTTCAATTTCACCACACTTTAAGAAACACTGCTCTCTGGGTATACAGCCCATTTAGTACCTATGCTGGTGGTGAGGCAAGATGACCATATAGAATGGAGGACATAGTGCCTCTATCTTTAAGGATTGTATAGAAGAGGGAATTGAGGCAGGTGCTGCTTTTTAATCCCTTCTTTGTTGAGTTAAACCTGTCTAAATTCCCTCTTCTATGCAATGGTTATAGGTAGATGCAGTCTGTCCTCTATTCAATATGGTCACCCCGTGGTGTGGGAGGTGAGTGAAAACAAAACCACATGGTAGGAGTACCACATGGGAAGATGTTTGTATGAAACCATATGGCTGCAGCAATTTCATCCCCGCTTATGGAACCTTTGAAAAAGTGGAGCTTTGCTGTGTTTGGCTGAAATCATTTGCAATCCCAGAGAAAGCGTTTTTATACAGGAAAACGTTCCTAGGACCATAGAAGTACTATGCAGGGAGCATGGAATTTCTTTTTTTAATTTTCAGCCACATTGTGAATGTGGGCTCCTGAGCTCCAGCATCACTTATTTCACTGGCATGGACCACTACTGGCAGAAAAACATTTCTGAGAAGAATAAAGATATAACACTGATAAGCATGTTGTTTCATTTCAGTATAACAATGGCAAGAAGAACAATAGTGGAGTATCTCTATGAAAGAAACAAGCATCGCCCTACGTGTGATTGCGGTTGCTTTGAGTTCAAGCAGCATCTCAGAGCAGGACTTGCATTCAGATTTGCATGATCAATGGTTTTGTTGAAAGTCAAGGACATGCTGTGAGATTCTTTGCAGTTGTGCTACTGAATTAAAATAAGTCGAAGTTTCCATTTTTGTTAGGAAAAAACTAATGCAATGTGATTATTCTTTGTATTCTGATATGAATGACAGTCCCTCAGTAGGAGAAGCTCTTTGTCTTGGCAATACTCTTTTTAGATTTCTGCAGCAGATAATGAAAAAAATATCATGCTATTAGCTTTGGTTTCACTTCCCATTACTTTTTTTTTTTTTTTGCAAAGCACTTTTATATTATTATTCTTCAAAAGTTACAGTGAACCTTCCCAGCTCAATTCTTTTTGGAATTCCACTGATGGGATTCACATTATTTCGACAGAAGACCATGGCTGCAGCCACAGTGTTGATATGCTGAATGGGGTTGAAAAGGAATGGCTGGCGACCAGTGATGGGCTCCAAAGAAATTAACAAGCAGTTCTATGCCCATCTGGCAGCCACTTTTATATGGCTATTTTTAAACTTTATATGTCCTATCTCTCATTAACAACCGGTTCTGTAGAGCAGGTGCGAACCTGCTGGAGCCTACCACTGCTGGCGACCACATGTGTATGTTACTGGAATGCTCAGCCAGTGCCAATGGCTGTGCGGATAGCCCAAGGGGGGAAGCAGATCAGTACATAAAAAAGAAAAGAAAAAGGATAGGGGCTGGTTGGGGTATGTTGAGGGATGGCAAAGGGCAGCAGCAGCACCACTGGCAATACCACCTTCAATGCCATGACATCCTACCTTGGAACCTTTTGGACTAACACCTGCTGAAAGATTACTGCAGATTCTAGTAGACCAACTGGGAGCCATTGTGCAGCAGAGAAGGTGAATAAAAAAATTAATTTACTTATCTGCCTTGGCATTGTCACATGCAGCAGAGGTCACGATGGTGCCATTGAATTCAGTGGATCAGCTGAGGATAGGATTGGGTTAGTCAATGGATTAGTCATTGAAATCTGTTACTTTTTATCTTGCAGTGAAAAACTCAATACGGTCTGGAGTCTATTTGGGGACTCCTTAATGGTAATCATGACAGCATATAATGCATACATCCCTACCATGACTGTTTACATGTTTCTACATGAATCTACATGTTTTCCTGTAGATTTTCCCACTTCAACTGCTTGTCTTGCATTTATAGGGGTTTTCACCCAGCTTGTTCAGCTTGAGGCTGTGGGTTGGATAAGATACTTGGAATTGTGACATTGTCCATAAGGACTATAATTTTTTGTTGTTCCTGACTTATAAAAGCTGTCAGAGAGAGATTGGTCAGAGAAAATTGAGAGGACAATTTCAGCCTGTCCTTAAAATGGCAGAAAATGAAGAAGCTGCTTGGACCCTGGACCCAAGTGGTGGCCAGTCTCCAGTATGCTATTCTAGGGCATAGTGTTCAGCATGTAGCAGTGACCTAACTGCAGTGATTTCTAGATGAATTCAATTACTTAGATCTTTTTAAATCTGACTTCAGATCAAACTTAGGGACAGAAATGGATTTGATCTATGCCAGGAACTATTCAGGAAAGTCTATTTCTACTGTTTCACTGGAAATACCAATACAGTCAGCTACTGTATGGTTCTTAAAACCGTCAGCTATTGTATGGGCACTATTTTATGGTTGATCTGGTCTTTCCTGAAGAGTGGATTCCTGAAGATGATGCTGGAGACTCCTGTTTGTTTATGGTATCCATCAGAGCTGCATCTTATTCCTCATTCTTTATAATATCTACATGAAACTGATGAGGTAAGTCCCTTGAACTTTAGGTGGAAGGTGTCATCAATGCATGGATGACACTCAGCTCTCTCTCTCTCTCTCTCTCCTTTACATCTTTAGCTTGGACAGCTATGAACACTCTGAATTGCTCTCAAGGATGAGTCAGGAATCTGATGGGCAAAGACTAACAATCCAACATTAAATTCAAAGATGATAAAAATACAAGGGTTCAAGCAGCATTTCCTATTTTCTCAAAAGGGCTAAACAGAGGCTGCATCACTCCTGGAAAGCTGGGTTGACCTGCCTTTGTAGGACTGAGTAGATCAGATTTTATATGACATATTTAAATCTTATATGGGGTTCCTTCCAAAGATCACGTTTTTATAGGGCACACGGTGGATGATAAATAATAACCAACAAGAAAACTGAACCATGAGGCAGATCAGTTTGGACAGCGCATTGGACAGGAAGTGTCCTTCTATATCACCTCTATCAGCCAATTATCCCTTTAGAATTTTTCTACACTTTGAAACTACTGCATTAGGCAGTTGAAAGAACAAAATAAATTAGTTTCTTGGATGTCTGAGGTCCAGCACCTAAGGAGAGTATCATGAGACTGTGATGTTGCCGAAACTAGGTTAATACCACAATGTTTTTTCCTTTCTCATATTTTTTTATCGGAGACCAGGCCTTTCTATTTGAATGCATTTTTCATTGGACTGTCATTCTAAGGATGAAAAGGTTATGTTTTCCTCTGTCCTTATTACATTTATTGTCATAAAAATTGGTTAGTTTGGTGCCACTTTCAGTTGAATAATAATCTTTGCCCTTGGATAAGAAATGAGCATTTGTAAGCTTACAATAAAGACATCACAGACACTGAAGTTCTATGACGATAATGCATCGCTGTTGCAAGTTTCAGGTGCTCTTATTTTCCATATTCTCTCTCACCAGGTCTTTTGTTCCTGTTTGAAAGTGAACTAGCTGTGGCAGCCATACTGTGAAGATTAACAATAATAACTTATTTCATCTGCCAGGAGTATGGTGATATGAAAGCAATTGCCCTTTCTGATCCAATACCTAGTAGTCAGATATAGATTCTGGAGGTGCAACTTCTGCTCAACCTTGATGTTTACTGATGCAGATAATTATATTTTTTTAAACGTGAATTTAGTACATGTAATATTGACCTGCAGAGATTCAAGCTGGCACTTAAGATTTACCAAGTAATTGTTTCCTACTTCTCACTGTAATCAGTTCTGGATTAGCCCATAATAGAGCTCATCAAGAGCCAATTTCCTGCTCTGTGTATTTGCCAACCATTTAGCAAACAGCTGCCAAGACAATGATCAAGTGAGGACAGGTGTGGGCAATTTGTTCCAGACTAGTCCAAGGTGGTTGGCATAATCTAGGCTTGACACCAACTGTGCAATACCACTGTACATTATTAGAAAACAAAGCACTTTAATGAACTGAGTGTGCAAAACCAATTCAGGCACAGACAAAAATGGTGTCCTTTGTCATTATTTTTGTACCAAATCAGTGCCTCTCTAAGCATGTGGACTCTCGCACAATTTTCTATGTGTTTTTCCCATTTAGATCAGAAACTGAAAGCTCTTTGTTTATGGTAATTTTTGGGTATTTGGGGCTTGTCCCCATTTAGGGTTGGGTGACATTGAACATGGTGCACATGAGTGCTTCAAAGGCACAACTTGACAAGAACACATTTTATCCAAGGAACAGGTAGCTAATTTAGCAAACAAATGAAACTGAAAGACAGAAAACACTTCCATAAATACATAGACTTCCACATGTTATTTTGGTTGACTTTATCAGGTAATAAAAATTACAGTATTACCTTGAATTATGAGTGACCTGGATTATGAATGTTTTGGAAGATGAGCAAAGATATTTCAGAAATCTTTGCTTGATTAACAAGCAATGCATGGCTGTCTGCGGAGGAAGGAGATGCACACCACTGCCCACCCCTTCCAGCCCGCGATCATGGTGGGTGGAGGCTGTCTTTGCCTTTCCAGTAGTGTATCTGCTGGGGAAGCGAGGGGGCGAAGGACCTGCACACACCCCCTCCCTTCCCATCCAAAGCATGATCATGCTTTGGAAGGGGTGGGGGAGGCTGCTTTTCCGCCCCCTGCCTGCCCAGTAGCATAGCTGCTGGGCTAACAGGAGGGTGAAGGAGGTACACATGCTCCCATCACACACTTTCCATGGTCCGAGAGGGAGGCCATTACTTCCTATGGGAATGCTCGTTTTGATTTATGAGCTTTTTATTTATGAGCATTGTTCCAGAATGGATTATGCTCATAGTTTGAGGTGCCATAGTAGTTTAAGAGACATTGGAGTTATGAGGCTTCTCTCCCAACTCAAACCTAATTCTCATGGAGTTGCTGCAGAAACTCAGTTTCAGACTGAAGTCCTATGCATACCTTATTGGGTGATATTTCTGAGTAAGCATTCATTCCACTTCTATTACGCCTTTCACTTGATAGTAACAAGGACATAACCAGAGTATAAAAACATTAATATAAATTGCAGTGCATTCATGTACAACCATTAAAAATAGTCAGAGACGGGTAGTAAATGCATGAAATGATATGCTTTGAGCACATTTTTGGAACATTTTTTTCCCAAATTCCCTGAGGCAAGAAGTTCCACATCTGGAGAACTGATCACAGAGAACTGATCATATGTGTTCATGACTCTGTGCTGTGTTCAAGCTGTGTTTAGTGTTTTTTGCCCCTCTGGCGTTTCACCATTAGTATGGCTAACGTTTTGAACTATGAAAACTGCAAAATAGAATGGGGAGGGTAAAAAAATGCCTAAATTGAATAATTCTTAATATAACATATAACATAATATAATCTCTCTCTCTCTCTCTCTCTCTCTCTCTCTGTATACAGTCTGACAAATGTTGAAGCATCTTGTTATAATGACAGCACTCACGTTTCATGCTCTGAAGTGCCTGTACAGATACACGCACTATATTACAGCACCACTTCTGACATTTCAATTCAGAGCCAAGGCCACCAGTACTTACAGCTACTGCTATTCTATTAGATACTTGTCAGGGAAAACGGGTAGGAAGGCTTTTTTTTCTTACTCTTTCGCATGCTTTTGTACGTGCTGAGCGGCACCTGAGATAAAATGTCATCTACAAATGAACATAAACTTGATTGCCTGATACGTGTGATCTCGCCATGTGTCTACACAGTGGTCTTTTTCAAGGATCAGAATAGCACACAAACCTATCTATCTATCTATCTATCTATCTATCTATCATCTATCTATCTACAGTATTTATATACCGCTTTTCAACTGAAAAGTTCACAAAGTGGTTTACAAAGAAAATGGAAAAATAATAATAACTAATTAAAAGCTAATGGGTCCCTGTCCCAAAAGGGCTCACAATCTAAAATGCAAAAAAGAACACCAGCAGAAGCCACTAGAACAGACACTGCTGGGGTGTGTAGGGCCAGTTACTCTCCCCCCTGCTAAATAAAAGAGGAGCACCCACTTGAAAGAGTGCTTCTTGCTCAGTTAGCAGGGGAGAGCAACTGGCCCTACACACCCCAGCCTCCTGCTTAACCTGCTTTAATTTGTTGCATGTGGGGAACCTACATAATTGCTCACAATCAGATATAGAAAAGTATAGAACTATAGGACCAATTTTGAACTCAGATCAAGATGGGAGAAATTCTTGCATTCAAAAAGAACATAATAAATGTTCCTTTTAGGTAAGATATGCAATGCCCACCCTCCAAATGAAAGAAAAAAGTTGCTGCTTGTGAACTTAAATGGTTGGAATTGGACTGCTGCAGGCCACTTCCATCTCTCTCTGAATTTAGTGATGAATCTGGAAAATTGGCTGTATGCAGACAGTGCCTATGCTGATGTTGTGACAGATAGAGATTTGACAAGGGAGAAGTCAACCAGGACAGCCATTTGCTTTTCCAAGTAACTGTTTTATATATCCTTTTGTTTTACAAGTGTCATTTTCATACTTCTGCTAGCATATTAGAGCTAAATAGAAAAGACACAGCACGACATTTAAATACAGGTCAAATCCATCAAATGATCATGGCTGCAATCCTAAGCTCCAGTTAGGCTGGACTAAGCCTGACCTGGGAGTGTCACAAAAGTGCTGTAAGACACTTTTGCACCACTCCTGAGGGAAGGTTTGGTCAGTGCACAGACATGTGCTTGAGTCTCTGCAGCACCACAGGAATGGGAAGAACAACGAGTTGTGGCGGCCTAGGTTAGGATTGCACCCCTTGCCTCTTTAATGAGCATCAACATTTTGGATGTGAAAAGGGAGGACAAACTGAGAGCATATGGGACGCAGCCTCTACTTGACTTCTCCAACAGGTCTCTCCCTTGAGTTCCAGGGGACTGCCTGTCTCTTTTAGGCAATTTCACCATTAATCTGTGAATATGGTGTTGTGCATCTCTGGAAAACTACTGAAGATGTTTTTAACTTTAAAAAAGTGACAGATTTCCAAAAGAAAGAGCCAACTTTGGTTAAAAAAAAATACATAGTTACTGTGTTTATATCTGCAGGATTAAGAGGGTGGGATTAAGATATTTAAAGGCCATGAAAAGATTATGGCACCCCAAATAGATATGAAAATAAAAACCAGTACTAAACCATAAAATGAAATTTTATCTTGAAATGAAATACAACAATAAGACTTGTCTATAATAAAGATTTGCCATAGCACCAGTATTATACTGCATTAACAAATGTGACATTACACTGAAGATACAAACACAACTCTCAATCTTATAAAGGGCCATTCTGATGCATTTTTGGGTGATCCTGGGGGGAAGAAGGGGCCTCCATGATAACGAAAAAAAGTTGCTGGGAACCTTGAAAATTGCCTAGAGCCCTGAAAATTGCCTAAAGCCTGGGTTCAGTTTTTCTTTCTTCTAAACTTTGTTTTTGTTAGTTTGATTTTTTTTTTGCACCATGATCCATGGTAATCCTGGAAATGGAAAAAAAAAAACTCTGAGGTACCCCTTCCTGAACGCTCTAAGCACATGCTTATTTTGCATAATGTTTATTCCAGAGATGCATAGACATACATTTGCAGCTTCACAAACATTTGCAACCTATGTTGTCAGAACCAGATTGCCATCATTTTAAAAGGCAACCTCCAAACTCTATTTTAACCTGCTATTTTCAAGTCTGACGGCTTTCCTAAGGTACTTTAGCTAACCTGTTAGAATATCTTCAGGTTATCATTGATGTTTGTGATCGTATGCTAGAGTACTTGCTATATACTTATGGTACAAAAAGTGATGCTTTTTATGCTTTTAATATATGTATATTGATAGTGTACTGCCAACAACAAAGCCCCTTCTTGCTCCTGTCCCCGTTCTGCCCAGGTCTCTAAGAGCCTATTGACATCATAGGCATTAGATAACTCAGAGAGAATAAAATATCACAGATGGTAGGATGACTGGACAGAGAAAAGTATCAAAAGTTGACGGATGACTAATGGAAACAGACAGCAATTTTTTGACCATTTCTGCCGGGATGAAAAAGGAGATTAACAGAAGAAACTGATTAGCAACATCAAAACTCATGTCTGTATGAAGAGAGAGCCAACAGAGGCCAGAATCCAGCTTGAGAAGATAACAAGAACTAGACAGACCTCTTCTGTAAGAAGTATTACGAGGCAAAATTTTCCAGTCCAAGAGACAAAGAGTGAGTAACATGTGCAGGGGAAAGGGCTATCCAAGAAATTATTTTGAGTGTGAGGAACTATTCCAGAGGCTAAAGGATCCAAAGAAAAGCAAGGTACTTCTTGCACCAATCTAGGTTGTTTAATCATCTCAGCACTGCAACACACAACTATCCAGGTAGTGGTAAGAAAGAGGTTCATGTGTGAATTAAAGTGTGATAAATTAGAGAACGTGGATATCACTGCCTCTTTTTCCAATTGCTAACATTTATTATGATTAGATTTTGCTGATTGGAGTTGTTTTTGCCGTAGAAAGAAATCAGATTCTATTGTAAGGATTTTGGACTAGGAAATCTTAATACCTCCCTTGATCTCTTCTCCCTGGAAGGAAGAAGCTCAGGTCTAACTTTTTTGTCCCTAACAATGTCAAAAGATGTTCAAGGCAAACAGGAGTCGAGATCCAAATATTTGAGAATGTATGATTAATCTGTCTTGAATGGGTAAGCAATGATAGGTAAGGCATACATATTTTATTTTGTATTATACTTGTGACTGTGAAGTCCCAGGCATCAATCATCTCATGCCTACATTTCTCAAGAGATTTTGGTGCCAACAGGGATATTATGCCTGGTGTATGAATCTCTTCTCATTTCAATCACTGCTGCAGGTAAATTCAGCATAAAAGCAAAAGGAGGGGCTCTTGCCAGGATAAGTTAATTACATGCTGAGCCAAAAGCTTTGGACTCAGCTTGTAATCAGTCCTGAATTCTCATAATCCAAATATTACAATTAGCTCCACCCAACCAGCTATTTTCGATGCAAGTTAACTTGCATTCATCCTTTGTAACATTAAGTTAAGGCCTTAAAGTTACGTTCTCTGGCCCCATTGGCCTTCCATACTGACTGGAAAGAAATCCGTAGATTGATTCCAGTGATATATCTTTCATTCCCTTTCTCTTGCTTGGAACACAGATAAATCTTGCTTCTCAAATATGTCAGGCATTTCTCTTTTTAATAATGCAGTAGGAAAATGAACTCATACTCACAGGTAAACCTGAAAGCCCATAATCCTGCTTCTTGCAATGCCAGGCCTCTGAATTGTGCTTGTTGACATGTCTGCTTGTCTCATAAATATTTGTTTACCAAAGCCATTCTTGAATTTGTGGCTTCTCACAACATATATTCAGAAGATGTTTCCCACAAGATTCCTTTTCCTTGCATCTACTAGCTGGCTGCCTATAAAATGCTACTTTTTATAATATACCTTTCAAGAGACTGCACAGTGTAGTAGCTAAGAATATAAGCTGCGAGCTAGAAGTCTCTCCGATTTCACTGACCCCCATTGACTCATAAAGTGGTCAAAAGCCATATCTTTGTCCCAGCCCCATCTGCAGCATGGGAGTAGCAATACAATCCTTTTTCCTCTTCCCTCCTCATTCTACCCACTGCAAATATTTGCAAAGTTTTGTGTTTACCTAAATATTTTGATGTTTCTTTATTAATTGTGGTGCAAGGATTTAAAAAAATATGCTGCTATTTTTGGCATAGCATTAATAGTTTAGCCACAATTTAAACTATGCAGTTGTATAACATGATGTGTATTAAAGTGCATGAGGCAATAGGATAGATACCAACACATACTTCCTCCTTGGAGATCTTCCAGCAAAGTCTGTAGATATTTTTATCGAGACTACCCTTCCAAATCTTGGCCTTTTTAATTAGCATCCAGCTTTACAGGCTAGTCCTTTATAGGTGTTGCTGTTGCTTTTCTGTTTAACTGTAATTAGGTATTATGGTTGTATTGAGTTTGTTTTAATGTTCTGTGGATTTTTAGGGCGAGTACAATTTCTTTTTAATTGCTATTTTCGCTATTTCTGTTCTTACAGTTTTGTAGGCTGTCTTGGGGCAACTTAGGGAGAAAAGCGGGTTAAAAGTGGCATGAACGAATGAGCAAACGAATGAGGAAGCAATCCCAAAGCTCCTTCATGCTGACAAATGTCACTTGCTCTGACCTGTTGGTGTTGCAAAAGTGCCATAAAGCACTTTTGTGCCACCAGTGGAATCAGTTACACCAGCGCACCAGTGAGTGTCAGCCTAACTCAGCCAGCAGAGGCCAGTCGAAGAGGCTCACTGCAATGGCTCAGTTGAGCTGACGCAGTGAGCATGGAAGGGTGGGGAGGAGGTGGTGAGAGCAGGGAGGAGGGGGAGGTAGGGGTAAGTGAAGAGGGAGCAGGCAGTGGGAGGGAAGCAGAAATAGGGGCCAGGATCCAACTTATGTCAGATCCTGACCTTTCTTTCTAGGCAGGTGGGCGCAGCACATCGTGGCATGTCTTCTTGGATTTAGTAAAATACTGATAAAAACTAGTAAAGCTGGTAAAAATAAGAGATCCATCACTTTAAGAGTATCTGTTTTACCCAGTTAGCAAGACATAAACCTTTCCAGAGTAATATTTCTGAGGGCACAATCCTAACCAATTTTGGCCAGTGCAAAACTCACCTGTCACCCTGTTTCCACAGTGGCATAGAGACACCTATTCCCTGCCTCCCAGCAGTAGCACAGAAGTGCTTTACCATACTTTTACTACACCTTCAGGCCAGTGCAAGGGATTTGTGCCAGCCTAATTGCAGGTTAGGACATTGCTGTGGATTGTTCACCATGGACCCACCACCAAAGTCATGTCAGATTAACTGACAAAGCCAAGAGAGATACTGGAAGGCTTTTCTGCAAACTATGTAATGTGAACAGTTTAATTAAATTTTCATTGTCTATTCTTTCACTCTGGAGGGGGCACCAAAAGTGACACCTTGAGCACCTGCAGCATTTACTGTGCTTCCCTACTCTGTCTATAACCAGTGACAGTTAACCAGTGACACATATCAAATGTATCCATATATGTTTTATATGGGAGAAAAGTGATCATCCCAAATTAGGAGTGTAATATAGCTTGTATATATGTGCTGCCTTTCACAGGTTGTGCCAAATGTTCATAGGATGGAATTGAGGCCAACATGCATTCAGCGTCCCATGTGATCTGTCCTCCTATGTTTCAGAGGAAAACACAGAGGCATATACAGCAGCAGCTTCTTGTCTCTTGTAGGATCTTGTTCTTTCCCAAGAACCATTATGTTCTTTTCAGCTTCACTACTTCTGAGCATGTGCCTTGACAACAAAAAATTGGGAAGCACAATTTTTAAAGACGAATGGGATATGGCTCCACAGACTACAAGCCTGTGGTGACACAAGTGGTTAAGACATGTGCCTGTTAACCAGCAGGCCAGGGTTCGAGACCTGGGTTTCTGCAAGACAGGGTGAGCTTCTGTCCTTAGCCCAGCTCTGCAATGCAGCTGGAACCAATTATATTGGCTCTGCCGTTCCATTGGACTATTTGAGTGGTGTGGAGAGGGGGGGATTTGCTGCTTGGGTAACAGCCTATCCTCCATATCAACCTACTCAGGCCTTCATGCTTCGCTTAGAGCATCGAGCACGATACCATAGTCTTTCGAGACTGATGGATGCTAATACTATACCTGCAATGTGAAAATTCTCATTCGGAGGGAAGTCAGCTTCATTGAAGAACTAAAAGCACAATCCTAACAACGTCTACTCAAAGTTAACCCCATTGTGTTCAGTGGGTCTTACTCCTAGGAAAATGGCTTTAGGATTTCAGCCTTAGCTTTTCAAAAACAACACTTTTCATCTTAAATCATACAGCTTTGATTTTTCATACAGTAGTGAACACAAATATTTATCAAACACTTTATTATTATAATTTCCTACTGCTGCTAAGCACTAAGGAATGCTATCTAAGACTGACTTTCCTTTCAGAGAACTTCAAATGTCACTGAATGCAGTATCACAGTTAGGGAAAGAAATAAAGTCTTTCTGCTGAATTAATTGTATCAATTTGGCAGAGGCTGAACAGAAAGCAAAAAGAATAGATGCTAGATTTGCTTCACACAAGCAGTGGCCGCAGTAAGAGTTTAGGCTGCAAACAGCTGAGGCAGTATAATAGCTGAGGCTACAATCCTAACCCCAGTTAAGTAATGTAAATTCTGACACAAGTCCTGTGCTGAACTGGGGGTGTCATAAATGTGTCGTAAGGCACTTCTGTGCCACTCCGGGGGAGGGAGGTGGTTAGGTCAGTGCACAGACATGTGCCAGCCTCCCCACACCAGTGCAGGAACAGGGAATAGGTGAGTTGTGCCAACCTAAATTGGTTAGGATTGTGGCCTCATTTTCCAGCCTTGGGCAATCCTCTTAGACTCAGCTCTCCAGCTACAATTTGAGGATAATAATGCAGATGGAGCCTGTTTGTTCACATTTATATCCGTGGATTTAATATCCGCTCAGTGCAAAACAATGTGGAATGAGCCTGACTTGGCCCATCCTGAACACTCCAAAGGCAACCAGAGCTGCTCAACTAGAAGGTTTCTCAAGACCTCGGAATACTTAAAAGGCATAAAAATGTAATTTCTGATTTCCTGAGTAGCTTGTCCTGAAATTTAGTACATTTTAATCAGAGGCATGTTTTAAACAGTTAATGACATTATGAATAAAATCTATCTCTTTATGTGAACTCACTTCACTGGAAAACACTGTGTTTGTGGTGACTTTAGGTTTTCTAGGTTTCCTAAAGACACTTTCCTGGGAGGAAGACCCATTCAGTGGTGTAGCTCATGATCACATACCCCAATGCAAACCTCAAAATGTTGTCCCATAAGTGATGTCATCCCCAAGTTTCTGTGTGAAATACAAACTTGTCTTATAGTCTTGAAATGTACTGTTTAGATTTCACCTCAATTTTTAATTTCTAATTTTTTAATTAGTCTTTTAAAATTTTTAATGTAAGATGTTCTGGACTTGATAAATAAATAAATCCTCATGTATTTCCAAAAAGAAAATTGGAGGAAAACCTGCCTCATCCTTCTCAGCAGTTCACCCCACATTTGCTCTGCTAGTGGAACCTATTTGCTATCTGGAAGAAGATTTTGTTGTCCCCCTCACCCCTGCAACAACAAAATCAAATTTATTTAAGTAAAAAAAAAATGAAAATTATGTCCCTTATTGGCTAGGGAAACTGTGCTGGGGTAAATGGTTATTCTTTCCCTGCTTAATACTGTATAAGAGGAGCACCACTTAGAATGCATGTATACCCAGATGGCAGGGGTAACTGTATATATGTATACGGATATGTATATGTATGTTCCATATATGTATATGAAAATTAGAGTTGATTCATATTAACACCTTATTAGTTCCATACAGTATTAAATTATCTCTTATTGGCTCTCAGAGCAATCAGTATCATGGGAAGACTTTGAGTTAAGTAAATATACATTTTGTTCCAGAAGCTTTTGTATTTTCATTTTCTTGTTAATTCGCCACAACCTTTTCATAGAATATAGATATTCCAACACAACGGGGCTTACTTTTGAGTAGACACGGTTAGGGATTTTGCTCTAAGTAGTGTAACTCACTGACATATGCAAATGTTCACTTATTGATGCAGTCATTAAATGAAGAACATGCATCTGAGCACCAGTCTGGTTAATGTCCAGTCCATGGAAAATTTAGTAACTACTGTATTTGTTCTGTTCTGTACATAAAGCTGCTTCATAAGATGTTGTCAGTTTGTAATGAAACTATTTAAATTATCTGGAGGATATTTCTGAAATGCTAGGTGATAGATAAAAGAATGAAGTTCACCAATCATAAAAAATGATTTGTATTAATATTTATAGTGTTGCCACTGTTTCAGATTCTTCTCTGCCAAAGCATACCATTTCCCTTCCCAAAGGAAATATTAAAAATCAGCTATTTTCTATGCAAAAGCCATTTAATGGATGTCTTATGTAGAAAATATTACAGAGTATTAGTTGACAGAACCTCCAGCTGTTCTTGCAGTAATGTATTATGTCCATGTGCTTAAAATGACTTTTTGCAATGAAAATGAATGATGTACAATAATTTTCTACCTCAGTGAATGAAAAGCGATCACTATCAACTGGAAAGGTATATCTTAACCATCTGTTCCATAACTGCAGTTTTTGATATCATAAAAGACCAGAAAAAATGTTATAGAAAAAGAGAATATCTAATGTTAAAACGACGTCAAGGAACAAACTAATCTAATGCAGAATGCTACATTTTCTAAACCATTTACAGCATGCTATTCACGTATGTAAATAACAAAAGAAAATCTGGTAGATGGAATGAGAGAAGTTGCGTTGGTGTCCTGAAAGCGCATAGATTTTGTTGTCCCCTTCGCCCCCACAACAACAAAATCAAATTTATTTAAGTAAAAAAATGAAAATTGTATCCCTTATGTGTCACTTTTGTGACTTACACATCACCAGAGTGCTGTTTGTGATAGCTGTAAAGCAGCTATTGGTGCTTGGATTCTACTTTGAGCAGTAACAGGCTCAAGGAGGTCTTACATGGCCTTCTTGAATCTCAGCAGACCTTTGGAAGCCCTTCAAAATGCACTCTCAGTTTTCACAAAAACTGAAAGTGCTTTTCTTATGCCTTCCAAAGATATTCTGATGCCTGAGGAGGCAAGTGTGGCCTCACCAAACATCATACTACCTCCAGGACATGATAGAAAGACTTTTCCAGTCACAACTAAGAGGTACAGGTTGGCCTTCTTGACATGGGTTGATTACCAGAAAAAAAGACAATTTCTTCAGCATTTAGGCAGGGTTCAAATTGGGCATGGGTCCACTATTCCAGATCAGAGTCATCCAATCCATGTTTTGATGCTATGTTGAAGATACCTGGCCAACATGTTACAGAGGCCTGTCACTGGGACATTACATTCCCACTGATGTAGTACCAATTTATTTTCTTCCATTTACATGCTTTTGAACTGGTAGGTAGGTAGGAACTGGGCTAGTAATGCGAACTCACTCCGTCATGCAGCATTCAGTTCTTCAACTGCTGACCTGCTGATTTTCAGGTCAATAGGCATGCCATTTTTAACCTCTGAGCCATGGGTTCAGTGGGTTGATTTACATGGGTTGATTCTTACATTATGTTAAATGTATGGGTCCCAAATCCACAGGTTAAGGAGGACTGAGAGTGCAGTCCTAATCTCCAGTTAGTCTGGCATAACGTCCAGCATAAGTCTTTTGCTGATCTAGGGATGTCACAAAAATGCTGTAAGGTACTTTTGCTCCACTCTTGAGGTTAGGCTAGTGCACGGTCATTCGCCAGCCTCCCCATACCACCATGGGAAGCTGTGCCAGATAAGTTAGGCCAATGTAAATCGGTTAAATGTAAATCGGTTAAGTCTTTGTGCCCAGACTTGTAGTTTCTAGTTGGGGAATTTTCTTTCGAAACATTGTTTTAGATTGGGCTGAATGGTGCAAAACTGCCTTGAGGAGTAGGGAAGTTTTAACTCAGTACCCATGCTGTGGTTCCCAATAGGAGGTTATTTTGCCAATGCATGGTAGGAGGGCCACAATTGCAGTGATAACCATTTTGGGATATTATTTAAAAATAATATTACTTAGCATACTATTTAGAAAAAAAATAGTCAAAAACAAAAATATTATGCAGTTCCAGTAATACGTATTATTTGGCCCTTAAAGTTACAAGCAACCTTTCATGTGAAGGCTTCAGCTCAACAACTTTGTCTTCATTCCTTACTGTAATTATGTTTAAGTATATGTAATTGAGATGATGCCATGTTCTTCTCTTGTTAGTCCCTACCTCTACTTCACTTGTGTCAATCTTCACACTGCAAGCCTTCCCACCACTATGTATGTGGATAATACCATATAAAATAAGCCACAATTGTATGGTATCTAGTGCTTTATATATTGGAGAATATATAAAGGTGCATCTTGTAAGTGGTTTTGCTGTTCAGAAAAATACAGGATTATCATGTTCTACTCATGATGACATTTAAAGTTAGTTATTACATTTCCATTGCCACCTATTCTTAAAGGATAGACAAATGCTGTATGCGGCCCAGTAAAGCCTGTCCTAACATATATATAAAGCAATGAATCAAGAGTTAGCACTGTGTTCTTACCAAAGCATTCTGTATTCTAGCATTAATTTCATGGGAGAGGAGAGAAAGTGGTTAATTGCACTGTCCCCCTTTCTTCCAGCCTCCCAGTATTATGTCCTCCTGGGAAGGAGAAAGAATCCTAAAATATTTTCAGCACTAATGGTATTATAGCCAAGCCTCACAGGACCAGTTTGGCCTTTATTGTTTCATGGAAACTCTCTAAAACTATCAGAGGGCAAACATTAGGTCAGGCAGGTTAAAGGGTTGGGGGTGTTGCTGCTCAAGGGAAGTAATTAGATATTCCTCCCATCGGACAAGAGGTTCTTTCATCCTTGACAGGTAACATAAGCAGAAGTTAGCAGGCTCGTGTACTATTGACTGGGTTTGTGCTTTTTTTTCTTTTTGCCTCTGATGTACTAAATTTCTCCTACATCTGTCTTCCCGATCTTGAAGAGAAAAAAAAAACAACATATCCATTTTTACTGTCTCTAAACACAAAGCAAAGGAGAGTCTGGGAACTGAAGTCAGCTTTCCTTTGTTCAGTGCATAGGCAAGCTGCATTGATTGTAATCATTAGCTTCTCCCTTGAAAGACGAAAAACTGTAAGCAATAAAACAAAGACGTAGAAGATAAAAGAATTCATACAGAAAAAGCCAAGAGAAATGTCAAGGCAATTGTGGTAAACTATGATCACGATTATGAGAACAAAATGCCCTCTTAGAGGGCCATAGTGAGGGTGAAATAGCTCGCCCTCAGCACTGATTCTCCCCACCTTTAAATTTGTGACACTGAAGTATCTATTTAGTTATCTATTTTGTCTATTAAACATTTATTTAGTCATGCCAGCCATATGATCTTAGAGGTCTTAGGACAAAGCTGGCTCTTTGGCCTTCTAATGGAGTACAGCAACTTTCAGACAGTCACAGCTAGCAGAGCAACCGCATGGGACACTTTTAACTATAATATGTAGATGCCCAAGTTGCTAGCAGATTACACACATTAACTCCATGCCAGCAATGATTACACCAGACCCAGGATTAGAATTAAATTGGTCCACTTTATTAACAATTTAATAAATAAAACAACATAGTACTGACAAACAATCTTTGTGCCAAGAATCTTTGTTTCTTGTACTCAACAAAGTTCTATTTGTACTTATCGCACCATATTTTAAAAAGCAGGGATCGACAAAGTGGTTTGTGAGCCAACTCTGAAATATATAATGTGATTATTTGACATGATTTATTATTTGACATATGTGCAGCTCACAGAAATATGTTGGCTGAGCCCCTTTTTGCATGACAATTGCTATAAGAGAATGATTTTTCAGATTTCATAATTTACTGGTATAAATTTACTGGTATAAATTGGATTAAAATGTGCCCTAAGTTTAACATTCACTGTAAGTAGATTATGAAAAAAATTTGAATGCTTGTTAAATATTACTGCTCACAACATCCTAACTATTTACTGGGTATAGAGAGTCCATTGGATTAATAATAAATTTAACTTTTATTGTGACTAGATATATTAATGAATTTAAATGCTTGTTAAATATTGCTGCTCACAACTTCTGAAGTTTGTTGTACAGTGTATGGTTCTTAGGCTTCACATTATAAAGTTTCATTTCATCTGCCATGAATGCCACATAAGGATTTATTTGACTCCAAATGTACCTCCAGTACACTCTCCTGCTTTCACATATCAAAGCATTGGTCTCCGGAGCCCTTCAGGTCTCCCTGGTTCCATTCATTTTCTGACATATGATATACTTCTTTGCTCTCACATGCAGGCAAGGGTTCCACTGTCCACATAAAACTGCTCAAGAAAACCTGTATTGTGCTTTTCAGTGTTAAAAGACAGAAAGAAATGTTCTAGCCTGACCTATTCGAAATATCCTAGTTTTATATGGAGATTGGAGCCTATCCAAAAATCAGATTCTCATCCTTACACTGACACACATTTCTGCAAGAACAAGTACTGCAGTTCCAAATGGGGTCTCTATTCCCTTGCTTTACGGCTGCATTGCTGCTGCACTGGCTTTAGAAAGTTGATAGGATTGGGCCCTAAAGCTGCATTCCTATACACACTTTACTGTAAGTCTTTTAAATACAGTAAGATTTCTGAGTACACATGCATAGGATTGTGTTCTAAGAGTTTTCTCCCTCTATAATAACGTTTGATATAGGGTTCTTATATTTTTTAATTTGCTTTTCCCCACAGAATACAGTGGTGCCTCACATAAAGAGCTTAATTCATTCCGGAGGCATGCTTTTTAAGTGAAATGCTTTTTAAATGAAGCAGATTTTTCCATCGGAAATAATGGAAACTCAGATGGTTGGTTCCACAACCCCCAAAATATTCATATAAAAATATTAACTGGATGTAAAAATGATGACAAAACACTGGAATTGAATTCAAAACATGCATTCAACGTGCATGATCCTATGAAGTCTACTTAGGCTGCAATCCTAAAGACACTTTCCTGGGAGCAAGTCCCATTAACACAATTTAACACAATTTAACACAATGGGGCTTACTTCTGGGTAGACATGGCTAGGAGGCTGCAAAGACACTTTCCTGGGAGGCTTACCTGGGTTACTGCTGGAGGTTCAACATGGTCAGTGGGGGCAGTTAGAGGCAGCAGCGCTGGCCGCCAGCCCTTTTAAAGAGGCTCCATGAGGAGCTTCAGGGCTGGACAGCACGCATTCCCATAGCACACTTGCTTGTTAAGTGAAGCAGAACTTGTGATGTGAAGCAAGATTTCTTGGAAATTTTTGCTTGTTATGTGAAATGCTTGTTAAGTGAGGCGTTTGTTAAGCAAGGTATCACTGTAAAGCCCTGTGTGATTGAACCAAAGGGTGTGTGATCCCATAGTACTGAGCCAAACAAATGTCCTCTGTATTGATTGCAGTGAAAATATATTAATAGATCTCAAGATGCACTTTAGATATGAGCTGAGACAGTTTGACATTGTCCTGCAAATAATTTGATTTCATTGTTTTTGATGAACACAATTAATCTCCTTCAGGTTTTAATGGTTTGGGTTAGTTCTAATGTGAATGTGTTTTCACTTCTTGATTAATTGATGTCATTACCTCTTAACTGCCCCGATTAAACATCTATTTAAATACTACCTATTAAAGTCACAATAGATTTCCTTTTTATATTTGAGCTATTAACCCCTTGACTTGCCAACCTCATGATGCCAGAGTTGAAATTAGCACATTAGTGGGTTGGAATTCATTAATACAGATGCCTGCCTATTAGGACGAACATATGAACTCACTTTGGAATTTATGGATTCGTGGATTTATGTCTAAAATCCACACCCAAGAACCTGAGCCCAAAGGTGTGATCAAAGGTGTCTGAGTAGAGTGGGCAAGTGTTATAATCTGTTTGGAAGTGGCTAACGGCTGCGATAAAGACAAATAATAACTGTATAAAAGAACAATCTTTAATTGTTTAAATTTTTAATTTTTATATCTTTCATTTAACAGTCTGATTTTTTTGCATTTATTTCCTCATTGCTTTATCTATGAATAGGGTTTTAATGGTTTCTGACTAATAAGCTACGCTTGTTGCAAAAGGGAGTTTTGCCCATTTTGAAACAAGAGACAGAGAGCAGTGAAATTCTAATGGCACAATAATATTAAGAATTATTACATCAGGGAATGATGTTTTTTAACCCTCTCCACTGTATCTTTTAATAGATAACTTTCTATCAAGCCATGTTGATATTGACTCGAACCTGCACCATGCCTGCTTTAATAACACATTAAACATGTGTCTGAAATTCAGCATCCTCTATTTTCATAGGATTTCAACAAATAGCGGGCTTGCGAACCAAGGATGCAAAGCACTTTCTACTTTGTCATAAGCATCATGGGAGATCCAAGCATGCATGTACAAGATGGTATCACAAGGAACATGGCTGTATTTTCAGAATTGCATGGCTTAACAGAAGAAGCTTGGCCAGCAAGTTTCTGGGCCATGCAGGTTCAAAGGGTAGCCATTAAGATTTAGGCTGCAATTCTGTACACACTTTCCTGAGAGTAAGTCCCATAGAACACAATGGGACTTACTTCTGAGTAGACATGCTTAGGATTTCACCCTTAGACTACGAGGGTGTGCTAGAAAAAAAGATGTCTACACAAATGTGTTAAGTCAAAACAAGCATAAAAGTGCATAAAAGAATGGTGACGGATAATGTAACCCTCTGGCAAAAGAAAGTTCACAGTCAACATCCCCTCAGTGTGCTGCACAAACAGCATCAGACAACAACTTCCAGGGCATTCCTGTTCAGTTTACACCTAGTGGTTGGCTGTTGGAACCTTTACACTTAATTTCTTTGCTCATAATTATAAGCCCCTTTTGTTCATGGAACAATTTTGTTATTTATTTTGCTGTTTCAACCGTTTCATGCCATTACTTTTTTTTACAGAAAAATATAAAATAAAATGATAATTTTATGTTATTGATCATCATGTGTCCGCAAGGGTGGCCTTCTTAACAAACCTGTCTTCTCCTACTCAGTTCTGGAGGGAAAGAAGTCAGGTGGGTTAGGAGGGCAATGGTGGCTGCCATTGGTGGCGGTAACTCCAACAGGTTTGCCAGGGGAAGGGAAAAAAGAAGACATTGGCAGAAGCTCCTTCCTCAGTTTCATGCTTCCTTCTGCTGGCTCTGCCATGCTATTTCAAAATAGGAAATGGGCATACAAGGAAGCCAAGAGAAAAGGAAAGTGAAGTGGTGCTTCTTTAGTTTTGCCTCTCTCTTGAGGTAGGGCCAAGTGCAAGGAGATAAACAGGGCCTATGTGAAGCTACTGGCTTATTTATGGCATGTGGCACCCTGAAGCATATAAATTTTTGGCACCTTCAGGACCCCCATACACCCAAAGCTAAGTAATTTAAGACTTTCTGGAGGCCTTCAAAAGGCAGTTCTGGTTTCCAGCCAAAAACCAGAAGAGTCTTCTAGAGGACTCTCTGCAACTGGTAGGCATTTTTTGCTCCATCCAGGCAGCGTGACCATATAGAACGGAGGACAGAATGCCGCTAACCATTGCATAAAAGAGGGAATTTGGGCTGGTGTTGCTTTTTAAACCCTTCTATGATAAGCTAAACCTGCCTCAGTTCCCTCTAAGGTAGAGGCATTCTGGCTGCAATCCTAAAGACACTTTCCTGGCAGTAAGACCCATTGAACACAATGAGGCTTGCTTTTAGAGTAGACATGGTTAGGATTGTGCTATCTGTCCTCCATTCTATATAGTCATCCTGCATCCAGGCAGTCTCTTGAAAACATGGTACCCAGCATGGTACCAATGACCCTATCTCCTGTCTCCCTTAACTATGCTAGTGGGGGAGGCAGCCAAGAATGGTTAATGGGTACTGGGTGCAGTCTTCACCCATCTTCTGCCTGAGGTAGTCTGCATCATGTCACGTTTATCATTGGGCCAGTTCTGAGGACAAGCATTTCTTACTATCTTTTGACTACAATCCAAAAGACAGTTTCCTGGGAGTAAGACCCATTGACCACAATGGGACTTTTAAATAGACATGATTGTTCTCTTTGACACAGTTTGCAACCACACCAACATTTTAGGGGGGGAAATTATGATTGACCTGTCTCCAATTAGATCACTTGAAGTTAATATGTATTTTGTTTCTGCCATTTCCCTTCTGAACATTTAATGAACATTTGGATGAATATGCTGATAAAATGTAGTGAAGCATACAGCTTGAGCCCAAGTAATTGATAATTAGTGCTCTTTAATATGCAGTGTTCATTTACCATTAATGCAAATCACTATGGGCCTGACGCTGTATGAAGTATTCATGGAGTTACTGAAGTAAACCAAATTCATAATTGATTTCATGAAGTGATAGATCAACTGCATAAAATGAATTCTTTCTCTGATTTCATTTTAGCTTCAGCACCATGCAATGTTCTTACAGACAAAGAGTTATGATTGCTGAACTCCTATTTTGGAATACATTTTTGACCAAAGGAAAAGATATTTAAGGATTTAAGTGGAAAATTACATCCCCAGATGCCCGCCACATCTTATCACCAGGGCTGACTAGGTTTGATGAGGCCCTAAGCTATTGAAGGTAATGGGGCCCGTTATATGTTCAGCTGTCTTTGTCAACAACAAATTGTCACTGTTTTTGTGTTGAATCTATGCTACATGGTAATTTATGGACCTAATAGGTATCTAAAGCCAGTTGCACATAACAAAATATGTATTTTATCAAAGTAAGTGTTGAACTGAAATACAATTTAAATTTTTGGGGGGACCCCTAAGCTATAGCTTGTTTAGCTTGTACATAAATCCAGCACTGCATATCATTGAAATCCTTACAACAGTTCTGAAGCATAGATGTGAGTTCCCTCATTAGAGATGGAGGGCTAAGGTTAAGATAACTGTGGTTTGCCTAACCTATTGAAATCTCAGCGCAGTTAAAATTCAACTGGAATTCCACAGCTGGTTTTTAATTCTTTTCACTACTGTATAGTATATCACAGTTTATAATACTTGCCGACTTTTGCAAGGGAATGATGTAGTTATGGTTCATACCTGAACAGCACAATCATATGCACATATAGTCATAATTAAATTGCATTATATTCACTCAGACTTACATCCTGGAAAGTGCATATAAGACTGTAACCTATATTGTATGCAGTTACGCTTATGTATCTTTACCATTAAGCCAAGATGGGAAAGTTCTGTGTGCATCACAAAGGAGCTGCAATGAATAGCAGAGGGAAAAGGAAATTTTTATTTAAGAGATGGCTCTTGAGGAGCTTAGATTTTGGTTTACATATAGTTATGTAACCCCCCAGAAGAAAGCCAGTGCTCTTTGGATTTTACCAGTGTATAAGAATACTACGCTGGGATGAAGTTACTTTCCCTCTTGCTAAATGAAAGAGAACCATCACTTTGAAGGTGTCAGTCCAGTTAGCAGGGCTCAATATTCAGATTTCTGAACATCCACAAAGAAATTAATTATGCTGACAGTATTACAAACAAAGAGTAGAAACACAAGAAGCATACGCAGAAAGCAAAACGATGGCAAAAAAATCAGAGCAACTAAAACAGTGGGAAATGGACAATTCTGTACGCATGTTAAAAAGCTGCAGTTAACTGTGATCACTTAATCTGTGTTTTGACAAAGATATTTTGTGATATGTTTAGAGGTGTATCTTGAAATATATATATATATATATATATATATATATATATATATATATATATATATATATATATATAGGAGAAAAACTGCTAAATTTTAAAATGTATAAGTGATATTAGACCGTAGGACAGAAGGAATAATTATACAGTACTGTAAGAGAAAAATAGAGGCTGCAAAGGAAGAAAGGTGGATAGATTTTACATCTAAGGATACAAGAAATCAAGGCAGATGCAGACAGAAAATCATAATCTATACTAATAAAAGGCTAATTCTGTCTGTCCATCAGGTCCCCTCTAGCTCCGCCCACGAATGCTCTCTACATAGACATATTATACCTCTTCGCAATCGGGTTGATCCCGGGATTAACCCCCAAACACAAACCAATCCCACACACATGCACACAACTCCACACACCTTAACCCTCTCTAGCTCCACCCACACCTGCTCTATATAGACTTTCAGCCCAATCCAGAGCAACTAATCTGTCCACATAAGAGCCCTTAGGTTGCCCTATCTAACACTAGGTTGGAGCAACTGCAAGATGCTCCAGCCCAGTTACTCTGGAAGAGGCTTAGGGCAGAGCAAGGCAAGATAGGGTGCCCTAAGAGAGGTGGACCTGCTCTGCCCTAACTGGGGCAGCCTAAGCAGCTCAGGAGAGGCAAGTTGAGGGCATGTTTAGCATTGCCTAGGGCAGAGCAGTTACTCTGTATCCAGAGCCTGTTTCCAAGGCAGAAATGCCCTCTTCCAGCCCTCAGAGTTATACCACCTCAGGAGCAGGTATAGTAATGAGTAGACCCATAGGGGTCCATGATAAGGCCCCAGAGCAGGCTGAATTTGCTCTGGATTGCAGCCATATTATACCTTTTTGTAATTGGGATGATCCTGGGATTAACCCACACACACAAACCAACCAACCCCACATTTCACACACACACAGACAACACAACTCCACACATGTCCTCTAGCTTCACCCACACTTGCTCTACATAGACATACTATAACATCCAGCATTGGGATTTGTGTCCAGATAAGGAGGGAACAATTAAAAATTCAAATTTGAAATTAAGTGACAAAACCTACAGTAAGGTTTTCAATTTCCATGGACTGAACTGTGGAATTCAAAGTTATATCAGTTTAGAAAATTGCTGTTTTCTAAACTGGAGCAGACGTTCCTTTAGTTTTGGGCCAAGGTCCAAAACATCCTCTGCAGGAGCTGGCTTAAAAGTGCTGCACTGAGTGTGGCTTTTAAGCTAGTAATTAATAACAGAAAAGGAACTGTAAAAGTATAAACAAGGAAGCATGAAGTACTGCATTTGCATTCAAGTATACACAAAGAAATCCTTTGAGGAAAAATTTCTGCCATTTTAGAAAATGATCAGCTAGCAATTTGTAAAGTTAATAGAATAAATTCACAAACAGAAAGAACTCCAGAAGCTGTTTAAAAGGCAGAAAGGCTCATATGCTTCATAGGGAAAAACACAAGAAAATGGCATTGACAAAGAAAATAATAGTGTTGCATTCAAGATAGTCATAAATGTTAAAAACAGATCTGAGCATTGTGATGGCGGTGCATGAAAACATTAATGGAGGGTGAATATTTCTAAAAGGCTAAATTGGAAATTGTCAGAATGTAAAGCTATCTAGCAATATAGGGACGCTGTACCACCAGCTGAGGGTAACAATAGTACACTTTGCACAAATATAAAAGGTGAGAACATGCATTTTGAGAAAATACATTAACGAGACAAAATAAAAGTGGAGAACCATTATAAAAGAAGTTATTTATACTGGAAAAGAGGATAACAAGGAAGCATTGTGAACAAATGTGTGTTTATCGAACAGAAATAAGAAATACACTGAAGACTGCAACCTGACAAATCCTTTTGGGAGTAGACCAAGACCACATTCACATATTAAGATCTGCATTCACATATTAAGCAATAGATAATATTACAGGATGTATCATACATTTTCATAGTTACATTTGATATTTATGCCTCAATATTATGAAGCCAAACGTTTCAGATATAAGAAAAATCATGTGCATTAATGCCAGCTCAGTGACAAAAACCAAATGTTGGTTCAGTGACAAGACCAGACACAAGCCATGCAGCAGGGTGAACAAATGGCCCAGTCCTCCCATAGATGGCCTGTACAAAGAAGGCAAAATGGCACCACATCGCTTTCATCTTTCCATTAGAAAGGAACTAAAGAGGGAAAACTTTAAAAATTAAGAGGGCACTGGGAGTGTGATTTTAACTGGCATAAAAGAAAAAGGGCTTAGGAAAAGGAGTCATTCGATGCTCGGTTTCACACAGCCACATTTCATGTGCTAGCACTGCCTGCAAGCAGTGCTGCAAAACATAGTTCAAAATGGCTTGTGATGTCCACAATGTCCAAAGCACAGAACATTATTTGCAGTGGTGAGGTTGATACATTGAGATGGGCATGGCAAGCAATCTGTTAAGAAAGACTATTATATCTGCTACATCAAATGTTTCTGATTTTGTGAAATAGTCAGGCTCAGCCAGTGACCTTTTTCCCCTAAAGAAAAATAACATACAAAGATAATTTAAACAGTAGAGGTGCTCAAGATTCAAAAATGTGCTAGTTTGACATTCAGATAAGAAAAAAAAATCAGGTTAGGAATCAGAAGATGAGAAATGAAATATACTTTATTCTTTTGAAAGGGCAAAGTAACATGTAGCTGAATCAGTATTTTCTTAACTATAAGTTTGAGGAACATTCTTGTTTTCCAAGTTATTGTACAGTTACTTTCCATAGCACATGTCTTCAGAGGAAAGTGCATGGCCTTACTGAATTTGAGCATTTTAAACCCACTAAATTTAGTAGGAAAGATAGTGCTGGTGCAAAGCTGCTGTACACTTCAGGGCAATAGGCCCTGAATAGGCACTTTTGGACACTGACGAGGCACCTATAGATACCTATAGGCACTGAATAGGTCCTCACAGCACCCTCTGCCCAACCAGTGGGGGTGTTTTAGACACTAGTGACTTCCATGAGTAATTAAGTGCAGGGATTTTTCTGTCCATTTGGATTCTCTGATGTCAAAGGAAGACTTAAGTACAGGCTAACATCCCTCCTTGGGGTAGCCTCAGGAACTGACCAAACTGGTAAGGATCTATTGACCAAACTGGTCTATTCCAAGATCCATCTCACAAGACAGATCTCTGGCCAGCCAGAATACTGGAGTGCAGCAATTTTCAACCTTTTCCATCCCACAGCACACAGAAAAGGCACTAAAATTTTCAAGGCGCAGCTTAGCACTGTGGTTGACCATGGCTGATGTAATTCTGTAGATGGATTTAGGCTGCAATCCTAAAGAAACTTTCCTGGGTGTAAGTCCTATTGAACACAATGGGGCTTACTTTTGTGTTCTCAAAAGTAGGACTGTGTTCTTAGCCCTGAAAGAACCATGTTCAAATCCAAGCTCAGTCACAGTGGCTGCTATCCTAATGACACTTTCATGGGAGTAAGTCCCATTAAAAACAATGGGACTTACTTCTGAGTAGACATGGTTAGGGTTATGCTCAAAGCTTCACTGGTGATGTTGGGATACCCACCACCTTCCCCACAGGATTATTGCAAGGACCAAAGGGGGATAAACCAGTGAGCAGGGTGACCAGATGACCGGAAAAACCTGGATTTGTCCGGATTTTTAGCCTCCTGTCCTACATTTTGGCATCATTGTCCTACATTTTGGCTTCATTTTGAAACTTCACAATAGTGCAGAGTACCCCATCATGCCGTATGTCATTGGATTCGTATTGAAGAGCAGAATCCAATGCAAAAATCAGTTTGGAGATATCTCCCTCCTATCAAAAGTTATGGCCAAAAAACAGAAAAAAATACATTTTTTGGCAATTTTTTTTTTTCAGTGGGTAGGAATTTTGGCCTGGGATTAGGAATTTTGGCCTTGGGGTTCAGGAATTTTGGGTTTGGGATCTGGTCACCCTGCCAGTGAGGGATTCAAAGAAATTAACAACCGGTTCTATGCCATCTGGCAGCCACTTTTAAATGGCTATTTTAAAACTTTATATTCCTATCTCTAGTTAACAACCAGCTCTATTGAGTAGGTGCGAACCTGTTGGACCCCACCACTGGAATGAACCATGTACATGGCCCTAAGCTCCTTAGAGGAATAATGGCATAAAAATGTGAAAAATAAAAATAAATATGACATTGTTTATTCTGCCTTGTATTTTCAAATTGACAGGGACAACAATGAAGTAATATTCAGTGAATCACAGAAGAAGTTTGAAGGAACCAATAAGTTATTCACTGCTCTAAGAAAAGTGAATATTTACAATTCTGACTGGCTAGTTAGTGTTCTCTAATACGTGGTCTCTTTATTGCAATATCCTGTTGGCATCTTTATTACTCTACTGAAACATTCATGTCAGGGAAATGGCCAAGAACAGAACAATGTGAAAGATATCTGACACTAAAAGAAATGTTAGTATGAGTGGCACAATTTGTCACGGTGAGTTTTGTGTGAACTTCATTTGAACTGCGTGCCTGTATGGCTCCTAGTATTTTATGACAAAGAAAGTAATTGCTCACAGGATATTGGGTTTGCCATTGAAGTAATACCACAGGACTATTGACAAAAGGCTCGGCTAACAGCAGAACCGAGATTAGGTGCTGTGGAGGGAGTTATTGTCTCACTACAGTCCTTGAGCAGTGTGAAATGTCAGTTAATTGAAAATGGTAATTATCCCCCATAATAACAGAAACTGTTTCATTCAAGGAAGTGTTCCACTCCTAAATTAATAGCCATTGATCCCAAGCCATTTCAGGATTTGTTTCCCTCCTCTTTTCAGCGTATCGAACTCTTGGTCCTTGTGACAAAAAAAGAGACTCTTTTCTTTCATTTTAAGGTAACACAATGTTATGAGTGACATACTCATCTTGTTTTTATACACTCAACAGGACTCTCCACCCTAAAGTCAGCTATGTAACTTTCAGGCACGCACTGGCTTTCTTATTCAGTACTTTGTATTTCAAGGAGGAATACATACTATGTATAACCATGTGTGTATATACTTAGAATATGATGTAGTCATACATACATATTATAGAGTGTACTTATACATACATATTTATACTTATTTATACATGTATATATATTAGTGAAATTTACCCACCGTTGTGGGTAACACCCTGGCCCCGTGCACCATCCCCCTTCTGCAGTAATCCCTTCTGTGCAACATCCCGTGTGCAACATTTACCTGCATGCAGTATCTTCCCCTATACACCATCCCCCTCAGGGTGCCATCCCCCTGGGCAACTTTCTCTCCCCCCCATTGCACCATCCCCACACAACCTTGTGCACCCCTACCAGGAAGGTTCAGGGTTTGGAGCTGCATTTTATCAGTCTTCAGCATTTAGGATGAAAACATATTGCACCTCCTTTCACCTCTTTTACGGTTAAATTTCTGAAAATTGGTTCTTAAATTCTTCCCCAAATTTCATGCTCCTAGGTCCTGGGATTGGGGTAGGGCGCTGTTGAGTTAGCAATTCTTCAGTGTAAAGTATAGGGAGGAAAATGTGTTGCACCCCTTTTCACGCCTTTCCGGTTTGAATTTCGAAAAACTGGTTCTTAGTGGGTGCCTCCATCATGGAAGGAACACCCTCCTCAAATTTCATGCAGTTTTGGATGGAAGTTGATGAGTCACTCAGTGACACTTGTATTTAGATACTTATACGTACTGTGTATAAGTACATAGTAAGTATAAGTATATCCAGTGGTTTTTTTGGGGGGGAGGGGAGGTGCGAATATTCACCACAGTTGTGTACCCAGTCATCCATGTGACTATTAATTAGCTGCTTGGAGGACAGGTGGATAAAGGTGCAAGTACTGAATACTAGTTAGGATTCCCAGAAAAAAGCCAAGAGTATATCCCACCTGCCCTCCCCTGCTCCAGAACACCTTGTCCTTGTGTCCCTCCCAGCACACCCCATTCAGGTCTCTGCTGGCCCACTGGCCTGTTTTATGACACCTTTGCAACACCCTACAATGAGTCTTCTTAGCGGGTTAGGATTGAGCCCTTAGCCATTTTTTTTAATTTTAGTCCTCTACTTATGACCCAATTAATGATACACATTATACCTGTTACACCTGCTTCATACTTTTAGTAGTTAGATCATTATTACATCATTATTCAACCTGGCAACTACTAACTCATTTCTCCAAAGCACTTGTAGCAAGGTAGCTTCCATACAGAAGTCTGTAAGAATGACAGAATGGCTTGTTCCCCCAAGCCAGTTGCAGGAAGGTGATGATACCCAACATCCTTTTTGAGAAGGCTTGAGGATGAGAAGTAGCTGAGAGTATTGAAGGAAGCTATAGGGAGGAGCCTTGCATTTTGTAGTCTGATCTCCCAACTAACAACTCCTTCTAATCTAATTGGGAAGAAGAGCAACAATTTTACTAGTTGCCTGGATGGGGACCAAATAGGATTTTTTTTTTTGGGGGGGGGGGGGGGGGCTCTCCTACCAGCTTGGCTGTTGTACAAATGGTTCTCATCTGCTTTATACTTTTTAGTGGTTTGAATATCTTCATTCAATTTTCAGTGTATGTAAGGGAAGGATGCCTTTGAGATCTCTTTTCAGCACATGCAGCATTGCACCATCATAGGCATATGGCCTGATGGACTCATTACATCTGGGGGCCTTGATTCCAACTGGAGTAAGGTAATACCAGCATGCTCAGAGCCAGGACAGGTTGGCATGGAAGGTCATCCAGAAAGTTGAGGAATGGCAGCTCATTTGCCTCATTCTTTCTCAGTTAGTTGGCTGCATTGCAGCAGAAGAGGGAGATGGAGGTTCACATGAATTGAACTTACTACTGATACAGTTTATATTAAGGAGAGGTTTGAACCAGTGGTGGGCTCCAGCAGGTTCGCGCCTACTCTATAGAACTGGTTGTTGATGAGAGACAGGACATATAAAGTTTAAAAATAGCCATTTAAAAGTGGTTGCCAGATGGACATAGAACTGGTTGTTAATTTCTTTGAATCCCATCGCTGGTTTGAACCCTCTGTGATTGCACATAGCATACTTGGTGTACCACATGGTATAGCATATGCTAAATATCACATAGCATACTTGTAGTACCACATAGCATACTTGGAGCCAGTGTACACTGAATTCTGGAACAGACGTAGATAGGATTGGGTTGTTTACTGGATTGTGCCCAACCTATTGAATCTTAAATAGCTTTTATCTGTAGCACTATTACACAGCATGAAATATATTAACTCTCAGACAGCACAGTACTATCTTCTGCTGTGCTACTGCATGCAGCCATGCTCACAGAGTACACGTTGTACTAGAGGAATCTTGGTAGGGCTCCATGCCACCATAGGTTGCTTTGGACCCATGCCAGCTATGTAGCTGGTGTAAGTGTGAGGAGAGAAAAGGGGAAGAACAGATTGGGAAAGAAGGGATAGGATCATGGCATACTAAGTCACTGCTGCCAGTAACCATCTCTCTCCCCAAAACTGTTCCTTTCCCTCCCACCCTGAGCCTCTCCCTCCCACCCATAACATTCCTTTACTGCCAACTTTCATGAGTGAGTGTTGCTATCTTTTCCCTACCCCTTAATTAAAGGGACAGTAGAACCTTTATACATGCTGGTGGATTGCAACTCCTCCCCCCAGCTTGAGTAGCACTGCAGTGTAAAACATTATTGTAAACTACCTAGTGGGCCAAGTGGATTGAAAGTTCGGGTATAAGTAATTTTTTAAAAAAAACCATCATACTTGCTGTTTAAGCTGTAAGCTATGGTAAGCTATGTAAGCTAAACTGTAAGCTATGGGCTGTGGGTGGTGCAAGTGGTTAAGACACTGTGCCTGTTAACCAGAAGGCCAGGATTCAAGACCCGGGTCCCCACAAGACAGGATGAGCTCCTGTGCTTAGCCCAGCTCTGCGATGCAGCTGGAACCAATCGTATCGGCTCTGCCGTTCAATTGGACTATTTCAGTGGCTTGGAGAGGGGGGATTTGCTGCTTGGGTAACAGCCTATCCTCCACATCAATCTACTCAGGCCTTCGTGCTTCACATAATACCATAGTCTTTCAAGACTGATGGATGCCAAGTTTTTTTGTATGGTTCACACCCTCGCCTGGTGAAATTATATTTTTGAACAGTATTCTCTTTAATATATATGAAAAAATTCACTATTTTGCATGCTGTGGTTGATCAACATCAACATGTTCCAGAAATAGTCTCGTTAAATTATCACTATGTCAAAATAAAGGTAACTTTCATTGTTAGCTTGGCTGCATTCTTCCCCATTACCAACCATTTAATGCTAACTATTTTCTGTTCTGAACAAGTTAACAACAAAGTAGGATTGCAGAAGATTTGGCAATTCTGCTTTGTTCTGTGTAGGACATTCTTTTGGAAGGGTCAATTGATTGATAAATAAATTTCACCCATGCTGATATGAGCATCACACACACAACTAGCCATCCACAAATCATTATTCCTAAATAGTCCCACTAAAGTCAATGGGACTATTCCAAAATAAGCGGTCTGGGCATTGCTGTCATAATATATTTTATTTTATATTGCTGTAGTGTACTGTACAGTTTATGATTGCAACTTTCCAAAGAGAAGAAACAAAGGAGTGCAAGAAGACATTTTTAAGACATAACAAATGGAAAAGGATACCTTGTAAGCTCTAAGGGAGTAGTAAAAGTGTCAGGCATATAAGATGGCATGAATGCAGAAGCAACCATCTATGTATGGTGGAAAGCACAATAATGCATTGTGCATTTTGACTCTTCATTTTTGTTGCTTCTTTCTTTGCATTATTTGTGCAAAATTATGCTCTAGTCTAGCGTGTAACATTGTCATTGTTGTTGCTGGACTCATTCCAACTGCATTGGTTGATCCAAATGTGCCTAAACCAATGGTTCACGAGCATTTCAGCCTGGGACCCCCTTCTGGGAATGACAATCTGTTCAGGAACCCCTACCTGAAGTGATGTCATGGCCTTAAGTGATATCAAACAAGAATTGACATCACTGATGTCAGAGCTCTTCCATGTCTCCTTGGAAGTAAGTCTCATTGTGTTCAGTGAAGCTTTCTCCCAGAAAAGTTGAATCTTTTTCAGATTCAGAAATCTTCATTGGTATTATTTAAACCAAGGGTGTCGAAGGCATTTCTTACAAAGGGCTGAAGTTAGCATTAATTGTATTTTCCAAGGGCTGGAGTCAGGGTGACCAGATGACCGGAAAAACCCGGATTTGTCCGGATTTTTAGCCTCCTGTCCGGGTGTCCTACATTTTGGCATCATTGTCCAACATTTTGGCTTCATTTTGAAACTTCACAATAGTGCACAGTACCCCATCATGCCATATGTCATTGGATTCGTATTGAAGAGCAGTTTGGAGATATCTCCCTCCTATCAAAAGTTATGGCCAAAAAACAGAAAAACAAAAACAAAAAATACATTTTTTGGCAATTTTTTTTCAGCGGGTAGGAATTTTGGCCTGGGATTAGGAATTTTGGCCTTGGGGTTCAGGAATTTTGGGTTTGGGATCTGGTCTCCCTGGCTGGAGTCCAATATTATGCAGGTCTACTTGGGAGTAATTCCTATTATAGTCAATGGAGCTTACTCCCAGGAAAGTGTGAAGGAGAGGTTCTCAGGGGCCACTTGAAATGGTAAGGCAGGCCGCATTCGCCCCGCGGGCCTTGTGTTTGACACCTGTTAACGATATACAGAATACAAATACAGAAATATTAAACCATTGGCTCATTATTATATTGCAGTGTTGGTCAATAATATTCACTCTGGCTTACAATCTCTCTACATCTCTGTAAAATTTAATAGAGGTATTTTGCTGCCTGATTTGTGTGTGTCACATTATAAATGGTGACACATCCCAATAACCTCTGGCCTGCAAGCAGTGGGAAGGAGTGGGTTAAGCAAATGTTTATATAAATCATTGTACCATTTGCAATATATGGGAAGGGGAAATTCAAACCAATTATCTGATATACTGCACTCACATACCCTTGCTTGCACATCAAGGCCCTTAAATTTGTTCCACATAAAGTATGGGTTGTAGCCTGAGTGCCCCATTCCAAGTTGGCTGTGCCCAGTGCTCAGTTCCCAGCTTTTCACAACCCTCCCCCCAAAAAGGAAACTTACTCTGAGAACTAGTAGTGTAAACCATTCAATTCACATTAAACCAGTTTTAAAAATCATGAGGATATCAAAATCAATATTTACTCAATGCACTTATAAATTTGATTAGACATGCAGCTATTGCTTGCTCGACTGGTAGGACTATCAACTACAGATTTTTGTAAAATAAGTTGCAGTCTAATCCAATGCCTATCTACTAAGAAGTAAATTCTATTGTGTCCAATGGGGTTTACTCCCATTGTTCCTAAATAGTCCCACTGAAGTCAAGGGGACTATTTCAGAATAAGCAGTCTGGGCATTGCTGCCATAATATATTTTATTATGTTGTGTCTTGGATTGTAGCCTTAAATATGATCACACACTGTGAAATCAGACAACAATTTATAAAACCCATGATTTGCTCTTACCCTGCATTTCACATCTACAATTTCATATATAAAGGAATATTTGGAACATGTGTCCCTGGAAGTAAACAGACAGTAAGTCAGACCTAGGGAACAATCCTATGCATATATACTTAGAAGGAAGTCCTATTGTGTTCAATGGGGCTTACTCTCAAAAAAGTGTGGTTAGGACTGCAGCCTTAGTGATGTTTTGTTTTGAAGAGTAAATGCTATCTTTATAAGCTATTTTAATTCCTCAAGTCAGCACTTTTAATCCATATTATACTTGAAGATTTCTGTATGAATCATTTCATTGGCTGAAAAGAAAGCCATGCTTAAATTATTAAAATGTTGAGTCTCTTCTCTCCTGTGTCATTTGGGTTATAATTAATCTTCAAGATGCTGGTGTTTACTTAGACATTTTGGAAATTCAAACCATTTATGCAAATTTCCAGTGCCTTGAGACTCCATTCAGATTGTCAGAAAGTTTGAATATGTAAGCACATCTCTAAATATATTGCTTTCTATAATACCTCTTACCCATCAAAGGCAAAAATCAGACTTAGGAGTTTATCTTTTGAAAGGCTGTATTAGGCAATAAATTGTAGCTTTCTAAATATGCATGACTGTGCACATGTGTGTTCAACACAGAGAAACTAAAAAAAACCACAATCCAGAAATACAGTTAATATAACTAGTTTATCAAATGCCATTGATAATGTTTAGACAGTTTGTAAACTTTCAGGGAAATTTGTTCCCTAACTTTGGGCGTAGTCCAGAGTAAATACAGAGAGTCCTTGCTCCAGTGTAAGAACAATTTGCTCTGGACTGCAATATGAATTTCCCATAGGTTTTCACTAGATGGTGCAGTAACTATGGGTACACGTAATGTATCTTATGTGCTCCCGTAGTTACTCTGGATTGTATGATAAGTCATTGCTGGGGAGGGGCTAGTGCCCCTGGGAGGAATAGGGGAAATTTTGAAACTTATCAAAGGTGCTTCCTGGGTTTGAGGTGTTTGGGGATCCCTGGGAAGACCCTTTGAGCACTCGCAAGGCTTCCCAATGCTTGAAAAGAGTGAAAGTTGCAGTAGTCAATGTCCGGTTGGGTCATGATCGCACGTACACTTTTTTCAAGCCTCAAGGAACCCCATACGTGCTCAGCAGGGCTCCTTAGTAGCTCCTTATATAATTATCAAAGTGCAAGAACTGGGAATTGATAAAGAAATTGTGGCAATCTGCAACCAGAACTTTTTTTAAAAATGAGCTGCTCATTACAAAAAAGAAATAGCACTTTTGAGTTTGGCTTGTACAGTCAAAATGTAGGCCAACTGCTGGGCATTAGGGCTATTATGGTTGCCACAATTTCAGAATAAATAGCCTTCAGATTGCCAAGAAGGAATTGTCAATTACCTAAATACTGAGCATATTCTAGAATGACTTTGTGCATAATTTGGCCAATCAACAAATTGACCAGGGTTGCCCTTGTGAGTTGCATCTGTTTCTGATTTTAATTCATCAAGTTACCTTTTCTCTCATTCCTCCTGCTAAATAAAATGTGCTGCTTGTTTATTGGTACAGCAGATACCTTTTATGGAGACATGAATTTCTAGAGCTTCACAGAAAGCTATAACTTTTATTTTTTAAAAGCTACCATCCTAAGCTTTTTCTTCTCTAATGAATCAACATATTTTTTTTCAAAATTAAAAGCCATTGTGGAATTAAGCAGACAAGGTAGAAAAGGCCTATCATTATTGTTGATGAGTGGTGGGGAAATTCAGATATAATGCCAGGCCTATATGTGGGAGCAGCAAGAGTGAAATGGCTCTCTGTGCTGTGACATCATGTTCCTGGAAGTGATATCATGGCCAAAAGTAACATCAAAAGTGGAAGTGACTTTAGGATGATGCCAGAGCTCCTCCATGTCTACTCAAAAGTATGAGTAAGTCAATGAGACCTTTGGTAAAATCCAGAGCAGTTATGGGTCCATGCAGTTACGTCACCCTCTAGTGTTATTTTATGGAAAGTCACCTTAACTGCTCTGGAGCAAAGGGCTTAATCTGACTTTAGGGTATGGGCCTTATTCACAGGAAAATATGTGAATGACTAGGCATCAATAGGAAAGCTGACTATCATCAGTAGTGTGGTCTACCTGGCCTGTGGTTTTTAGGTTTCTTATCAACAGTCCAGCAAATAAACATGAGCAAAATCCTTTTGTCCACTCAGAAGTAAGCTCCATTGTGTTCAATACCTCTTACTCCCAGGAAAGAGTCTTTAGGATTGCAGCCCATGTTATTGATCTGGTCCATGCTCCCTTATGTCATCTTCTAATTGGAGTTTTAAAGACAAGCTATAATATTTTCCCCAAAATATAGAATTTGAGTAATGGAAATAATGGAAAGTGCTTGGTAGATCAAACAAAGTAATTTTCACCTTGACTGGTAAGCTGAGATACCAATGAATTAAATACCTTGCAAAAAATTATTCAAATTAATATGATTACTAGTTTGGGGATGGATGGAATATGTCAAATATAAAATTTACCTTCTGGCTTTGAGAAAGGGTTCAGCATTGAAGCAGTCATTCCTTGACAATCATTCAAGGAATGATTCAAACAATGATTCAAACAATCATTCCTAAATTGTTTCTTTATTACTTTTTGGTGACCTTTTAAAATTTAATAACTCTTACATTAACCTGCAAATATCATGGGAAAATTTTAACTTTGTAAAATAATTTTTATCACAATAATCAAATTAGTTAGATTTTATTGGTAGATCCTATTGAGATAAGAATGAATGTGAATGGCAAAGTCCCAGATATTTAAATCTAGAAAAAGCACTTTAGTCATTATGCTGAAAGGTTCCCAAACTGGGTTATCATGATGTCTTACTCAGGGAATCCCTACATGCCCTCTTAAGGGACTGGGTAATTGTGAAAGCAGTCCTGGGAATAAAACGGAGTATTTTACATGTGCCATGAGCAGCATTGACTTTTTGGGAGGGTTGAGGGAGCCCACAGATCCTTCTCCTATGCTCCACATTGCTCAGAATAACTAAAAATAGAGATAATGATCCACTTCTGAATAATTTAAAAATAGTGATAATGATCCACTTCTGGATGGTAATCACAAAACTAGAAGGGGGTCATTTTCAGTTCTATTTTCAGTTGTTCTGAGTTATTTTCAGTTGTTCTGAGGCATGGGGAGTACAGTATAGGAGAGATGGGCTCCTCAAATCCACCCTAGAAGGCTAACACTGCTCATGGTAACTGTAAAAGCCTAAAAAAACCTTATTCCTTCCAGCTGTGTGATTGTAGGAATCATATTGCTGCCTTTGCCCCTCTCAGCACTAACCTTGGTTCTCAACCTTCCAAAGAATTTGGGAATCATTGCTATGTTCTGATGCACCTAAGTCTAAGCATGGAATAGAAACGAAATAAATGAATATCATTCCTAAATTGTTTCTTTATTTTTTGGATTGTAGGAGCCAAGATGGTGCAATCTGGAGTTGCTTATACCTGGAAGATCTTGGTTCATATCCACCATAAAGCTTCCTGCGTAATCTTGATCAGTCACTGGCAGCAGCTACAAGCCCCAGTTAGACCATGTGTGTTCAGCCAGTGCGTTTGGCCAGTGCATTCGGCCAGTGCACAGACATGTGTTTTTGGTCAGTGTGTTCAGCCAGTGCACAGAAATGTGCCAGCCTCCCCACACCACCATGGGAATGGGGAAACAGGTGAATTGCACTGGCCTAAATTAGGTAGGATTGCACTCACCCAGTCACTCAGTCTCACCAACCTCACAAGGGTGTTGCAAGAACAAAAGGAGGGAGGGAACTGTATGTACCAGTTTTATTTCCTTGTAGGAAAAATTGCATTAAAAATCTGATAATTAAAAAAACATTCAAACCAAGCATCTCTCTATTACATTTTTTTTCTTAATGTATCGAACTGCAGGCATAAATTTTATTCTCTCTTTATCAAATCTGGCCTTAAAGGGGCAGGTACAATTGCCGGAATGCCATCTCTAACCTGTTGCATACCAGTTGGCCAACCATGCCATTGGGCAACCTTTGCTTGGTGTTTCTCAGCAGAGATCATACCAATTAACAACTTCATTGCTAATTGAAAGATGTTCTGCAACTTTCAACTACATTGCTAATTGAAAGATGTTCTGCTTTCAGATTTTGACAGGTTTTTCTAAGGGGGGGGGAGAATTCAATGTCTTTTTCAGTATAGGACTGAATGTGACCTTTTTAAAAATGCGGGCAAATGATTAATGATCTTAATAAATATGTAGAACAGAAAGCTGGAAAGGTTATGTGTTAAAATCACTGTTTGCCTATAAATGCAAATACTTCACCATAGTGCTGGGTAAGCAAGTATGATTGATACTTTAATATTTGCAAATATTTTCACTAGACATATACAAAACCCACAAATGTCAGCACAGTGAGACTGCTGATAAACAGATTATGAGACAGAGAGGGCAGTGTGTAGTAGTTAGACATGCAACAATCCAGACTGACGTTGAAATCCATCACCCAGCTGTTGGCTGAATACAGACAAGGGCAAAAGAGAGCCAAGCGTTTCCATGTAGTACATGGAAGTGTGAGAAGCAAAAGGATCAAAAGATTTAAAACCTTGCTGGTCAGCCTTTATGACTTTTGCATATGAAAATATGCCCACGAAAGGATATTCTCTGTTCTACCAATCCATGGATTCTGATAATTATGTCTGTCTAGTCTCATCTGTGCATGGTGCATCATTATAAAGTGGTACCTCATCTTCAAAACCAAGTAATAGTTTAATACTATAATTTAATGGTACAGTATGTACCCGTATGTATAATGGTACAGTATGTCGCAATGGTGTCTTGTCCAACGGTGATGAATTGAAGTGGCATCCCTAGATTTGCAGATGGAACACAGAAATCCAGTTCTGCCTGGAAAAAATATCTGTACTGCCTATTTATTGGAACCACAGCATGGGAAAAGGGAAGGGTGACATTCTTGAATGTGTGAACCTGATCCTCTCCAGGCAGCTGATATTTATAAAGAACACACAGAACGGAAAACACATATTAAGAATCCAAATCTGGTTTAACCCAGCTCTGGCATAGATAAGATTTACAGTTTTGTACATCCATAAATCTGTCTCAGAGATTCTCTTTCTGCATTAGTTGCTGAAATATGCAATACTATCAAGAAGGCTCTACAGTTTGAAAGGAACACAGCGCCTTAAATCCAACCAGTTAAGAGTTCTGGTTAAAGGAACATTAAAAGAAATGAATCATGATATGGCATGGCATTTACATGTTCTGGTAATCTTTTATGTACTTTGGTTTCTGGAATTTTCCTGGTAGAGGTCTGGAACATTTTTAACCCACAGAAGGCTGCAAACCATTCCATTTAGGCATTAAAACTTGTCACAGTGATGGATTTGGCAAAGTCTTTACCACATCAAAGCAGAAAAACTGTCAGATACCTTTGGCGAGCGCTAAGCTACTCTATTCCTCAACCTGTCATCCCTTAACTAATAATAATGCTCTATCTTGCAGGTTTGTTGGAAATGTGCAGAATATTATTATGAAAAAATTATTTGGAAAGCAAATGTCTTACCAAAGAAATCCTACCTTAATGTTCTAATCTTCGTTATTACCATCACCTGTATTAACCAGGAAAATACTGTATTTACTCAAATCTAATGCACACACTTTTCAGATGAATTTAGTATCCAAAATCTGAGTGTGCATTTTGCTGTGCAAAATGGGCCTGCCTGGGCCCCACTTCAACTACCCCTCTTTCTCCCACCAACTTCCCTACCTGGTCCCCACTCCACGCCACTTTTGCATGCAGGCAGAAGCATTTGCTGCTGCTGCTGCTGCAAACTTGGAAAGAGTCAAGCTGGCATCCTACACACTTTCCTGTGAGGTGGATTAAACAGGACTTGATTCTGAGTAGACAGCATAGGATCTCGTCCCTTTTGCATCAAAGCAGAAGCTTTTGCTGTTGCTCTTGCTGAAACTGCCCATCTGGTTTGCATGGATAGATCTCACATACACACACAGAGGTTTCTTGTAAAAGTTGCTCAAAAAGACCCCAGTGACTCTTTCAGGGATGAGTCATCATCCCTGGCCATAAAGGTTTTTCTTTTCTGTTTTACTGTTCAGTATATTACAGTGTTTTATTACAGTAATTGTGTTCTGTATTACGTTACAGTGTTTTGAATTTGATTACAGTGTTTTATCATCATTTTTACATACAGTTAATATTTTTATATGAATAGTAGCGAAAAGCATACCCGTGTTGCAGGAATAAAATTCCCCCTTACGCCATTCCCCCCATGGCGCATCAATCCCCCACGCACATCATCTCCCCATGCACATCAACACCCTATGCGCAACATCCCCTCATGCGCAACATCCCCTCATGCGCAATATCCCGTCAGGTGCATCAGCCCCCAGGCGCATCAGCCCCCAGGCATTTCAACACCCCATGCACATGTGCAACACACCCCATACGCATCAACTCCCATGCGTAACATCCCCCATGCGCATCAACCCCCCATGTCATCAACCCCCATGCGTAACATCCCCCCATGCGCATCAACCTCCCATGTGCATCAACACCCCATGCGCATCAACACCCTAAGCATAATATCCACCCCACGCATAACAACCCCCATGCGCATCATCTCCCCATGTGCATCAGTCCCCCATGCACATCAACCCCCCATGTGCATCAACCCCCATGCGTAACATCCCCCCACGCGCATCAACCTCCCATGTGCATCAACACCCCATGCGCATCAACACCCTAAGCATAATATCCACCCCACGCATAACAACCCCCATGCGCATCATCTCCCCATGTGCATCAGTCCCCCATGCGCATCAACCCCTCCATCTGCATCAACCCCCATGCGTAACATCCCCCATGAGCATCAACTCCCAATGTGCATCAACCGCTATGCGCATCATCTCCTCATGTGCAACATCCCAATGCATAGCATCCTCCCCAGTGCAACCCCTCCCTCTGAACAACATCCCCCCAGTACACCAGGCACCGAGCACCAAACTGGCTGGAGGATAGTCAGTCTTCCATGTTAAGTATAGGACAAAAACACGTTGTACCTCTTTTCAGCCCCTTAAGGGTTAAATTTCTCCACATTGGTTTTTGGTTGGTGTTCATGTGACAGAAGAAACACCCTCCCCGAATTTCATGGTTCTAGGTCTGGGGTTTGGGGCAGAGCATCCTTCAGTCACCGATTCTTCAATGCAAAGTATAGGGAGAAAAACAGGTTATGCCCCATTTCACTCCCTTCCCGTTGGAATTTCCAAAAACCGGTTCTTAGTGCATCCCTCAGTCACGGAAGGAACACCCACCCCAAATTTCATGCTTCTAGGCCCAGCGGTTTTGGCAGGGTGTTGATGAGTGAGCCAGCCAGCCAGTCAATGACTTTTCATTTTTATATATATAGATGCCAGCAAAAACAAAAAAAAATTACTTTATGCTGAAATGATGTAGGTCTTATTGTAAGATGCATTTGATGTTAACTTTGAGTTTGTATTGATTCTTTCAGCAGCTTAGCTTTTGAGCCTCTTGTTTCCAATATGTTGAATTTGCTTTTTTCCCCCCTCCATTTTTTATCTGCTGCAAAATTAAGTTCCCATACAGACTTAAATGACTGGTTCTGACAGCTCTGAAAAGAGGTCAGCCATGTCAACTGGGGACATGTCTATGTGATTCCATTGCTTTCTTTCCAAAAGAAGCCCAACAAAGTAACTCAAACACACAGTTTATTATAATGCAGTTTATTATAATGTCAATCCCCTTTCTAAGCCAGCACTCAGAAATGCATTTGAAGAGCCAGAAGCTAATTAATGTGAAAACAACAAGAAAATATAAAGGTCAGTGGAATCAAAAAGGTGACCTTACTCTCTGTCAGTGATGACAATGACTACTATAGGAAAGGGCACATTGTCCCACACAACCCTAAGATGTGAGAAAAAAATCAAGGCTGGTTGTGTAACTAAATGTACAGGGGTGATACGCATGGGGGTATTGCATATGGGGGATGGTATGCATGGGGGCGATGCATATGGTGTGCATGGGGGGACTTTGTGCATGGGGAGATGATGTACATGGGGGAATGGTGTGCACGGGGGGACAGTTTGCATGGGGACAGTGCACATGAGGAGGGTGCGGAAGGGGGGATGTTGTATGGGGGTATTGCACATGGGGAACGATGTGCATGGGGGAACAATGCACAAGGGGGGTTGATGTGCAGTGGGAGAATGGCATAACAGGAGGAATTTTACTCCTGCTATGTGGTTACGTTTTCTCTAGTAGTACATAAACTGAATTGTTTAATCGATAAATCTGCTTCCCACCCTACATTTCCAGGGTGCTTGCAAATAATATCTTCATAGTGAGTACTCCCACATACACTGCAGGCAACCACCAGTGGGAGCACAGGTTGCACAGGGAGCACAGAATCAGGGCTGGAGAGTACAAGGTGGGAAGGAGGAGAAAATGGGCATTTCTCATCAAGGAGGGAGCAGGTGGAATGTAGGAGAGAGAGAGAGAGAGAGAGAGAGAGAGAGAGAGAGAGAGAGAGAGAGATGTGGATCCAGGGAGGTACCAGAAAAAAACAAGAGCCAAATTAATTCAATCAATGGGAATTAATTCCATCATTGGTACAGCCAAAAAGGACACTGCCATGTAAATGATTTTCACTAAAACCTATGGAATTACCAAGCGTATAAACAGACATTAACGCTATTCTTCGAGATTTGTTTTCCAACCCGATGTAACCCCAAATCCAGAGTAACTACGGGAGCATGTAAGAGACTTTACGTGCACCTCAAGTTACTGCACCACCTAGTGAAAACCTATGGGAAATTCATATTGGAATCCAGAGCAAGTTTTCTTACACCGGAGCAAGGACTCCCGGTCGTTACTCTGGATTTTGCCCGTAATGTTGGAAATTTCTTGAGGCCTGTTAACATCTTTAGGACTGCTTTCATTGTTCCTCTCTGGAGGGTGACTCCAGATGAATCCTTGAGGATTGACAATCCCAGTCAAAATGCATTCTGATCTATCAACAAGGGTCAGATTTATATCACAGACCAAGACCAAAAGCAAGATTTTTATTATATTATGTATTATATTTAGTATTCAGAGAAACTAAAGAGCAACTACAATTTTCCTGATGCTAAAATACAAAATCATTTCAAAAGCAGAAACAATTGTAATTCATGTATACCAGCATCTGGTAAGCACTTAAAATCCTGTTGCACAGAGTGGAAAGCTGTAAGATAAATTAGTGTTAAAACATAAAAATTGCTCTCCTGTGAAGGAGAATAGATGGGAAATATAAACATCTTCAGGTTTCAAAAATATATAGCAGGAAGAGGGAAAAAAGAAACAATTGATTGCAACTTGTATTTGTTATAGTTAAATGGCAGTTTTGTGAAGTATGGTGCTTTAAACAGTACAATCTGGATTTTGGTTTTCTAATTTACAATCGCACACACACACACAAGTGGGGACCCTCAATAAAATATCCCACTGTATCCCCACGTCGCAGCAAAACTGCTTCAGATCAGAGTTCTTTTCCACTTAAAATCAAGGTTGTGAATATTTTGTTGTGAATATTAAAATCAAGGCTGTGAATATTTATTATCTGCTATCTTTGATAACAAAGGGGATCTGCAAACACCTGGATTCTTTTGCATATACTAAAGCCCTACCAGTATTGCTAAAAATGCAAAACATGTATATCAACAATCTTTTTTTTAAATGAGTGGGAAGAACTTTTGGAACACCTATGTTTCTTTATCCGTAGTTTGCCAGAAACATAATCCTTCTAGGGAAAAACAGATATCTGGTCATAAAATGTTGTCTCATTTTGGATGGCGGATGTCTGCTGCTCATACGATTTTCATTCCATTGTCTCCTTTATTTTTCATGTGAGACAATTTTCATTTTTCCCAGTACTTAGGATGGTGAACTCTACCTCTGCAGACATTTCCACTTTATGACTACAGACATTGTTGTTACTTGTCATAAGGGCCCTAAGACAAAATACTTCATTATGTTCTTTCTGATCTTTCTTAGTTCTTGTCCCTCTCTTTTTTGGTGGAAGCAATTTATTTAGAGGGTGAGATGGAAAAAATAATCTAAAAGCAAGAAAAGTCTAATAAAAAGCCAATATCTCTCTCCTTTGAGGAGTGCCAGTCAGATTGATTGAAATGGAAGTTGCCACTGTTTGGCTGCTATCTTAAAGACACTTTCCTGGGAGTAAGACCCATTGAACACAATGGAACTTACTTCTGAGTAGACATGCTTAGGATTGTGCTCTTTGTTGCATAACAGCCCAATCCAGAGCAACTAATCTGTCCACATAAGAGCCCTTAGGTTGCCCTATCTAACACTAGGTTGGAGCAACTGCAAGATGCTCCAGCCCAGTTACTCTGAAGGAGGCTTAGGGCAGAGCAAGGCAAGATAGGGTGCCCTAAGAGAGGTGGACCTGCTCTGCCCTAACTGGGGCAGCCTAAGCAGCTCAGGAGAGGCCAGTTGAGGGCATGTTTAGCATTGCCTAGGGCAGAGCAGTTACTCTGTATCCAGAGCCTGTTTCCAAGGCAGAAATGCCCTCTTCCAGCCCTCAGAGTTATACCACCTCAGGAGCAGGTACAGTAATGAGTAGACCCATAGGGGTCCATGATAAGGCCCGAGTAAGAATGGCAGTGCTGACCAAAAATCTGAGTTCTTGGCCATCCTAGCTGCAACCCCTTCCTCTCAACCTCAGGATATGGAACAAACTACGGCTGCCCACAAACCTCAGGATACAGCAGGCCACTCCAAGAAGCCCCTTGTATTCACTGTAGAATGTACTGGCATCTCATCAGGGACTCCTTATAAGGCAGGCACCCAGTGGCATCACCAGACTGGTGCGGCTGGTGTGGGCTGCATTGGGGATGCGCTCCGTATGGGATGATGTGCCGGAGGAGTTTGACTGTCCTTTGGCAGGTCCCGGGCGTCAGCACACCCATTCAGGCCTGCTCCAAGGCGGAGAATCAGCCAGAAGCTGACACTTGTCTGAGGAGCTGGCCTGAACGGCCATCTGAGGTGCACTGCGCAGAAACACACTGAGCATGCCAAACAGCTTCAGAGGAGACTTCCTTAGAGCAGAGAAAGTCCGCGCCTCTGCACAGCCATTCGGCCTCACTCAGGAGGCGGAGCGGCAGCCGAATGGCTTCAGAAAGAGTACTGCACAGGCACTAACTCTGACGCCTGCACAGTCTCCCCCGAAGCCAAAAGGCTTCAGAAAAGTACTGCGCAGGTGTCAGAGATGGTGCCTGCACAGTACTCTTTCTGAAGCCAGTTGGCTTCAGAAACAACTGCGCAGGCGCCAACTTTGGTGACTGCGCAGTCCAGGTGGGGGGGGGGCGCATCCCAGGGATGACGCACAGACTTCCGCACCACGTGATGTGCAGAGTCATGTCACCACTGTAGGCACCACAGCTGTTCCTTGTTCAGTGTGATCTGAGGGGTGTCTCCTCAGGAGCAAGTCTTCCCCTTGTGTCAATTACTTAGCATGCTCTGGAGCAGTTAGGGCAGCCCAGGCTTCCTGACTCTCTGGATTCAGCATAACTTTCTGCTCTGGATACAGAATAGTTAGGAGAATGCAGTTAGGTCAGAGCAGGCTGAATTTGCTCTGGATTGCAGCCTAAATGTCTTTCATGCTGAAAGCAACCTTAGGTGTCTTCATTAGCTGGGAGACCCAGAACTGTTTCTTGGCATCACTGATTTAATGAATAGGAGAAAGTCAGTACTGTAAAGTATATTTTCACAGGTGACGGAGGACATAAGTAAGAATGTGTTATATAATTAGAGCTACTGAGTGACTGGATGGTATGTGGGTTTTTAAAACTTTCTTATAAAATAAACACAGAGCTGGCAGTACTATTGAGGTTGTTTGCTAGCCAAAATTCTGGATGCTTCTGCAGGACAATAACAAAGAATCAAAAACAAATCCTATGGGAAGTTGCCAGTGGATGAAAGAAATTTGCAGCACAATGTGGCTGGCTGGTAGCTCAAGTAGCTAATAGCCAAAGTGACTTGCTAGTAGACCTCGATACAGGTGCAGTCTAATGTCATCAGTGACAAATGCTACCCAGATAGCAACTAACATTAACTGTGCTGCCTTCCTTTCCTGCACTAATGTTGATCATCTTTCTCCTTCTCTTTCTCTTATACTCCTAGATTTGCAAAGAAAAATAGAGAGGTACAGAAAGTATGGACAGAAGAATGGTCGGCCACAGGATCTCCTGGAAAGCTTCTCTTACACTCTGTTCTCCAATTTCTTCTCAAGTTCAAGAAGTGTGGAAGGAGGAGCATCAGAGGTGGACAGCAGAGGCAAGTTGAAAGGAGTCCAGACCAATGTTCCCATAAGTTTCCAACCCCTCTAATCCACTGATGGAATCAATCCCCTCTGTCTGACTTGAACTTTTAAATATCCAGATGTTCCTGAGTTCACAAAGAAAGCAGATTACTGTACTCTTCTCTAGTGTTACAGCCTTTAGAGCCCAATCCTATGCAAGTCTATGCAGATGTAAGCCTCTTTACAGTGAAATGGAACTTATTCCAGGTAAGTATGGTTAGAATTACAGACAAAGGCTGCAATCCTGAACACACTTTCCTGGGAGTAGGCCCAGTCATGGGCTCCAGCAAGTTCACACCTACTCTATAGAACCGGTTGTTAATGAGAGATAGGACATATAAAGTTTAAAAATAGCCTTTTAAAAGTGGCTGCCAGATGGGCATAGAACCAGTTGTTAATTTCTTTGAATCCTATTACTGAGTAGGCCCCATTGAAAACAATAGGACTTACTTCTGAGTAGACATGCTTAGGCTTGCACTGAAAGCAGGCCTCCATCAGTCTTGAAAGACTATGGTATCTTGCTTGGCACTGCAAACACTTCATGCGAAGCAGAAAAGCCTGGGTTAGATTGTTATGGAGGATAGGCTGTTACTCAAGCAGCAAATCCTCCCTCTCCACACCACTGAATTAGTCCAATGGAAAGGCAGAGCCAATACGATTGGATCCAGCTGGCGTTGCAAAGCTGGGCTAAGGACAGGAGCTCACCTTGTCTTGTGGGGCTGACCCGGGTCTCGAACCCTGGCCTGCTGGTTAACAGGCACAGCGTCTTAACTGCTTGCGCCACCCACAGCCTGGTGCATCCACAGCCGAATGCAGTTGTATCTACACTTTCTCTGAGAGTAAGTGCCATTGATTATTCTGTGCCTTACTTTTGAGTAGACCCACATATGATTGGGCTCTTAATATAGTAACCCAGAGAGATTCCTTCTAAATGTGGAGGATGTGTCTGTAGAAAACATGAGAGGTTTCTTTACCACATAAGAAAGGCAGTTGAGACATCAAGGCGAGTTAGTACTCCAACCCACAAAGTCATGCACGAAAATTCAATTTCGGCACTTTTGCAGTTCAGTCAAACTGACTTCTGCAGTGGTGGCTTCAACAGCCCTATATCATTGTCTAGCCATGATTAATTCTCTTAGTGTTTCTTGTGATAACGTTATTCTTGATGAGCTCATTTGGTATTAATGTGAATGTCATATGTACTTTAATAGGATTTTCACTGTAATTCAGTATTAATTAAGTGGATCTATGTTGTTATGAATTCCCCAAATACACAGAGCTTTCTAGTGTACTGCAAAATATTAGATCTTCCTGCAAATCCTTCATTGTTCAAGAAAGTCACTCATCTTCAAAGATGAAATTCTAAAGAGCAGACATCCATGCAAAGCTGGCAATGATAATGACATGATAATTGGAACTCTTTTCATATGAATGCTTTGCCAAGGTATTTGGCTCCAAATATCACATCCTGTAAAAGCAGCAATTGTAGTCCTAATAAGGCTTGTGGTTGCCTTATTCTTATGGCAAGAGGTCTGGAGAAAATGAAGGCGAACCATTATGAAAAAGACAAGTAGAAGGTTCAACAACACCTCACTCTATGCTTGAGCAAAAAGATTGTGAAACGGTGTCAGACCAAAGAATGTGGTTTAGTAGGGCCAAATGTAATCCAATGTGTCACCTGATTTGTGTCATTTGACTCTTTCTAAGCCAGTGGTTCTCAATCTTCCTAATGCTGTGACCCCTTTATAAGTTCCTCATGTTGTGGGGACCCCAACCATAAAATTATTTTCGTTGCTACTTTATAACTGTAATTTTGCTACTGTTATGAATTGAATTGTAAATATCCAGTACGCAGGATGTATTTTCATGGTTACAAATGAAATGTGTGTTCTATGCACACATTGAACACAATGGTATGCATAGGATTCAGAGTAGGCATGCATAGGATTGGGCCCTGAGGCTGCAATCCTATCCACATTTACATGGGAGTAAAGGCCCCCTGACTATAATGGGATTTATTTCAGAGTAGGCATGCATAGGATTGGGCCCTGATGCTGTCAGTCAGCCCCAGTGCACACGCAGGTACAGCTGGAGGTCTGGAAAACCTGACCTGGCCCCCTGTACTAGAGGTCTTTAGGCGACCCCCAGGAAAGCTCTAGGCGACCCCAAAAGGGGTCCCGACCCCCACTTTGAGAAATGCTGTTCTAAGCTAATATCTGATATATTTTCCAGAGTTTAGCTTCATGAATAGCACCAAAACACAGCAAAAATTAGCAGTTTTCTACTCCTATAAGGTAGTATTTATATGCGGAGAGTAAAATTTGTTGATCCATAGATTGCTGATGAATTTTATTCTAATTGAAATTTTCCCACTCTTATAGTTATCCTGGCTCTGGAAGTGCTCACAGCAAGACTGCAGGATGCTATCCCCCCATACCAAGCTATGTCTCCTCTCACCACTGGGCTGCCTCTCTTTCAAAGGTCTAGGGAGATAGCACATTGCTCTCGCTGAACTCCAAAGGCTTTGGAGGGCCAAAGTAAATCAATAAGTGAATTGGAAGTAGTGTTTTTAGACCCTTAGAAATTCTTCTGAGGGCCGAGAAAGCCAAACACCATTCGGAAAACCCCTGGGCAAAAGGCTCTGTATGGTGAAGGTGGCACCACGGGGCTGGATGGTGGCATTAGCATGCCACCTGCTCTGGATTCAGAATAGTAGGGGCAGCCCAGCTAGGGCTCTCCTCACTGCCCTTACTCTGGATTGTGCCCTTAGTGTTTCTCCTAACAGCCAACCAAAATTTAAGCCCTTGTAATTTGGCTGTAGTCCTCCTCTCTCTGCAAATAAAAATAAATCATTAACTAGTGGCAATCAGGTGATTACTTTCTATTATCAGTCAGACAGAAAATATTCTATCAGAACCTTTAATTTCTCCCATATTTATTCCAATAGAAAATGAACTAACTCTACAATCCAGAGAATCTCCGGGAGCACGTAAGAGACTTTTACATTGACGCAGTTATGGCACCACCTAGTGAAAACCTATGGGAAATTCATATTGCAATCCAGAATAAATTTTTCTTACATTGAAGCAAGGACTCCCTGTAGTTACTCTGGATTGCGCCCTAATTTCTGCAATAGTTCATGACAATTCCCATTTTACAGCCACATGAATCAAGTTTAACTTGGCAGGTTACTCTATGAAATGAAACATCCAATGGTCCAATTGTTATTCATTTTTTATTGTCAATCTCCATCTTTCATATTCTCAGCCTATTTTCAGGAAGAGCCTGAAGTCCAACAGCATTCCAAAGAATTCAGCAAACTCATAAAGATCCATTTTTAACTTAATCCCAGTTAATCCCAAGATAACACTTTGGGGGCAAAATTCATTAACAGAGAAACGCCACATAAAGATAACACTGACATAATTGACTTGACATTTCCAAAAAATAAAAGGATCTGAATCATATCATAAATCTTGTTATAAATGCTGTTATGGTATTACCTATACATAATTTTATGTTATATTTTTCTAAAGGGGAATAGGGGAAAAGGACAACAGGAAAGTGGCTTATTGCAACATTACTAGAACAATCCATTTTATATGTATCTTCTTTTAATAATACTAAAACTTATACATTTCTCACAAGAACCATTTAATCACATTTTATCCTCCTTGTAGATTTGATCCTTCCCAACCCAATCCCATCCTTGGGATATGCCAGCACATATCCAAAACAATAGCAGCCCTACTGGGCTAAAAGTCTGCCTGTCAGTGGACACACCAGATAAATCACAGAATCATATAGTTTGAAAGGACCTAGTAGGTCATCTAATATAACTAGGTCATCTAGGAAATCCTTCTAGAATAGATGAGAAAAAGGCTATGCAAATATAGCTGGGATGTCACTAAGACTGCAATCCTAAAGACACTTCCCTGAGAGTAAGACCCATGGGGTCTTAATTAACAATGGGGCTTAATTTTGAGTAGACATAGTTAGGATTGTGCTCTTAGGTTCCTCTGCAACTACAGTTGTGGAGAGGCCAAAATCAGATTGGGACATGATACAAAAGGGACATGAGAAAGATGAGGATTTGATATACCGTATGTCACTTCCTAATCCCCACTCAGGTGATAGACATGTTCTGGGTGCAAGAAAAATGATACACCAACAACAGATTTAACTACACTCATGAAGGTTAACAGTAACTGCATTGGAAACAATGGAAAAGGGAAAAGCAGCAGTAAATTGCACTTTTAGCTATTCCCCCTTAAAAGCATAATCCTAACCATGTCTACTCAAAAGTAAGCCTCACTGTATACAATGGGTCTTACTTCCAGGAAAGTATCTTTAGAATTGCAGCCTTAGAATCTAAATGTAGTCCGTAGCTTATGCACCATTGTGCTGGCTTCTGTGTGCTGTCAGCACAACATGCAAATAAGACTCCGTCATTAGTTATTTTATCTATTACAGCAGGGGTGTCCAAACCCTAGCCTGGGGGACCAGATGCAGCCAGCAGCAAGTCTCCATGCAGCCCATTGCAAGATCCTTCCATCCAGCGACAATCAAGACTATAATCTTCCAGAGGTGAAGGAATATCTGCTCCTGTACCTCCAGAAGGTATTCTGAAGGCTGGGAAAGGTGCACACCTCCTCGCTGTATGCATGAAAGTGCTTATGAACTGGTTTGAAGATCTCTCTCTCTCACTTTAGCTCTGTATTAGAAAGCGTTTATGAACTGATTTGAATTCATTCATTCATATATATAAGTTCTGTCTTAGTCTAATACTATATTCATTTATGTAAGTGTAGTAGTATATTCATTGTATATAATGTAATATATTAATTTATGTAAATTCTCTTTTCCAGCCCCTACTCAGTATCAAGAGATGATATGGCCCTCCCACCAAAAACCCTGCCTTATCGTCTTCTGCCTGAACTGCAGTCTGATGAGATACAGTCTGTCCTCATCTTTACAAAGGTGCAAATCATGGTTGATGGTCATCTTCCTAATCTTATAGTCTAGTGTCTCTAGCTTTGCCTCTCCAATCTACTATTCTTGCAGTGTATCTAATGGCAGATATAGCCCAGGTGTTTATGGCTTTATAACCCAAGTGTTTACAGCCACATCTGGCCCTCGGGACAGGGTATGGGTACCCCTGGTGCAGTGGTGGGCTCCAGCAGGTTCTCACCTACTCTAAAAAACCAGTGGTTAACAAGAGATAGGACGTATAAAGTTTAAAAATAGCCATTTAAAAGTGGCTGCCAGATGAGCATTGAACTGGTTGTTAATTTCTTTGAATCCCATCACTGCCCTGGTGTAGTGAAATGTAAAGAAAACCATGAGAACTGGTCTCATCCAGAAACAGATTAAAATGCTATAATTCAAGTTTTGTTTCCCACAATTTCTCTCTTCGTTCCACTCATAATTTGCATGGTTAAGATGAGCTGTGTTTCAGCATCAGCTAACTCCCAGCTCAAATCTCCTCTGATAACCCTCTGTTTGGAGTGATTTTCAGCTGCTCCGTGTATTAAGGAAGCATCAAAGGCTTCCACCTGTTTAATGCAACTAATATTTGAAAATTGTAAAGGAGAGGGAGAAGAGAGAGAGAGAGCAAAGACAGAGTTGGCTGTAAAGCAGAGTTAGGAGCAGGCTTCCTAAAGTAAAATTTATAACTCTAGCATTAGAGGAATTTATAGCATACAGTTCCTATCAATTCCAGAGAGATTTAAGTCCACTTTTGCAAAAATTCCAAGGACTGTAAAGCACATTGCTGCTCGGCAGAGATTATTCATAGCTTATGAGCTACCATGTAGCCATTTGAATAAAAAAAATGTTTCAAAAAGATTCATGTCAGGAATAATAATGATTATGAATATATTTCTCTATTGAGAATGCTGAGCAGCTTATTAAAAACAGGAATTGAAAGAGGAATATATTTTCTGGCGTCTCAATTCACTGTGTCTTAATTCATAAGGTAGTATCGCATGTTTGAAAATGAAAACTGACCTCAAATTACCTTAACCACGTAGGTTGCTGAGAGGAAGATACCTTCTTCTTCCAACTAGCCCCATGTGTTCAAAGATTTCCTCACTGATATGCAACACCTGGCCCAAGTTTACCATGTGTCATATCAAAAAAGAGGACAAGGAACCCTGAAAATGTAGGACACCAAGGAAAAGTGTAGGACATGACAAAATAAAAGCTAAAAACACTCATACATATTGCTTTCATATGCATAATTTAAATACTATATTACTTATTATTAAATTTAAAACTATTACATACTCATATACTTTATTACAAAATTTATTAATTACAGGAAGGCTATATACTGCTCACTTACAAGGAAATGGAGAACACTGAAGATTTTTTCCAGGACAAAAGGCTAAAATCCAGGACATGTCCTTAGAAAAGAGGACATATGGTCACACTGGTTCCAGCCCTCATTTATCTCCCAGTAACATTAGCTGATCATTGAAGAAGTCATCAATGTGCAATCCTCACCAATTCAGGCTGGCATAACTCACTTGGCCGATCTTTCTGTGGTGGGGTAGAGAGGTCAGTGTATGGCTGTGCATTGGCTCAAGCCACCCCCACCCCCCAAAGTGGGGCAAAAGTGTCTTATGGCATAGGACAGGTCAGCATAGGACATATATGCCAGGGTTTATGTCTCATTATGAGAGTTTAAAGCTTGGCATTCAAAATTAAGCCCCATTGTATTCAAGCTGAGTGTTGTCATCTTGGAATCTGGCACCATCTTCAAATAGGGCACTCAGACTGCAATTCCTACTTTCATGGGAGTAAACCTCATTGAACACAAAGGGATTAACTTCCAAGTAAACATGAGTTCTGACAGCACAGTGATGGCACTTCCTGTGTAATGTCATGTCCAGCCATGACATCATTTCCAGAGGGTCCTGGACAGATGTTCTCAGAAGGGGTCCCATATGAAGATATTTGAGAAATAATGTTCTAAGCTCAGGAAAGGGAGATAGAATGCCTGCCACATTTAACATGTGCAGGTAAAAAATTCTGGTGATAATTATATTGTAAGCAAAACCTTTATATTGTAACCTTTATATTGTAAAAGCTTTTTTGCTACTTTTACAAAAAGAAAAGTCTTGGTCAGGAAAGATATATCTACATATAACCCAACTTTAAATCCAATGATTTCTCATTAGTAGTGACATAAAGCAGCCAGAATGAAAGCATTTGCTGCTATTTGGCTTGGGCAAGAGGAAAAAATAAATATCCTTTTTTAGACGTGATCGTATCACTGAAGAAAGAAAAGGAACAGAAGACATACGTTTATCCATTCACATAAATTTGGTTCTTTTTATTACTATTTTATGCAGAATTTGAATGAGTTTCCACTAGAAACATGTTTTAAGTAAGCTTCAGTAACCTTGGCTGACTCAATCTGTTGCTAAATACAGCAGGGAAAAATTCTCACATCTTCAAATTACATTTTCAGGGGATATTTATCAAATTAAATTAGCCCTCTAAAATGTCACATCTGTTGGCAAATTCTGTTGTTAGATTAGTTCTACAATTACATTTCCAGTGCCCTGGCAATGTGTGACACTTCAGTTCTCCAAATAACAGTTTTGTTCCATTGCCAAGCTGTTAAAAATATTACCAGAGCCTCATTTTTGAAAAAAAGCTTTCCTGAGTTTCTTTATTAGTATTTAATAAGTGTATCTGCAATTTTATTTATTTAGTTTCTAGAAAATGTTTTTTTAACAGCCACTCATAGAATAACAAAGAATCAGTGTAACAGCTACTGTTGCTTTCTGGCAACTTTTACGGCATCCCAGTTAACTAGTTTAGAATAGTTCTTAAAGCACATGAAACCAGATAATATGGCAAACCTTTTGCTGTAAGAAAATGAATAGTGAATCATAAGAACAGGACAAGTTTTAGGATATTCTTAAAGCTTTAAAATAATCAGTGCTGGAACATGAGACAAAACTTTGAACTGGGCCCCCATATTATCTTGCATGTGGCCTCCAACCATGGGTGGCGCAAGTGGTTAAGACACTGTGCCTGTTAACCAGAAGGCCAGGGTTCGAGACCCGTGTCTCCACAAGACATGGTGAACTTCTGTCCTTAACCCAGCTCTGTGACACAGCTGGAACCAATCGTATCGGCTCTGCCATTTCCTTGGACTATTTCAGTGGTGTGGAGAGGGGGGATTTGCTGCTTGGGGAACAGCCTATCCTCCATATCAATCTATACAGGCCATCATGCTTGTGTCACGCATGATACCATAATCTTTCAAGACTGATGGATGCCGATGATGATGATGGCCCCCAACACAACCAGTATTGAGGTTTCAGGGATCAGCTTGGACAAGTGGGCCTTCTAAGGGGTATGTGCTCTTGACAAGTGCATGCGCAACATGTCCAACTTTTAACCCCAGCCTTACTAATATCTAAAAGCTCTTTGGCATTGGTGTAGGATAAGACCAATCCATGTAGGTTGTAAATATGGAGAGAATCTGCACACAAGGTGAGACCATATCAGCAAGTCCAGCTGTAGAGTGTCATGGGATGGGTAAATGAGCACTCAGCATTATATTTTTTGATAGTAGGCACCCAGATGTCAGAAGACAGAAGGTGCAATCCTGACCAGTTTAGATCAGCACAGCTCACCCATTCCTGTAGTGGTGTGGGAGAGGAAGTGCATGCATGTGCACTGGTCTAACCCTCCAGCAGTGGTGCAGAAGTTACTTTACACTTCTGCAACACCCTCAAGCCAGCACAGGACTTGTGCTGGCCTAACCAGAAGTTAGGATTATGCTGTGAGAATGCAACAAGCCAAGTAGGAATGCACCAAGTGGGAATGCATCAGCACAAAGTTTTTGTGTTGATGTGTTGGATGACCATGTCTTCCTTTATTCCCATGTTCAGTGCCTGTTGACCCCTATATTCTGGAACCCTGACAAATTCTTGACCCTAGATTCTGGAACCCTGGCATATTAGAATTCAACACAACTCTTTCACTACTCTATGAGCCCTGCCACTCTTACACTACTCTTTCTCTACTCCTTATCTTCTTCTAGTGATGGGCCAGAAGGAACTGCCAATGACTACTGAAACAAATTCAATGCACTTTTTTTCTTGGACATTTTTCACAATATGAATCCAGCTTGAGAGGATTATAAAGGTCTCTCTTGTTTTCCTTCATTGTGTGAAACAGAAAAAAGCATATACAAGGTAATGTTTTGCTTTTGAAATGTTAAATCCATTATCTGTTGTATGCAAGGAACAGTTCGAATCCTAATTTTCAGGGCTGAAAAGGGCTCTCTCTATCTCCCTCTTATAACTGGAACAATCAATACATACATATAGACAATACATATAGACAATAATCTTTTTCAACATTAAGGGAACACTCTTGGGATGTAACCATGCAGGGAGTTAAGTATAAAAAGCAGCAATTCTCCTTGCTATACCAACGTTTGAAAAACTCAATACAGACTTTTCCTGGCAAATTTTGTCGTTAAATTGGAATACTTCCAATGTTCCAGTTACCAACATGTTTACCTTCATTCATTCATTCATTCATTCATTCATTCATTCATTCATTCATTCATTCATTCATTCATTCTTATAGGGATTTATACCCCATCTTTCCCATGCTAATGTTATGCCCAAGAAGACTTACACAGCTTTTAAAAAATCCTTTTCTCATCACAACAACCTTATAAGGTAGGTACAGTAACTGTTCTACGGGCAGCTCTTCCAGATGAAATCATTTTCATAGCATGATCATCACATCTGGTATCAGGGAATACCTTCCAAGCTTTCAGCAGGAGCAGTTTTCTCAGCTGAGCTGTAAATTGCTAAACCCCTCTGGCTCAGTTGTGTGTATGTATGTATGTATGTATGTATGTATGTATGTATGTATGTATTTATTTATTTATTTATTTATTTATTTATTTATTAGTTTTGTACTCCACCTTTCGCCATGAAAGGCAACCAAAGAAGTACCCTTTATAACTTTATTAGTTACTAGTGAAATGTACCTGTGGGAGTAAAATACCTCCATGCACCATCTGCCCTGTATGCCATTCCCCATGTGCAATCTCACCATGTGCAAACCACTCCATACACAACAAGCCCTCATGCACTGCAATACTCCCCATGTACCACAATCCCCACCCTGCACCACAGCCCTGCCATGCACCACAACCCCCGCCATGCACAAGACCCCTGCCATTTGCAACCCCCCTGCCATGCACAACACCCCCCAGGTGAACACCCCCATATGCCACAGCCCCATGTACAAAACCCCCCATGTGCCACAACTCCTTACATGCCACAACCCCCTGCCATGCATAACACTCCCTAGGCATATCTCCCCCCCCCCACACAACTCCCCCCCCCTAACACATTTCTCCACAATCATGGTCACCCATACCCAGCAGGTGAAGGATTTGGGGCTGGGTGTTGATCAGTTTTCAATGTTAAGTATAGGCCGAAAATGCGTTGCACCCTTTTCCAGATCCTTAGGGGTTACATTTCTAGAAATTGGTTCTTAGTGGGTGCTTCCATCACGGAAGTAATAAGATTCCTGTAATAAGTAATAAGATTTTCATGCTTCTCGGTCCAGGGGTTGGGGCAGAGCATTGGTCAGTCTGCAATTCTTTAATGTAAATGTGTTGCACTCCTTTTCACCCCCTTTGATTGGAATTTCCAAAAACTGGTTATTAGTGGATGTCTCCATCACAGAAGGAACACCCTCCCTAAATTGATTGGATATCATACTTTTAAAGGCACTGAATGCACACATTGTATGTATCCAACTTATCCCCTGTCCCGTTTCGTCTAAGCATTCTGCATGCTACAAATCCACAATACCACAAATACCCAGACTGGTATCTTGTGTTCAGCACAGTTTCAATTTTCCCTTTCTGAAATTTCTTCCTCTTTTTTAAAGGGACATTTTATTTGCCTTTCTGAGCATCATCAAGATAAAGTGCAATAATTTTTCTCACCATAGGTTGCCAATCTTCTCCCTCGGTGAAACGGACCTCAGACAAAAAGGTTACATTCCATACAGTGAGTCCTAAAGGTCAGCCACTTACAAATATGTATCATTAATTGTTCAATGAATAATTCAAGAAGGGGCACTAAGCCAGTCTGGATAACATTCCTATATACATGAATATATAGAAGATGCCATACTGTGTAGCTGGATATGTAAATGCTAAAACATTCCATTGACTTGTGTCCAGACCTGGAATTCATCATGGGACCTGCTATTAATAGCTACAAAATGAAGTGTCTGAGAACTGTTTCACACATCCTTGGACATCATTTGGCAACTGTCAGCTTTTATTACTAGTAGTTGAGTATGGCTGCAATCCTATACAAACTTTCCTGAGAGTAAGGCTTCAATCCAGAAGTACACTTTGACTGCCCTATCTATCACTGGGCCAACCCACCTAGGGCTCTCCTCACTGCCCTATCTCTGGGTTGCAGCCTAAGGGCACAATCCAGAGCAAGTTCAGCCTGCTCTGCCCTAACTGCTCTCTCCTAACTATTCTGTATCCAGAGCAGAAAGTTATGCTGCATCCAGAGTCAGGAAGCCTGGGCTGCCCTAACTGCTCCAGAGCATGCTAAGTGACAGTGACACATGGGGCGGACTTGGTTCTGAGGAGACGCTCCTCAGATCACACTGAACAAGGAACAGCTGTGGTGCCTATAGTGGTGACATGATTCTGCGCATCACCCGGTGTGGTAGTCTGTGCATCACCCCTGGGATGCGCACAAGCCCCCACCTGGACTGCGCAGTTGTCAAAGTTGGCGCCTGCACAGTTGTTTCTGAAGCCAACTGGCTTCAGAAAAAGTACTGCGCAGGCACCATCTCTGACGCCCGTGCAGTACTTTTCTGAAGTCTTTCGGCTTCAGAGGAGACTGTGCAGGCATCAGAGTTGGTGCCTGCGCAGTATTCTTTCTGAAGCCATTTGGCTGCCATCCGCCTCCTGAGTGAGGCCAAATGGCTGTGCAGAGGCGCAGACTTTCTCTGCTCTAAGGAAGTCTCCTCTGAAGCTGTTCGGCATGCTCAGTGTGTTTCTGCGCAGTGCACCTCAGTTGGCTGTTCGGGCCAGCTCCGAGGACAAGTGGCAGCTTCTGGCTGCTGCTCTGCCTTGGGCGTGCTGATGCTTGGGGCCTGCCAAAGGACAGTCAAACTCCTCCGGTGCATCACCCCATATGGAGCTCATCACCCAATGCAGCCCACACCAGCCGCACCAGTTTGGTGATGCCACTGGGTGCCTGCCTTATAAGGAATCCCTGATGAGATGCCAGTACATTCTACAGTGAATACAAGGGGCTTCTTGGAGTGGCCTGCTGTATCCTGAGGTTTGTGGGCAGCCGTAGTTTGTTCCATATCCTGAGGTTGGGAGGCAGGGGTTGCAGCTAGGCTGGCCAAGAACTCAGATTTTTGGTCAGCACTGCCATTCTTACTCGGGCCTTATCATGGACCCCTATGGGTCTACTCATTACTATACCTGCTCCTGAGGTGGTATAACTCTGAGAGCTGGAAGAGGGCATTTCTGCCTTGGAAACAGGCTCTGGATACAGAGTAACTGCTCTGCCCTAGGCAATGCTAAACATGCCCTCAACATGCCTCTCCTAAGCTGCTTAGGCTGCCCCAGTTAGGGCAGAGCAGGTCCACCTCTCTTAGGGCACCCTATCTTGCCTTGCTCTGCCCTAAGCCTCCTTCAGAGTAACTGGGCTGGAGCATCTTGCAGTTGCTCCAACCTAGTGATAGATAGGGCAGCCCAAGGGCTCTTATGTGAACAGATTAGTTGCTCTGGATTGTGCTGAAAGTCCCATTGAACACAGTGGGACTTATTTGAGTAAACATACTGAGTAGACATGATTGCACCCTATGTCACCCAAGCCCATTTAAAAGGATTGTGTTTTGAGGCAATCTGAGACAGCTAATTCATAATAAAAACCATATTTTGTGGCCTAGTATATATTGTTGTTCTTTAGCATATACTAACGAAATTCATACCCACGTTGCAGGAGTAAAATTCCACTGTAAGCCATCCCCCATGTCACAACATCCCCCCATGTGCAACATCCCCCATGTACATCAGTCCCCCATGCGCAACATCTCCCTGTGCGCAACAACCCTCCATGCGCAACATCTGTCCATGCACATCAACCCCCCCCCCTGCACATCATCTCCCCCATGCACATCATCTCCTAGCAGAATATTTTAAAAGGTGTAGCAGTAGCAGGCAATACTCCAGCATCCAAGCTGGAAAATGTTGGTCTTGGTTGTTAATTTATTGACCAAGGCAATTTAAAGATTGCCTGAAGTCCTAAACTCTGTTTGGACAGTACACCATTTCTTCTAGTTCAACATTTTATACGTTGTGCATTGAGGCTTCTAGTATTGATCCTGCTCTACTCCTCAAGTTCCTAATTCAGAAAGTCTTGAATGCATCTAGGGCAAGCTCATTACATTAGAAAGAGAGCATAAATTTTTCCTCCCCAATATAGCTTACCACACAAAAAAGAATCTGTACACTGTCATGTGTACACCATTAGTCCCTGGAAAGTCCTTGTATATTTTAAAGCTGCAAAACTCTGTATGGGGTGTCAGATGAATGCAACGACCATGTATATATATGCTCCTTTCCTCTCTCTCCCTCTCTGTCTCCTCTACCCCTCTTTCTTCCTCTCAAAAGAGAGCCTTTCTTATGACTCCCACTTCTATATACATAAAAATCTCATTTACCATCTGTGACTCTTTCCTTTAGAAAGTATTATGCATCTAAAGAGTGTGAAAAAAATCAGGCTTTGACAAGCTTGCCATGAAGTCTGCATATGGCCTTTGACAAGCGCATTGTCTAGCAATCATAAACACCCAACGTTTCTCAGAATGTCACATACAGCCATATTATCTTCCACGGTCAATTTCATCCCAATCGCAAATATAAGGCATCCTCTCAAGACTACTGGGTGTTAATAAAATACGGGCATTACTGTGAAATAGCTGGAACTAAAGAACAGACCACAGAGAGCTATGATTTAATCTTCATGAAAACAGAAGATATTTTTTAAAATTATTTCTCCATTTGTCTGAAATTTTACGGCATTAAATGCACCAACAGAAACATAAATGGCCTGGAAAGTGAAGAATCGGCTTCAAAGACAGTCGCTGAAACATTAATTAATTTAAATTATCAAACAAAATGTACAGTGGAAACAAATCATATCACAAGTATAGATCTTCTAGTAAGGCTGCAATCCAGAAGTGCACTTAGGCTAGCATATCTTGCACTGGGCTGGCCTAATTCCAAGATAGGATTGTCTACATACACCAGCTTGGGCTGGCGTAAGTCAGATGGATCTGGGCCAGTACTGGCCTAGGCAGCTCAGCAGAGGCATGTTGAGGGCATGTTCAGCATGGCTTAGAACAGTGCATTTAGGCCATATCCAGAGCCTGTTTCCAGGGCAGACATGCCCCCTTACTCACAGCTCCTCTGACTTAGACCACCTCAGGAGTAGGCATAAATCTGAATAGACCCATTGGTGCCCATAAGGGGAGAGTAACTGGCCCTACACACCCCAGCAATGTCTGTTCTAGTGGCTTCTGCTGGTGTTCTTTTGCATTTTAGATTGTGAGCCCTTATGGGACAGGGACCCATTAGCTATTAATTAGCTATTAATTTTTTCATTTTCTTGTAAACCGCTTTGTGAACTTTTCAGTTGAAAAGCGGTATATAAATACTGTAGATAGACTGTAGATAGATAATAAGCCAATATTAAAAAATGGAAGTGATGGCAAAACTTCTGAGTCCTAGGCCAACTTAAGTGCAACCCCTGCCTCTCAACCTCAGGATACAGCACAACTACAACAGCGCACCTCTGGATATGGCACAACTACACCAGCCCAGAGAGTATGCTGCCTTTGTGCTGCTGTGTCTTCAGCTGCCATTAGGCCAGGCTTCTAAACTGTGGATTTGGCCTAAGTGTCATACTAGAGGCCTCCTAGCACTGTAGATTTAGGGCACAATCCAGAGCAACTACAAGAGCACATAAGAGACACTATGTGCACCCATAGTTATGGCACCACCTACTGAAAACCTATGGGAAATTCATATTGCAGTCCAGAGTAACTTGTTCTTACTCTGGAGCAAGGACTACCTGTCGTTACTCTGGATTTCACCCTTAGCCTGTTAGCTCAGCATATCACCTACTTAGGACAGCTTAGCTGGGCCATTTTTCTGGCCTAAAATCAGGATTGCATTGATAAATTAAGCATAGCTTCGGTCCACAGGTGAGAGGAAAGGCAGCAATGTTAAACATGAAAAAGCTTTATTTAAGAGCCCACATCCAGCTGGCTGATAACATCCATATAACTGATAACACACTGATTAGCTCTTTACCAGGATGAGTGATTAGGGAAGGAGAGTGCTCCTCCTAGGCAGCTCATCAGAGATATTGCCAATCTGGAGAACAGAATATCTGTGTCAATTCTCATGCACTATTTCTCATCCACCCAAGGAGATGCACCTAGCAGCTGATTTCCACACGAGTATACTCTGTTTCTGGATTAGTTTGAACAGTTTTAAAAGCTTTATTTAAAAGATGTATATGCTGGAATTCTAGTCTTCGTAAGGAGTCATTAAGGATTAAATATGATTCATATTTCAGTTAAGGACAAACAGAAGGAAACAGTCTTCAGTCTGCTTAAAGCCTGGCAGCTTTAAGGTTTTTTTTTAACGGAGGGGAATTCAATCATAGTTATTTATCCAGTTGAAATATCTACCATTTTGCAACAAATAAATTATTACAAATATCTACACAGCAAAAGGAATAATAGGATGGTTCCCTGTAGCAGAGGCTCACAGCAAGTATGAAACATGAGGAAGACTACCAGCTACTAAATGGATAAGCCCAGTGCTGGTTCTCACAGGTTCTATAGAACTCTTTGCTCATGAGCGTCTGGTTCTGAGAACCAGTTATTAATGGGACATAGAACCTGTTATTATTTTAGGTTATTAGGACATAGAATCTGTTGTTAATTTATTTGAATCCCACCACTGGATACACCAGTGGCTAAGTAGAATAAGGTCATTTGTTTCATCTCCTGCTAAATATAGAAGAACTGCTTTAAATGGTACCATTTTGCCCAGTTGGCAAGGGACGGTCATGACATATACTCTTTTATTCAAACATTGACAATTGTTTGCATAGCCTAGAAATACACGAAGTAAAGCTTTGGTGTATAAGTGAGCAAATCTTTATTTAAAATAACTGCAGTTGTTTTAAATATCCTGTCAACTGTCTCCCCTTTCAGTGGCTATTTCCTCCCTTGGGAAAAATGGCTCAACTACCTCCATTATATATTCCCAACACTGCCCATCCTCAGATAGGGACTTGGAAGGATGAGTGATAAAGCCAGGAATGGAAAGGATGGGCTTTCCAAACTTTTTAGTGTCTTGAAACTTTATACTCATACCCTACAATCCAGAGTAACTACGGGAGCACATAAAAGACATTATGCGCACCCATAGTTACTGCACCACCTAGTGAAAACTTATGGGAAATTCATATTGCAATCTAGAGTAAATTGTTTTTAACTGGAGCAAGGACTCCCTGTAGTTACTCTGGATTGCGCCCATAACGTGCTTTGCTGGGAGTCCTTGAATAATTCATAATTGCCTCACTTGCTGTATGAAATGGGACAGTCCAGGCAAAGTGTTACCACCCCATCTGCTGCATGTGTGAACAAAGTCTTGTTTCATCAATATTGTATCTGCCAGGTTAGCAGTTGACATTGCTTTCTAATTTATTTTCTATATATTGTGAGATGTTAAGTACTCTAGGAAGGATGTTGACATGTCACAGATGTTGCTTTTTTAATTGAGATAAAACACAGCACATGTTTTTGGGTTCAATTGGGTTCTGCATTTTGGGTTCAATTGGAAACTATGGGCAAAATCCAGAGTAACTACAGGGAGTCCTTCCTCCGGTGTAAGAACAACTTACTCTCGATTCCAATATGAATTTCCCATAGGTTTTCACTAAGTGGTGCAGTAACTACGGGTGCACATAAAGTCTCTTACGTGCTCCCATAGTAACTCTGGATTTGGGGGTAAGTTAGAACACAGTCCTGCTTACTATAAGGCACATTTGGGGGTTTAGTCTTGGCCCAGCACCAGTGCTAACCCAGTGTGAGCCCACACTGAGCCAGTACTGATGGGAGGGTGTCAATCTGCCACACAGCAGTGGCCAATAACACCAGGCAACACAGAGGTGAGTGGGGGCTTGGAGAAACGTGGGGTTGAAGTGTTCTGAGGTGGGGAGACTTGGAGGAGAGCTGGGAGGTGACATGAGGCGGAAGGAGTTGGGTAGGAAACAGCAGAACAAATATAGTTCCATCAGATTCTGACCTCCATGTCAGCCCTTCTGACTGCCATTTGCACCCCACTCTGCAGTTATGTCTGCCTAGATATCTAGGGACACAGCCTGTAGGGACAGCGGGCTATAAATGTAGCCGCCCAGATAGATCATTGTACAATGGCTGTCAGAGGGGCTTCTAGTCTGATCCTTGCTGGAACAGTAAGCGCTAGTCCAACTGGGGACCATTTTCATGTTATGCAACGCTTGTGTGTCTGGCGACTGTTGGCCTAAACCAGGGATTTTCAGCTTTTTTTCACCTTGAGGCACACCTCTGAAGTCACCAAAAAGTTTGTGGCACACCACTAATTTTTTTAATGACATTGAATTATTATAAGAAGTACATTTAAACTATTTAGAGCACAATCCTAAGCACGTCTTCTCAGAAGTAAGTCCTATTGTGTTCAATGTGGCTTACTCTCAGGAAAGTGTGGATAGGATTGCAGCCTTAATAAATTAATTAAATTATTACATGTAAATCATGAATTAAAGAAATAGGCTGCAATCCTAAAGACACTTTCCTGGGAGTAAAACCCATTGAACACAATGGAGCTTATATTTGTGTGCCTTTTCCTCAGGGGTCAGCCCCATTATACTTCTAGGAAGCAAGGAGTGGGGACAGAGGCTGGAGCATGCTGGAGAAGGGACTTGGGGACGCACTTTGGCTTCCCAGGCTCCTCGCTCCTCTGGCACTTATCCTGCTGCCTATCAATTACTGTAGGTCCGGACTCCCGTGGCACACCTGGCACAGTCTGGCGGCACACCAGTGTGCCATGCAACACCGGTTGAAAATCCCTGGCCTAAACCATAACATATGTCAGCCAGGACTACCATGTAAATTGCATGGAATCCTTGCTTGTGCAATTTCTTTTCTGCAAAGAAGGCAAGAGTGGCTATAGCACAAACAGAGCCTTGGTATAACTGACTATCCACATGGTGAGCCTGGCATATATATCACATCATCTGGTGGAGTCAAGGGGGAATACAGCTCCTCCAACACAGTGAGATTCACTAAAAGAAGGCAATCAACCAATCTGTGCCATGACAACTGAAGTGCACTTGCTAGCTACATAAAAGACCATAAAATGTTAATTCAGGTTTTTTTTTCCAATGTAAACTGTTCCCCTATAAATAAAACTGAAACAAGGCATCTCCTAATTTGCTGGCAAATGAGTTAATCAGTAATTAAGGCTGAAATCCTATACACATTTGAGAGAAACAGCACAATCCTAACTGCCAATCACAACCCTCACGAACATACCATAAAGCACATTTTCCACTATTTATGAGAGGCACTGGCCAATACAGGTAAAGTTGCATTAAGTGGCGCACCTCACATGATGCTATGGAATTTATTTCTGTATAGACATGCATAAGCTTGTACTCTCAATATTTTTGTTAAATCTGGATTGTTTCTATACTGGTATGTCATAGTGTAGAAGTTTTATGTTACATACAATCATTGGTCTGTGAAGAAAGAATGCCCATGATTTTTAAATTAATAATAATAATAAATCAAATGTATGATGATAATTCAGATCTGTGAACTATTGTGTAGTAGATGAGATATAGTAAAAGT